>CM028361.1:68446721-69046721 GCA_016624345.1 Platycodon grandiflorus
AAGAGCTAGCAAGAAGAAAAAGAGATTGCAAGACTTAAGGCCGCCGTTGACTCTAAATGGGCATCAAGAGGTCATGGCATTTTCATGTGCAAGGGCAAAGGTCATACTTCTATCTCGATCATCCTCTTCGAACCGCCATAATTTTTGTATACCAAAACTTTTGTAATTAAACTCCTTGTTTAATTAACAATGTCTATATTCTGGTTTTCATGCTTTGTTTATGAACCGCTCTATTCTCAGTGTGCATGAAATTTAAACCACTCGGTTTAAAGACATGTCCTATATTGCCTTGTCTCGCCTATTTTTTTTCGCATATCTTTAAATTCAGTAGTTATTACAAGCCTGTGTAGTTAGGTCCAAGGTTGCTCTATATAGGCTAGAAGGGGGTTGAATAGCCTATGTCCAATTTTTGAAATTGATTCAAAATCTTACTTCACTAGGGTTTTATAAATTTTGCAGCGGAAGACTTGTGAAGCACAGACAAGTTGAGAATGGCCGATCTTGGCAGACAAGATCAGAGCTCTTAATGATTGGAAACTGAAATTTAAAGCAACACAATCAAATCACAATCACACACAAATAGACATTTAATATGGTTCACACTTATAAATGTGCTACGTCCACAACCAAAGTGGTCAACTTTGGATTTGAAAATCGTGTACTAAGTTTTTCCACTAGATATTTTACAAACTAAATCTCTAATGGATTGTGTACAAAAATTTTGTTGACCAAGTTTTGTGTGGGAGAATTGATATCAATAAGATACAATTCTCGTGAGCTATGAAAAGCTAGGTGTTGCAATCAATGAAGAGCTTTAATGGACTAGAAGTCTAAGTATGAAGCTCTTCAAAGAAGGTAGTACGATAGGACGTTTAAGCTTTAATGCACTTGAAGAAGATGAAGAAGATTCGAGTTGTAGTTGTTGAAGTGTATTGAATGCAGAATGGAGTCTCCTTTTATATGCAGGAGGAAGCTTGAGCCGCTGAGGTCTTCTAATTTGAATTTAAGAGCAATTAATGCTCTAATCCGTTGTTGACTCCGATAGGCCGGCCCGTAGCTTGCCTGCTTCCCGACACTTTGCTAAAAATAGGCTCGGCTTATGAGGAATGTCCTTTTCTCGAGTGTATGCCAAGAATGGAAACCTTCATTGAATGTGATTTGCAGTTAACGTTGCATCGAAGTCAATGAAAGCCTCAAATCAGACATGTCTTCTGCAGCTTTCTTATCGACGTTCTTGAGGTTCTTCAACATTGCCGATGAAGCTTGGCCGATATGAACTTGTCCGATATTCAAACAAAAGACCGCCGATGCATTGTTTGCCTATTGTGCAGGACGTCCGATGTCCTATAGGCTATCTTCTTCAAGGCAATATACAATAAGCAACCTAGGCTATTCAAGCTATGCCTAAGTACAAGTTGCCACTCTAATGTACACGCAGCCCATTAGTCACCTTGTCTTAGACTTAGGTTATGGATTCAAGCAAATCTAGGCTAAGATGCAACAATCTCCTCCTATTTGCTTGAGTCCATGACCCTACGAATACAATATCACCGACCATGTTCAAGTCTAGTAATAACATGCTTGTAAGATTGATATATTAAATAAGCATGCCCTAGATGAACTTACATAAAGGTCATTGTATTCAAGAATTACAAAGTGTTTACAAACAGAAATTAAGCATCGACACTTGTAATGAGACTAATTTAAAGACATGTATAGGCGTAATAGGCAATATAGGACATGTCTTTAAACCAAAGGGTTTAAATTTCATGCAATCACATAATAAGCAGCATAATAAACATGAAAGTTTTAAAACATAGACATTGTTAATTAAACAAGTTGTTTAATTACAAAGTTTAGCAAAAAGATTATACAAAATATTATCTCCGGTTCGAGAGGATGACCGAGATGATGCACGACCTTGCCTTTGCCTCGATGAAGATTGCCCATATGCCCTTGATGCCCATTTAGAGTCACAAGCACTTTAAGTCTTGCAATTTCTTCGTTTGCCGCCGCTAGCTCTTCTTTAGTGTCGGCCAATGCAGGAGAGCTCTTTGTTCTTCTCTTGAGCAGAGCATTATGCTCAATGAGCTTGGTCCGCTGATCATTGTTGAGTCCGGCCATCTCCTCCTTCATGGACGCAAGCGAGGCATCAATAAAGCCGAGGCGGTGCTCAGTTCGCGCTCCTTGCGGAAGTGCTTGGCCGTGAGATTACGCTGCTCGCACGCAGGAGTGAACAGAGCGATGGGCCGCGCGAGTGAAGCACAAGCTTGTAGCCGCCTTCAACCATGTCGACGACCCGCATCGCTTAGTTGCATGTTGTCCCAGCTGGTTTCAAGATGGCGTACGCCCGGATGAAGAGCCGAGATCCGTCGGCGGGCGCTTTGGCCGAGATGGATCGTAGGCAGCAAAAGCGGCCTTTGCACCTTGGAAATCTCCATCATTTGTCATGCAATACCCGCATACGGGTGATGTGAGACCGACCGCAGAGTTGGTGTAGGCCTTGGTCGTCAACAGAGATGACCTCAAAATCTTGCAAAATTTAGTATAGCCTCAAAGAGGATAGTAATCGACGAGTCGATGACTGCCGATGGTCCCGCCGAGGAAGGATGGTCTGGCTGGGAGTGAGGGTGGAGGATGGCCGGTGGGAGACAGGATTGGCTAGAGGATGAGGGAGAATGGATGTGGAGGAGATTTCAATAGAGGAGAAGGAAGGCTAGAAAAGACGCGAGAACAGGAAGAGCCTTTCTATGTAGATGACATAGGAAAGGGGGTGAATGAAGAAAGGGGGAGGAGAAAAGAAAGGGGAAAGGCTAGGAGAAAGGAAGAGAAGAGGATGAGAGGGTTGAAGCCAAGGAAGGTTGTGACTACATCAATGAAGTCGTAGACACCTGGTGAAAAGGATGGAAGGATGGCCGATAATGGTGAAGACCGGGGTTTAGGCAGAGAGAAAGGGGAGATGTCCGATTTGGTGGAAGGGGAAGGCCTAGGTCTTATGGATTGCAACCCATTTTGAAGATCATAAGATCTTGAACCGCCGAGTTGTGGAGAAGAAGAGTTGTGACCAGCAGAGGAAGAGGGTCATAGTAGGCACCCCATTGAAAGATGATTTCACCCGCATATAGCCGACAGGAAATCTCTGGGGTAGTCAAGGGTGGCCAAGAAGGGTCGAGTCGCAGGTTGTTTAGGCCTCGCTTCTCCGAAGGACAGCAGCCGCACCTCGTGGTGTAGGAGGTTATAGGGAGTAGGTTTGAGGCGTTTGGGAGGAGGTGCGAAGAAGAGATAGGTCGTTGGAGGATGGGGCGAAGAGGTGGTGAGAAAGATGGTCTGGTGTGGTGGTTGGTTGGATGGGAGCAGAGGGAGGAGGTGAGGAAGTAGTGAGGTGGTAGTGTAGGCAAGCGGCGTGAAGGTGGAGGGTGGAGAGAAGATCAGCCCCAAAATGTACTCTTCTGCACTCTTCTTAAAACGCTTGCCATTTTGGACTTAGTAGGAGTAGAAGAGGTGGAGTGATTGAGATGTTGTGGGGAACCCATGGAGGAACATCATGAGAACCAGATGGAGACAAATGCACTACGGAGGAGGAAGAGTGGACGAGACCCTTGAAGGCCAAATGATTCGTCCGTGGGTAGGAGGGTTTGTTTGGTTTTGGGCTGGAGGATCGGGAGGTAGGTTGAGAGGTTTGGAGAGGTCACCCTGGAAGGATGATGTGTCCTTCTCAACAACGCCTTCGAGCTGCAGTGCTTCCCGGATTGTTTGAGTTTAGGAGCAGAGAGGGAGAGTGTTTGGCCTTTTGGTAGGGGCTCAAGAGCTCATAGGGATCGTGGTCTAGCCTCGAGGTCAAAGTGTTCAAAATTACAACGGGTGTAGGCTCCTCCTCCTCGTAACCCAGCGCATAGGTGACCTTCCTCTTACCCTTGCGGCCGGGGTAGAGGGCCAGAGCAGAGAGCAGAGCAGCACCACAGCCTCGCGTTGGTTGTCCTTTGGCCATATCATCCCTATAGCGGTGATGTTGTTGACCGTGAAGACGTAGGTGTTGGACACCTTGATGAGGTCGTCAAGCGACCAGCTCATCAATCTCCTCATAACGGCGGAGGATGACATTGATAACCCCGACAAAGGGCCTCTTCATGGACGGGTGAGTTGACTTCAAAGAACACTCTGGGACAAAGATTGAAAAGATGATCTTTGCCCACTGAGTTGCTTGCGAAGGACCACGCCTTGGTCCACATCACCGTTGAGGTGAAGATGTCCCTCGAGCCATTCTTGAATAAAATGCTCTTGTCGAGCGATGGCCGATGTGATAGTTTTCCGGAAGAGGTTCCTAGACATCTCAAACCTCTCTGGGCACCCTCATCATCATCTCCTGTGGTGCCGATTCGGATCGGTCAAGTCCAATTTGCCTTCACGCAATACCCAAGGATTTCTCCAATATCCTTGTAGGTCAACTTGATATAGTGACCCTCGATGTAGCCCTTGATGTAGCTCAAATTGACAGCTCAGAGGCACTAGCGGAGGAGGAGGCGTAATCATCCTTGTATAGAATTCCTCGCCTAGATAGTTGTCAGTGGGTGTCGTTGAGTTGGAACAGGGGAGGAGTCCACACTCGCTAAATCTTTCAGAAGGCATCACCGGCATGTGCAAATGATTGAGTCTATGTCGATAGTCATCCCGGGTGATAGCTTGACTGGGAAGGGTCCTTATAGGAGCTCACAGCCAATGTGCACTTCCTGGCGAGCAGAGATGAAGTTGTAGAAACTTTGAGGATTTAGACTTTCCCTACATAATCGGCAGATGTGAGAACAAGACATATAAATCGGCAGATATGCAAGAAACAGATAATCATGCAATCGGCAGATAATAACATAAACAAAAATCGCTCATCAAAACCCAAAATATAGACAAATTGAACCAAAATATAAGAACAGCTTCATCATCCGGGTTTCAAATATCTTCCGAGTTTGTCATTTTGAACCAACAAAGTGGTATAAAACGAAAACAAAGTATCACATAAAGCTCAAAAACACATTCACACCCAAACAAACAAGATTCAAGCAACAATCGCAAGAGTCCGATATTCATCAATGGCGACGCTTAAAGACGCACATTAGGTCAAGACAAGACCACAAACCGGATTTAAACGAATTGAAAAGGTGTGGAAACTCTTACCATTGATGATTGTAAGTGAAAACTTAGAGATTTTGAAGATTTGAAGGCTTTTTGGAGGGATTTATTGAAGACTAAGGTTTTGAAAGTTAAAATGGCGGTTGTTGAGAACTGTGAAGAGTCACCGTACATTTCACCCTTTATACCTCCGCGATCAATAAACCGAATTTGATAATTTTTGAAGTCCGCATTTATGACTTACAAAGTGACTATTCACATTACGCGCTTAAGTCTCGCCTATATTTTGAAGTCCGCCGATATGAAAAAGTAGAAGTACTTACTCAAGGTTGTTTATTTACTCAGAGTTGAGATCGGCCGATCACATAGGCGCTTTAATAACGAGCTTGATGAAATAACTTAAAGAATTAGCTAGAAAGGATTAAGGATTGAGGTCAAGCATACCAAGCTCTCCTCTTAAATATGCAAACCTGGTTGAATCAAGTGGTTTTGTGAAGATGTCGCTACCCGATTCTCTGTAGGCACATATTGCATGCCGATGTTACCTTTTTCAACATGATCTTTAAGAAAGTGATATCTCACATCAATGTGCTTTGTTTTGGAGTGCATGACAGATTTTGAGAGATCGAAATTGCGATGTGTTATCACACATTATAGGACAATCATCGCTTTGATCTCATAGTCCACTAGTGTTGTTTGATCCACAGATTGTGGAAGCAGCTACAAAGGCTATGTATTCTGCTTCGCTGTTGAAGTTGAAACAGAGGTTTGCTTCTTCGGCCCATGAGACAAGTCTATTTCCTAAGAATTGACATGTCCCACTTGTGCTTTTCTGTCAACTTTACATGCAGCAAAATCAGATCGAATAGCCTATAAGATTAAAAGATGAATCTCTAGGATACCGATTCCCAAATTGGGAGTATCTATCGATATCCGATGATTCTTTGACCGCTTGTAGGTGAGACTCCTTTGGATCAGCCTTGAAACCTAGCACAAACACAAACAAAGAAACATGATATCGCCTACTAGCGCTAAGTATAAAAGTGAACCAATCATGCTTCAGAGAGTCATGTCCACTTTCTTGCCCTTCTCATCTTTGTCAAGATGGCGCTTAGTAGCCATAGGAGTGTCAAGCCGTTTGCATTCTCAAGACCAAATTTCTTGATGACATCCTTTGCATATTTGGCTTGATTGATGAAGATACCATTTGAACTTTGTTGAATTTGAAGACCAAGGAAAAAGTTGAGCTCTCCCATCATGCTCATCTCAAATTTACTCGCATAAGCTTTTCAAACCTTTTGCAAAGATTTTCATTAGTAGAACCAAAGATAATATCATCAACATATATTTGAACAAGTAAGGAATGACCTTTATGTTTCATAATGAAAAGAGTAGTGTCAATTTGACCTCTTACAAAGCCTTGAGATATCAAGAACTTTGAAAGGGTCTCATACAGTGCTCTTGGAGCTTGTTTAAGTCCATAAAGGGCTTTCCTCGGCTTGTAGACATCTTCTCCTTGAACAGTCTATGAACCCAGTGGTTGCTCAACATAGACTTCTTCTTGAAGTTCTCCATTCGAAATGCACTCTTTACATCCATTTGATAAACTTTGAAGTCCTTGTAAGAGGCATAGGCCAAGAATAACTGATAGCTTCTAATCTTGCAACAGAGCAAATGTCTCATCATAGTCAATACCCTCCTCCGCGTATCCTTGGGCTACCGCCTTGCCTTGTTTCTTGTGATGTTGCCGTTTTCATCCATTTTGTTTCGAAAACCCACTTTGTGCCAATAACCGCTTGTCCTTTAGGCCTAGGGACTAGTGACCGACTTGGCATCCGTCAAATTGGTTTAGCTCTTCTTGCATAGCTTCCACCCGCCTTGGATCTTCCGAGCTTCATCAATCTTTTGGGTTCAATGTTAGATACAAATGCAAGAGAATACATGCATTCGTTTGAAGCTTGTCTAGTTTGAACACCAAAGATTAAGATCTCCAATGATTTGAGTGATAGGATGATCTTTTACTTCCCTAACTTCGCAGTTGAACTTGTCTATTGCATCGGCAGATTGGATTCTTGAGAAGTAGAAGTAACAAGCTTGGTTTTCTAAAGGGTAGGTTAATTCCAAGGTAGGTTGTATGACTTCGGTGTGGAAGGCAAAGGGATTCGGATTTCGAGTGTTCATTTGATGGTTCGTTTGAGGATTCTAACAGTTGATTCTTGGAAGATCTTGTGAAGAAGGAGGATCACAGATCGGGACTTGGTCGTTTCGCACTGCCTCATATTCATCGAATCATTAGTAACCTTAGGAGCCAAATGTGGCCCAATGAAATCAAATTCATCAAAAGAAACATGTACGATTCAACAACTCTAAGTGAAGTTTTATTATAAACTCGTATGCTTTTGAAAATTTGGCATATCCGAAAAATTCCTTCATCACTTTTGGATTCAAACTTACCTCTATGTTCTCTACCATTGTAAAGAACATAGCATTTACAACCAAATATTTTAAAGAATCCAATGTTGGGAGTTTCGCCTCTCCATATTTCATATGGAGTTTTGTTATGAAATTTATTTATGATGGACTGTTTTGTGTGAAGGTGCAAGGTTCACGCCGCCGAAATACATAGGCGCTTTGGCTTCAAAGAATCATTGTCTTTCCCGCTTCAATGAGAGTTCTGTTTTTCCTTTCAAAGAACTCCATTTTGTTGAGGTGTGCCAACCGCAGAGAAATTGTGACCAATTCCATGGTCATCACAATATTTGGCCACACCATTGTTCTTGAACTCGCTCCATTGTCCGATCTCGACATCGAGATATCATCCACCTTCCGAGTCCGTAGTCTTCAAGAGTTCAAGAATGATGTCATATGCTTCATCTTTGGAGGACATCATTTCTACCCAAGTAAATCTTGAGTAATCATCAACTACTACAAGAGTATACTTGCGCCACCAAGACTTGTAGTAGTTACAGTCCAAAGCATCCATGTGCAAGAGCCGTAGAGGTCGGTTGTTGATAGGCAAGGCTTGCTTTTGAAGGAAGATTTATGTAGTTTGCCCGTTGACATGCTCTGCAGAGACCGTGTGATTCACTGATATTTTAGGCAAACCGACAACTAGATTGTCTTTTGATAGCTTCTCCGGTATTTGAAATTGAGATGACTAAGCCTTTTGTGCCACAACCACCGTTGTCAGTTGATGACTTAGCAACCAAGCAAAGATTTGATTTTCTTCCAACAAAGATTTAGGTCAACAAAGATAGACATTCCCTTTTCGAATCCAGATAGTTGAACATGTCTCATTGTCCTTTATGAGACATTGACTAAAGGAAAACTCGACATGTTAGCCCTTTATCACGTAATTGTGATATGCTTAGCGATTGTGCTTTAAACCTTCAACTAGAGAGACTTTGTTGATGGAGAGATTGCCTCCGATTATACTTCCATAACCAATGGTCTTCCCTTTGAGTTATCTCCAAATATGACCGAGGGACCTTTTGCTTCAACAATGCTTGAAAGAAGATTTGGATCACCATCATATGCTTTGAGCATCCACTGCCTAGATACCATAGATCTTTCTCTTCTTCATTGATAGCCATGAAGCATTCCCGAAATATAGACATTTAAGAATATGGTCCCCTTTTATTTTTGGGTCCTCAAGGTTAGCAACCTTTGGGATCCACACTGTTTAACCTTTGGAGGAGTAAATCCTCTAGATTTAGGTGTGAATCTCGAAGGCATTCATGAATCTCATGACCATGGCATTTGCAAAGAGCATTTGTGAAATCCTTCAACATGAGTAATGATTTTTTTGAGGCTTCTTAATATCGCAGCTTTGGAATGATCTTTCACGATAATTGGCCTATAGGACTTAGGCCGAAAATGCCTTTTCTTGTTGATGTTAGGTTTACCATAGGTAGACCTTTATCAAAAGATTTTGTATTTACAGCACATGTCCTTTAAGCTTTTATCTGAGAATTCACTTCTTTTACCCTTTTATAGGCAAGTGTTGGGATCAGCGCCTTGCCTTTGACAAATTTAATAGGTTTGAGCCGAGAATTCCTAGACTTGCTATTAGTCATCCCTGTTTTCTTAGGGTGACTAATGGCAGTTTTAGTTGCTCGACTCACTATTAGCAGAGTCAATGCCGGATTGCTTTCTTTTGGACTTGTCTTTTGTGTCCTTGGGATAAACAAAAGGAACTTTGTTAAAGCCAAGTCCTTGCCTTTGGGAGACCGCTGGTCATAAGGAACTTCTACAACCAATTCTTCAAGAATCACTTCGATGTCTCATCCTTTTGAGAACTAGAAGAACTACCTACTTTGAACTCACTTTGGAAACCAATGCCGCTTTGTCATCTAAAGTTTTCTCGGTTTGAAAGAATGGCATCAAAGTTTCCTTTAGAGTTATTCCAAGTATTGACAACCTTTTGAAGGTCATCTTTCTCGAATTTATCTTCTTGATGTGTTCAAGTAGGAAATCCACTTTTTCATCAAAGCTTTGTTCTCTTTTTGCAATTTGATACTTTCACTTTTTGTCTATCAAGATCTTTGATCTTAGACATCAAGGTTGATTTCTCGAGACAACTAGTTCATGCTTCTTGGCTAATTTCACATAGGCACTTTGAATTTTGAAAACTCTTCCAAAGATGTCTTTGTTAGCTTTGATGAGCTCTCCCTTTGATGGTTCATTGAGCTCATCATCATCATCACTGTCATCTTGTTGAAATGGTAGTGACCTCACCGAATCATGTGGTGACTCCCCGGCCATAAGGCATATGTTGGCTTCTTCAAAGTCACAAGAGTCATCCTCATCGTTGTCGTGTCACACCATGTAGGCGATTGCTTTCATCAATGTCTTCACCACCATCCCTTTTTGTTTTTGAAATTTAGTTTCGGACGTTTCTTATAAAATTCATACTTTGGCTTTGGACATTTAGAGGCAAAATGGCCTGGTTTCCTACGTTAAAACAAACTAGCTCATTATCCTTTTGATGGTCTCCGATTTATAAGGAGCGAGTGTTGGTTGGCAGTTGTTTTATAAGGAACGGCAGCTTTGTGAGAAGACCGCCTATGTGATGATGGTTTATTAAACCTTTTGAAACGTTGATATTTCTTTACAAACATAGCAAATGCTTCGTCGAAAGAATATCATCATCTTCACGGAAGTAGAAGGTGTTTCATCGGGTTTTGAACAGAAGGTTCAGAGACATGGTGGTAAGGACAAGTTTTTAAAACTCTTTTCCATTTCTTGAGCTTGTTGGATCTCAAGCTCATAAACCGAAAGACTAGCATAAAGGTTTCTAAGAGTCAATTTGTTTAAATCTTTTGACTCTTTCATGGCGTGATCTTAACATGCCATAGACGCCTAGTGCATTTAGAAATCTCATGTTTATTTCTTTCTTTTCATACTTCTTTCCTAATGAATAACAAGAGTTGACTACCTCATAGAATCTGTCATAGGCACTTCGCAGAGACTCTTTGGGATCCTTTTGAAGGAGTCAAACTTCTACGGAGTATATAATTTGTTGTTCTTTGTCTCGCCATCACCTTCAAGATATTCAAGGATGGCTTCCCACATCTCCTTTCTTTGTGTCCAAGTTGATGATCTGCCGATAAGTACTTATATCAACACAACTGGTAATGATGTTGATGGCCTTTCCATCCGAGCATCATTCTTTCGTCTTCATCATCCCACTCTTCTTCGGCTTTGGTACTTCGTGCAGCTTGGATCTACCGCGCCGGTGTATTAGGCTTCATTGGAATTCGGGTCCATCTGACACATTTCCACAAACGTTTGTCAATTGAGTTCATATGTCTTTTAACTTTATCTTTCCAGATGTCAAAGTGAACTTCATCCAAGACAGACAATGGTTCACGTTTGAGGTTTCCAACATTTGGTGAGCAGCCATGATCTTTAATCTCTCAAGAGGTTAATCTTGGAAAACTAGTTTTCAAAGAGTTAAGCTCGATACCAATTGTTAGGTCCAAGGTTGCTCTATATAGGCTAGAAGGGGGTTGAATAGCCTATGTCCAATTTTTGAAATTGATTCAAAAATCTTACTTCACTAGGGTTTTATAAATTTTGCAAAGGAAGACTTGTGAAGCAGGACAAGTTGAGAATGGCCGATCTTGGCAGACAAGATCGAGCTTCAATTGGAAATCGGAAATTTAAAGCAACACAATCAAATCACAATCACACACAAATAGACAGAATATTTAATATGGTTCACACTTATAAATAAGTGCTACGTCCACAACCAAAGTGGTCAACTTTGGATTTGAAAATCGTGTACTAAGTTTTTCCACTAGATATTTTACAAACTAAATCTCTAATGGAGAGTGTACAAAAATTTTGTTGACCAAGTGTTTGTGTGGGAGAATTGATATCAATAAGATACAATTCTCGTGAGCTATGAAAAGCTAGGTGTTGCAATCAATGAAGAGCTTTAATGGACTAGAAGTCTAAGTATGAAGCTCTTCAAAGAAGGTAGTACGATAGGACGTTTAAGCTTTAATGCACTTGAAGAAGATGAAGAATATTCGAGTTGTAGTAGTTGAAGTGTATTGAATGCAGCAATGGAGTCTCCTTTTATATGGAGAAAGCTTGGAGCCGTTGGAGGTCTTCTAATTTGAATTTAAGAGCAATTAATGCTCTAGTCGGTTGTTGACTCGATAGGCTGGCCTCGTAGCCGCCTGTTTCCGACACTTTGCTAAAAATAGGCGGTCAGTGCTTGGGAGGAATGTCCTTTCGAGTGTATGCCAAGAATGGAAACCTTCATTGAATGTGATTTGCGGGTTAACGTTGCATCGAAGTCAATGAAAGCCTCAAATCGGGACATGTCTTCGGCGCTTCTCTTATCGACGTTCGGAGGTTCTTCAACATTGCGATGAAGCTTGGCCGATATGAACTTGTCCGATATTTAAACAAAAGATGGCGATGCATTGTTTGCCTATTGTGCAGGACGTCCGATGTCCTATAGGCTATCTTCTTCAAGGCAATATACAATAAGCAATCCTAGGCTATTCAAGCTATGCCTAAGTACAAGTTGCCACTCTAATGTACACGCAGCCCATTAGTCACCTTGTCTTAGACTTAGGTTATGGATTCAAGCAAATCTAGGCTAAGATGCAACACTATGCTTAATTTCTCATTTGTAAACACTTTGTAATGTTTGAATACAATGACCTCTTTGTGTAAGTTCATCTAGGGCATGCTTATTTAATATATCAATCTTACAAGCATGTTATTACTAGACTTGAACATGGTCAGCTGATATTGTATTCGTAGGGTCATGGACTCAAGCAAATAGGAGGAGATTGTTGTATTTTAGCTTAGATTTGCTTGAATCCATAACCTAAGTCTAAGACAAGGTGACTAATGGGCCTGCGTGTCTGTTAGTGTGGCAACTTGTACTTAGGCATAGCTTGAATAGCTTTAGGTTGCTAATTGTATAAGTCTTGAAGAAGATAGCCTATAGGACATCGGACGCCCTTCGCACAATAGGCAAATAATGCATCGCCAGCTTTCCTTTGAATATCGGACAAGCTCAGACGGCCAAGCTTCATCAATGTGAAGAACCCCAAGAACGTCCGATAGTCATCTGCCGAAGACATGTCCTAACTTGAAGACCTCATTAATTGCGATACAACGTTAACTCGCAATTATCAATTAATGAAGGTTTCCATTCTTGGCATACACTCGAAAAGGACATTCCTCCCGCAAGCGCGCCGCCTATTTTTAGCAAAGAGTCGAGACAGATCGCAAGTTGCAGACGCCTATCGAGTCAACAACCGATTAGAGCATTAATTGCTCTTAAATTCAAGTTTGAAGATCACCAACGGCTCCAAGCTTCCTCCATATAAAAGGAGACTTCATTGCTGCATTCAACACTCTTCAACTACTCCAACTACTGAATCTCCATTGTCTTCAAGTTCTTAAAAGCTTAAACGTCCTATCTGCACTCAGTCATTGAAGAGACTCACACTTAGACGTCTAGTCCACTAAAAGCTCTTCATTGATTGCAACACCTAGCTTCTCATAGCTCACGAGAATTGTATTTTATTGATATCAATTCTCCCACACAAACACTTGGTCAACAAAATTTTTGTACACAATCCATTAGAGATTTAGTTTGTAAAATATCTAGTGGAAAAACTTAGTACACGATTTTCAAATCCAAAGTTGACCACTTTGGTTGTGGACGTAGCACTTACTTATAAGTGTGAACCATATTAAATTCTCTGTCTACTTGTGTGTGTGATTGTGAATTGTTTGTGTTGCTCTAAATTTTCAGATTTCCAAATTATTGAGAACTGCTGATCTTGACCTGTGAAGATCAGCCATTCTCAACTTGTCCTATACTTCACAAGACTTCCGCCTGCAAATCTTTTGAAACTTAAAGTGAAGTAGATTTTTGAATCAATCTTCAAAAATTGGACATAGGCTATTCAACCCCCCCCCCCTTCTAGCCTATTTTGAGCAACCTTGGACCTAACAAATTGATCACCCAACGGTGTAGACACTTCAAGCACATAAGCCAACTGAGAAGGTAACACGCACAAATGTTCAATGAAATGCGATGCAACATAGGAATGAGAAGACCCCGGATCTATAAGAACTCGAGCCCTATGGCCGAAGACTGAGAGAATACCTCCAATAATTGAGGTCGACTCTGGAACACCACGCTGATCCAGCGTAAAAACACGAGCTTGCGCCTTAGGACGCCCATCACTATCCCTCTTGGTGCCCGACTGCTGAACGGAACCCACGGACTGAGTAGTCTTAAACTTAGGACAATCTTTCACTCGATGATTTGTATCTCCACAACCCAAACACTGCCCAAGTCTGCTCCTACAATCATTATACGAATGCCCCGGTTTGTGACAAAAGGAACACTCAACAGGCTCGCTCCGCTGGCCTTGCTGCCCTTGCGAAGATGGAGCACGATTATCACGACCATCGGAAGTACGCCTAGGCTGTCTATCCGACTACTGCCTAGACTGACCACCGTTACGAGGGTTGCCTTGATGACTAGACCGATTACCCGAAAACTGACCTCTCCCAGAATGCTGCGAGGTCACCTGAGATGACGGTTGAGATGACTGCTGATGCGAGGACTGCACAGCAGGCTTCTGCCTGTGCTCCTCTATATCCCTCTCGATCTCATAGGCGCGATCAACTGCACCCCTATAGTCTGTCAACTGCAATGACAAGAGTTGCCTTCTATACTCGGTCTTCAGACCCTTCACAAACTTGAGCACCCTCAGGGGCTCATCTGGTACAAGATGCGCACAATAACGAGACAGTTCGGTGAACTTGGCTGAATACTGAGCCACTGTCATAGAACCCTGTTCTAGATCCTGGAACTCCTTCTCCCTCTTTCTCCTTACTACCAACGGTACATAGGAAGCCTTGAACTCCCTTTCAAAATTAGACCAAATCCTTGGAACCGGGTTAAGTTCCCAGCTTGCCAACAACACTCTCCACCAATGATTCACGGCCCCTCTCAGCTTATACACAACTAAGACTACTTTTTCTTCCTCCGTGCAGTCTAGAGCTGCAAAGATTTTCTCTAAGTCCTCCAGCCATAACTATGCTTTACTAGCATCTGACTCTCCCTCGAAAGATGGAGGTTTCATCTTCAAGAACCTCTCCAAGGTAGCATTGTTTCTAGCTCTAGGTTCTGGCGGTACCTCGTTACAAGGTGGTAAAACTCTCACCTCTGGTTCTGGTGGTGGTGGTGGAGGTTGTACACCTCCCGTTTGACCCTCTTGTGCCAACTCGGTCGTAACAGTCATCATCCTACGAAACAAGCCCGCCATACGGGCATTCTCGTCACCCTGATTCTAAGGTGGGGGTGCCTCAACTTCAAGCTCATCCAGAGCTCTAGCCTCTGGTTCAGCAGGAACCCTCCTAGGCCTGCCTCTACCTCGACCAATACCAGCTCCACTGCTACTAGCCCCTGGTCTAGGACGCACCATGATACACCTATAAGAAATCACTCGACGTTAGAACATCACACAAGAACTACCCTAGCTAGGCCATGGAACCTATCCTGCCCGATAGCTAACCTATAAAGCTCTGATACCAACTGTGACGACCCAACCCCGAGCCCGAGACGGAACGCGGGTCGTGCCGTCCAAATAAGGACTACAAACATGCAAGGACTCAATTAACAAAACTGACGTGACGCAACATTGGACACGTAGTAAAACTCGGCACTAAAAAGCCGGAATAATTTAAAACTTTAAAACCTGATATAACAATTAATAACAAGTAAACCAAGTCATCGGCGAATTTACAACCGGAACCCAACACTAACAAATCATGGTAATATTTAAACACCTCGACGGCTACACATGCCGGAGAAACTACACAAGTAATAAAGAGCTAAAGGGATGCTCAGCGGAAGTCTTAATAAGTGAACCATATACATGCAAGCAAGGCTCGGCCAACAAGTGCCGGCAATTAACAAGAGACATAAGTAGTACTATTCACTTAGTCTACAACAAGTACAAGTTACTACGATTACACATTCCCAAGCGAAGTCTAAGTGACTTGCTTAAACCCAACGTCCTTGCAAAAGAGAAACCAAAAAGCCGATGCTACCACCTCTAGGTGAACAGTCACGAGAACGAGTAGACGATCAACCTCGAGAAGACGGTCCTGGACGACTAGGATCTAAAACAGTAAAAGGGAGGGGGTAAGTCATAAAGACTTTGTAAGCAACCAATATGCATGACAGGATATAATGCAAGGCATACATAGCACGTATCAAGCAAGATCATGTTAGCACGTAGTTCTCATGTCGCGATGCACATTGTTTTCACATAAGTGCTTAATTAAATCACATAGGATAAGGATATGTTATAGAACCGGTGCCGCTTCGTAGTCCCTGAAATAGACAAGGTTATCACGATTGTATTTGTCGGATGCACGTGTATGATACATCGACCACGATTAGTATTGATCCAAGCGCCCTTTGGTTACGACAAGGTACTCTTCTCCACTGTGATCAGTAGTGAAGGGTGTGTGCGAGTTATGGTGTGGCGACCCATCATCATCATGAATCTCATGATTCATGACTATGATGCATCGTTAACCATCGAGACAATTCACGTAATGCCAGCTGGACTAATGGTATGTCAAGTAGGTATTTACTTGTCATACAAAATCAAGTAAGGAGCAAGTTCGACAAGAGCGAACTCGTCCGAGTCAAGTAGATGTTTACTCACGTAATAAATCAAGTAATGGAGTGAGGTCGACAAGAGCGACTCATCCGATCAAGTAGGCATGTTACTCTACGATATACAAGTCAAGCATGGATTAATCATGTCAAGAATTCCCACGAACTAATTTACAATTTAATTGAACTCTAAACGTCGTAGGAATTTATTTGTAGAGTCGGTATTGTTCAATGACTCTCTAAAGCAACTCCGTTGAGTTAATACTAAAATATTCCTAAGTAGCGAATGAATGCTATGTGCAATTCATGGCTCTTTTCTATGTTCTCGATTCATATATAATTAGACTATTAAGTCTTTCATTACTTTTAGTCCATCAAGATGCAAGTTCCCAATTGTGAACCTTAACATGTTCATCACTTTTGAAGTTGTGAATTTACAACAAGTCCAAGAACAAAAGTCATTCCAAGTTCATCCTAGAACATTATTCATACTTGACCCAAGTCCAAATTATCAATTATGAGTCATTAACCCAAAATTTACAGAAATTTAACTTAAGGAATTTCAAGTTATTAACATGATGCATGTCTTCTTAAGCATGTAAACTAAGACTATCATG
This sequence comes from Platycodon grandiflorus, assembly GCA_016624345.1. Taxonomy (NCBI): domain Eukaryota; kingdom Viridiplantae; phylum Streptophyta; class Magnoliopsida; order Asterales; family Campanulaceae; genus Platycodon; species Platycodon grandiflorus. The sequence goes on from CM028361.1 coordinate 68,463,642, forward strand.
AAGGGAGCATACTTGATATTGAGCATACAAAACAAGGGATTGGGTGCTTACCTCAAACACACAAATCAAACCAACAAAAGGAGAATCAAAGCCTTCCAAATTGTTTCTCTAGTCTCAAGCAACACAAATCTGGCTTTGCATGCAATTTTGAGGGGTTAGATATGGAGGAGATGAAAACACACAGTGATCTCACCTTGAAACACACACAGTCTCTCTCTCAATTGTTCTTAGAGGGCTTTAGGTGAAGTGGGTGTAATGGAGGGTCATTTCCAGGTGTTGTGGCAGTAGGGGAGGTATGAGTGAGCTGGTCTCTTACTTAGGGACGTGTCTTAACTCAAACAAACAGCTTACAAGTCAACAATTATTAAAATAAAGCTTCAGCGCAACAGGGCAATCGCCCTCCCACGAAACAGGGCGATCGCTTTAACATTCTGCCAACAAAGCGATCGCTTTGTTAAGGACCAAAGCGATCGCTTTGTACCCGGTTTCTCGATAGCACATTCTGTCTACAAAGCGATCGCTTTGTCCAAAAACAAGGCGATCGCTTTGTACCCAGTATGCACCTCACTGAGTACAAAGTCATTTTAGTCACTAAAAATCATACCAAATCATTTTTGTATGAACAACACAAGTAAACAAAGCTAAAACAAGCAGTAGTTACCCAATTACAATTCATTATACTAACATGGCATTTCTATTCATGCTAACAATATATATATCATGCAAATAATGCAATTAAGAGAACTAGGGTGTCACAGTACTGTCAAATAGTCCGACAATAATTACTGTCGGAGTAAATATCCGAAAGTAATAACCGACAGTTATTACTGTCAGATTACTGTCGGAGATAAATTACTGAGAAAGGTGTACTATCGAATACTGTCGGAGCAATTCCGACAGTAAATCAATAATTACTATCGGATTTTGAAAATTACTGTCAAATTTCTCCGACAGTAATTACGTGTTTTCCAGTAGTGGTGATATGGTATGGAAAAGATCGAATTCGTAAGAAGTCAATTATTCACCATTTACCAAGACCAACTATAAAAGCAAGTAAGGCGTTGGTTTGGCTTTCTTGTGATTAAACATTGTTTGGAGATAGGGGATTGTCTTTCTAAAAATGCATTATTTTTAATTTGGGCCACTTTGATAAATTTTGCGATTTTTGGAAAATGTGAAAGGGTAAGGTGTAATGTTTGCCTTCAGTTCTTGCACAACGCCAACTTATTTACGCTCAGTGCTACTTTGTTGTGCAACGCAGCGGAAGCAATTGACAGAACAACACACAAAAGCAGTTGGGAATCGAAAGAGAGAGAGATTGGGGTCAACAGACTGTCGAAATTTTTATTTGAGGCTTACATTTTTAAAACGTTCTAGGTATACATCTATTTATACAATACAATAGAAAACCCTAAAACCGCAGCATACGATTTACAAGATTTCCACGCGGACGCACTATGCGCCCGCATGGTTTCCAGAATACTTATGCAGACGCCTTATACGGCCGCATAAATTCCAGTGTTCCATGCGAACGCCCTATGCGGCCGCATGACACCCAAAAACCCAAATAGTCCGTACCTCGGGGGCGGTACCCCCCTCGGAGGGCGCCGACCTCTTGCCAGGACATCGAGCCATCACATCCAACAATCTTCTTAATTTTAATGGAGCAACCTAGTTGATATTTATTCATTCAGTCTCATGTCATCGTAAGTTCGTATTTTTTGGGAATAAAGTCTCTTTGTAACATAACCAATTGTGAAATTTGTCCTAGTGAGAACAACATTTTTTGCATAATTTTTTTCATTAAAATGTAGACTCACGACCATAAAATAAACTAACATTTGTTAAGTAGGAAAATATAATACTATTTGAGGAAGTAACTAAATTAACAGTTTGGTATATAGAGTAATAATGTATTGACTTAATGATGAGCAAACTTTTCTGCGTAAAATCTAATTCAATACATAATCTCTTTATCGAAGTAATTGGTACTTTTATATTATATTCATTTTTTTTTAAATTCCTTAGAAATGTAAATGTAAATTGTCACAGGTTTTGATCTTGTTTGATCACTTGTGAGAAGGAAATGGACAAGATCGCGCGTATTTTTGTGAAGTCAACAAAATCATAATAATTAGTTTCAAAAAAACTAAATCATAATATACCAAGTTGGATTGTGAAGTGTATAGGGCTGGGTGATGCCTTCTCATGATTATACATTTTAAAGATAAGGGACCTCATTCTAAACATGGATTACTTCAATTCACTGGTGTTTTGGTCAACTTTCATAGATTACACATCTTTTGGGGATATGAGAAGGAGCAGATGTGAAATATTTGCCTTCAATTCTCGCACAACACCAACTAATATAACCTCCAAGTTGAATTTTATTTAATGTAGCAACTTAGTGGATATAATTCATTTGCACTCATGTCACCGAAAATAAAAGTTTTGTGGGAATAACGTTGTAACATAGCCTATTGAAAAATGTCTCCTAATGAGAACAATTTTTTTCACCTAAATTTTTTTTTTTACTTAGTTAGAATATAGAATATCAACTCACGACCATGACTCAAACTATCTTTTTTTTATTCATAAAAATCATAATTCCTCAATTTCCCGAAAAGACTCCATCCGTCCTTTATAAAGCGTTCCAAAAAAAGCTTCACTTTCAAATATTTTCTTTTCTCGATGCTACCTCATGGGTATCTTTGGCAAACAAATAACATCCTAAAATTAATAATAGAGTCAATTAACTTTTCTTAATCTTTCGTACAGAGCCCCATATGCTTCTTTTTTTGGAACGAATGATGTGTTATTTAGGGAAATAACTAAAATAGCACTTAGGCCTAAAAGGGTAAAGATATATTTATCTACTTGAAATTTAATTAATCCATGACATAATCTCTTTGTCGAAGATTATTAACACCATAATTATATGTTCAATTTAATTCAGAACTAGTCACTACGACATCAGAAGTGAAGCCTATTCCTCATGGTCTTGCTTACCGGAAAATATAATTGGCGCATATATACCATGGTGGAGTTTTCGACAAGAAAGCAACGAGGATTTACTCGTGCAAGAGAATTCAAAGGGAAGTCTTATTACTCAAAAGGGGAGTAGGGGATCAGTAGATACTATCTATGTAACGACCCGAGCCCGAAGCCCCGTCCGCCACGCATAGCCCACGCACTGGCCCACTAAGCACCTGGGTCAACTGGCCCACCACAAGCCACCCAAAAGTCCATGGATAGGTTGGTGCCCAGTGGTAGTGGGTGGCCACTTATAAGGCACACACAAGTCCCACATCTACCCGATGTGGGATATCACAATCTCCCCCACTTGAATCATTGACCCACCCACTTGAATCCTTGACCCAAAGGAAATCCTTGACGTCCTCGTCAAGACCCAAAGGAGGTCCAAAGGATCGGCACCCCGGGCGATGTGTTCCTACACATTTTCGGCCGGGACCCGCTCTGATACCATTTGTAACGACCCGAGCCCGAAGCCCCGTCCGCCACGCATAGCCCACGCACTGGCCCACTAAGCACCTGGGTCAACTGGCCCACCACAAGCCACCCAAAAGTCTATGGATAGGTTGGTACCCAGTGGTAATGGGTGGCCACTTATAAGGCACACACAAGTTCCACATCTACCCGATGTGGGATATACTTTGTAACGCCCCAAACCTGAGCCCAATTAAACTGGCCCAAGCCCGAAACGTCACTGCTCGCAATCAAACTAAACCAGATCAAGTTTTACAATACATCAAATTAACTCTTAAGGAAAGTGTGCAGTGGAACGATAACCCAAGTGTTATAATCATAAAATCCAAACCCAAAATAATTTGTCTCGCAGGACTAATTTAAATAATTCGAACATCAAAATTTAAATTAGTCTAATTACAAAGAACTCAATAAAATATCTTCCAACTCATCCTTGCTTGCGTGTCTCAACGTAAAAACCTTAATGTCTCACTTATGACCTGAGGAGAAGAATAAAGTGAAGGGTGAGCGAACAATGCCCAGTAAGTTCAGTCGCCGCCCCTCCGGTTTCTAAGGAAGGGTGGACGTACAAGGAGAATATTCGAAAGTGAAACAATGTTATAAAAGGTAGTTTGCAGTTCATGTGATACTTTATAACGAAAATGAAATAGTGCGAACGGACTAGTGTTTCACAAATGAGAGTTCAAAGAAAAGAAACATGCAAAGTACGAAGTCGAGTAACCCAATCGTCACCAACCGTCCCATACCAGCTAGTCACGACGGATTACTCACAGATGTCATGATCACGTAGGTGGTCCATTGACCAATCACATAAATGCCCCTGAAGGGTGCCAAAATTTTACCCCAAGGGTAACTAATAAAAGGTAAGTCATAACTACCGCACCAAAGGCCAAGTGGTGCAAAAATATAAGGTCCACCCTATACCCAGTGGCGGGTTGTTCATAATTACGAACTAAAAGGTTCACTCTATACCCAGTGACGGGTTTTTCAACTAGTGATCATAACGGAGTTCGAAATAAAACAATATTATCAAACGATACATACGAAATTTACTTTCAAAGTATAAGTATTTCATCAAATACCAAAGATATGACACGAGGTTTGAAGGATATAATACAACGAAATGCGAAACGATGGAGTGAAAGCAAATTCCGACACGAGGTCGGGCATGGTAATCAAAACGATAATTTCAAAAAAAAATAAACGAGTAACCTAACGTCGAAAGAATATACTCGCAAAATAACTTAAAAGAAGCGAAATCCCTTACCTTAATAGTGTAGCAAAAATTTAGCTTGGCGAAAAGAAACTGATACCCGTGCTTGCCCAAATCTATAATTTAAACAACATCACCAAATTACAAAAATATGCTATTTATATTAAAATTAGTAATTAGTCTAAGAGTCAAAATTACTATTCCTAATAGTACAAAGTGTCTTTTATCCATGACTATACAAAATCTTTTTAATTAATTTATTTATTTATTTTCTTTTCATGCCCCCAAAATAATACTTGCCACCATACCAATTAATACCCAATGTATAATATTTTGTCACACTAACTACTTCCCCTCATTACACCATTATCAATACCGAAGTAGCTGAACTATGAGAGAAACCAAACAAAACAATTTAAAATAGTAGTCAAAGCCCCCATAATCAAATATCACTCTCACCCTTACACACACTCAGCACACATGCACTGACTACACACACAGTACACACACACTCTCTCACGCACAGTACACAAACAGACCCCCCTACCTAGCCTACCCCATTTCCCCCTCTCTGTGCGCCCCCTTCCCTGCTCTTTTTTCCTTTCCTTTATTTCCTTCCCCTTTCTCTCCTCTTTCATTTCCAGCTTCTCTCCCTTCTCCTTTTTCTCTTTTTTTTTCTTTCCTTTTCTCTCTTCTCTTCTTTTGTTTTGTTTCAGTAATAAATCCACACACACAACCCACATACACCCACACCCACTTCAACACCCACCTTCCCCGAATCCGTCTCTTTCCCATTTCTTTTCCCTCTTCTGAGTTAAAACAACAAAAACACAAACACACACACACATTCGGTACACCAGCAGCAGTTCCCTTCATCCGTTTCTTATTATTATTATTTTTTTCCTTTCTCCTCCGGCTACGATCTTAATCCCCGCCTACGTTTCGACATTCACACAAAACCAAACTGAGACCCAAAACCCCTTGTTAATTATATTCTTCTTCTTAATAGTTGAGCAATAGTAAAATCATTAAACATACACAGGGTCGAACACTTTCCCAGAAGACGAAACTACGATTTGTCGGCTCTTCACACTTTCTACTTGTGCAGGAACGAACTCACCGCGCCGTTTCTAACTTTTCCTTCTTTTGCTTCCGTTATCCCTCTATACTCTTTGGTTAGAAATTTCTCTTCCTTTGTTTCTCTCTATTGTGGACTCGAAATTCCGAGTTAACTGATAATTTCTCCCTTGAAGACTGCAATGAGAACTCTCCTTCCTTTGAAATTCAAAATACCCATCTCCCTTATCCGGCGTAACCTACGACCACAACTACGACCGGTTCTTGCGGTTGCTGCTCATCTCCTCCCTTTGTTATTATCTATTATTATTATTATTATTATTATTAGTAGTAGTAGTAGTATCATTATTTATTTATTTATTTATTATTATTAATTTTTTTTTCTTAACTCTTAAGCTAAAACTAATGGACTAATTTATGGGCCAAGCCCAATAACAATATCAAAATTTATCGGATCCAACTTATACTTTTATTACGAAAAGACAATCAGCCCAAATAATAGATATATTATCGGCCCAAACGAAATTATGTCGAAAAATCGTTATTATCGCAATTTATTAAATAATAAAATAAATAACGGGGTATTACAATCTATCAAACCTAGGGAATAGGTTTCACAATTATAAGACCTAGAACTGAATGCTAGCCTAGAAGAAAAGAATCCCTTTAATCACAACTTATAGAGCCTAATGTTCATGGATTCCATAGGAGTGGTTATGCTTGAAATGTCCATATTATTCGAAAAATCGTAAAGCGAATTGAAACATGACTAGAAGACAAATTTTCCTAATAAAGGTATATGTATGTATCAACTTTGTATACCTACTAATCAGTAACAACAACAAGCATTTACTGCGTACCCTAAGTAATTAATGTCACTGTCATCCAGTTACTGTTACTGAAATTGGCCTATGGAAAGAATCTAAGGCAAACACAACTAAACAAAATTATTTTCTCTTTCTTTTGAAGTAAAGTAAACTTTACTATCTCGTCATGTTTATGGCATATCATCAATCGATGTTAACCAAACAAACAATATTTTGTTTGATGATATGCCTTGAATATCGACCAGTTTGTTGAAAGTTTAAACTAGTTATGCAAATTTTTTTATAACCAAATCTTTAAAACAAATTTATACAAATGAGTTTTTCTCATTGGATCTCTTGAGTCATCTCTATTTTGCTATCCAATAAAATATTGTAGTCGGATCTTGATAACAGTATTTCATCAATTATTGTTTAGACATATTTGTTTTGATGAAATGTTATGAATAACGATTATCTTGTAGAATGTTTTCACATGTTTGAGATTCTTTAGATACGAAGATGTATATTACAAGACGTTGTTTATTGGTTAGATAACTTGTGATATGGCATGGAAATTATCGCATTTGTAACAACATAATTAATCGCCATATACCAAGACCAACTATAAAGCGAGCAGCGATCTACTTATGCCTTCTTGTGATTAAACTTATTTGGAGATAATTGATCCTCAATTAAATCATCGATGACTCCAATGCATTTATTTTTAGGAAACTATGAGAAGTTATGCGTGTTATGGGGGATATAGCCGAGGGAGATGAATTGTTTGCATTCAGTTGTTGCCCAAAACTAACTTTTGTTCCTGCAAAGTTATATTTTAATTTTAACAGGGCAACATAATGTGTAATGATTCCTTTGCTATCACGTAAATCCAAGTTCATGTTTAGGGCACTAAAGTTTGTTTGCAATGAAGCCTATTGGGAAATTTCTCCTAGTGAGAAAGGCTTTTTTCTTCTGAGTATCTCTTTTTTACATCATACTTTTTAAAATATATTTCTATTGATCTTAAGTTTTATTTATTTTTATATACCTTACCTCAACCCTTATTACTATTATTTAATGCCCTGAAAGGGTACAATTAAGAGTATATGGTGCAATTTTGGTGTGACTAGAACAAATGCTGTCTCTAGTGAGGCTTTGAACACCCGACCTCTTCATTGAGAGTAGTAAAGTACACGGGTGGCTCTAGTTGGACTTAAACACTCGATATTTTCGTTAAAAGAAGTGAGCATAACGGTTGCCTTTGGTGACACTTGAACAACACCGGTGCCTCTAGTGAGGCTTTAACGCCCGACCTCTCCGGTGAGGGTAGTTACATATTAGGGTATTTCTAGTGGGAGTTGAACACCCGAACTTTCGGTTAGCAGTACATGTTGAGCTAGAGCTCGTTGGTTCTTTACTTCATAAGAATGTTATATTAGACCCTAACTCAAAGTAACTTTTTTTATTTCATTAAAATGTGAACCAAGTATGAAGAGATGTTAAGGAAACATAATTCATAATGTTATGCATATAGACCATCTATTACTTTTGCGCTTTAGATTTCCTATAAACAAATGCATTGCTTGTGGTCAAAGAGTTGAAAGAAGGAATTAACTTTGAAGTATTTACATATTTTAACCATTTACTTTTCTTTGTTCTTATAGAGACATAAAGAATATTTTAACAAAATCTATATATAGAAAACGAAAATTTAAACATTTAAAATATACAAGCCAACCACGAGTCTTGGGACGTATTGACTATACTTATAAACATTATCACATAAACTATTAAACATATTTTTTGATTTTCATCACAACGTGATTATGCATCCTTTAGACAAGTGCATCTTGTTTATGATCTTTGTCATTTTGTTTACAACAAACTATGAGTAGTTTACTTTATATTAAATACATTAAACTCATAATTAAAGAGCAAACAACCATATTTGATTCTACTTTTAAGCATGTTTACCATTTTGTCAAATGAAAATCGATTTCAATATGTTTATATGAGAAAGGAAAATATGGGTTGATAACCAAGCATGTGGTTTCAATTTATTACAATAAACTATCTATAGAGACGTAAGTAAATAGATAAATTAATAAAAAATATGTTAGAGCTTACTAGTTCATCAACATTAAACGTAGACCAATGACATTCTAACTCCATATGAACTGCAACACAGTAGGATTTCTCCTAGTTAACCATGAATAAATATTAAAGTCAAAAGCAAAGGATGATGTTTGGTTGTTGTTCGACTATCCAGCATCAAACCAATGAACATTAGTATAAGCATATTAAGAACAACTTATATTTGGAAATAGGCGAAGATCTATCATCCAAAGTAACATAAAGATAGAGTATTACACATTTAACAACAATCTTATAAGGAGTGTGAGGGGAACGAGAAATTCACACAACACTTCTAACTCCTAAAATAAATATTACTACTCCTTACATTTATAAACTTTTATATAAATTTTAATGTCCATGGCATCAATATATTGTGATAAAATTGTTGTAGAGACCAAATGCTGGTAGAAACGAAAAGACGTGTTATTCTAAAATTTAAATAAGCACTAAATTAGGAAAAGACGTATGAGCTACTCACTCCGTCCCAGATAAATGCTCCTAGTTTCTATTTCGGTATATCGCAACTAATGTTCCAAAATATTGTTCATCTACATATTCTCTTCCATTCTTCCTAATGTACCCTTAAAGTTTCATTTACTATAACACATCCTGTAGAAACCTACTTATTTAGAATAATGGAACTCATTTAATGTTCATGGGTGTTATCGTAAAAAAATATTTTACAGCAAATCATTAATTATGTTTTTTAATTCCTATGCTTTGTCAACTAGGAACATTTATTCGGGACTGAGGGAGTATATGTTTAGGAGTTAAAAATAATACTTGTTGAGAAATCAACGAAATTGACCATTTGTCCTAAAAGAGTAATGATATATTGAATTAAATATGAGAAAAACTATTTGCGTGAAATTTAGTCTATGACATAATCTCTTTGTCAAATTAATTGGTACGTTGAATATATGTTAAGTTTATTTTCTAATCTATCACTTTACTATGTAATTAAATTTTAAACTAGATGACTACAAGATTAAATTGACTAATAAAGATGGATTTATGTATCAATTTTGAAAACCAACTAACTAATAACAACTAACATTTAATGGGTACGGGAAGTAATTAATGTCATTGTCATCCTGTTACTGAAGCTGGCCTTTAAAAAGAATCTATAGCAAGTGCAAATGACCAGAAATATTTTCCCTTTCTATTGAAGTAAAGTAAACTTTACATTCTGGTCATGTTTAAGGCATATCATCATTCAATGTTAAAATTTTTTTTTTTTTAAATTTGTTTGATGATATACCATGAATAGTGATCAGTTAGTTGAATGTTTATAAAAAATTAGGTGAATTCTTCATATACAAACAATTGCTTCATGTTAGTTTTGTCTCATAGTTGTCACACTTTTGTATTCCTATAAAACACTACCATATGATCGTGTTCATGGCATTTCATCAATTGTTATTCGATTTGATTAAATGCTATGAACAACGATGAACTTGTAGAATGTTTTCACAAGTTTGGCAAATCCTTTTAGATCTGAAGATGTAAATTGTTACAGGTTTTGTTCAAGTTTCGTAACACGTGATATGGTACGGAAAAGATAACATTCGTATGAAGTCAATTATTCACTATTTACCAAGACCAACTATAAAAGCAAGTACGGCTTTGGTTTTACCTTCTTGTGATTAAACATTGTTTGGAGATAGGGGATTGTCTTTCAAATATTTTCTCCATTTCCCGAAAGGACTCCATAAAAATGATAATTCCTCCATTTCTGAAAGGACTCCATCATTCCTTTATAAAGCGTTCCAAAAAAAGTGTTCACTTTCAAATATTTTCTTTTCTCGATGTTACAACATGGGTATATTTGGAAAACAAATAACATCCTAAAATTATTAATAGAGTCAATTAACATTTCTTAATCTTTGTGCAGAGTCAAATATGATTATTTTTTTTGGAACGAATGATGTATTATTTAGGGAAATAGCTAAAGTAGCACTTAGGCCTGAAAGGGTAATGATATATTTATCGACTTGAAATTTAATTAATCCATGACATAATCTCTTTGTCGAAGGTTATTGGCACCATAATTATATGTCAATTTATTTTATAACTAGTCACCGAGACATTAGAAGCGAAGCCTATTCCTCCTGGTTTTCCTTACCGGGAAATATAATTGGTACATATATACCATGGTGGAGTCTTCGACGAGAAAGAAACGAGGGATATACTCGTGCAAGAGAATTCAAAAGGCAGTCTTATTACTCTAAAGGGGAGTAGGGGCTCTATTCACACTGTCTATCAAACGAAGGGAATAGGTTTCACATTTATAAGACCTAGAACTGAATGCTAGCCTAGAAGAAAAGAATGCTTTTAATCGCAGCTTTTGGAGCCCAAAGATCTTGGATTCCATGGGAGTGGTTATTCTTGAAATGTCTATTCTGTGTGAAAAATTGTAAAGCGAATTCAAACATGACCAGAAGACAAATTTTCCTAATAAAGGTATATGTATGTATCAATTATGTATACCTACTAATCAATAACATCAACAAGCATTTGAGGTGTCCCCGAAGTAAATAATGTCACTGTCATTTTGTTACTGTTACTGAAATTGGCCTATAAAAAGAATCTAAGGCAAACACAACTTAACAAAATTATTTTCTCTTTCTTTTAAATTAAAGTAAACTTTACTATCGCGTAGTGTTTATGGCATATCATCAATTGATGTTAAGAAAAAAAACAATACTTTGTTTGATGATATGCCATGAATATCGACCAGTTTGTTGAAAGTTTTAAACTAGTTAGGCAAATTTTTCATAACCAAATCTTTAAAACAATTTTATACAAATGAGTTTTTCTCATTGGATCTCACGAGTCATCTCAGTTTTGCAATCCAATAAAATATTGTAGTCGGATCTTGATAATAGTATTTCATCAATTGTTGTTTAGACATATTTGTTTTGATGAAATGTTATGAATAATGATTATCTTGTAGAATGTTTTCACAAGTTTTAGAAATTCTTTTGATACGAAGATGTATATTATAACACATTGTTCATTGGTTAGATAACTTGTGATATGGCATGGAAATTATTGCATTTGTAACAACATAATTAATCACCATATACCAAGACCAACTATAAAGCGTGTAGCGATCTACTTATGCCTTCTCATGATTAAACTTATTTGGAGATAATTGATCCTCAATCAAAACATTGATGACTCCAATGCACTTATTTTTAGGAAACTATGACAAGTTTTACGTGTTTTGGGGGATATAACGGAGGAAGATGAATTGTTGCCCAAAACCAACTTATGTTCCCGCAAAGTTATTTTTTTATTTTAACTGGGAAACATAATGGATAAAGATTCCTTTCCTATCACGTGAATACAAGTTCATGTTTAGGGCACTAAAGTCTGTTTGCAATGAAGCCTATTGGGAAATTTCTCCTAGTGAGAAAGACTTTTTCTCCTGAGTATCTCTTTTTTACATCATATTTTTTTAAATATATTTCTATTGATCTTAAGTTTTATTTATTTTTTATATTTTAAGGTTGGAGGGGACATATACCTAACCTCAACCCTTATTACTATTATTTAATGCCCTGAAAGGCTACAATTAATATAATATGGTGCAAGTTTGGTGTGACTAGAACAAATGGTGCCTCTAGTGAGGCTTTGAACACCCGACCTCTTCATTGAGAGTAGTAAAGTACACGGGTGCCTTTAGTTGGACTTAAACACTCGATCTTTTCGTTGAGAGAAGTGAGCATAACGAACGGGTGCCTTTGGTGACACTTGAACAAATCGTTGCCTCTGGTGAGGCTTCAACGACCGACCTCTCTAGTGAGGGGAGTTATACACTAGGGTGTTTCTGGTGAGAGTTGAACACCCAACCTTTCCGTAATGAGAAGTGAGTGGTACTTGTTAAGCTAGAGCTCGTTGGTTCTTTACTTCATAAGAATGTTAAATCGCAACCCTAACTCAAACTAACTTTTTTTATTTCATTAAAATGTGAACCAAGTATGAAGAGATGTTAAGGAAACATAATTCATAATGTTATGCATATAGACCATCTATTACTTTTGGGCTTTAGATTTCCAATAAACAAATGTGTCGCTTGTGGTCAAAGAGTTGAAAGAAGGAATTAACTCTGAAGTATTCACATATTTTAACCATTTGCTTTTCTCTGTTCTTATAGTAACATAAACAATATTTTAACAAAATATAAATATAGTAAAAAACACATTTAAACGTTTAATAATTTACAAGCCAACCATGAGTCTTAGGACCTATTCAATATACTTATAAACATTATCACATAAACTATTAAACATATTTGTTGATTTTCTTCACAACGTGATTATACATCCATTAGACAAGTGCATCTTGTTTATGAACGTTTTCATTTTGTTAACAACAAACAATGAGTAGTTTACTTTATATTAAGTACATTAAACTCATAATTAAAGAGCAAACAACCATATTTGATTATACTTTTAAGCATGTTTACCATTTTTTAAAATGAAAATCGATTTTGATATGTTTATATGAGAAAGGAAAATATGGGTTGATAACCAAGCATGTGGTTTCAATTTATTACAACAAACTATCAATAGAGAAGTAAGTAAATAGATAAATTAATAAAAAATATGTTAGAACTTACTAGTTCATCTACGGTAAACGTAGACCAATGACATTCTAACTCTATACTGAACTGCAACACCATAGGATTTCTCCTAGTCAACCATGAATAACTATGAAATTCAAAAGCAAAGGATGATGTTTGGTTGGTGTTCGACTATCCGGCATCAAATCAATGAACATTAGTATAAGCATATTAGGAACAACTTATATTTGGAAATACGCGAAGATCGAACATCGAAAGTAACATAAAGATAGAGTATTACACATTTAACAACAATCTTATAAGGAGTGTGAGGGGAACGAGAAACTAACACAACACTTCTAACTCCTAAAATAAATATTTACTACTCCTTACATTTAAAAACTTTTATATAAATTTTAATATCCATGGCATCAATATATTATGAAAAAATTGTTGTAGAGACCAAATGATGATAGAAATGAAAAGACTTGTTAATTCTAAAATTTAAATAAGGACTAAATTAGTAAAAGACGTACGAGCTACTCACTCCGCCCGTATTAATGTTCCTAGTTTCTATTTTGGTATGTCGCAACCAATGTTCCAAAAGACTTTTCATCTACATATTCTCTTCCATTCTTCCTAATGTTCCCTTAAAGTTTCATTTAATATAACACATTCTGTAGAAACGCACTTATTTATAATAGTGGAACTCATTTAATGTTCATGGGTGTTATCATCAAAAAATATTTTATAGCAAATTATTAATTATGTTTCTTAATTCCTGTGCTTTGTCAACTAGAAACATTTTTTCGGGACTGAGGGAGTATATATTTAGGAGTTAAAAATAATACTCGTTGAGGAATCAACCAAATTGACCATTTGTCCTGAAAGAGTAATCATATATTGAATTAAATATGAGAAAAACTATTTGCGTGAAATTTAGTCTATGACATAAGCTCTTTGTCAAAATAATTGGTACGTTGAATATATGTTCAGTTTATTTTCTAATCTATCACTTTACTATGTAATTAAATTTTAAACTAGATGACTAGAAGATTAAATTGACTAATAAAGATGGATTTATGTATCAATTTTGAAAACCAACTAACTAATAACAACAGCTAACATTTAATAGGTACAGGAAGTAATTAATGTCATTGTTATCCTGTTACTAAAGCTGGCCTATAAAAAGAATCTATAGCAAGTGCAAATGACCAGAAATATTTTCCCTTTCTATTGAAGTAAAGTAAAACTTTACAATCTGGTCGTGTTTATGGCATATCATCATTCAATGTTATTATTTATTTGTTTTTTTTAAATTTGTTTGATGATATACCATGAATAGCGATCAGTTTGTTGAATGTTTTTAACAAGTTAGGCAAATTCTTCATATACGAACAATTGCTTCTTGTTAGTTTAGTATCAGAGTTGTCACACTTTTGTATTCCTATAAAACACTACAATCTGATCGTGTTCATGGCATTTCATCAATTGTTATTCGATTTGATGAAATGCTATGAACAACGATCAACTTGTAGAATGTTTTCATATGTTTGGCGAATCCTTTTGGATCCGAAGATGTAAATTGTTACAGGTTTTGTTCAAGTTAGATAACATGTGATATGTTATGGAAAAGATCGCATTCCTAAGAAGTCAGTTTTTCACTATTTACGAAGACCAACTATAAAAGCAAGTAAGGCTTTGGTTTTGCCTTCTTGTGATTAAACATTGTTTGGAGATAGGGGATTGTCTTTCAAATATTTTCTCCATTTCCCGAAAGGATTCCATCCTTCCTTTATAAAGCGTTTCGAAAAAAGTGTTCACTTTCAAATATTTTCTTTTCTCGATGTTACCACATGGGTATCTTTGGAAAACAAATAACATCTTTAAATTATTAATAGAGTCAATTAACATTTCTTAATCTTTGTCCAGAGTCAAATATGATTCTTTTTTTAGAACGAATGATGTGTTATTTAGGGAAATAGCTAAAGTAGCACTTAGGACTGAAAGGGTAATGATATATTTATCGACTTGAAATTTAATTAATCCATGACATAATCTCTTTGTTGAAGGTTATTAGCACCATAATTATATGTTCAATTTATTTCATAACTAGTCACCGTGACATTAGAAACGAAGCCTATTCCTCCTGGTTTTCCTTACCAGGAAATATAATTGGCACATATATACCATGGTGGAGTCTTTGACGAGAATGCAACGAGGATTTACTTGTGCAAGAGAATTCAAAAGGAAGTCTTATTACTCTAAAGGAGAGTAGGGGCTCTGTTCACACTGTATATCAAACCCAAGGAATAGGTTTCACAATTATAAGACCTAGAACTGAATGTTAGCCTAGAACAAAAGAAGGCCTTTAATCGCAACTTTTAGAGCCTAAAGATCTTGGATTTCGTGGGAGTGGTTATGCTTGAAATGTCCATACTGTGTGAAAAATTGAAATGTCCATACTGTGCGAAAAATTGTAAAGCGAATTCAAACAACATGACTAGAAGACAAATTTTCCTAATAAAGGTATATGTATGTATCAATTTTGTTTACCTACTAATCAATAACAAGAACATGCATTTAATGTGTACCCGAAGTAATTAATGTCACTGTCATCCTGTACATGCTTGATAAGAGTAACTCGGCCCGAAGGAGAAAGGAAAGAGCCCATCCATGTACCAATACGATCCTGAATTTTGGTAATAATCTGGTCAAAGTACTGTTTCTTCTTCCGCCCAAAATACAATGGGCATCCCAAGTAAACAATGGGAAGAGATCCACTGCGATCTTGAAATAGATTGCACATGATTAATATCCATATTAGGAGCCACATAGAAACTACTTTTGGAGGCATTAATTAATTAACCCGAAGAGTGCTCGTAATCCGTGAGCAAGTCCACATACTTTTGGAGGGATCGAGAATGACCATTGCAAAAAAGAACCACATCGTCTGTGAATGCTAAGTGAGAAACAATTTGACATCCACTAGTAGTAGAATAAGCTGTTGAGGGATCCTCAAGTTGAAGTTTATTGAGACTACGACTTAATACTTCAGCTGCAATGATGAAAAGGCTCGGAGATAAAGGGTCACCTTGGCGAAGGCCACGAGACGAGGGAAAATAACCCACTGGAGCGCCATTAATAATAATACTACAACAAAAATGGGTTTTAACAACGTTTTTTAAACGTTGTAATACGTCTTTAACAACGTGTTTCAAAACATTGTCTTAGCCAACATTGTAATAGGTCCTTTTTTAGACAACGTTTTAAAAGGTGTAAGACAACATTTTCTTAAAACTTTGTAAAAGGTCTAAGACAACGTTTTCTAAAAAACGTTGTAAAAGATCTAAGACAACATTTTCTGAAAAATGTTGTAAAAGGTCTAAGACAACGTTTCTTGAAAAACGTTGTAAATGGTCTAAGAGAACTTTTTTTGAAAAACATCGTGAAAGGTCTAAGACAACGCTTTCTGAAAAACCTTGTAAAAGGTTTAAGACAACGTTTTCTGAAAAATGTTGTAAAACGTCTAAGACAACATTTGTTGAAAATCGTTGTAAAAGGTTTAAGACAACATTTTTTGAAAACCGTTGTAATAGCTATTTAAAAAAAAAAATTACAAAAGCAATCGAGGTTCCTGTTTTGTTCCTTCACCTACACCGGCCAAATTCGACCTCTTCATCATATGCATATTGTAATCAAAAGGCATAACTAACAACTCAATCAAAGGCATAACTCTATAAGTCTATTTACTACATCAAAAAATTAATCAAACTATGTAAAAGTGTGCAACCAAACATGTGAGCTCATGCCAACAACTTTGCTGCCCACGCACCACGGCAACAACTACTATTTTTGACCAAATCATAAATTGGTAGCTATATTTGTTCACTCAGAATGACTATTCACTCAAATTTGATCCGAATAAACTGACTTACAAAAAAAAAAAAAAAAAAAAGAAGCTTGAATGGTAACAACATGTCCCCCAAATGTGTATAAAATATTGGTAGCCGAGTGTTGCACATCATCAGCCTGTAATTATATGCAAAACCTATCATTAATCTAAACTAATTCTTATCATTTTAAGAATACCCACATGAGATCTTTTGTTCATTTGATCAACATTCATACCAAAAGGAGTATATGTATATTAGTGTGTGTGTGTGTGTGTGTGAGAGAGAGAGAGAGAGAGAGAGAGAGAGAGAGAGAGAGAGAAGGAAGAAAAAGTTTAAATATGTTACATGGCCGTGGATAAAAGTTTCAATGGTCATGTACCAAGCTGTTTTTAGATATATTTTAAGTGTTTGTACTTGATGTTCCTGCTGTTTCTCCCTGTAACGAACTTTTTGCTCATTAGCACAATCTGATGCTGAATAGCTGATGTATTAAGAATCTTGTATTGTGTCTTTTCAATATCAAGCCTCTACAAGAAATACAAAAAATAAGTGGAAAGGAAAACAAACAAAGATGATATGACTGAATGTCACAAGTATATATATATTCACCACCTTTGAAACCCTTATCATAACACGAATCAATCTATGCATAATTTCTTCGACACCCTGAAGATTCAACATAAGGTCTCAGCTAAATAGCAACAAATGAAGGAATAATAATGTATGAGCACCATAACAAAAAAAGCCTTCAACAACGTTTAAAAAACTGCACATTTTCATAATAGGCTAGCATCATCACCCCAACAAAAACTATAACTTGCATCTGGAGGAATGAAGAAAAAGAGACCAGGCTAACCCACGCTTCAATAACTTAACAGAATCGTAGTGCCAATCATAGACTTAAAAATCTATTTTTGAAAGACAATAATATCTGGCCATTTCTAACCAAAAATTATTAATAACAGTAAATAAATCGTTCAATCAAACTAGTACAAAAGGAACAAACTATGAGACAAATTCTGCTTTTGGTCCATTGATGGTACATCATAGTACTGTCAAGGTGCATCACAATTTATAGCTTCCCTGCAAATTTCATATAGTGATCTTGTGCTAGCAAGTCCATAAACTAATGATAGGAGCAAAATAAAGCATAAAAATAGTTGTCCTTACAACGTAACAAAAGATTCCAGGCATTTGTAATAGCTCAATCTTTTCATGATTAAAATTATAAATAATGCTTTTGGGAAATTCACAAAACATTAGAGAAATCATGCCAAAATATTGTGCCACCAGGTGTCCAATCAAACTATTTTATTAACGAGATTTCTGTTCAGCCAATTGGATTGCTCTAAAACGAAGAGAAAACCATTGGTACATACACATAATATCAAAATTAAGAAACTAAAGTAGAAACAAACCTTGATAGAAGATAGAAAAAATAACTCATGACCTGTATAACCATCCTGCATTACATCACTTTGCATCCCACTCGCTTTTCTTGCTTTGTCCTGGAGATTAAAATGTGGAACAAAGCATGTTGTTATAGAAGGAAAATAAATAAGAAATTAAACCATTACATTTCCTGGAAGTATGAAATGAAAACATCACATAACTTAAGATGCGAAATATAGCATGTTGACAAAAGTGAGGTTGAAATTATCTCCAATTCACATCCAGAGGAAAGATGAAAAATGTACATGTCAAAACAAGGCTTTTGATGATCCAGCAAAAACATGTGCATGAGGCTCGCATGCAACAAAACAAGGTTTACAGAATGCCAGAGTTAAAAATGGGTAGTGATACCAGAAATGAGTAGGTTGGCAATGAAATGGGTAGCAGCATCCTCATATTAGAAGTGCCCTTGAGATAGTATCAGACAAGCCAAACATAAATGAGAGTCTTGCAATTACTAAGATGGCACAAGTGAGAGTAGGGCAGTCTTATGATATTTGTACATATCAACTAAAATACGTTGAATCATAGGAATCTGAATTTTTAAAAAAAGAAGGAAGATTCAATTATAAGATATAGGTGTTGATACTAGTTCATCTGCACCTCCTTGAGTGTTACTAGAAGACTTAATCGTAGACATCTTGGCCTAAGACTTGGCGAAATGAACTGTAATGCCCCAAACCTGAGCCCAACTCGGGCCCAAGCCCGAACACGTCACAACTCACAATCCAACTTTACTAAAACAAATTTACAATATATCAAACTTAGTTCTCAAGGAAAGTGCACAGCGAAAAGATGAACCCAAGTTTATAATCTCAAAATACAGGCCCAAAATAAATTGTCTCGCAGGACTAACTAAGTTATTCAAACATCGAAACTTAAATTAAACTTATTATATAGAAACTCAATAAAATAAATTCTAACTCATCCTTCCTTGCACGCCTTAGCATAAAACGTTACTATCTCATTTATGACCTGAGGAGAAGAATAAAATGAAGGGTGACCGAACAATGCCCAGTAAGTTCAAACGCCGCCCCTCCGGTTTCTAAGAAAGGGTGGACCCACAAGGCAAATATTCAAAGTGATCAATGTTACAAAAGGTAGTTTGCAGATCATATAATTACAACGAAACTGAACAAGGCGAATGAACTAGTATTTCACAAATGAGAGTTCAAAGAAAAGAAACATGCAAAGTACGAAGTCGAGTAACCCAATCGTCACCAACCATCCCATCCCGGCTAGTCAGGACGGATTACTCAAAGATGCCATGATCACGTAGGTGATCCATTGACCAATCACACAAATGCTCCCGAAGGGTGCCAAAATTTTACCCCAAGGGTAACTAATAAAGGTAAGTCATGACTACCGCACCAAAGGCCAAGTGGTGCAAAAATATAAGGTTCACTCTATACCCAGTGACGGGTTCTTCAACTAGTGATCATAGCGGAGTTCAAAATAAAACAATATTATCAAACGATACATACGAAATTTACTTTCAAAGTATAAGTATTTCATCAAATACCAAAGTTATGACACAAGGTTTTGAAGAACATAATACAACGAAACGTGAATCGACGGAGTCAAAGAAAATTCTGACACGAGGTCGGGCATAGCAATCAAAACGCTAATTTCAAGAATTGACAAGGAACCTAATTGTCAAAAGAAATATATTTTACGAAATAACCTAAAAGAAGCGAAATCCCTTACCTTAATAGCGTAGTAAAAACTTAGCTCGTACGTGTAATATAACCGCTACTTGTGCTTGCCAAAATCTAAAAGTCAAAGAATAACTTAATTGTGAGTATAATCTCTATAACTAGTATTAAATTTATAAACAAAGTAATACTATTATACATATCAGGTATTATTTTTTTATAGCCTTAAAATATATATTATATTACACTGTTTGTTAACAATGTTTATAACCAAAACCAATATATTACACTTATCATTAATCTTCATATCTACTGATTGACCAAGGGAAATAGGAGACATTTAATCCACCACAGTACTCCACCTCTTTTCTTTTCCTTCCCTCCACCCGTCACATTCACCTTTTGTAACGACCCGAGCCCGAAGCCCGGTCTGTCACACATAGCCCACGCACTGGCCCACTAAGCACCTGGGTCAACTGGCCCATCACAAGCCACCCAAAAGTCCATGGATAGGTTGGTGCCCAGTGGTAGTGGGTGGCCACTTATAAAGCACACACAAATCCCACATCTACCCGATCCCACCACAAGCCACCCAAAAGTCCATGGATAGGTTGGTGCACAGTGATAGTGGGTGGTCACTTATAAAGCATACATAAATCCCACATCTTCTCGATGTGGGATATCACACCTTCTCCCTCCAACCAATTTCTAATACTTTCCATTCTCTTTACTTTTCTTTACTTTTTTATTTCATGTCTATTTTCTTTCACCATTGTTTCTCTCACCATTAATTTAAGTTAGCAACAACACACACACATAACCCACTGATTATTACCCCTCCTCACAGCTTTCGTCCTACTCCCTTCTCTCTCACTTCTGTTTCTCTTTCTCTTTTGATCCAACACCTACACACACACACACAAAACCCAAGACCTACTGACAAGTCCTCTCTTGTCCCATCTCCCTTCTTTTGTTTCATTCTATATAATTTTTTTTCTCTTCTTCATCCGTGCGGACAAAAACCCCTCCCTCATTTATTCTCTCTCTTTCTGCTAGTCTGCTACTGCCGCCTCCCCCATCTTCTTTTTTTTTTCTTTTTTCTTTTCTCTATTTCTCCTTACTGATGCGACCACTTCACTTTCATCACCGTCTTTTTACCAATTTAACTTACATTACAAAACATCCAAGAGGCAACCAAGTACACAACATCCTATACACCGTACCATTAAATTAAACAAGAAAAAGAACCACTTATCAGAGTAACGAAGATACAAGACTAACCTCAGGTTCTTGTCAAAATTATCTCACAGCTACACTGCTCAAAGCTTCCACAGCAATGTCAGTCTCTTCTCTCTTCCAATGTTAGTCAGGAACTCCCTCTCTCTCTCAATATAGTTTGACGAAAAATACTACCTCTGTCTTTTCTTCTTCTCTCCAGCTTGACTCAAGGGCCTAAGATCATACCCTTTGGAGACTCCAAGAAGCACTCTCTCTCTAATCTCTTTTGAAATTCAAAAACTTCCACTCCCTTATCCAGCAAAATCTCACGACTGGTTCTTGAGTCCTATCACCAATCTCACCCGCTTTTGTTTATTTATTATCTATTATTATTATTATTACTATTACTATTATTATTATTATTATTATTATTATTATTATTATTATTATTATTAAACTCTCGAGCTAATAGTAATGGGCTAATTTACGGCCAAGCCCAAAATAACCATATCAAAATATATTGGATCAAATTTACAATTTTATTACTACAAGATATTCAGCCCAAATTTTTTTATTTATTTTTTTTAGAGAAACAGGGACGGCACCCTGCTAAAATTTATTAGAAAAGAAAAAGATACAAATTGAGGGGGACAACCAGCCTAGCCCTTATAACTGGGAGGATGTTGTGCAACGCAGCGGAAGCAATCGACAAAAACAATACACAAAAGCAGTTGGGAATCGAATGAGAGAGAGATTGAGGTCAACAGACTGTCGAAATTTTATTAGAGGCTTAACTCTTGTTCAAAACCTTTTAGGAATACAACTATTTATATGGAAATAGAAAACCCTAAAACCGTCGCCATGCGAACGCATAATGCGGCCGCATGCGATCTACAAAATTCCCATGCGGACGCACTATGCGGCCGCATGGTTTCCAGAATATCAATGCGGACGCCTTGTGCGGCCGCATACTTTTCAGTGAGCCATGCGGTCGCCCTATGCGGCCGCATACCATCCAAAAACCCGAATAGTCCGTACTCGGCCGCACACCATCCCTCGGAGGGCGCCGACCTCTTGCCAGGGGGCATCGAGCCATCACATCCAACAATCTCCACCTTGGCGAGCATTCACCCAACCTAATAGAAGATACAAGGAACCAATACCCGAACCACCTGTGTAGACATCGAACCTCCCCATCTCTAACAACTAGAGATGTGTAACAAATCCAAGCAATGCTTGAACTTGTCAGTAGTAACCGGCTTTGTCAACATATCAGCCGCATTCTCTGTGGTGTGAACCTTCTCTAACACAACCTCACCCATATCAATCAACTCCCGGATCTTGTGAAACCGCACATCAATGTGTTTCGTCCGTTGATGATAAATGTGATTCTTTGCTAGAAAAATCGCGCTTTGACTGTCACAAAGCAACCTCACTCCACCTTGCTGAATACCCAACTCCTTGACTAAGCCTCGAAGCCATAAGGCTTCCTTTGCAGCTTCAACAGCTGCCATGTACTCCGCTTCCGTTGTAGACAATGCAATAATAGACTGAATCATAGACCTCCAACATATGGGTCCACCTGCGAGTGTAAACGCATAACCCGTAGTCGATCGCCTCCGATCCAAGTCACCCGCATAATCGGAATCTACATACCGCACAACAGAAAGCTCCTCACTCTGCTTTTCAAACATGATGCCATAACCCATAGTGCCCTTCAAGTATCTGAGAATCCACTTAACTGCTTCCCAATGCTATTTGCCCGGATTCGCCATATACTTGCTAACCACACTAATAGCTTGCGCCAAATCTGGCCTAGTGCAAACCATAGCATACATGAGACATCCCACTGCGCTTGCATAGGGAACCTTTGACATACTCTGAATTTCTTCAGTCAAACTCGGGGAATTAGAGGCAGATAAATTAAAATGACTCGCCAATGGTGTTTTCACAGGTTTTGCATCCCACATATTGAACCTCTCCAACACTTTCTCCACGTAGCCGGCTTGAGACAAGCACAATCTCCTAGATTTCCTGTCTCGGTGAATCTCCATCCCAAGAATCTTCTTGGCTTCCCCCAAATCCTTCATGTCAAACTCTTTACTCAACAAGGCCTTCAACTGATTGACCTCGTTCTTGCTTCTATCCGCGATAAGCATATCATCCACGTAAAGTAGCAGAAAAATATATGAGCCACCATCAAGGCTCTTCACATAAATGCAGGAATCATACTCACACCTCTTGTAGCCAATACTCACCATGTAGGAGTCAAATCTCGTGTACCACTGCCTCGGAGATTGCTTCAGCCCATAAAGTGATTTCTTCAATTTACAAACCAAACGCTCCTGCCCGGGCTCCGTGAACCCATGTGGTTGCTCCATGAAAATCTGCTCATCCAACTCACCGTGTAGGAACGCAGTTTTCACATCCATTTGCTCCAACACCAAATCATAATGTGCTACAAGACCCAACACAATTCGAATGGAAGTGTGTCTAACAACAGGCGAAAAAATTTCATTATAATCCACCCCCTCTCGCTGCGAGTATCCCTTTGCTACCAATCGAGCCTTGAATTTTTTCCCCTCTTTTTCTGATACCGCTTCTTTACGCTTGAAAACCCACTTGCAACCAATAGCACGCTTTCCTTTAGGAAGCTCCACCAAATCCCATGTATCGTTCTTAGACAACGACTCCATCTCCTCCGTCATAGCCATTACCCACTTATCCTTTTCAGGACTATTTATTGCCTCCTGAAAAGAATTTGGGTCTCCACTACTAAGAACAAGAACATATGAAACCATGTCTTCAAAACCATACCTAACAGGTGGTTTGATTACTCTCTTAGGTCTCCCAACTGAAGTATTAGTCTCTTCAGTTTCCTGTGTAATTACCTCTGAATCCGGAAGAGTGAGATCCGTATCAGTTTCATCCTCATGTAACTCCACCTTAATAATCTGCTTATCGCTCCCTTTGTTTTCTGGCACCTTCTCTTTATCATCTTGAGTACACTTCAACATAGCCTTTTCATCAAAGACCACGTCCCTACTGATCACCACCTTGCTTGACTTGGGATCCCAAAGCTTGTATCCTTTTACACCTGTTTCATACCCGAGAAAGACACACTGTTTTGACTTTGGGTCAAGCTTCGACCTCTCTTCACCAGGAATATGCACATAGGATGGACACCTAAACACCCGAATATCGGTGAGGTTTACCTCATTACCCGTCCATACCTCCTCCACAAACCTGTTATCCAATGAAGCCCTAGGTGACCTGTTTATCAAGAAACATGCCATACTCACCGCATCAGCCCAAAAATTCTTCGCCAACCCTGCATTGAATCGTAGACACCTAGCCCTTTCCGCAATTGATCTATTCATCCTTTCAGCCACACCATTTTGCTGTGGTGTCCTGCGTACTGTGTAGTGCCTCTTGATTCCATGCTCTTGGCAGAATTTCTTGAACTCGCCATCTGTGTACTCTGTCCCATTATCACTTCTCAAACACTTGATTTTTCTCCCTGTTTGATTTTCCACTTCAGCTTTCCACACCTTGAACTTCTCAAAAGTTTCTGACTTGTGCCTCATGAAGTAGACCCAAACCTTTTTCGAAAAATCATCAATGAACGTGACAAAGTAATAATGTCCACCTCTTGATTCTGTTCTGACTGGCCCCCACACATCTGAGTGAACAAAGTCGAGGATGCCCTTTGTTGTATGTTTACCCGTCTTGAATTGCACCTTGTTTTGCTTTCCAAGAACACAATACTTGCAAAACTCAAGTTTGCAAGTCTTCATACCTTTCAACAACTTGCGCTTATGAAGTTCACGCATCCCCCTTTCACCCATGTGGCCAAGCCGCATATGCCATAGAAGGGTATCAACATCTACCTCAGATTCTACGGATGTTACTCCACCTACAACCGTGCTCCCTAGCAACCTGTAAATGTTTTTAGAGCCCCTCTCACCCTTCATCACCACCATAGCACCCTTAACAACTTTCAAAACTCCACCTTGAGCTTTATAGGTAAGACCGTTTGCATCCAAGGTACCCAATGAAATCAGATTTTTAGAAACCTCTGGTACATGTCTAACATCACATAACGTTCTAACCACACCATCAAACATTTTAATTCTTATAGTTCCTATGCCAGCAATTTTACATGTAGCACCATTACCCATAGTAACTATACCAGAATTAACTGACCTGTAGGTATCAAACCAATCACGATTCGCCGTCACATGAAAGGAACATGCTGAATCCAGAATCCAGCAATCTGTGGGGTGCTCTACAGCTGATGAAGTCGTGAGCATATCACCATCCACATCATCCGAGCAATCTTCAACCACATTAACTGACTTTGAAGAACTTGCTTTATCTTTCCCCTTTTCCGGACAATCTCGCCTCTTGTGCCCCTTCTTCCCACACTTGAAACAATTCCCCTTATACTTCTTCCTTGACTGCGAACGAGAATTATGCCTTTGCGAATTATCCCGGGACTGAGTTCTCCCACGTTCCTGATTCTCCTTCACAAATAACCCTTCACCTGCAGGTTCATCAACGGACTTCTTCCGTTTATGAAAAGCTAAAAGAGCTTCTGTGACCGGTTGTAATTCCAAAGTATCTTTCCCCCACGTCAACGTAGTAATAAGGTTTTCGTATGTTGAAGAAGTAGGCAACGAGTTCAACAACATCAAAGCCTTGTCCTCTTCCTCGAATGTCACCTCCACCCTAACCAAATCGTTGAGTATTTGATTAAACGTGTGGATGTGAGAATCAAGGTCTGAACCCTCCGCCATCTTAAGCCCATACAGCTTTTGCTTAAGATGCAACTTGTTCGACAAGGATTTCGACATATATCTAGCCTCCAAGATCTCCCAAACCTTCGTTGGTGATTCTTCATCAATCACATGATACACCACTTCATCTGCAAGGCACTGCCGTATCGAAGACACAGCCCGTTCTTGCAGCTCCTTCCATGGTCCTTCTTCTATATCTGCGGGTTTAGTTTTGTTTCGAAGAACCTTCCCTAAACCAGCTTGAACCAGATGATCCTTCACCCGTCTTTGCCACAACGCAAAGTTTCCATGCCCATCAAACTTTTGAACATCAGACTATAGCGTGATAGCATTAACTCCAGCCATCGCTAACCTAACTCTGATACCAGTTGTTGTGCAACGCAGCGGAAGCAATCGACAAAAACAATACACAAAAGCAGTTGGGAATCGAATGAGAGAGAGATTGAGGTCAACAGACTGTCGAAATTTTATTAGAGGCTTAACTCTTGTCCAAAACCTTTTAGGAATACAACTATTTATAAGGAAATAGAAAACCCTAAAACCGTCGCCATGCGGACGTATAATGCGGCCGCATGCGATCTACAAAATTCCCATGCGGACGCACTATGCGGCCGCATGGTTTCCAGAATACCAATGCGGACGCCTTGTGCGGCCGCATACTTTCCAGTGAGCCATGCGGTCGCCCTATGCGGCCGCATACCATCCAAAAACCCGAACAGTCCGCCCCCCGCACCCCCCTTTGAGGCCCATTACTAGTCTACACGCCTACCAGGCCGCGCCCTCGGAGGGCGCCGGCCTCTTGCCAGGGGGCATCGAGCCATCACATCCAACAGAGGACAAAGGAACCTGACCTCGAAATGGGAATACAAAGCCAAAAAATACAAAAGGAAAGCATTACCTCCTAAAGCTATATAAGCCTAACTCATCAAGCCCTAAAGCCTGCCAAACGCTTATGGGGAGGAGACCTTTGCTGAGGAACGAGGTAAAGGTCTTATGAGAATAAGCATGGGCTGCCAACCGATCAGCAATGTGATTTGCCTCTCTAAGCACATGCTGAATCCGATAACTTCCCAACAAGGACTTACAAAGCCGTAAATCATAGACATAAGACCACGGAAGGAGAGTCTTCGCAGAGATGCCCATAACTGCCACTAGAGAGTCTGAATCAACATCAACCAAATCCAGACCAAGATGGCGACAAAGAAGTAAACCATCCCGAAGAGCCAAAATCTCAGCATACGTGTTTGTACCAGGACCATAAAAATTAGAAAAAACACGAACCATTTTGCCACACCTATCCCGAATAATACCACCCCCGCACAATTACCACCAACTACAGAGCTGTCGGTGTTTAATTTATACATAGCTGTCAAAGGAGGGCTCCATCGCAGCCACGTCCCACGCCTGATAGGAACACCAATGACCGATAACCCCAACAGTTGCAAAGGAAGGGGACCCAGCCGATCCATAAAAGTTTTGGGCCGATAAACCAAAAACATATCTTGTAAATCATGAAGAACGTTGCTAAATATCAGGGCCGAATTCATAGGAATGTTTTCAAAAACAGCCTTGCATCTTGCTTTCCATAATTCCCAACTAGTAAAAACCAAAACAACAATTTGACAAGCTCCAATCTGACTATGAACCAAAGCTCCATCAGCCCAAACCTCAAAGAGATATTGCAACGAAACATACCTACTCACCTTATTGAAAGCTGTAGCAAGTTTTCCCCATACATAAACTGCAACCTCCGATTGTAAAAACAAATGAACCAGGGACTCGCACTCAGGATGCTTAACACAACAAACACATTTCGAAGCAATAAAGATCTTCTATCGCTGTAAAGCCAAATCAACCGGAAGAGCACCATGGAAGAGCTTCCACATAAAGCCACTTACTTTCAAGGGGAGCCAGTGCTGCCAGATCTTCTGAGCCCAACGCAAATGGGGGTAGTGAACCCAAAAGTTATCCCAAAAAGTCGCAGCAGTGAACTCTCCTGATTGCTTCAATCTGCAAACCAGACGGTCTTTCAAGTCCGGATCAATCAGAACCTTAGAAATCGAGCCATAAAGTCTGTCGGGAATTATAGGCAAGAAGTCAGGGAGCTGCTCAAAGGCATCCCTCACAGTTAACTTTAGGTCCAGCGGTTGAGGCCCAAACAGAATTTCTCCACACCAATTCTCATCCCAAAAAGACACATTCCCACGCCCAATCACCCACTGACTACATTGCTGAACCTTCAGCATAACAGCCATGATTGCCTTCCAAACGTGAGAAGCCGCGATAGGAGTATCAAAACCATGAACCCGACCATATTTTGCACGTGCATAGACTGCCCATAAACTTTTACCTTGAAGGACATTCCATGCAAGCTTAGCATGAAAAGAATCCATAACCCGGGATAGAGATCTCAAGCCAAGCCCTCCTTCATCTAAAGGCCGACACACAACCTCCCAAGCTATCCAATGAGCTCTATGAGTCCCAGCCGCATCCCACAAGAAATTAGCCATTGCCTTTTCAATATTGCGTAGAACCAATTTTGGAACTTTGATAGCCGCAAGAGTGTATATCGAAATGCTAGCCAGCACTGATTTCAATAAAACTATCTTAGCTCCAAAAGAAAGAAGTTTAGATTTCCATCCGCCTATCTTATTAATCACCCTCTTCTTTATATCCTCAAAATAACACCGTTTAATCCTCCCCTTAAACAAGGAAGGTCCATGTAACGCCCCAAATTTGGGCCCAACCATATGGCCCAAGCCCAGCCACGTTACTCCAAAATCTAACTTAACTCAACAATGTGTATTAACAAATTAACTTAATACAACCCACGACTCATACCAGAATTAAAATCCCAAGTCTTACAATCTTTGTAACTCCGAACAAATAATAAAATAGTCTCGCAGGACCAGTCAAAATCAATAAATCCTTAAAATCCTCTACACAGTTCAATGTAAGGAAATAAATCACAATACATTCAAGTCCGTCCTCGAAAATACGACTTTCAACTATAAATCTTAATTTTCTCGCCTGTAACCTGGAGAGAAGAGAATGTGAAAGGGTGAGCGAACAATGCCCAGTAAGATCAAACGCCACCCCTCCGGTTACTAAGGAGGGTGGACACACAAAGAATTTCAAATGAGTGTATGAACAAATATCAATGCCGACAGTATATCATTAAAGATTAGCATCAACAATTTCAAATACAAAACGAATAATTTTCAAAGTTTTCCAAAGAGGGAATTTCAAGGACGATATTAGACAACCAAGGAAACGGAATATTCCAATCATCACTGACCGTTCCATACCAGTCAATTACGACAAAATATTCACAAGAAATATGATCACGTAAATATGTTCGAATAATTCAAAGTTCTAACAAATGGCCCCTAACGGGGTTCTGAATTCTGAGTTCTAAATGGTAAATCCGGATTACCGCACACACATGTCAAGTGGTGCAAATTTTCTAATAAAGTCTGAGAGTCACTAAATTTCTAGTGACAAGTAAGTCATACTTAGTGATCATACGGAATTCAAAACGAGAATGGTACCGTACACGGTACAATTTACTGAATCAAAACAACTTTTCAAATCAAAAGGGATCGCATGTATCATCAAAACTAACACATGAGATTTACGAAAATAAACAATTTCGAATGTACGAAGAAACGCATACGACGGAGTCAAAACAAATACCGACACAAGGTCGGGCATGGTGTCAAAAATGGCATTATAAAAATATGTACGAAAAACCTAACATCAAGGTGTATTATAAAAGAACCTAAATAGAGGCGAAATCCCTTACCTTTATAACGCAGCGGAACAATTAGTTCGAACACGAAAGGTAGCTTTTACCCGCTCTTGCCCAAATCTAAAAGTCAAAAAGAAAACTAATATTTAAATATACACATATATCACTTAAAAGATTTTTATCTAATTTATAACTAAATAATATTAGAATCACTAATTTTTTTATAACGTTAAAAGTATATAATGTTATTTATTAACTCAAACCACAACCAACCAATATACCACACTTATCTAATAATAGTCAGTTTCCACCCCTCACTGACCACAACAATTCTTAACCCATTTTCTGAATTTTTCAAACCTGAGGGGTTTTTTCCAACAAATCTGTAACCAAGGGACTGTTCTGAATATATAAAAACTATCAATCAAACTCTGAAAGTTCAGGGACTATTCTGAAAATTTTCTCCTTCTTCCTCACCAAAACCGTCCCTGTTATGTTCTGTTTCCTTTTATTTTTTTTTTCCTTTCAAACACTTCCAGCTCCTTAAAAATTTGGAATCCATGGCCACCAAAACTTATATAATGCTGACTCTTAACATCCCACGCACACACCATCATGCACACACTAACACTCACGCTGTCTCACACACACTCAACACATGTATACACAAATTACACACACTTTGTTTCTCACTCCCTTTCTTAATTAATTTTTTTTTCTTCCAGCCACATACACACCACCACACATTCAACCCATAAACACACGCACACCCTCAACCCACATATACATGCACACACTCATCCTTCCCTGCAACAGAATAATTACCTATTTACATACATACACCATTAATGGACACCCAACAACAACAATCACACAATTAATACTTCAATTCTCCGTTTCATACCGTTTCGAACTCACAAATCAGACTTGCATTATGAAGAGTAAAATAACAGTATTATTACGATCAAAGAAGGGAACCAAGGTTTACCTCAAGTTGTTTCTTCACAAAACTGCTTCCCGATCAATTCCCAGCGTCACACTTCTCCTCCTTGCGCCGTCACACACTCTCTTTCTCTAATCCTGAGTCTTGAATATTTGTTATGGTGTTAAACTCAAAGTAATCTTTACTTCCGAAATTGAAAACTAACTCACCCTTATCCCTCCATTGCGGCAGTTACATCTCACTCCCACTCCCTCACGTCTCTTTTCAGTTCATCCGATTAGATTTTTTTTTTTTACTATCTCAGGCTTAAACTATTGGGACTAATTTACGGGCTAAACCCAACACAGAAATATCAAAATACTTCGAATCAAATTTACATCTTTATTACGAAGCCCAAAAACAGATATAATCGGCCCAAACGAACTTGTGTCAAAAAATCATTATTATCACAATATATTTAAATAATAAAATAAATAATGGGGTATTACACTCTCACCCCCTAAAAAGAAGTTTAGTCCTCTAAACTTAAGGTACTAAGTCATACAAAGAGTTCAGGGTGTCTCTCTCGCATCTTTTCCTCGAGTTCCCAAGTAGCTTCCCTTTCCGTATGATTGCTCCACTGCACCTTGACGTATGGAATGGTTCGTCTTCTAAGAACCTGATCCTTGCGATCCACAATTCTAATAGGCTGCTCTGAATAGGTAAGATCTTCTCTTAGGCGTAACTGTCTACACTCAACAACGTGGCTCGGGTCAGGGACATATTTCCTCAACATCGATACATGAAACACATTATGAACCCCCGAAAGCACAGGCGGCAACGCAAGTCGATACGCGACCTCTCCCACCTTCTCAAGTATCTCAAATGGTCCAACAAATCTAGGGCTCAGTTTTCCCTTAACACCAAACCTCATAACTCCACGTGTAGGCGAAATCTTAAGAAATACGTGGTCCCCCACATCAAAACCAAGTTCGCGATGACGATTGTCGGCATATGATTTCTGTCTACTCTGGGCCATCAAGAGTCTCTTCTTAATCTGTTGTACCTTTTCTGCGGTGATCTGAACCAACTCTGGTCCCAACAACTTTCATTCTCCCACTTCATCCCAACAAGTTGGCGAGCGACACCTCCTCCCGTACAGTGCTTCATACGGGGCCATACCAATGCTCGCATGGTAGCTGTTATTGTAGGTGAACTCTACTAATGGCAAGTGTTCATCCCAGTTACCCTGAAAATCTAAAGTGCACGAGCGAAGCATGTCCTCCAATGTCTGGATGGTCCGCTCCGACTGGCCGTCAGTCTGCGGATGGAAAGACGTACTCATACTCAAGTTTGTACCCAAAGCTTTCTGCAAACTACCCCAAAACTTTGATATGAACCTAGTATCGCGATCCGACACTATTGAAACCGGTACCCCATGGAGTCTAACAATCTCATCCACATACATCTTCGCTAACCTTTCCAAAGAATCATTGATTCGAAAAGCCAAAAAGTGTGCAGATTAAGTCAGCCGATCCACAATCACCCAAATCGCATCACTTTTCTTAAGTGTTCTAGGCAGCCCAACTACAAAGTCCATAGTAATATGTTCCCACTTCCACTCGGGACTGGGCATCGATTGAAGCAACCCGCCTGGTTTCTGATGTTCACACTTAACCTGCTGACAGACAAGACATTTCGAAACAAACTCCGCAATCTCTCGTTTCATATTCTCCCACCAAAAGGTATCCCGCATATCCCGATACATCTTCGTACTTCCTGGAGCTTATTGCGGCTTTGGACCCCCCGACGTCAGTTCTTAAATCTATAGATAAATTATTTGCCAACTTTTTTTGGGGGTCTATCGAAGGAAAGCAAAAGGCTCACTGGGTATCTTGGTCTTCATGTTGCCGCCCTATTCTTGAGGGTGGGATTGGTGTTCCCTCTATCACGGCTTTGGTTCAAGCTTTCGGCATTAAACTTTGGTGGAGATTTCGTACCCAAAAAAGTTTATGGGTAGATTTTTTGCGGACTCGTTATTGTTTATCAAATCATCCTGCGGTGGCTTCTAGTAAGGGGTCTCATGTATGGCTTCGTCTTCTTAAAGCTCGCACTATTGCAGAACCATTTATTCGCTGGAATATTCGAAGAGGGGACTGCTCTCTTCGGCATGGTAAATGGCTCCCTATTTTCCCTATTTTGGCCAAGGAAGACTCGCCGCTGGCTACTGCCAAGGAGCTGTTCCAGTCGACTTCTTCTTTCTCCGCTGGCTATCTCCTCTCTTTTTCCCACTGCAGTCAGTAGCATAACAGAGCAGCATATGAAATCTCCTGTGCCGTAGGCCCCTCCCTCCTTTCTTCTAAATTTGTTTGGCACCGGTGCATTCCTAGAAGTATTAGTGTTTTCATGTGGCGGTTGCTTCTTTCTCGCCTTCCCATCGATGAAGCTATCATTAAGCGCGGTGTGTCCATAGCTTCAAAGTGCCACTGCTGCCCTTTAAATCCTGCTACTGAAACTTTCAATCATCTCTTCTTATTTAGTGATTTGGCTTCCTCCGTATGGCAGCAATTTCAATTATATTTTGGTTTGGGTTTATCTCCTAGCTCGGTCCAACACCAATGCATGAACTGGTGGTCCCAAGCTGACTCTCTTCTCTTCACCATCATCCCTTCAGTGGTTCTTTGGCATCTATGGAAAGCTCGTAATAGAGCCGTCTTCGAGGGAGTGCAATCTACAGCTCGTGGCATTATTCTTACTATCCAAAATGAGGTTAATCTTATTCTTAAAGCTGGAAATTTTCTGCCGATAGATTGGTCAAGCTTTTGCTTCAAAATCCGTCGGCCTAAAAGGGTTTCTATTCAAGCTGTTTATTGGTTAAAACCTCCGTTTGGATTAGTCAAGCTCAATACTGATGGTAGTAGTAGAGATAATCCTGGTATCAGTGGAGGAGGGGGTGTTATTCGGGACTCAGAGGGTCGTTTCATTTATGGCTTCTCTTCTTATTATGGGGTTTGTTCCAATTCTGTTGCTGAAGTTCGTGCCCTTTTCCAAGGAGTTTGTTGGCTTGTCTCTCAAGGCTTTAATAATTCAACTGTGGAAATTGACTCGGCATTTCTTCTTGGTTGCATTTCTAAAGGTCACTCTCCACCTTGGCAAGCCTTCTACTACATAAGTGCTATTATTTCTATGCAAAAGCTGGGGAACTATCTTTTTCGACATTGTTTCCGTGAAGCAAACTCAGTTGCTGATAGCTTAGCTAATATTGCTATGGACTCTAAATTGGATTCTATCTATATCTCGATTAATCACCTCCCAAATTCTGCTAGAGGTGCTCTCCGGATGGATGCTAGAGGTATTGCTCGAGTTCGTATCTCCTAGATAGGTTGTTTTGTTTTTTTTCCTTGGTTTGTATTTCTCTTTCGAGGTCAGGCTCCTTTGTCCTCCCATTTATAAGGGCCAGGTTGGTTGTCCCCCTCAAGTTTGTACTTTATTTTTTTATTAATAAAATCTAGCAGGGTGCCGTCCCTGTTTCCTTAAAAAAAAAAAAATGCTGTTAACAAGATCCGACTACAATGTTTTATTGCATTACAAAAGAGATATGACTCATGAGATCAAATAAGAAAAACTAACTTGCAACAATTTGTTTAAACGATTTGGATATGAAGAATTTGCCTAACTATTTGAAAATGTTCAAGTAGCTAGTCAATACTCATGGCATATAATCAAACAATTTTTTTTTTAGTTCAACATCGATTGATGATATGCCATAAACAAGACAAGATAGTAAAGTTTACTTTTGTAATGACCTGAGCCTGAAGCACGATCCGCCACGTGTTATCCATTAAGCACTTGGGTCAGCCAGGCCCACCACAAGTCCAGCTAAAAGTCCACGGATGATGTTGGTGCCTAGTAGTAGTGGGTGGCCACTTATAAGACATACACAAGCCCCGCATTTACCTAATATGGGATATCACAATATCCTCCGCTCTCATACCATTTGTAACAACTTGAGTCCGAAGCCCGGTCAACCACGCATGACCCTTGTACTAGTAGATTAAGCACTTGGGTCAAATAGGCCTACCGCAAGCCACCCAAAAGTCCATGGATGGTTTGATCCTAGTAGTAACGGGTGGCCACTTTACAAGTCACCCAAATTCCTCACATCGAATCGATGTAGGATGGGGGTGTTACAATACATATAAACAGTATCACATACATTTTGATACATATTTGTTGATTTTCTTCACAACGTGATTATACATCAGGCAAGTGCATCATGTTTATTAACTTTGTCCTTTTGTTAACAACAAACTATGAGTAGTATACTTTATATTAAGTACATTAACCTCATAATTAATGAGCAAAACAACCACATTTGATTCTACTCTTATGCATGCCTTCCATTTTGTCAAATAAAAATCAATTTCAATATGTTTATATGAGAAAGAAATATATGGGTTGACAATCAAGTATGTGGTTGCGATTTATTATAATAAACTATTTGTAGATAAGTAATTATATAGCTAAATTAAGAAAAATATGTTAGAGCTAACTACTTCATCTACAGTAAATGTAACCCAATGATATTCCATCTTCAAACTGAACTGCGACACTGTTGGATTTTTCTAAGTCAAACATGAAATAATATTAAGGTCAAAAACGGAGGATGACGTTTAGATAGTGTTTCACTATCACGCATCAAACTAATGAACTTTAGTATAAGCATATTAAGACAAACTCATAAATGGAAATAGGCGAAGACCGATCATCCAAAGTAACATAAAGATAGAGTATTAATTAACTACAATCATATAATGTGTGTGAGGTCAACTAGAAACTCACACAACACTTCTAACTCCAAAAATAAATATTTTCTACTCATTTCTTTTAAAAATTTTCATATAAATTTTAATATATTCATCGCATCAATATATGATGAAAAACTTGTTGTAGAGACCAAATGATGAGAAAAAGGAAAAGACTAGTTACTTCTAAAATTGAAATAACTACTAAATTAGGAAAAGATGTAAGAGCCATGTGTTAAGGAATTAAAAATAATACTATTTGGGGAATCAACCAAATTAACAATTAAGCCTAAAGGAGTAATCATCTATTGTATTAAATATGAGCATTTGAAAACCAACTAACCAATACCAACAACTATCATTTATTGAGTACGGGAAGTAATTAATGTCATTCTTATCCTGTTACTAAAGGTGGTCTATAAAAAGAATCTATAGCAAACACAAATGACCAGAAAGATTTTCCCATTTGCTTGAAGTAAAGTAAAACTTTACAATCTGGTCGTGTTTATGGCATATCATCATTCAATGTCAAACAAATAAAAAAAATATTACTTTGTTTGGTGATATACCATGTATAGCGATCAGTTTGTTGAATGATTTTTACAAGTTAGGCATATTTTTCATATCCAAACAATCACTTCAAGTTAGTTTTATCTCAAAGTTGTCTCTCTTTTGTATTCCTACAAAACACTACAATCTGATCGTGTTTATGGCATTTCATCAATTGTTATTTGGTTTGATGAAATGTTATAAACAACGATCAATTTGTAGAATGTTTTCACATATTTGGCGAATCCTTTTGGATTTGAAGATGTAAATTGGGACAGACATTGTTCTTGTTAGATAAAATGTGATATGGTATGGAAAAGATCGTGTTCGTAAGATGTCAATTATTCACCCTTTACCAAGACAAACTATAAAAGCAAGGTTTTGATGATTAAAATTTGTTTGGAGATAGGGGAAGGTGAAATGATTGCCATCAAATGTTGAACAACACCAACTTATATACCCTCGAGGCTATTTTTAATATTTAATGGAGCAACCTAGTAGATATATATTCATTTGGTCTCATGTTGCCAAAAGATCAAGTTTTTTTTTCGGAATAAAGCCTCTTTGTAACATAACCACTTGTGAAATTTCTCCTAGTGAGAACAACTCTTTTTGCCTAATTAATTTTTTTTATCTTCATTAAAATGTAAACTCATGACCATAAATCAAACTAACATTTTTTTTAAGTAGGTAAATATAATATTATTTATTGAAGCAACTAACATATGACGTTGGCGTAAAAGAGTTATTGTTAGGTCCCTTGAGGTCGGGTGTTCAAGACTCACCTGAGGCACCATTGTTATTCAAGCCTAAACAAAGACACTAGTTAGTACTGCTTACTTCTCTTAGCGGAGGGTCGAGTGTTCATGTCTCATTAGAAGCACCCTGAAACTTCACTACTCTTATCGGAGAGGTCGGGAGGCACAATTTGTTGTAGCCACACAAAAGGCACCATATAGTCTTAATTGTAGCCTTTCAAGGTATTAAATAATAATATGGGTTAGGGTAAGGTCTATGTCACCTCCAACCTTAAACAAAATAATAAAAAACATTAATAGAAATATATTTTTTTAAAAATATGTTGTAAACAAGAGATGCTCAGGCGAAAAAAGACTTTCTCACTAGGACATATTTTCCAATAGGCTTCTTTACAAACATACTTTAGTGCCCTAAACATGAACTTGCATTCACGTGATAGCGAAGGCATATTTATCCATTAGGTTTCCCAGTTAAAATTAAAAAACAACTTTGCAGGAACATAAGTTTGTTTTAGCCAACAATTGAATGCAAACATTTAATTCCCCCTTGTTATATCCCCAAAACACGAATAAACATGTTATAGTTTCCCAATACACAAGTGAATTGGAGTCATCGATGTTTTGATTGAGGATCAATTATCTCCAATTAAGTTTAATCACAAGAAGGTAGCAGTATATCGTTACTCGCTTAATAGTTGGTCGTGGTATATGGTGATTAAATGACTTGTTGCAAATATCACAAGTTATCTAACTAAAGAAAAACCTGTTACTCACTCCGTCCCGAATAAATGCTCCTACTTTCTATTTTGGGATGTCCCAACTAATGTTCCTAAAGACTTTTGATCTGCCTATTCTCTACCATTCTTCCTAATATACCCTTAAAGCTTCATTTAATACAACACATCCCAAAGAAACCCATTTAATGTTCACGGGTATTATTGTCAAAACACAATTTACAACATATTATTAATTATGTTTCTTAATTCATATGCTTTATAAACTAGGAATATTTATCCGAAACGGAAGGAGCATAAAATACATATTCATATCTAAAGAATTTTTCAAACATGTGAAAACATTTTATAAGTTGATAGTTGTTCATAACATTTCATCAAAATAAATATGCCTTAACAATAATTGATGAAATGCTGTTAACAAGATCCGACTACAACGTTTTATTGGATTACAAAAGAGATATGACTCTTGAGATCAAATAAGAAAAACTAACTTGCAACAATTTGTTTAAACGATTTGGATATGAAGAATTTGCCTAACTATTTGAAAATGTTCAAGTAGCTAGTCAATACTCATGGCATATAATCAAACAATTTTTTTTTAGTTCAACATCGATTGATGATATGCCATAAACAAGACATGATAGTAAAGTTTACTTTTGTAATGACCTGAGCCTGAAGCACGATCCGCCACGTGTTATCCATTAAGCACTTGGGTCAGCTAGGCCCACCACAAGTCCAGCTAAAAGTCCATGGATGATGTTGGTGCCTAGTAGTAGTGGGTGGCCACTTATAAGACATACACAAGCCCCGCATTTACCTAATATGGGATATCACAATATCCTCCGCTCTCATACCATTTGTAACAAATCGAGTCCGAAGCCCGGTCAACCACGCATGACCCTTGTACTAGTAGATTAAGCACTTGGGTCAAATAAGCCTACCACAAGCCACCCAAAAGTCCATGGAAGGTTTGATCCTAGTGGTAACGGGTGGCCACTTGACAAGTCACCCAAATTCCTCACATCGAACCGATGTAGGATAGGGGTGTTACAATACATATAAACAGTATCACATACATTTTGATACATATTTGTTGCTTTTCTTCACAACGTGATTATACATCAGGCAAGTGTATCATGTTTATTAACATTGTCCTTTTGTTAACAACAAACTATGAGTAGTATACTTTATATTAAGTACATTAACCTCATAATTAATGAGCAAAATAACCACATTTGATTCTACTCTTATGCATGCCTACCATTTTGTCAAATAAAAATCAATTTCAATATGAGCATTTGAAAACCAACTAACCTATACCAACAACTATCATTTATTGAGTACGGGAAGTAATTAATGTCATTCTTATCCTGTTACTAAAGGTGGTCTATAAAAAGAATCTATAGCAAACACAAATGACCAGAAAGATTTTCCCATTTGCTTGAAGTAAAGTAAAACTTTACAATCTGGTCGTGTTTATGGCATATCATCATTCAATGTCAAACAAATTAAAAAAATATTACTTTGTTTGGTGATATACCATGTATAGCGATCAGTTTGTTGAATGATTTTTACAAGTTAGGCATATTTTTCATATCCAAACAATCACTTCAAGTTAGTTTTATCTCAAAGTTGTCTCTCTTTTGTATTCCTACAAAACACTACAATCTGATCGTGTTTATGGCATTTCATCAATTGTTATTTGGTTTGATGAAATGTTATAAAAACGATCAATTTGTAGAATGTTTTCACATATTTGGCGAATCCTTTTGGATTTGAAGATGTAAATTGGGATATACATTGTTCTTGTTAGATAAAATGTGTGACGACCCAACCCCGACCCCGAGATGGGAACGCGGGTCGTGCCGTCCAAATAAGGACTACAATCATGCAAGGACTCAATCATCAAAATTAACGTGACGTAACATTGGACACGAAATAAAACTCGGCATTAAAAAGCCGGAATATTTTTAAAACTTCAAAACCTGATATAACAATTAATAACAAGTAAACCAAGTCATCGGCGAAATTACAGCCGGAACCCAACACTAACAAGTCATGCTAATATATAAACACCTCGACGGCTAAACATGCCGGAGAAACCACATCAATAAACAAGAGCTAAAGGGATGCTCAGCGGAAGTCTTAACAAGTGAACCATATACATGTAAACAAGGCTCGGCCAACAACCGGCAAATAAAAAGAGACATAAGTAGAGTATTCATTTAGTCTACAACAAGTACAAGTTACTATGATTACACATTCCCAAGCGAAGTCTAAATGACTTGCTTAAACCCAACGTCCTTGCAAAAGAAGAAACCAAAAGCCAACGCTACCACCTCTAGGTGAACGATCACGAGCACGAGAAGACGATCAACCTCGAGAAGATGGACTGGACGACTAGGATCTAAAACAAGAAAGGGAGGGGTAAGTCATAAAGACTTTATAAGTAACCAATATGCATGACAGATATAATGCAAGGCATACATAGCACGTATCAAGCAAGATCATGTTAGCACGTAGTTCTCATGTCGCGATGCACATTGTTTTCACATAGGTGCGTAATTAAATCACATAGGATTAGGATATGTTATAGAACCGGTGCCGCTTCGTAGTCCCTGAAATAGACAAGGATATCACGATTGTATTTGTCGGATGCACGTGTATGATACATCGACCACGATTAGTATTATTCCAAGCGCCCTTTGGTTACGACATGGTACTCCTCTCCACTGTGATCAGTAGTGAAGGGTGTGTGCAAGTTATGGTGTGGCGACCCATCATCATCATGAACCTCATGATTCATGACTATGATGCATCGTTAACCATCGATACAATTCACGTAATGCCAGCTGGACTAATGGTATGTCAAGTAGGTATTTACTTGTCATACAAATCAAGTAAGGACCAAGTTCGACAAGAGCGAATGTGTCTGAGTCAAGTAGATGTTTACTCACGTAATAAATCAAGAAATGGAGCGAGGTCGACAAGAGCGACCCGTCCGATCAAGTAGGCATGTTATTCTATAATGTACAAGTCGAGCAATAGATCAATCATGTCAAGAATTCCCAAGAACTAATTTACAATTCAATTGAACTCTAAACGTCGTAGGGATTTATTGTAGAGTCGGTATTGTTCAATGACTCTCTAAAGCAACTCCGATGAGTTATTGCTAAAATATTCCTAAGTAGCGAATGAATGCTATGTGCAATTCATGGCTCTTTTCTAAGTTCTCGATTCATGTATAATTAGACTATTAAGTCTTTCATGACTTTTAGTCCATCAAGATGCAAGTTCCCAATTGTGAACCTTAACATGTTCATCACTTTTGAAGCTGTGAAATTACAACAAGTCCAAGAACAAAAGTCATTCCAAGTTCATCCTAGAACATTATTCATACTTGACACAAGTCCAAATTATCAATTATGAGTCATTAACCCAAAATTAACAGAAATTTAACTTAAGGAATTTCAAGTTTTTAACATGATGCATGTCTTCTTAAACATGTAGACTAAAACTATCATGAAGGGAGCATACTTGATATTGAGCATACAAAACAAGGGATTGGGTACTTACCTCAAATACACAAATCAAACCAACAAAAGAAGAATCAAAGCCTCCCAAGTTGTTTCTCTAGTCTCAAGGAACACAAATATGGCTTTGCATGCAAGAATCTATGGTTGGATGAGGAGGAAAGTGAAAACACACACTAATCTCACACTATTTCTCTCACACAAGCTTTCTCTCACACCATGGATGAAGAAAGTAGAGAAATGGTGTTAATGTGGATGGTTCTCAGGTGCTTTAGGTGTTAAAGGACGAGTCAAACAGCCAAGGTACGTTTAAGTGGTCAAGGGGCAAAACTGTCACATTTTTTACAAAGCAGGAAAAACAGAGCAAACATTCTGGATGTTGCGCGGCCGCCTAGGCGCAAGCCTAAGCGCCCGCTCAGCCACCAGTTTCTCCAAACTTGACTTTCTGCCAAATGAGCGCTCGCACAGGCGCTCGCCCATCCTCCAGTGCACTCTAAAAACATGAAATGTGGTCTAGAAAAGTCCCAAAAAGTTGCCCAAAGGTTCCATGATGGTTCTAACACTTAAGTGAAGCTAGAACACTAAGCAAAGGCCTCCGAAAAGTCTCAAAACCAAAGTAAACGAATAACATACCAAATCAAGTGCAATAATATTGAAACTTCTAACACATATTCATACACTTAAAAAAAATGTATAACCATCTCAATTGCAAGTACATATGAAAGATATTTGCACATGAAATGACGATGTTAAAACATAAGATGTAATGTAGAACGAATGCAAATGATGCAATTAAGAAAACTAGGGTGTCACAAAATGTGATATGGTATGGAAAAGATCGTGTTCGTAAGATGTCAATTATTCAC
Organism: Platycodon grandiflorus; assembly: GCA_016624345.1. NCBI lineage: Eukaryota > Viridiplantae > Streptophyta > Magnoliopsida > Asterales > Campanulaceae > Platycodon > Platycodon grandiflorus. The sequence goes on from CM028361.1 coordinate 68,505,892, forward strand.
CCTTTACCAAGACAAACTATAAAAGCAAGGTTTTGATGATTAAAATTTGTTTCGAGATAGGGGATTGTCATTCTAAACATGCGTTATTTGTATTTCAGATAATATCAATAAGTTTTGTATGTTTCGAGAAATGAGGAGGGGGAAGGTGAAATGATTGCTTTCAAATGTTGAACAACACCAACTTATATACCCTTGAGGCTATTTTTAATATTTAATGGAGCAACCTAGTAGATATATATTCATTTGCTCTCATGTTGCCAAAAGATCAAGTTTTTTTTTCGGAATAAAGCCTCTTTGTAACATAACCACTTGTGAAATTTCTCCTAGTGAGAACAACTCTTTTTGCCTAATTAATTTTTTTATCTTCATTAAAATGTAAACTCATGACCATAAATCAAACTAACATTTTTTTAAGTAGGTAAATATAATATTATTTATTGAAGCAACTAACATATGACGTTGGCGTAAAAGAGTTATTGTTAGGTCCCTTGAGGTCGGGTGTTCAAGCCTCACCTGAGAGACCATTGTTGTTCAAGCCTCAACAAAGGCACTAGTTAGTACTGCTCACTTCTCTTAGCGGAGGGTCGAGTGTTCATGTCTCATTAGAAGCACCCTGAAACTTCACTACTCTTATCGGAGAGGTCGGGAGGCACAATTTGTTGTAGCCACACAAAAGGCACCATATAGTCTTAATTGTAGCCTTTCAAGGTATTAAATAATAATAATAAGGGTTAGGGTAAGGTCTATGTCACCTCCAACCTTAAACAAAATAATAAAAAATATTAATAGAAATATATTTTTTTTAAAATATGTTGTAAACAAGAGATACTCAGGCGAAAAAAGACTTTCTCACTAGGACATATTTTCTAATAGGCTTCTTTACAAACATACTTTAGTGCCCTAAACATGAACTTGCATTCACGTAATAGCAAAGGCATATTTATCCATTAGGTTTTCTAGTTAAAATTAAAAAATAACTTTGCAGGAACATAAGTTTGTTTTAGCCAACAATTGAATGCAAACATTTAATTCCCCCTTGCTATATCCCCAAAACACGAAAAACATGTTATAGTTTCCCAATACACAAGTGAATTGGAGTCATCGATATTTTGATTGAGGATCAATTATCTCCAATTAAGTTTAATCACAAGAAGGTAGCAGTAGATCGTTACTCGCTTAATAGTTGGTCGTGGTATATGGTGATTAAATGACTTGTTGCAAATGTGATTATTTCCATGATATATCACAAGTTATCTAACTAAAGAAAAACCAGTTACTCACTCCGTCCCGAATAAATGCTCCTACTTTCTATTTTGGGATGTCCCAACTAATGTTCCTAAAGACTTTTGATCTGCCTATTCTCTACCATTCTTCCTAATATATCCTTAAAGCTTCATTTAATACAACACATCCCAAAGAAACCCAATTAATGTTCACGAATATTATTGTCAGAACACAATTTACAACATATTATTAATTATATTTCTTAATTCATATGCTTTATCAACTAGGAACATTTCTCCGGAACGGAAGGAGCATAAAATACATATTCATATCTAAAGAATTTTTCAAACATGTGAAAATATTTTATAAGTTGATAGTTGTGACACCCTAGTTCTCTTAATTGCATTATTTGCACATTTTGCATCTTATTAGCATGAATAGAATTGCCATGGTAGTATGATGAATTGTGGTTTGATAATTACTAAGTGTTTTAGCTTTGTTTACTTGTGTTGTTAATGCATTAGCATGGTGTGAATACTTGTGCTTTCTATTAAGTTTGAAGTGATTGTTGTTAGCATTGCTACATGTTATAAAGAGTGAGTTTTGATTGTGTTTCTAGCATGATTTGAAGTTAGTATCACTTTTGGATGACTTAGGGACATTGTGGTATCATTTTATAGTGTTTAGAAGTCATTTATACCTGATTCAGATCCTATGCAGCCGCCTGATGCGAGCTTGTCAAATACACCAAGTTTCTGGATTTCATGCGGCCGCATGATGCGACCGCATAAGACCCTATGCGACCGCATAAGGCTAAGCCTACCCCTCGCATGAACTCTCTGGAATTTAAGCGGCCGCGCGAGGCGACCGCATGGAACCTATGCGACCGCATGGTGCGGCCGCATAGCGTCGTTTTCAGCTTTAAATGTTGACTGATTTTTAAGTGAAGTTGACCCTTCCTTGTTGATCCAATGGCTGAGATTAAAGTCTAGCTTGACTTGTTGACCTGTATATATACTTGTTACACTTGTGAGAGTCTTAAACACTTTCATTTTCTCTCCAAAGTCTTCCATGGTAGCTCAAAGGTGAAGTGTGGGAGACAATAGTGTTTTTAGTGTGTGTGTTTTAAATCTCCAAATCCAACCACTCAAACTTACATGCAAAGCCATATTTGTGTTGCTTGGGACTAGATAAAAACCTTGGAAGGTCTTGATTCTCCTTTTTGTTGGTTTGATTTGTGTGTTGAGGTAAGCACCCAATCCCTTGTTTTGTATGCTCAATATCAAGTATGCTCCCTTCATGATAGTCTTAGCTTACATGCTTGAGAAGACATGCATCATGTTAATAACTTGAAATTCTTTAAGTTAATTTTCTGTAAATTTTGGGTTAATGACTCATCATTGATAAATAGGACTTGTGTTAAGTATAAATAATGTTCTAGGATGAACTTGGAATAACTTTTGTTCTTGGACTTGTTGTAATTCATAACTTCAAAATTTATGAACATGTTAGGGTTCACAATTTGGAACTTGAATCTTGAGGGACTAAAACTCATAGTTGACTTAGTTGTCTAATTGTACATGAATCGAGAACATAGAAAAGGGCCATGAATTGCATATAGCATTCATTCGCTACTTAGGAATATTTAGTAATAACTCAACTGAGTTGCTTTAGAGAGTCATTGAACAATACCGACTCTACAAATGAATCCCTACGACGTTTAGAGTTCAATTGAATTGTAAATTTGTTCTTGGGAATTCTTGACATGATTGATCTATGCTTGACTTGTCTATTGTAAAGTAACATGCCTACTTGATCGGACGAGTCGCTCTTGTCGACCTCGCTCCATTACTTGATTTATTACGTGAGTAAACATCTACTTGACTCGGACGAGTTCGCTCTTGTCGAACTTGCTCCTTACTTGATTTGTATGACAAGTAAATACCTACTTGACATACCATTAGTCCAGCTGGCATTACGTGAATTGTCTCGATGGTCAACGATGTATCATGTTCATGAATCGTGAGATTCATGGTGATGATGGATCGCCACCCATAACTCGCACACACCCTTCACTACTGATCACAGTGGAGAAGAGTACCTTGTCGTAACCAATGGGCGCTTGGAATAATACTAATCGTGGTCGATGTATCATACACGTGCATCCGACAAATACAATCGTGATAACCTTGTCTATTTCAGGGACTACGAAGCGGCACCGGTTCTATAACATATCCTTATCCTATGTGGTCTACTCCAGCACTTATGTGAAAACAATGTGCATCGCGACATGAGAACTGTGACACCCTAGTTCTCTTAATTGCATAATTTGCATGTTATATATCTTGTTCGCATGAATAGAAATGCCATGTTAGTATAATGTATTATAATTTGATAATTTCTACTTGTTTTAGCTTTGTTTACTTGTGTTGCTCATACAAAAATGATTTGGTATGATTTTTTTAGAAACCAAAATGACTTTGTACTCAGTGAGGTGCATACTGGGTACAAAGCGATCGCCTTGTTTTTGGACAGAGCGATCGCTTTGTAGACAGAATGCACTATTGAGAAACTGGGTACAAAGCGATCGCTTTGGTCCTTAACAAAGCGATCGCTTTGTAGGCAGAATGTCAAAGCGATCGCCTTGTTTCGTGGGAGGGCGATCGCCCTGTTACGCTGAAACTTTATTTTTAATAATTGTTGACTTGTGGACTGCTTGTTTAAGTTGGGACACGTCCCTAAGTGAGAGACCAGCTCACTCATACCTCCCTTACTGCCTCAACACCTGGGAATGACCCTCCATTTCACCCACTTCACCCAAAACAACTCTAAGAACAATTGAGAGAGAGACTGTGTGTGTTCTTGGTGAGATCACTGTGTGTTTTCATCTCCTCCATTTCCAACCACTCAAACTTGCATGCAAAGCCATATTTGTGTTCCTTGAGACTAGAGAAACAACTTGGGAGGCTTTGATTCTTCTTTTGTTGGTTTAAATTTTGTGTTTGAGGTAAGTACCCAATCCCTTGTCTTGTATGCTCAATATCAAGTATGCTTCCTTCATGATAGTTTTAGTTTACATGTTTAAAAAAAAGACATGCATCATGTTAAAAACTTGAAATTTCTTAAGTTAAATTTCTGTAAATTTTGGGTTAATGACTCATCATTGATAATTTGGACTTGTGTCAAGTATGAATAATGTTCTAGGATGAACTTGGAATAACTTTTGTTCTTGGACTTGTTATAATTCATCACTTCAAAAATTGATGGACATGTTAGGGTTCACAAGTGTGGGACTTAAATCTTGATGGACTAAAAGTCACGAATGACATATAGTCTAATTGCATAGGAATCGAGAACTTAGAAAAGAGCCATGAATTGCACATAGCATTCATTCGCTACTTAGGAATATTTTAGCAATAACTCATCGGAGTTGCGTTAGAGAGTCATTGAACAATACCGACTCTACAAACAAATCCCTACGACGTTTAGAGTTCAATCGAATTGTAAATTTGTTCTTGGGAATTCTTGACATGATTGATCTATTGCTCAACTTGTACATTATAGAATAACATGCCTACTTGATCGGACGAGTCGCTCTTGTCGACCTCGCTCCATTACTTGATTTATTACGTGAGTAAACATCTACTTGACTCGGACACGTTCGCTCTTGTCGAACTTGCTCCTTACTTGATTTGTATGACAAGTAAATACCTACTTGACATACCATTAGTCCAAATGGCATTAAGTGAATTGTATCGATGGTCAACGATGCATCATAGTCATGAATCATGAGGTTCATGATGATGATGGGTCGCCATACCATAACTTGCACACACCCTTCACTACTGATCACAGTGGAGAAGAGTACCATGTCGTAACCAAAAGGGCGCTTGGAATAATACTAATCGTGGTCGATGTATCATACACGTGCATCCGACAAATACAATCGTTATAACCTTGTCTATTTCAGGGACTACGAAGCGGCACCGGTTCTATAACATATCCTAATCCTATGTGATTTAATTACGCACCTATGTGAAAACAATGTGCATCGCGACATGAGAACTACGTGCTAACATGATCTTGCTTGATACGTGCTATGTATGCCTTGCATTATATCCGTCATGCATATTGGTTACTTACAAAGTCTTTATGACTTACCCTCCCTTTACTGTTTTAGATCCTAGTCGTCCAGTCCGTCTTCTCGAGGTTGATCGTCTTCTCGTGCTCGTGATCGTTCACCTAAAGGTGGTAGCGTTGGCTTTTGGTTTCTTCTTTGCAAGGACGTTGGGTTTAAGCAAGTCATTTAGACTTCGCTTGGGAATGTGTAATCATAGTAACTTGTACTTGTTGTAGACTAAATGAATATTCTACTTATGTCTCTTGTTATTTGCCGGCACTTGTTGGCCGAGCCTTGTTTACATGTATATGGTTCACTTGTTAAGACTTCCGCCGAGCATCCCTTTAGCTCTTGTTTATTGATGTGGTTTTCTCCGGCATGTTTAGCCGTCGAGGTGTTTTATATTAGCATGACTTGTTAGTGTTGGGTTCCCTGTAATTTCGCCGATGACTTGGTTTACTTGTTATTAATTGTTATATCGATTTGAAGTTTTAAAAATTCCGGCTTTTAATGCCGAGTTTTATTTCGTGTCCAATGTTGCGTCACGTTTGTTGTGATAATCGAGTCCTTGCATGATTGTAGTCCTTATTTGGACGGCTCGACCCGCGTTCCCATCTCGGGGTCGGGGTTGGGTCGTCACGCTTGGTATCGAGCTTTATAGGTTAGCTATCGGCCGGGATAGGTTCCATGGCCTAGTTGGGTTAAGTTCTTGTGTGATGTTCTAACGTCGAGTGATTTCTTATAGGTGTATCATGGTGCGACCTAGACCAGGGCTAGTAGCAGTGGAGCCGGTATTGGTCGAGGTAGAGGCAGGCCTAGGAGGGTTCCCGCCGAGCCGCAGGCTAGAGCTCCGAAGAACTGAAGTTGAGGTACCCCCACCTCGAATCGTGGTGATGAGAATGCCCGTATGGCGGGCTTGTTTCGTAGAATGATGACTGTTATGACCGAGTTGGCACAAGAGGGTCAAGCAGAGGTGTACCACCTCCACCACCACCACCGAACTGCAACCGAGGCGGAAGTTTCACCACCTCGTAACGAGGCACCGCCAGACCTAGAGCTAGAAATAATACTACTTTGGAGAGGTTCTTGAAGATGAAACCTCCATCTTTCGAGGGAGAGTCCGATGCTAGTAAAGCAGAGTTATGGCTGGAGGACTTGGAGAAAATCTTTGCAGCTCTAGACCGCACGGAGGAAGAGAAAGTTGTCTTAGCCGTGTATAAGCCGAGAGGGCGGCGAATCATTGGTGGAGAGTATTGTTGGCAAGTGGGATCTTAACCGGTTCCAAAGATTTGGTCTAATTTCGAGAGGGAGTTCAAGGCTTCTTATGTACCTATGGTGGTGAGGAGAAAGAGGGAGAAAGAGTTCCGTGATCTAGAACAAGGTTCTATGACTGGCTCAAGATTCAGCCAAGTTCACCGAACCGTCTCGTTATTGTGCACATCTTGTACCCGATGAGCCCATGAGGGTGCTCAAGTTCGTTAAGGGTCTAAAGACCGAGTATAGAAGGCAGCTCTTGTCATTGCTGAGACTATAGGGGTGCAGTTGATCGCGCCTATGAGATCGAGAGATATAGAGGAGCACAGCGTCGTGCGATCCTCGCATCGCAGCCATCGCAGCTAGCCATCTCGTGACCTCGCAAAGATTCGGGAAGGGGTCGGGTAATCGGTCTCGTCGGGCAACCGCCGTAACGGTGGTCGGCCTAGGCCGCAATGGATGGACAGCCTAGGCGTACTCCGATGGTCGTGATAATCGTACTCCGCCTTCGCAAGGGCAAGCAAGGCCGCGGAGTGAGCCGTTGAGTGTTCCTTTTGTCACACACCGGGCATTCGTACAATGAGTGTAGGGTCGACTTGGGCGTGTTTGGGTTGTGGAGATTCAAGTCACCGAGTGAAAGATTGTCCCAAGTTTAAGACTACTCACCGTGGGTTCGGTTCAGCGGGCACCAAGAGGGATAGTGATGGGCGTCCTAAGGCCCAAGCTCGTGTTTTGCGCTTGACCCGTGGTGTTCCGAGTCGACCTCGCTTATTGGAGGTATTCTCTCGCCTTCGGCCATAGGGCTCGAGTTCTTATAGATCCGGGTCTTCTCATTCCTATGTTGCATCGCATTTCATTGAGCATTTGTGCGTGTTACCTTCTCGTTGCCTTATGTGCTTGAAGTGTCTACACCGTTGGGTGATCAATTGTTGGCGTCGGAAGTTTATAAAGCTTGTGATGTGCTTGTATGTGATCGGGTCTTGCATGCGGATCTAGTAGTTTTGCCTATTCGGGATTTTGATTTGATCTTGGGTATGGATTGGTTGTGCACTTATCATGCTCTAGTTGATTGTCGTCGTAAAAGAGTTACTTTTGCCATGCCCGTATTCCGAATTTGTGTTTACGGGTGATCATGCCATGAATAGTATACATATCATTTCGCTATGGCTAGGAAACTTCTATCTCGGGGTGCACGGGTATATTGCTTGTGTGCTTGATACTAGCATGTCTTGTTAATATAGAAGATGTACCGGTAGTTAATGAATTTCCGGATGTCTTTTCAAATGATTTTGCATTACCTCCCGACCGAGAGTTAGAGTTTTGCATTGAACTATTGCCGGAACTTCACCAATTTCTAGAGCACCTTATAGAATGGCCCCACTGAGTTGAGGGAGTTGAAAGACCAATTGCGTGAACTTCTCGATAAGGAGTTCATTAAACCGAGTGTGTCTCCGTGGGGTGCACCGGTATTATTTGTGAAGAAGAAGGATGGTAGTTTGCGGTTGTGCATTGACTATCGCCAATTGAACCAGGTTACTATCAAGAATAGGTACCCTTTACCTCACATTGATGATCTCTTCGATCAACTTCGTGGATCCGTGGTGTATTCCAAGCTAGACTTGAGGAGTGGTTATCACCGTTGAGAGTTCGGGCGGAGGATGTCCCAAAGACAGCTTTTCGGACACGTTATGGTCACTATGAGTTTGTGGTGATGCCGTTTGGGTTGACAAACGCGCCTGCGCTTTTCATGGACTTGATGAATCGGGTGTTTCATGATTATTTGGATTGCTTTGTTGTGGTTTTCATCGATGATATTTTAGTGTACTCAAAGTCACGAGAGGAACATGCTAACCATTTGAGAGTGGTTCTTTCCTTGTTGCGAGAAAAGAAACTTTATGCGAAATTTAGCAAGTGTGCATTTTGGCTTGAACAAGTATCTTTTCTTGGGCACGTTGTTTCTAGTGAGGGTATTGCGGTGGATCCTTCTAAGGTGGAGGCTATTACTAAATGGGAGACTCCTAGAACGGTAACCGAAGTTCGTAGTTTCTTGGGCTTGGCGGGTTACTACCGTAGGTTCATTGAGGATTCTCCAAGATTGCTACTCCCATGACTAATTTGACTCGTAAAAGTCTACTTTCATTTGGAGTGATAAGTGCGAGGCCGGCCAAGAATTGAAGAAGAGATTGACCACACTCTGTTTTAGCATTGCCTAATGGATGTGATAACTTTGTGATTTATAGTGACGCTTCATTAGAAGGCTTGGGTTGCGTGCTTATGCAAAACGGGAAGGTGATTGCCTATGCTTCAAGAAGTTGTCACCATATGAACAATTACCCAACTCACGACCTTGAATTGGCGGCAATTGTTTTCGCTTCACAAGTGGAGACATTACCCGTATGGAGCGAAGTTTGAGGTGTATACAGATCATAAGAGTTTGAAGTACCTCTTCTCGCAGAAGGAGTTGAATATGAGACGAGGCGTTGGATGGAGAAGCTTAAGGATCATAATTTTACTATTCTTTACCATCCGGAAAAGCGAATGTTGTTGCCGATGCCTTGAGTAGGAAGGCTTATATGTCTTGTATGATGATGAGGGAATGGAAGATGCTAGAGGATGTCCGGAATGGAGTCCTATTGTAAGTGGGCGTAGTGTTCTATTTGCTAATGTTCGTGCTACGCCGCTTTATTTGGGTTGATTAAGGAGGCTCAAGTTATTGATCCCGAATTGAAGAAGATTATTGATCGATTGGGAGAGAATGCTACACCGGGTTTGCGATGAACAGTGATGGGATCTTGACATTTCGAATAGGGTTTGTGTTCCTTCTTCCGATGAAGTGAAACGTATGGTCCTTGATGAGGCTCACAAAGCCAAGTACACGATACATCCGTAGTACTAAGATGTACCGTGACTTGAAGAGGCGCTTTGGTGGAACGGTATGAAGAGGGAGATAGCCGAATATGTTTCTAGATGTTTGACATGTCGCAGGTTAAGGCGGAGCACCGAGACCCGCCGGTCTACTTCACCACTTGAGATTCCGGAGTGGAAATGGGAACATATCACGATGGATTTTGTCACGGGTTGCCGCGCACGTAGAGGCTTCGATGCCGTTTGGGTTATTGTGGATAGGTTGACGAAGTCGTCCCATTTTATTCCTATTGCGATGACTTACTTTGAGTCATTGGCGCATTGTATATCCAGGAGATTATCGCTACATGGTGTCCCCGTTAGTATTGTGTCGGACAGAGATCCTAGATTCACCTCGAGATTTTGGCATTCATTAGGAGGCCTTGGGTACCAAACTTAACTTGAGTACGCTTTTCATCCCCTCCGATGGACAATGGAGAGATTGATACGATATTAGAGGACATGCTTCGTGCTTGTGCTATGGATTTCAAGGGCAATTGGGATTCACATCTACCGTTGCGAGTTTGCATATAATAACAGCTACCAATCTAGCATTGAGATGGCTCCTTATGAGGCTTTGTATGGGCGTAAGTGTCGTTCACCAATTTGTTGGGACGAAGTTGGAGAAGCTAAGTTATGGGGTTCGAAATGGTACAACAATCGGCCAAGGATGTCAAGTTGATTAGAGAGAGATTGCGTACGGCTCGAGTAGGCGAAAAGCTATGCGGATAACCGGAGACGCGATCTTGAGTTCCAAGTTGGAGACTTTGTGTTCTTGAAAATATCGCCGCCGTGGTACTAAGAGATTTGGTAAGAAAGGGAAACTTTCACCAAGGTATATTGGCCCGTTCGAAATTCTTGAGAGGGTTGGTTCTTTAGCTTACCGGATTGCATTGCCACCGTCTATTTCGTATTCATGATGTGTTTCACGTTTCTATGCTCCGCAAATATATGAAGGATGAATCACATGTTCTTGCCTATGAAGAGATTACCTTTGAACCCGATCTTTCCTATGTTGAGAAGCCGGTGAAGATTCTTGATACCAAAGAACAAATCTTGAGGACTAAGAGGATACCACTAGTGAAAGTTTTGTGGAAGAATCATTTGATGGAAGAAGCCACTTGGGAAACTGAGAGTGAGATGCGAGAGAAGTATCCATACTTGTTTGATTAGATGGTAAGTGAATTTAGGGACTAAATTCCTTTAAGGAGGAGAGGATGTGACACCCTAGTTCTCTTAATTGCATAATTTGCATGTTATATATCTTGTTCGCATGAATAGAAATGCCATGTTAGTATAATGTATTATAATTTGATAATTTCTACTTGTTTTAGCTTTGTTTACTTGTGTTGCTCATACAAAAATGATTTGGTATGATTTTTAGTAACCAAAATGACTTTGTACTCAGTGAGGTGCATACTGGGTACAAAGCGATCGCCTTGTTTTTGGACAGAGCGATCGCTTTGTAGACAGAATGCACTATTGAGAAACTGGGTACAAAGCGATCGCTTTGGTCCTTAACAAAGCGATCGCTTTGTAGGCAGAATGTCAAAGCGATCGCCTTGTTTCGTGGGAGGGCGATCGCCCTGTTACGCTGAAACTTTATTTTTAATAATTGTTGACTTGTGGACTGCTTGTTTAAGTTGGGACACGTCCCTAAGTGAGAGACCAGCTCACTCATACCTCCCTTACTGCCTCAACACCTGGGAATGACCCTCCATTTCACCCACTTCACCCAAAACAACTCTAAGAACAATTGAGAGAGAGACTGTGTGTTCTTGGTGAGATCACTGTGTGTTTTCATCTCCTCCATTTCCAACCACTCAAACTTGCATGCAAAGCCATATTTGTGTTCCTTGAGACTAGAGAAACAACTTGGGAGGCTTTGATTCTTCTTTTGTTGGTTTAAATTTTGTGTTTGAGGTAAGTACCCAATCCCTTGTCTTGTATGCTCAATATCAAGTATGCTCCCTTCATGATAGTTTTAGTTTACATGTTTAAAAAGACATGCATCATGTTAAAAACTTGAAATTCCTTAAGTTAAATTTCTGTAAATTTTGGGTTAATGACTCATCATTGATAATTTGGACTTGTGTCAAGTATGAATAATGTTCTAGGATGAACTTGGAATAACTTTTGTTCTTGGACTTGTTATAATTCATCACTTCAAAAATTGATGGACATGTTAGGGTTCACAAGTGTGGGACTTAAATCTTGATGGACTAAAAGTCACGAATGACATATAGTCTAATTGCATATGAATCGAGAACTTAGAAAAGAGCCATGAATTGCACATAGCATTCATTCGCTACTTAGGAATATTTTAGCAATAACTCATCGGAGTTGCGTTAGAGAGTCATTGAACAATACCGACTCTACAAACAAATCCCTACGACGTTTAGAGTTCAATCGAATTGTAAATTTGTTCTTGGGAATTCTTGACATGATTGATCTATTGCTCAACTTGTACATTATAGAATAACATGCCTACTTGATCGGACGAGTCGCTCTTGTCGACCTCGCTCCATTACTTGATTTATTACGTGAGTAAACATCTACTTGACTCGGACACGTTCGCTCTTGTCGAACTTGCTCCTTACTTGATTTGTATGACAAGTAAATACCTACTTGACATACCATTAGTCCAATGGCATTAAGTGAATTGTATCGATGGTCAACGATGCATCATAGTCATGAATCATGAGGTTCATGATGATGATGGGTCGCCATACCATAACTTGCACACACCCTTCACTACCGATCACAAGTGGAGAAGAGTACCATGTCGTAACCAAAAGGGCGCTTGGAATAATACTAATCGTGGTCGATGTATCATACACGTGCATCCGACAAATACAATCGTTATAACCTTGTCTATTTCAGGGACTACGAAGCGGCACCGGTTCTATATCATATCCTAATCCTATGTGATTTAATTACGCACCTATGTGGAAACAATGTGCATCGCGACATGAGAACTACGTGCTAACATGATCTTGCTTGATACGTGCTATGTATGCCTTGCATTATATCCGTCATGCATATTGGTTACTTACAAAGTCTTTATGACTTACCCCTCCCTTTTACTGTTTTAGATCCTAGTCGTCCAGGTCCGTCTTCTCGAGGTTGATCGTCTTCTCGTGCTCGTGATCGTTCACCTAAAGGTGGTAGCGTTGGCTTTTGGTTTCTTCTTTTGCAAGGACGTGGGGTTTAAGCAAGTCATTTAGACTTCGCTTGGGAATGTGTAATCATAGTAACTTGTATTTGTTGTAGACTAAATGAATATTCTACTTATGTCTCTTGTTGTTTGCCGGCACTTGTTGGCCGAGCCTTGTTTACATGTTTATGGTTCACTTGTTAAGACTTCCGCTGAGCATCCCTTTAGCTCTTGTTTATTGATGTGGTTTTCTCCGGCATGTTTAGCCGTCGAGGTGTATTTATATTAGCATGACTTGTTAGTGTTGGGTTCCGGCTGTAATTTCGCCGATGACTTGGTTTACTTGTTATTAATTGTTATATCAGGATTTGAAGTTTTAAAAATTCTGGCTTTTTAATGCCGAGTTTTATTTCGTGTCCAATGTTGCGTCACGTTTGTTGTGATAATCGAGTCCTTGCATGATTGTTGTCCTTATTTGGACGGCTCGACCCGCGTTCCCATCTCGGGGTCGGGGTTGGGTCGTCACAAGAACTACGTGCTAACATGATCTTGCTTGATACGTGCTATGTATGCATTGCATTATATCCTGTCATGCATATTGGTTGCTTACAAAGTCTTTATGACTTACCCCCTCCCTTTTACTGTTTTAGATCCTAGTCGTCCAGGACCGTCTTCTCGAGGTTGATCGTCTACTCATGCTCGAAATCGCTCGCCTAGAGGTGGTAGCATGGACTTTTGGTTTCTCTTTTGTAAGGACGTTGGGTTTAAGCAAGTCACTTAGACTTCGCTTGGGAATGTGTAATCATAGTAACTTGTACTTGTTGTAGACTAAATGTATAGTGCTACTTATGTCTCTTGTTATTTACCGGCACTTGTTGGCCGTGCCTTGCTTACTTGTATTTGGTTCACTTGTTAAGACTTCCGCTGAGCATCCCTTTAGCTCTTGTTTATTGATGTGGTTTCTCCGGCATGTTTAGCCGTCGAGGTGTTTATATATTGGCATGACTTGTTAGTGTTGGGTTCCGGCTGTAATTTCGCCGATGACTTGGTTTACTTGCTATTAATTGTTATATCAGGTTTTAAAGTTTAAAAATCTTCCGGCTTTTTTAATGCCGAGTTTTACCACGTGTCCAATGTTGCGTCACGTCAGTTTTGATAATTGAGTCTTGCATGATTGTAGTCCTTATTTGGACGGCACGACCCGCGTTCCCATCTCGGGGTCGGGGTTGGGTCGTCACAATAGTTGTTCATAACATTTCATCAAAATAAATATGCCTTAACAATAATTGATGAAATGCTGTTAACAAGATCCGACTACAACGTTTTATTGGATTACAAAAGAGAGATGACTCATGAGATCAAATAAGAAAAACTAACTTGCAACAATTTGTTTAAACGATTTGGATATGAAGAATTTGCCTAACTAATTGAAAATGTTCAAGTAGCTAGTCAATACTCATGGCACATAATCAAACAATTTTTTTTTTTGTTCAACATCGATTGATGATATGCCATAAACAAGACAAGATAGTAAAGTTTACTTTTATAATGACCTGAGCCTGAAGCACGATCCGCCACGTGTTATCCATTAAGCAATTGGGTCAGCTAGGCCCACCACAAGCCCAGCTAAAAGTCCATGGATGATGTAGGTGCCTAGTAGTAGTGGGTGGCCACTTATAAGACATACACAAGCCCCGCATTTACCTAATATGGGATATCACAATATCCTCCGCTCTCATACCATTTGTAACAACTCGAGTCCGAAGCCCGGTCAACCACGCATGACCCTTGTACTAATAGATTAAGCACTTGGGTCAAATAGGCCTACCACAAGCCACCCAAAAGTCCATGGAAGGTTTGATCCTAGTGGTAACGGGTGGCCACTTTACAAGTCACCCAAATTCCTCACATCGAACCGATGTAGGATGGGGGTGTTACAATACATATAAACAGTATCACATACATTTTGATACATATTTGTTGATTTTCTGCACAACGTGATTATACATTAGGCAAATGCATCATGTTTATTAACGTTGTCCTTTTGTTCACAACAAACTATGAGCAGTATACTTTATATTAAGTACATTAACCTCATAATTAATGAGCAAAACAACCACATTTGATTCTACTCTTATGCATGCCTACCATTTTGTCATATAAAAATCAATTTCAATATGTTTATATGAGACAGAAATATATGGGTTGACAATCAAGTATGCATGTGGTTGCGATTTATTATAATAAACTATTTGTAGATAAGTAATTATATAGCTAAATAAAGAAAAATATGTTAGAGCTAACTGCTTCATCTACAGTAAATGTAACCCAATGATATTCCATCTTCAAACTGAACTGCGACACCGTTGGATTTTTCTTAGTCAAACATGAAATAATATTAAGGTCAAAAGCGGAGGATGACGTTTAGATAATGTTCCACTATCACGCATCAAACTAATGAACTTTAGTATAAGCATATTAAGACAAACTCATAAATGGAAATAGGCGAAGACCGATCATCCAAAGTAACATAAAGATAGAGTATTAATTAACTACAATCATATAATGTGTGTGAGGTCAACTAGAAACTCACACAACACTTCTAACTCAAAAAATAAATATTTTCTACTCATTTCTTTTAAAAATTTTCATATAAATTTTAATATATTCATCGCATCAATATATGATGAAAAACATGTTGTAGAGACCAAATGATGAGAAAAAGGAAAAGACTAGTTACTTCTAAAATTGAAATAACTACTAAATTAGGAAAAGTTGTAAGAGCCATGTGTTAAGGAATTAAAAATAATACTATTTGGGGAATCAACCAAATTAACAATTAAGCCTAAAGGAGTAATCATCTATTGTATTAAATATGAGCATTTGAAAACCAACTAACCAATACCAACAACTATCATTTATTGAGTACGGGAAGTAATTAATGTCATTCTTATCCTGTTACTAAAGGTGGTCTATAAAAAGAATCTATAGCAAACACAAATGACCAGAAAGATTTTCCCATTTGCTTGAAGTAAAGTAAAACTTTACAATCTGGTCGTGTTTATGGCATATCATCATTCCATGTCAAAAAAATAAAAAAAATATTACTTTGTTTGGTGATATACCATGAATAGCAATCAGTTTGTTGAATGATTTTTACAAGTTAGGCATATTTTTCATATCCAAACAATAACTTCAAGTTAGTTTTATCTCAAAGTTGTCTCTCTTTTGTATTCCTACAAAACACTACAATCTGATCGTATTTATGGCATTTCATCAATTGTTATTTGGTTTGATGAAATGTTATAAACAACGATCAATTTGTAGAATGTTTTCACATATTTGGCTAATCCTTTTGGATTTGAAGATGTAAATTGGGACAGACATTGTTCTTGTTAGATAAAATGTGTTATGGTATGGAAAAGATCGTGTTCGTAAGATGTCAATTATTCACCCTTTACCAAGAAAAACTATAAAAGCAAGGTTTTGATGATTAAAATATGTTTCGAGATAGGGGATTGTCATTCTAAACATGCGTTATTTGTATTTCAGATAATTTCGATAAGTTTTGTATGTTTTCGAGAAATGAGGAGGGGGAAGGTGAAATGATTGCCTTCAAATGTTGAACAACACCAACTTATATACCCTTGAGGGTATTTTTAATATTTAATGGAGCAATCTAGTGGATATATATTCATTCGGTCTCATGTTGCCAAAAGATCAAGTTTTTTTTTCGGAATAAAGTCTCTTTGTAACATAACCACTTGTGAAATTTCTCCTAGTGAGAACAACTCTTTTTGCCTAATTATTTTTTTTATCTTCATTAAAATGTAAACTCACGACCATAAATCAAACTAACATTTTTTTAAGTAGGTAAATATAATATTATTTATTAAAGCAACTAACATATCACGTTGGCGTAAAAGAGTTATTGTTAGGTCCCTTGAGGTCGGGTGTTCAAGCCTCACCTGAGGCACCATTGTTGTTCAAGCCTCAACAAAGGCACTAGTTAGTACTGCTCACTTCTCTTAGCGGAGGGTCGAGTGTTCATGTCTCATTAGAAGCACCCTGAAACTTCACTGCTCTTATCGGAGAGGTCGGGAGGCACAATTTGTTGTAGCCACACAAAAGGCACCATATAGTCTTAATTGTAGCCTTTCAAGGTATTAAATAATAATAATAAGGGTTAGGGTAAGGTCTATGTCACCTCCAACCTTAAACAAAATAATAAAAAACATTAACAGAAATATATTTTTATAAAAATATGTTGTAAACAAGAGATACTTAGGCGAAAAAATACTTTCTCACTAGGACATATTTTCCAATAGGCTTCTTTACAAACATACTTTAGTGCCCTAAACATGAACTTGCATTCACATGATAGCAAAGGCATATTTATCCATTAGGTTTCCCAGTTAAAATTAAAAAATAACTTTGTAGGAACATAAGTTTGTTTTAGCCAATAATTGAATGCAAACATTTAATTCCCCCTTGCTATATCCCCAAAACACGAAAAACATGTTATAGTTTCCCAATACACAAGTGAATTGGAGTCATCGATGTTTTGATTGAGGATCAATTATCTCCAATTAAGTTTAATCACAAGAAGGTAGCAGTAGATCGTTACTCGCTTAATAGTTGGTCTTGGTATATGGTGATTAAATGACTTGTTGCAAATGTGATTATTTCCATGCTATATCACAAGTTATCTAACTAAAGAAAAACCTGTTATGCACTCTGTCCCGAATAAATGCTCCTACTTTCTATTTTGGGATGTC
Organism: Platycodon grandiflorus; assembly: GCA_016624345.1. Taxonomy (NCBI): domain Eukaryota; kingdom Viridiplantae; phylum Streptophyta; class Magnoliopsida; order Asterales; family Campanulaceae; genus Platycodon; species Platycodon grandiflorus. Next base: position 68,523,329 of record CM028361.1, read on the forward strand.
CCAACTAATGTTCCTAAAGACTTTTGATCTGCCTATTCTCTACCATTCTTCCTAATATACCCTTAAAGCTTCATTTAATACAACACATCCCAAAGAAACCCAATTAATGTTCACGGGTATTATTGTCAGAACACAATTTACAACATATTATTAATTATGTTTCTTAATTCATATGCTTTATCAACTAGGAACATTTATCCGTAACGGAAGGAGCATAAAATATATATTCATATCTAAAGAATTTTTCAAACATGTGAAAATATTTTATAAGTTGATAGTTGTTCATAACATTTCATCAAAATAAATATGCCTTACCAATAATTGATGAAATGTGTTAACAAGATCCGACTACAACGTTTTATTGTATTACAAAAGAGAGATGACTCTTGAGATCAAATAAGAAAAACTAACTTGCAACAATTTGTTTAAACGTTTTGGATATGAAGAATTTGCCTAACTATTTGAAAATGTTCAAGTAGCTAGTCAATGCTCATGGCATATAATCAAACAATTTTTTTTTGTTCAACATCGATTGATGATATGCCATAAACAAGACAAGATAGTAAAGTTTACTTTTGTAATGACCTGAGCCTGAAGCACCATCCACCACGTGTTATCCATTAAGCACTTGGGTCAGCTAGGCCCACCACAAGCCTAGCTAAAAGTCCATGGATGATGTTGGTGCCTAGTAGTAGTGGGTGGCCACTTATAAGACATACACAAGCCCCGCATTTACCTAATATGGGATATCACAATATCCTCCGCTCTCATACCATTTGTAACAACTTGAGTCCGAAGCCCGGTCAACCACGCATGACCCTTGTACTAGTAGATTAAGCACTTGGGTCAAATAGGCCTACCACAAGCCACCCAAAAGTCCATGGAAGGTTTGATCCTAGTGGTACCGGGTGGCCACTTGACAAGTCACCCAAATTCCTCACATCGAACCGATGTTGGATGGAAGTGTTACAATACATATAAACAGTATCACATACATTTTGATACATATTTGTTGATTTTATTCACAACGTGATTATATATCAGGCAAGTGCATCATGATTATTAACTTTGTCCTTTTGTTAACAACAAACTATGAGTAGTATACTTTATATTAAGTACATTAACCTCATAATTAATGAGCAAAATAACCACATTTGATTCTACTCTTATGCATGCCTACCATTTTGTCAAATAAAAATCAATTTCAATATGTTTATATGAGAAAGAAATATATGGGTTGACAATCAAGTATGTGGTTGCGATTTATTATAATAAACTATTTGTAGATAAGTAATTATATAGCTAAATTAAGAAAAATATGTTAGATCTAACTACTTCATCTACAGTAAATGTAACCCAATGATATTCCATCTTCAAACTGAACTGCGACACCGTTGGATTTTTCTTAGTCAAACATGAAATAATATTAAGGTCAAAAACGGAGGATGACGTTTAGATAGTGTTCCACTATCACGCATCAAACTAATGAACTTTAGTATAAGCATATTAAGACAAACTCATAAATGGAAATAGGCGAAGACCGATCATCCAAAGTAACATAAAGATAGAGTATTAATTAACTACAACCATATAATGTGTGTGAGGTCAACTAGAAACTCACACAACACTTCTAACTCAAAAAATAAATATTTTCTACTCATTTCTTTTAAAAATTTTCATATAAATTTTAATATATTCATCGCATCAATATATGATGAAAAACTTGTTGTAGAGACCAAATGATGAGAAAATGGAAAAGACTAGTTACTTCTAAAATTGAAATAACTACTAAATTAGGAAAAGATGTAAGAGCCATGTGTTAAGGAATTTTAAATAATACTATTTGGGGAATCAACCAAATTAACAATTAAGCCTAAAGGAGTAATCATATATTGTATTAAATATGAGCATTTGAAAACCAACTAACCAATACCAACAACTATCATTTATTGAGTACGGGAAGTAATTAATGTCATTCTTATCCTGTTACTAAAGGTGGTCTATAAAAAGAATCTATAGCAAACACAAATGACCAGAAAGGTTTTCCCATTTGCTTGAAGTAAAGTAAAACTTTACAATCTGGTCGTGTTTATGGCATATCATAATTCAATGTGAAACAAATAAAAAAAATATTACTTTGTTTGGTGATATACCATGAATAGCGATCAGTTTGTTGAATGATTTTTACAAGTTAGGCATATTTTTCATATCCAAACAATCACTTCAAGTTAGTTTTATCTCAAAGTTGTCTCTCTTTTGTATTCCTACAAAACGCTACAATCTGATCGTGTTTATGGCATTTCATCAATTGTTATTTGGTTTGATGAAATGTTATAAACAACGATCAATTTGTAGAATGTTTTCACATATTTGGCTAATGCTTTTGGATTTGAAGATGTAAATTGGGACAGACATTGTTCTTGTTAGATAAAATGTGATATGGTATGGAAAAGATCGTGTTCGTAAGATGTCAATTATTCACCCTTTACCAAGACAAACTATAAAAGCAAGGTTTTGATGATTAAAATTTGTTTTGAGATAGGGGATTGTCATTCTTAACATGCATTATTTGTATTTCAGATAATTTCAATAAGTTTTGAATGTTTTCGAGAAATGAGGACGGGGAAGGTGAAATGATTGCCTTTAAATGTTGAACAACACCAACTTATATACCCTCGAGGCTATTTTTAATATTTAATGGAGCAACCTAGTGGATATATATTCATTCGGTCTCATGTTGCCGAAAGATTATGTTTTTTTTTTTGGAATAATGCCTCTTTGTAACATAACCACTTGTGAAATTTCTCCTAGTGAGAACAACTCTTTTTGCCTAATTAATTTTTTTATCTTCATTAGAATGTAAACTCACGACCATAAATCAAACTAATATTTTTTTAAGTAGGTAAATATAATATTATTTATTGAAGCAACTAACATATCACGTTGGCGTAAAAGAGTTATTGTTAGGTCCCTTGAGGTCGGGTGTTCAAGCCTCACCTGAGGCACCATTGTTGTTCAAGCCTCAACAAAGGCACTAGTTAGTACTGCTCACATCTCTTAGCGGAGGGTCGAGTGTTCATGTCTCATTAGAAGCACCCTGAAACTTCACTGCTCTTATCGGAGAGGTCGGGAGGCACAATTGGTTGTAGCCACACAAAAGGCACCATATAGTCTTAATTGTAGCCTTTCAAGGTATTAAATAATAATAATAAGGATTAGGGTAAGGTCTATATCACCTCCAACCTTAAACAAAATAATAAAAAACATTAATAGAAATATATTTTTTAAAAATATGTTGTAAACAGGAGATACTCAGGCAAAAAAAGACTTTCTCACTAGGACATATTTTCCAATAGGCTTCTTTACAAACATACTTTAGTGCCCTAAACATGAACTTGCATTCACGTGATAGCAAAGGCATATTTATCCATTAGGTTTCCCAGTTAAAATTAAAAAATAACTTTGCAGGAACATAAGTTCGTTTTAGCCAACAATTTAATGCAAACATTTAATTCCCCCTTGCTATATCCCCAAAACGCGAAAAACATGTTATAGTTTCCCAATACACAAGTGAATTGGAGTCATCGATGATTTGATTGAGGATCAATTATATCCAATTAAGTTTAATCACAAGAAGGTAGCAGTAGATCGTTACTCGCTTAATAGTTGGTCTTGGTATATGGTGATTAAATGACTTGTGATTATTTTCATATTTCTTTAAGAAAGAAATATGAAAAGAAAGAAATAAACATGAGATTTCTTAATGCACTAGGTAGTCTGTGGCATGTAAAGATCACTGCCATGAAAGAATCAAAAGACTTGAATAAATTGTCTCTCAGAAATCTTTATGCAAGTCTTTCAGTTTATGAGCTTGAAATCCAACAAGCTCAAGAAATGGAAAAGAGTTTTAAAAATTTATCCTTACCAGCCATATCTGTTGAACCTCCCTGTTCTACACCTAATGAAATCCCATCTACATCCAGTGATGGTGATGATATTCTTTCAGACGAAGATTTTGCAATGTTTGTGAAGAAGTATCAAAGTTTCAAAAGGTTTAACAAGTCATCCCATAGGCAGTCCCCTTACAAGACTGCCATTCCTCAAAGAACAGCTACTCCTCCAAAAACTGCTGCTCCTTATAAAACTGCTAACTATCAAAAGGAAAATGAGCTTGTCTGTTTTAACTGTAGGAAGCCAGGTCATTTTGCATCAAAATGTCCAAAGCCAAAATATGAATTTTACAAAAAACGTCTCGAGTCTAAATTTCAAAAACAAAAAGGGACATGGATGAAAGCAACTTGCCCACTTGGTGTGACACAGATACTGATGAGGATGATTCCTGTGACTTTGCTGAGGAAGCAAATATATGTCTTATGGCCAGGGAATCATCCCATGACTCAGTAAGGTCACTACCATTTCAACAGGATGATAGTGATGATGATGAGCTCAATGAACCCTCAAGGGGAGAACTCATTAAAGCCAACAAAGACATGCTGGAAGAATTCTCTAAATTCAAAACTGCCTATGTGAAATTAGCCAAAAAGCATGAATTAGCTGTCTCTGAGAAATCTACCTTGATGTCTGAAATCAAAGATCTCAATAGACAACAAGCTGAGAGTATCAAGATTCAAAAAGAGAACAAAGCTTTAACTGAAAAAGTGGAATTCCTACTAGAACACATAAAGAAAATCAATTCTGAGAAAGATGACCTTCAAAAAGTTGTCGATACTTGGAATAATTCAAAAGGAAATTTTGATACCATTCTTTCAAATAAAAAAACTCTTGACGACAAGACAAGGATCGGTTTCCAAAGTGAATTCAATGTAGTAAGTCCATCTGGTTCTCAAGGAAATGAGACAACTGAAGTAGTTGCTGAAGAAATGGCTAAAGAAGTTTTCTGTAATTAGCATCCTCCTAAAGAGGAAAAGCAAGGACTTGGTTTTAACAAAGTTCCATTCGTTTATCCCAAAAAAAAAATAGACAAGTCCAAAGGTAAGCAATCTGTCAACATCTATGACACTGCTAATAAGGAGTCTGAGCAACAAAGACCTGCTATCAGTCATCCGAAGAAAACAGTGATGACTGGTAACAAGTCAAAGAATTCTCAACTTAAACCTATTAAATTTGTCAAAGGAAAGATTGCTGACCCCAACTCTGCTGATAAAAAGCTCAAAGGAATTTTTCCTGAAAATATGAAATCTTTTGATAAAAGGTCTACCTTTGTTAAACCTAATATCACTAAAAAATTGCATTATCAGCCTAAATCCAATAAGCGTGTCATCAGTAAAACGGTCATTTCCAAAACTGCTGGTAATAAGAAGACTTCAAAAGAAATCATTAAACATGTTCAAGGTTTTCATAAATGCTATTTCTGTAAAGACCATGGCCACGAAATTCATGAATGCCTTCTGAGATTCATACCCAAACCTAGAGGATCACACCTCCAAAGGTTAAACAGGTATGGATTCCAAAAGGTTTCTAACCTTAAGGACCCAAAAATAAACGGGGACCATATTCTTAAATGATTATATTTCAGGAATGCTTTATGGCCGTTAGTGAAGAGGAGAAAGATTTATGGTATCTAGATAGTGGCTGCTCAAAGCTCATGACTGGTGATCAAAATCTTCTCTCAAATATTGCTGAAGCTAAAGGTCCCTCAGTAATTTTTGGTGACAACTCAAAAGGGAAGACAATCGGCTATGGAAGTATAATTAGAGGAAATCTTTCCATCAGCAAAGTATCTCTAGTAGAAGGATTGAAACACAATCTCCTAAGTATATCACAATTTTGTGATAAGGGATTGATATGTCAATTCACCGCAAGGCACTGCTTTATCAAGGATAGTGCGACCGGCTCAACGATCTTAACTGGTTTCATAAAAGGAAATGTCTATGTGGTTGATCTGAATGTAGTAGGGAGAAAATCAAGCTTATGTTTGATGGCAAAAACATCAAAGGATAACAGCTGGCTATGGCACAAAAGACTTAGCCATCTTAACTTTAAATATTTAGTGAAGTTATCAAAGGACAACTTGGTCGTTGGTCTACCAAAAATATCGGCTGATCCTGACAAGCTTTGTAAAGCATGTCAGTTGGGCAAATTACAAAAATCATCATTCAAAAGCAAGCCATGCTTATCAACGACCAGACCTCTACAGCTCCTTCACATGAATTTATTCGGTCCAGTTACTACTACAAGCCTTGGTGGCAGCAAATATACACTAGTAGTAGTTGATGACTACTCAAGATTCACCTGGGTTAAGATGATGTCTTCTAAAGATGAAGCATATGACATCATAACAGAACTCTTCAGAAGACATCAAACTCAGAAACTAGATGACATTGCTGATATCAGATCAGACAATGGGACAAAATTAAAGAACAATGGTGTAGCCAAATATTGCGATGACCATGGAATTGGTCACAATTTCTCTGCAGTTGGTACACCTCAACAGAATGGAGTTGTTGAAAGAAAGAACGGAACTCTTATCGAAGCTGGGAAGACCATGATTGTCGAAGCAAAACTGTCTATGTACTTCTGGGCTGAAGCTGTGAATACTGCCTGCTTCACTCAAAATAGGTCCATTATCAACAAATTTCATAACAAAACTCCATATGAAATATGGAGGGGCAGGGCTCCCAATATTGGTTTCTTCAAAATATTTGGATGCAAATGCTATGTTCTTTACAATGGAAAAGAACGTAGAGGTAAATTTGACTCCAAAAGTGATGAAGGAATATTTCTGGGATATGCCAAATTTTCAAAAGCTTATAGAATTTATAATAAAACCTCTCTTAGAGTTGTTGAATCTGTTCATGTCTCTTTTGATGAATTTGATTTTATTGGGCCACATATGGCTCTTAAGGTGTCTAATGATTCTGATGAGTATGAGACAGGTACAAAACAGCCAAGCTCTAACTCTGCTGAACCTACATCTTCACAAGTTCCTCCAAGGATTAACTTGATAGAACCTTCAAGAAGTGATAATGGACCAGCAAATGAAAACTCAGAAAGTCCAGAATCCACTTTTCTTTCTACCCTAGAAGTATTACAACTTACATTGGAATTAACATATCCTCTAGAAAACCAAGCCTCAGACAGTTCCACTTCTCAAGAACTCAACTCTGCCGATGTAATAAGACAAGTTCAACCTGCTGATGTTCGAGAAGTTAAAGATCATCCTATCACTCAAATCATTGGCGATCTTAATGTTGATGTTCAAACTAGACAAGCTTCAAGAAATGAATGCATGTATTCTACAGCATTTGTCTCACATATTGAACCCAAGAAGATAGATGAAGCTCTGGAAGATCCAAGCTGGGTGGAAGCTATGCAAGAAGAATTAAACCAATTTGATAGATGTCAAGTTTGGTCACTTGTTCCTAGACACAAAGGACAAGCAATGATTGGAACAAAGTGGATCTTCAGAAACAAGATGGACGAAAATGGAAATATCACCAGGAATAAGGCAAGACTTATAGCTCAAGGATACAGATAGGAGGAGGGAATTGACTATGATGAGACATTCGCTCCTGTTGCAAGACTAGAAGCCATCAGATTATTCTTGGCTTATGAATCTTTCAAAGACTTCAAGGTATATCAAATGGATGTGAAGAGTGCCTTTCTCAATGGTGAACTACAAGAAGAAGTCTATGTGGAACAGCCACCTGGATTCATGGATAATTCAAGAAGAGAAGATGTATACAATTTAAGGAAAGCACTGTATGGACTAAAGCAAGCTCCAGGGGCCTGGTATGAGACCCTTTCATAGTTCTTGATATCTCAAGGCTTTGTGAGAGGTCAAATTGACACTACTCTCTTTATTATGAAACATAAAGGTCATTCTTTACTTGTTCAAATTTATGTTGATGATATTATATTTGGATCTACTAATGAAAATCTTTGCAAAAGATTTGAAAAGCTTATGCAGAGTAAATTCGAAATGTGCATGATGGGAGAACTCAATTTCTTCCTAGGACTTCAAATTCAACAAAGCTCAACCGGTATCTTCATCAATCAAGCCAAATATACAAAGGATGTTATCAAGAAATTTGGGCTTGAAAATGCAAACAGCTTCAGTACACCCATGGCCACCAACTGCCATCTTGACAAAGATGAAAAAGGCAAGAAAGTGGACATGACTCTCTATAGAGGCATGATTGGCTCACTTTTATATTTAACTGCTAGTAGGCCTGACATTATGTTTGCTGTTTGTGTTTGTGCTAGATTTCAAGCAGATCCAAAGGAGTCTCACTTACAGGCTGTCAAAAGAATCATCAGATATCTAATTGATATATCTAACTTGGGTATTTGGTATCCAAGGGACTCATCCTTTAATCTTATAGGCTATTCCGATGCTGATTTTACTGCTTGTAAGGTTGACAGGAAAAACACAAGTGGGACATGTCAATTCCTAGGGAATAGACTTATCTCCTGGACCAGCAAAAATCAAACATCTGTTTCAACCTTAATAACCAAAGCAGAATATATAGCTGCTGCTCACAATTGCTGTGGATTAAACAGCAACCGGTAGACTATGAGATCAAGACTGCTGACTGCCCCATAATGTGTGATAATACATCAGCCATCTCAGTCTCTCAAAATCCTGTTATGCACTCCAAGACAAAGCACATTGATGTGAGATATCATTTCTTAAAAGACTATGTTGAAAAAGGTAACATTAGCATGCAATATGTGTCTACTGATCATCAGTTAGCTGATATCTTCACCAAACCCCTTGACTCAACCAGGTTTGCCTATCTAAGAAGAGAGCTTGGTATGCTTGATCACAATCCTTAATCTTTTAATCACTGCTTTAAAGTTATTACACTTTAACCATTTATAGAACTGCTCATCTGATCAGCGAAGTGTAACTCTGCCGATATTATAGGACAACCTTGAGTAAGTACTTCTCTCCCCTTATCGGTAGTCCTCAATAAAATTAGTCAAAGACGAATGTTATATGAACAGTCACCTATCAAGGCATTAAATGCGAATTTCAAAATCTATTCAATGCCATTTATTGAACCTGTCAGAAGTATAAAAAGCGATTCCACAAATTGACTGTTCATCTTTCGCAAAAACCGCCTTTCTGCATTTCAAAAATCAGAAATCGACTCTTCCTAAAAGCTTCTGAAATCCTCAAAATCATCAAGTATTCTGCTTATAATCTTCAATGGTGAGTAATCCTACCTTCTTAAGATTCATTTAATTTCAATTTCGTTACAATAGGGTATCTCTCGATCTAATATGAACTGTTTTGGTCTTCTGCCATTAATAAATTTCGAGTGCTTGATTATGTTGCTTAAAACTTATCTCACGAGTATTGAATGTGTTTAAAGTTATCTATACAGAAAGGTTTTCACTTCATACTATTCTATTTGGTGAAAAATGATAGAATCTGTTCTTATCTAAAACCAACGAGATAAACTGTGCTATTCACAAATCTTTGTTTAAGCAGTATATTTTGGGTTTTAATCTGAACAGTGTATGTTTCTCTAAAGAACTGTCGTAACTATTATATCAGCTATCCTTAACTCTGCCGACTGTGTGTAGGCTAAGACACAATCTTCAAAAATAGATGGTACGTCCTCCTCAGCTGATATTCAACCAGCCAAAACATCCAGGGCTACTGAAGCTGCTAAGATTCCAATCAAAATTCTTCCAAGATCCAGCTATCACCCTGGGATGACCATTGACACCGAATCAGTTCGAGGATACTCCTCTAGAGAAGCCCTCATAAAATACATAGAGGAGTGTGGTCTTCTTCCCTTCTTTCAGCTCAATGATACTAACTACAGCAATGCTATAGCTGAAGAATTTTACACAAGGATGACCCTTCCTCCTGCTCCTACTTCCAATAATGATAAGGTAAACATGAGCTACCTCAAAGGTTACATCCGAGGGAATCTAATCAAGTTGACCTACAAGGATATAGGCAATATCCTAGGACTGCCTATGGAAGGAAAGCTGGAGCTGACTGTGAAGAATCTGCCCAAGCCTGGAAAATGATGAGGGGATCAACTCAACGAGAACGTTTCTCTGAAATGTCCAGGAACTTATTCCCTGAGGGTGCATACCACATCGCCATCTTCTTGATAAGAGTATTCTATTCAAGAATGGATCCAGGGATATCTTTACTTCTCAGCAGCTCATGTAGACAAAAGCTGTTGTCCTTCGTAAATAGCTGAATTGGGCCAAAATTGTCTTCTCAATGCTCTTTCAAAGTGTAGCCGAAGTTCAAGGCAACCCCTGCATGAAGAGGCCATTTGTTAGGGTCATCAATGTTCTCCTCAGGGGATTTGAGGAGATAGAAGAACAAATGTCTGGTGATGATCTCATTAAGGTGACTAACACCTATGTCTCTACAGTCAATAACATCACCAGGTATCGTGAAGATATATCCAAAAGAGTTGCTATCACCGCAACTACTGGTCCCTCTACCCAAGATAAGAAGGGTAAGAGGGGTGACCTACTCTTCAGTAGGGCTTCCTATTTAGGAGGAGTCTAAGCCGCTTGGTGCTGAATTACCTGAGGATTTTGACCTCACCAGACTTGATCACGACCCTTATGAGCCTGATGAACCCTCTCCTAAGAAACAAAAACAATCATCTCTCCTTTCACCAAAACCCAAACAATCCAAGAAGCCAGCCAGATCCAAACAGGCTGCTGAAACGGACACCTCCACTTTTCAACCTGCTAACCTTGAAAAACCTTCTCAGCCTTCAACTCTTCCTCCAAAACCCATCTCCAAATCAGACAAGCCCAAAACCAAGCAAACTCTTCTTCCAACAGACGAATCCTTTGGCCTTCCCAAGATCTCATCGCAACTCCTCCAACACAAGACATTCCTCCATCAGACACTCTACAACCTGCTCCTACCTCTTCAACTCTAACAAGGTCAAGGCATGGAAAACGACTTAAGAAAAGTGCTAAAAAGGTCAAGTTTGTGCCATCTGCAGATCAGCCATCTTTTCCTCCATCTACCGATCAACCATCATCCCCGACTCTACCTGAACCTACTCATCCTACTACAACTAACCCTCCCATGTCAATACCCTCAGACTCCAAAGTATCCCTCTCACCTAAATCTGAACCACTCATACATTCTAAACGTCCTCTCACCTCTCTCTCCGATTACTCTACTCTCAAACGAACTAAAGTCAACCCCTACAGCGATCTTCACCCTGATGTGGAATAGCTGCTGTTATTCAAAGATAGCCGACCCAAGCCAAACCTTGCCGACACTGACCTTTTCCTCTCCACACTGGATTATCCTAAGTGCATCCCCTGCCAGCCTATGTCTGCTGAGGAAATTCTTATCCAGTGGGGAGCCTTCTATGATCCTCTGCCACCCTCCTGGTCCCAGCAGTTCTTCTCTCACTACTCTGCTGTTCAAGATCTCATGATCTTCAAACAGTGGACTGCTATTCACAGGGATTTGGGAATACCTCCTCTAACCAAATCAGACATACTCTTCCACGACCCCCTGTCTATACCCTTCTCAGCCATCCTCTTGTTTTCACAAAGCCTTTGGTCTGCAACTTCTTTGACATAGTTGCCACCTACATTGGCTTTAACCCTCATCTTCCTGTCCTCTTCCGTTCTCCTCATATACCCATTTCATTCTCTCTCCCCGTTTTCATTCACACACTCTCCTATGACGCCTACATCGAAAAACTCTTTCCTGTTCCTCGCATATGGCCCAGCCTACCTGGAACTTCATCTTTACAATCCTCTACCAGCCAACCTCAAATCTCTATCTGCCAACCTCAAACCTCCACCAGCCAACCTCAAACCTCTACCAGCCAACCTCAAACCTCTACCGACCAACCTCAGACCTCTACCAGCCAACCCCAAATCCTCTTCGATCAACCTACTCCTCCAGTCAGCCATCCTTTTCAACCTGCATCCTTCAGTCCCTCCTCCATTGAGGATCTACTAAAAAATTTTGGTGTTATATCGGCTGACCTCAACAAATCATTGCAGCATCTAGCCGCTGCCCAATCTTACACGACTACGGTCACTGCCGACTATATGACTCAAGTCGTAGGCGTTGCCCGAGGTGCCAAGGCTACAGCCTCCGCGTGCCAACAGGCCATTGCTGCATCTCAGAACATTCTGATCAGTAGACTCTCAGCCTCTTCCTCCACCTCCAACGCCCTCATCAAATAAAATTGGGAGGCTCTTTCTCAAGGAATGCTGTCTATGATCGAGCTCATCGATACTGGCTACAAACGTTTGCTTCAGGTTCAGCGCAATGCAAATCGCTCTGTTCACTCATCCGTTCGTACCACTCGGAGGCTCACAAACAAGCACTATTATCTTTTTCGCAAAGAGCTTCGAAACAATGTACTTTGCATATCCAACATGGACCAGTCGCTTGTGTCCATGAAGGAGGAGATGAGCAGACTTCATAATAATCAGCTGACCGAGCTACACGATAGAAATGCCTTACTAAGGCTTAAGAACAAAAACCTTTCCTCAGAACTGGAAAATGTCAAGGATGAGCTAGAAGAAGCCAAAGCTGAAATAACAAGACTCAAAATGGCTGCTAGCTCAAGACAAGAAGACCAAGCTTCAACTTAGTAGGTATATTCGTCTTGATAATCGTTTTTGTAAAATCCTTGAAAAAACATTGTATTAAACTCCTTGTTTAATAAACAATGTCTATCTTTTTAAATTTTATGCTTTATAACTGATTGACTATTCTGTGTGTGCATGAAATTCAAACTGCTGGTTTAAAGACATGTCCTATATAGTACTATATCTAGTTGTCTTTAAACAGAGTCTTCCTACAAGTGTTCTTATGCCATAATTCATTATTTGTAAACACTTTGTAATCTTGAATACACTGACCCTTCTGTAAGTCCATCTAGGACATGCTCATTTAATATATTACTTCTGTAGCATGTTATTACTAGAATCGAACATGGTCAGCTTCCATTGTATTCATAAGGTCATGAACTCAAGCAAATAGGAGGAGATTGTTGTCATTTATATAGATTTGCTTGTATCCATAACCTAAGTCTAAGCCAAGGTGACTAATGGGCCTGCGTGTCTGTTAGAGTGGCAACTTGTACTTAGACATTGCTTGAATAGCTTAGGGTTGCTTATTGTAATTAGCCTAGCCTTCAGAAGATAGCCTGTAGTATATCAGCCGTGCTCATATCAGTTGCCTTCTGATCATCAGCCAAAGTTTGCATCAGCAGAGTCCATCAAGTAATCGGACAAGTTTGTTTCAGCCAAGCTTCATCAGCTAAGTTGAAGACCCTAAGATCATCCGATCTAGAATTGCCTGGGACATGCCTTAAGACATCAGCAAAGTCTTTCATTAACTGTGACACAACGATAACCTGCAAAACGCATTCAATGATTCTTTCCTTATTAGGCATTCATCTCAGAAAAGGACATTCTGCCTGCAACCACAGTCTACCTATTTTTGGCAAAGTGACAGAATTCAGTCTGAATCCTGCAGAACTACCTATCAGATCTCAATAGCAAGATTACAGCATTTAATGCTCTTAAATTTAAATTCTCCAACAAATGAAGATCTCTAACGGCTACAATGGCTTCCTCTGAGTATATAAAGAAGACTCCAGTGAAGCATTTACTACACTACACAAGAATCAACAACTCTGAAATCTTCATCTTCTTCAAGCTAATTCATTAATAGCTTAAACGTCCTATCTGTAAAATCATTCTTTGAAGAGCTCCAAATTGAGACTATTAGTCTATACAGCTCTTCATTGATTGCAACCCTTAGCATTCATAGCACACGAGAATTATATCTTAAGAGATATTAATTCTCCCACAAACACTTTGTCAACTAATTTTTGTACACAATCCACTAGAGATATATCTTGTAAAGATTCTAGTGGAAAACTTAGTACACATTTTTCAAATCCAAAGTTGACCACTTTGGTTGTGGACGTAGCACTTATTTACAAGTGTGAACCATATTAAATTTCTTGTCTATTTCTATGTGCTTGTGAACTGCTATTGCTTATTGATTTCCAGAATTTCAACATTTTGAGAACTGCTAATCTTGTCCTATCAAGATCAGCCATCTTGAACTTGTCCTATACTTCACCAATATTCCGCTGCAAAATTCTTTATAACTTAAGTGAAGTAGCTTTTTGAATCATTTTCAAAAATAGGACATAGGCTATTCAACCCCCCCCCCTTCTAGTCTATATTGAGCACCTTGAGACCTAACAGGAACATTTATCTAGGACTGAGGGAGCATAAAATACATATTCATATGTAAAGAATTTTTCAAACATGTGAAAATATTTTACAAGTTGATAGTTGTTCATACATTTCATCAAAATAAATATGTCTTAATAATAAATGATGAAATGCTGTTAACAAGATCTGACTACAACGTTTTATTGGATTACAAAAGAGAGATGACTCATGAGATCCAATAAGGAAAACTAACTTGTAGCAATTTGTTTAAAAGATTTGGAAATTAAGAATTTTCCTAACTATTTGAAAATGTACAAGTAGCTAGTCGATATTCATGGCATATCATCAAACAAAATATTCCTTTTTTTTTTTGTTTAACATCCTCTCGTGGTATTATTCTTGCTATCCAAAGTGAGGTTAATCTTATTCTCAAAGCTGGAAATTTTTTGGTGATAGATTGGTCAAGCCTTGTCTCAAGATCTGTCGGCCTAAAAAGGTTACTATTCAAGCTGTTTCTTGGTTAAAACCTCCGTTGGGCATTGTTAAACTTAACACTGATGGTGGTAGTAGGGACAACCCTGGGATTAGTGGAGGAGGGGGTGTAATCCGAGACTCAGAGGATCGTTTCATTTATGGCTTCTCTTCTTATTATGGAGTTTGCTCGAATTCCGTTGCTGAAGTCAGAGCCCTTTTCCAAGGGGTTCGTTGGCTTGTCTCTAAAGGCTTCCAAAATTCTATTGTGGAGATTGACTCGGAGTTCCTTCTTGGTTGCATCTCTAAAGGTCATTCTCCTCCTTGGCTTGCCTTTTATTATATAAGTGCTATTATTTCTATGCAAAAGTTGGGGAACTATCTTTTTCGTCATTGCTTTCGGGAAGCAAACTCAGTGGCTGATGGCTTAGCCAACATTCCTATGGACTCTAAATTGGATACAATCTATTCCTCGCTTATCCATCTCCCAAATTCTATTAGAGGTGCTCTCTGGATGGATGCTCGAGGAATTGCTCGTGTTCGTATTTCCTAGTTAGGGAATTTTCCTTTTTGGCTTGTATTTCTCTTTTCGAGGTCAGGCTCCTTTGTCCTCCCAGTTATAAGGGCCAGGTTGGTTGTCCCCCTCAAGTTTGTATCCCTTTCTTTATTTTAATAAAATCTAGCAGGGTGCCGTCCTTGTTTCTCTAAAATATATATATATATATATATATATATATATATATATATGATATGCCATAAACAAGACAAGATAGTAAAGTTTACTTTTGTAACGACCTGAGCCTGAAGCACGATCCGACATGCGTGGCCCACGCTCTGTCAATTAAGCACTTGCGTCAACATTTTTTAGTGTTATTGTTAGGTCCCTTAGGTCCTTTAGACATAAAGCATATGCTCAGCAGATAGGCTAGAGGGGGGTGAATAGCCTATCTTAACCAAAATAAAATTTCTTACGAAACTTTAATACAAAGGTGTGTATTCAATGAAATGAGTGGGAACTACTGGTGAACGTTGAGTAAACCAACAACAGTTATATGCAAAGCAAAAGTCTTAAGGAATACATAGTTATATACATTACTGGTAGAAAGAAATAAGAACACAATACATCAACAGATATATACAACATATGAATAAGATTGCTGATTCAATAAACAAGAAGTAAATAGAACCAGTGTATTTGTATAAGATGTTATAGTACAGATTGCAAGTTTCCTGATAGAATAGAACTATGTAATGAATAGAATGCTACAGGTTGAATAGACGAAGTGTTTTGTATTAAATTTAGCAGAGGTCTACAAACAGCAGACATGCTGGGTACATCAACCTAAGACAGTTTAATCCTAGCAAACTAGAAGATCATGAGAGGGTGAGGAAACTAGCTTTAACTTGAAGATCTTATCACAAGGGCTTTGCCTTTGGGGTTAGATATTTTAGCTTACATAGCTGTTTGTTCTTCTATTACTAGCCTAAAAGTCTGGGGTCGCTTTATTCCCTTAAGCTTCATCAAATTCCAAGTGCTTTTGTCACACCCCAATTCAAGCTCCTACACAGAGCTCGAATTCGGGCATGATCCCTCTATACATAATCAATATAACCACCTATTTAGCATAACAACAACTATTATAACGAAAACATGGCGACATGCCATTAAACTCATAGACTAAAGAGTGGTACAACTTAGTTTATAGAACTCACCCAAACTTATATACAAACCAAAAGAGAAAGCATCCAACCTTGTTATGCAATACAAAAGGGTTTTAATGTATCAACTATTTACAAGACCAACTTACCCAAAAGAATGACAACCATCTGCTATGTCACCACGAGCTGCTCAGCCTCATGCATGTGAACCCTTCGTCTCCCTACAATCTAAGGAAAACAAAAGTGAAAGGGTGAGTATTGACTTAGTAAGATTCCACTATACTTATGCATGTCATGCATGAATGCAACAGTAATAACATGCTAATATATAGAAAACACTGAATCATCTTAACTGTTAAGCAATCAATTATCATTACCAGCGCAAGAAGGCTCAGGACCGCCAATCGTCCCATGCCAGTTGAAAGTAATGACCTTCTCACAAAGTAATGAGTTAACCAACATCTCATACTACATAAGGGAATCATGTAATAATACCATGGAATCATATACAGCAGGATATAAGGGTCGAGGTACACCTCCGACTAATCAACACCCCTTATAACACCACTTGATCTTGAAGTTAATATCATGTTGTTTCAACAATTAAGGTATAGATTTCCAAGGAATAGTCAACAAGAACCTATGTTCTTACAAACTCAGGAATTATGAGACAACACTACTTGCATACAATGAAATACGTAGTGTAAGGTCACCACAACTCGACTATCACTTATCTCTGCCCCATAAAAATTGGGGGTCAACCAAAACCCCTTAAAAGTTATTATGCATGTGTTTCATTCATTTGATCCATTTCATGTTCACTTTTCATTTTCGTGATTCATATTGCATTTCCATGTTCCATTAACCAACTCAATATTCACATACCCTTCAAGGGTTAACAAGGTTACTTCACACAAAACATCTCGAGTTGCATGTTACTCGAGTTATTTAACCAAGTATCCCATAATAGCCAAGATCACATTCAATTTCGTATTTAGCATACAACAAGATGTCTTCCAATTTAGCTAATTTAAGTTAACATGGTAATATCATAACCAATTTGGTGTTCACCACTTAGTAATTCACTTTACTAGCAATTACCCATATTAAAGTCAGCCAAACAAGCACCATGTAATACTTGAACTAATAAATTCACCATCATAACCACTCCATATTCACATATAATCAAAATTGAGCACATAAATACAAACATGGATAAGCAAGTAGTCCCTTACCAAATTGGCGAGCTAAACCACCAATTAAACTAATGCCCAACTCATGTATTTCAACCCTTTGGACCTGCTTTGAACAGAGAATATGTAAAACCAAGAAAATTTAGGCTGGAACTAAGGGAAGGCAGAATAGTTTTGGTGATATTTTGGAGTAAGAAATGTATTTTTTTTGTTTAAAATAGCTGAGGTACGTTCTCTGACCCATTACCCATGTTTTAGGTCGTCTTAGGGAGTAATAGCAAGAGCTCGTAGCGAGAAAATTTTCCAAAAGTGTAAGCTGGTAGAAACAGATGTCGAGCTGGTGTGACCACCATATTGGGTTTGCGTGGCTGCTCTGCTAGGTTGAAATTCTTCCCAATTGTGTTTTGTTTAGCTATAACTCATCCTCGCTTGCACGAGCGCGCCCTACACTGGGTGTTAGGACTTAATACTCACCATAAAGTATCTTTAATGGGTACCCAATTATGCTAGGTTGGTTACAAAGTCTATTCAATGTTTAAGTACGTAAAAAGTATTCTAAAAAGGACTCATTTCAAGGTTTGTATCTATTGCAACCCATCATGTGAGACCCCATACCATTTTTCCTTTATTATTAAGTGTGTTAATACTTTGATTGGGTATTGGAATAATCCTAAATTATTTAAGAACATTATAGGATTAATTTGGATAAGTATGAAAGTGGATAAGTTTGAAAGATGATAAGTATGAAAGTGGATATGCTCAAGATTAGATAAGGATGAAAATGGATAGAGATGAAGTTGGCTAATGATGATAAGTCATCATTTTGTGGCTTTCTCCTGTGTTAACACCTTGTGCTTAGGTGTTAACTCATCATTCATTTGGTGAGTCATTGTTTGGTGTTTTCTCTTGCGCTGCCACTCATGCTTGGACTACTGACTCACCCGATGAGTTACTTAAGGGCTAAGAAAGGTGAAGGCTATAATTAGGAGGTGAGAGACATTCATTTCATCCGTCTCTCTCCCTTAAAATTATACCAAACCCGACACTTTATATTTTGGGCACGATGTCAATTTGGTTCGTGATGCTTTGGTGTTTTGACAAACCGACTCCGTAGGGTCGACATGCTTGAGGTGTAGATCGATTTTATTTGGAGACATGATGTTGGACCAATGATTTTTAGTATTAGGACTTATCTCATTTTGAGGTAAGGGAGACTTTGCAGCACTGATTTCGTGTCAGTATCACGTGATCATTTCTAAAATATTTTGTATCTTGAAATATGAGTTCTGGCTATCGTTCCATCTTGATTATCAAAATGGATTTCAAAAAAGATTTGTTTATTGCATTTATCGTGTTTTAGTTAAAAGCATGATTATGTAGAATAGTTTACTGATACTAGTCAATTCTTCGATCTCAGTGAGCCCGTTATTATTGTTTGGTTGGTGGGCCCATAGAGCTAGGTGCCAACGATTCAAATGTATATGAGTTCCATGTTTTGCCACTGAACCCGAATTCGATAGTATACTAGACTAAGAAATATGATTGAGCAGTTTGTTTTGATGCTTCAAGCATAAATACCATGATTCGATCTTTTTACATTGATTTTCCAAAGGCATGATTTCGTTGATTTATGAGTTGTTGTCCATAGTTTTATTTCATGGGAAAAAGTGTTATTTGAATCATATGTCTCTGTTCTATTTTGTGGTATTGTGTATCCCCTCCCTTTCTTGGCTCACAAGCTCACCCCCCACTAGTAATTTGAGTTTTACAGGTTTGATTTGATCAGAGTGCACAGCAAAACCGTGGCTAGCTATGGGGTGGGGTAGAGAGCAAGCCTAGTGATTGGTATTGAGAGAGATTGTTGAATTAAGTTGGATTGTATCTGAGATGTTGTAACCAAGTTAATTTTTATAAGATGGTGAGGTTTGAGAAATCTGAGTATCTATTCTTTATTCTGCTATTTAAATATAAATTTGATTATATTAAGAAACAGGTGGTGATTTCGGGTCCCCATAATTGGTATTAGAGCTTGTCCCGATCCAAAGTGTGCTGAGGCACATCACCCTGGATGGATTGGGGTTAGATGAGTGAGATTGATATTGAGAATTGAGATCTTTGATTCATTCCGAGAGACAGTTAAGTGAATTTGGGGACGAATTCTTTTTAAGGAGGAAAGGGTGTGAGAACCCGTACCATTTTTCCTTGATTATTAAGTGTGTTAATACTTTGATTGGGTATTAGAATTATCCTAGATTATTTAAGGACTTTTTAAGATTAATTTGGATAAGTATGAAAGTAGATAAGTATATGAAAGTGGATATGTATGAAAGTGGATAAGGTAAAGATAGGATAAGGATGAATATGGATAGAGATGAAGTTGGATAAGGATGATGAATCATCATTTTGTAGCTTTCTCTTGTGTTGGCACCTCGTGCTTACACTACAAGAAAATAAGGAATTAGCTACGATTTATTATCTACGAATTTTTTTTGTAGTTAAAAAATCTGTTTTAACTACAAAAAAATCATTTTGTAGCTAAAATATACACTTTAGTCAACGAAATAATTTTTGTAGCTAATTATGGGCCAATTGCGATGAAACCCATTAATTTGTCGTCAAATGGCCAGTGAAAATAAGGGCGGGAACTTATTCCCGCGGGCCAAAATTTTTTTTTTTGCAATCCACGACAAATTATGGCCCAATTTCAAGTCCATCGCCGGAAAGAAGTATTAGGCGACGGAATGTTTCATCGATGTTTCCTTTTCCCCGCACATGCTCTCCTCGTGCCGTTCTTCGTCAAGGAATAACGATCAAAAGCACTCCAGGTAACTCTCATTCGGCCTTCCTCCATCATAGTTCCCTCCATTCACAGTTTCATCACCAGACGCTCATCTCTCTCCCTTCCCTTCCGTTGCCATCCGCCTCTCGATCTCTGATCTATAACCTTCCTCGCCCTAGTGATCTCTCTCCCTTGTTGCTGCATACTCTCAAATTTCAGCTTCGCTTTCCACGAAAACACCATCTCCGGCCAGAGTTTTGTCTTCCCTGCTGAGTCTTCTCTTAATTGCTAGCTAGTGCTCTCCCATCTTCTCCGCCGCACTCCAGCACTTTCTCCGATGATCTTCCACTGGTTTGACCGAACAAGCCCCAGCTTTGGTGAACTCTGAACCAGCACCCTCGCGCTACTCTCAAGCAATCTTTTCTAATCTGAGCCTAGGGCTCCAAATTGGGACCGAATTTCTGCAATTAAAGTAAGATCTCTCTAATTCTTTGGTTTCATTGCTTAGATTTTTAAAAATTGATGCTTGGGGATGTTTACTATATTCCCCTTATTATTATCCAGTTTAGTTGTTGGAGAATTTGAGATTTGATTTTTGGTTGTGACTGGGTTATGTGTGTGTGATTTTGATTCTTCAGTTAAGTAAGACGTTGTGTGATTTATAACAAAATTCAGTCTTGAAAATGAGGGTTTGCAGCTATTTTGGGACAGTAATTCCTGTTACTTATTGTGCAATTTGAGTTGAAATATGTCTTTTCCCCTTGTTTGGTATTATATTCACATTGGGGACAATGTGTAATTTAAGTTTAGGGGTGAGAATATTGTCTTTGCTTGCTAAACTTGTGAGTAGGTAATTTTTTTTTTTTTTTGATGAGTAAGAGTAGGCAATGTTATCCAGTTTATTTTTATTCTTCTTATTTTTCTATATTTCAGACTATGTGTTTTAGTTTTGCAATTCCTTCCCCCTATCTCTCTTCTCTATCTCTCTCAATTTCTTTCTTTTTCTCTCTCTCTCTCTCTCTCTCTCGTCTCGTCTCTCTTTTCTCTCTCTCGGTAGGTTTAACTTTTGTGATATCGCATGTTGATTTTGATTTTACTTTGATTTTAGGGAAATGAACTGGTACTTGAACACATAGATCTTTGATTTATCTATGAATTGACATCATAGAGAACCATTCATATAACGGGACTGAGATGTAATGTACAGTCGTGATCATCTATTAGTAAACTTTTTTCTGTTCAGACTTCCATTCATGACGTGACTAATCTCTCGTGAAATATGATCTCTTTGCTTTGCTGGATGTTTCTCATAAATTTGTAATAAGTTTTGTCTTTGTTACTTGAACTGTTAATACTTTTAGCTGGATAGTAAAGCACCATGGCACTGAAATTAGTTTTTAGGATCGTTTAGTACTCTAGCACTTATCATTTTCATCTATAGATGATATAGTTAGTATGGGTATATCAGCTTCTTAACTGCAGCGACTGCTCTGACTTTGAGAGGAAGAAGAAAGCTTTGATATTTTGGTTTAAGAGGGAGTAGGTGGGAGATGGGAGGAAGCGTTTCGGGTAGTTAGTCTATTATGCTGGATGGCTTGGATTAGCAATTTAAGGTTTTATGCCTTGGGATGACCCTTTAAAGCACAACACACCAGCTGTTCTTTTACTTACTCGTGCTTTTCCATGATGACCGAATGCCAAGCTATCTTAGCAGCAGGGCATATGTATTAAGTTAAATCTGATAGGCACCCCCCCAAGTTGCGGAATTAGAAAGCCAATAAATGAGCTCAACCTGCTTTTTTAATTCCATCAGCTGCCATAAGCTTGCCTCCAGAACATATACCACAACATGGGGTGTATTAGAGGAGAGCAGCTCCTCTAAACTGCAGGGTGCTATAATCCCTAAAAGTAAAAAAATCTGATTGATCCACGTGATGAAAAGGAAAAGGAAAAACTTGAGGAAAATATAGAGTTCACACGACAGAGGAGATGTGGCCCTATCAATTTTTTTGTCTACTTTAAGGATTACTGCAACCTTTACTTTAAATAAGATACTCTCGTATGAGAGGATCTGTTTGTAACAGAAAGTCAATATTGTCATGCACAGCTTGAACTCCATCACTCCTATAAGGCTGAAGTAAGATTTTTCATCATCAGGATCACACCAGATCATCAGCACTATATTTTGCTTATTTTGCAGTGTAACAAATCAAGAAGAAAAAGATGTACAACATGTGCATGAATTTGATGATGTCTTATAACACAAGAAAATAAATCAGTATCACATGAAAATTATATTTGTAAGAGCAGTTTCTCATTGTGTTCTCACCTCCCAGAAAGTTAAGAATTCACATCATCCATACAACCTAAACATCCCTCGCAACAAAATCTAAGGAATTGGATGGTTCTAATTAAGGCCTAAAAAAATAAACGACCAATATTCAAGTCCACCAAGTGTTGCACAATAGATGACCAATATTCCTGTATATGAATTAGTAATCTATTCCCTCATTTTCAAAAATATTGTTTGAACTTCACAGCTGAAAAAGTAGCAAGCTTTTGTTCATGCATGTATCTATGCAAGCTGACAAAAGTCTCTTAGAGTTGCAAGGTATACAGGCCCATGTTCTTCTTTCTTTTCCCCGCAAATACAGGCCCATGCTCAATTGATGTAATTGGTGATATCAGATTTCTATTTAAGGGCATCATTCTCTCATAGTCTGGTGTTCTAAACCATGCACTGAGCACTTCTTATTAACTGTCTCACTGTCTCTTGTCAGATAAAGTGAGATTTTCTTCTGTTTGTGTTTGTTTGCCTTTCTTATGTTAATTTGTATTTGAAATTGATTATGGATTTACATGATTAATATTTTTTTGTGGGATGAGTAATTGATTATATAGTGGAGTGGACTATAGATTAATGGGCAATTATAGAATCAGGGTGTGACAAAGCTTGATTTCGATTGTATTGTAGTATACTACTAGTATTTGATTGATTTTGACTTGCCTTGACCCAATCTGGAAGCAATTACACTTTGGGAAAGAAGAAAAATTATGATAGTACCTACGAAAGATGTTATATATTGAGTCATGTATAATTCCTAATTTTGAGTCATGCTCTTCTTTATTGTAATGTATAATTATTGATTTTGAGTCATCCTAATTTTGATCATAATTGTTGTGTAAAATAGAGTCAGATCTCTCTTTACCATTTATTCTTTTAAAAACTCGTGTTTGAATCCGAAAGCTACTACAGTGGAGAAGCGATTGAAGAGGTGGTCAGGGATGATCAACATTTGAGGGACTTAATTGGTACTTGTGAAGGTAGTACACAATCTTTATGATTGCTTATTAGTTATCATTCCTTGTAGTTATTTCTGCATAGTGCCCTCTTCTGTTTAACCTAGGTCGTATTGCAGCTGTTCCAATCAAACTGAATTATGATTGCTTATCAGTTATCATTCCATCTATCATTCCTTATAACTGAATTATGATTGCTTTCAGGTCCTGGAAAGCTTTGACATTCCCGACCCATGTTCGTATATGGAACTTAACATTGAGAATCTGCTGTAGAGTTGGTTTCACTGCTTCACGGGTAATTTTCTGTCTAATTTGACTGACCTTGCTTAATCTTAGTGTGCCAGTGCATTCAAAGTTTGTAGTTTGACTGCCCTCACTGATGTATTAATTAAGTAGTTTGTATGTAGAGTTGCGTTAGGTTTCAATCTACAAGAAAATGAAGAAAATAAATTTACTACGATTTGATTGTATATAGAATTGTTTAATTCTAATTGGGTTTGCTTAGGTAGTATTTGTTTTATATGATTATTTCATTAAATTGAGTGATTAGTATAATTCGTTTAACAGTTTTTGGCCATGAAGTTTCTGTCAATTGCAGTGTTCATCTCTTTAATTACCCAATTAATAAATTCAAAGTATGTATTGGTAAATCTCGTAGTCAAATTGTTACATCTCTTAGTGGAGCAGTTCTTATTGTTTATGTATCCTTCTTGTTCCCTTGTGCTTGTTATTAACTATATCGTTGTTCCAATTTTTGCAGAATGGCTCCGGGAAAATGGTCTAAAGCACCAACATCAGTAGCAGGCCTCCATGAACTAATTCAGCCAAAAAATGGAGGTTCCTCGCAAACTCTTCCACCTCAATCTGGAGTTCAAGATACATCTGGTGTAGCTGCCAACCCACAGAATGAAGTGCCTCACATTCATGGTAAACATAAAAGTGCTTAATATTCCTTAATAGTATTTGTATATTTTATCTTTGGTGCATTCCATTTTTTTTGTTTCCTCAACCAAAAAAAAAAAAAAATTGCAATGGATCAGATATGTTAGGCAGTGTTGTCGAGTAGCTTGGGCAGATTTGTTTATCCCTAATAATGAAGGTTTCTTGGGTAATAATAGGCTTTCAGATTACATAATAATGGTAATTAGAATATTTGTTTGCATCATCTTTAAAAAAATTGTTAAGAAAATTGACAGAATGGACGTTGGATGGATGCTAATGGATTGATGATTATCTACATTCACTTTTTAACTTTTACTGAAGTTGGAGCATTAAAATTCATCATAGTGGCATTAAATATATATATATATATATATATATATATATATACACACACACATATAGTCTTCACGAAGCTTATAAGAACATATTTATTTCCACACGTAATATTTATATTTTCAATTTGAGATTCTTCATTGGTTTTCTCCTAACTTTGTCAAATATTTGCTTAGACACTTGTCGTCATTTTAGTTATGGCCGGCAGACCATAACTAAAACTAAAGTTCCTGAATCAAAAGGAAGGCCCGTGAATAGGATAACATCGACAAAGGTAACTTTCCTCACACTTTTATTTCCTTTGCTTTGTTAGTAACACGAGGCAAAACTAGAGGTAAAGGAATGGATAGGTATTTGAAAGCATACGGAAAGATTCCAGTTAACATTCCTGAATCAAAGGGAAGGCCCATGAATAGGATAACATCGGCAAAGTTCTCTAACGAGCTAGGAATGATTGCCCATAGCACCATTCCTAGTGGAACATTATCTTTCAAGAAACTTGGGGACGATGTCAAGGATGTTATGTATGAGCGCATCAAGGTATACATTATGATTATGAAATTGATGTTTACTTCTTTTCCTGAATATACCCTCTTTATAACTTTAGCTAAAAGTTATACTTTACTTTTAACAGGATAGATTTAATATCAGGTACTTCAATTCTTAATATTTTTTTCTCTGACTTTTGCCATGGTTTATATTTGAAATCTTTCACTTTTTGTAAATTGTTTATTACTATTTAAGAAAATTATAAGTTTTTATTACTTAGTTTATGTCCATTGCATTGCACTATTCAAATTATATTATGTTCTAAGACTTTTTGACATGGTCCCGTATTAATTTATTTTAAATGCAGAAAAAATGTGCCAAAAATGCAGAAAACAAAGCGAAGAATGATCAAAACCATGTGACAGGGTCAATGTCATATGTAGTAGCCCGACACGAAATGGTACCCATTTTTCTTTCACATTGACATGCGTTCTTTATTCATATGAGACACTAAAATATGTTAATTTGGAATGACAGGGGGACCCTGACCAAGTCGAATTTTACGGAAAATGTTATGGGGGGGCCGAAATGAATGAATTTAAGTCAAATTCGGCCAAGGAAAATTATGTAAGTAGAAAAGTCTTGTTAAAAAGTAAAGGCATAGCATAGGTTGCCACATATGCCATAACTGCTGCGATATTGAAGCTTGGACAAGGTATAATGAATAATTAAGTTGCTGGCATATCTCTAATTGGAATTCATCCTTATTTTCTTTTATTGAAAGCTGTAGTTACAGTTATGAGCTTTTATATGACATATCTCTATTTGCTTGTATAGAAGTGACTTACGCAACACGACTCTTGAGCAGTATGTGAGAGGCCTGGGGTAGCACAACATGGTACATCTACGCTTAAGTCCCGAATTTTGGTGTCATATTAGTCTGTATCATGAAGCAACAACTAGCACCTGTGTTTAAAGTTGGGAAATGTCCTCTGGTGGATCTTGTAGTTTTTCTTTTTGTCTGTTCAACACATAGATCTTAGGTTTGGGGAACTTATTGTGCCAATAGACTCATATTTGCATTTAACCAATTATGTTAGTTGTCCTTGATTAGGCTGTATCATTTGAGATTGTCTTTATATTTTTAGTAGAGTAACAACTTTGACCTTCATTATATTTTTAGCTGATGTCATATTATTTAGGTCTTTGGTTGAGGTATAAAAGTTTATGTAATATAAGTTTATGTGCTAAGTATATATGTGATTTGTCTTTTAGGGTGAAGCTTTGCGTAATGCTACAAATCGTAAGCAACTCCCACATAGGACTGTAACGACATCACATGCTAATATACGAGCAGAGGTAATCCATTTAACTAAAATGCTTGTTGGGGTGCCCTCGTTTGATGGGTGTGCAGCATTATTACATTGGTTGCATTGTTGAACGTAAATGATTGTGCCCTCGTTTGATGGGTGTGCACCACTATTGCATTGTTGCATTGTTGAACGCAAATACTTGTTAGGGTGCCCTCGTTTGACGGGTGTGCACCATTATTGCATTGTTGCATTGTTGAACGTGAATGATTGTTGGGGTGCCCTCATTTGATGGGTGTGCACCATTATTTCATTGTTGCATTGTTGAACGTAAATACTTGTTGGGGTGCCCTCGTTTGATGGGTGTGCACCATTATTGCATTGTTGCATTGTTGAACGTAAATACTTGTTGGGGTGCCCTCGTTTGATGGGTGTGCACTATTATTGCATTGTTGCATATTGTTGAGAGTAAATGCTTGTTAGGGTGTCCTTGTTTGATGGGTGGGCACTAGGCCCTTGAGAGATACTTTTGCAACGACATGGTCTTGACTCACTAAACTCTTGAGAGATACGTACTATGGCACCAACCTAAAACATTAATAGATGATTCTCAATTAAAAGAATATAAACAAATGAAACTATAGATAAAATTAGAAAAGACTAATCATATGAGCTAAAAGATATTCTTAAGCAGGGAAATACAATTATGCCAGTTAAAAGATATTCTAGAATAACCCATAAGGGTACCAATGGCCTTATAGTCTACTGACTAAAATTCCATACGGGTCTTCTTGTAGCTTTGAGAACCATGAACTTACATCTTAGTTAAGGCCTGAGAAAGACAAGAAGCTTTTATAGTTTGCTGACTGAATTTTTTTCAACTACCAGGCTAACACTTCTGGCTATTCGGTCTATATATAGTTGAGCATTTTAGGTCATGATTTTTATTCAAAACTTGGCAGGGAATATGAATGCATTAAAAACTTGGCAGGGAATTGTCCTTACTGCTGCTACTGCTACTACATTGTTTCTTCTTCCCCTTCCTCGATGTAGTTCTCCAATCATCTTGTTCAAAAAAGATATATAACAGTTAAATAGAGGAAGATGGTAGTTGCATTGTGGTTTTATTGAATTCATGTGAGAAATAAAGGTGGTTAGGTTTATCAACTTTTTCATTAACTTGGGTGATTACAGTTCTTTAATTTTGCAATAAGACTTCAATGGATTGGAGTAATTTCAAGGCCCAGAACATGGAAGGTGTCTGCAATGCCCTGAACCTCTTTCATGGTTTGAACTATTAAAAACAATGTAACACGAAATTGTAGATACCAGCTTTGTTTTCGATCCCAAACAGGCCCCTCAAAAGAAACCGAACAATAATGTTGGCCTACTCTGCAACTAAGCAGTGTATTATCATCTGTATATATACAAGTATCAACTTACATAAATGCCAAATACAACCACACTAAGTAAGCAGGGTTTGGTACTCAATACTTTATTAATCATCTTGTGCTAAAGATGCAGTTATGAGATCCAAGAACAACAATCAAATCCAATGTATGGGACAAAGAACTTCCGTAAACTTTTTACTGAAAGGAGTCGACCTGCACATGACCCGTATCCGCCCACGATGCACATATGTGGGGATTTGTGTCATAGCGAATTCTATTCACACAGCCTTCATGAGATACCTTGTGAAGCTGTATACGGAAATTTCAAAAAAAAAATTGTAAAGAAAGAATTGACATTGATGATATGGAGTCCAAAAATTATCACGTGTGATTAACAAGAAAAAAACTTACCTGAAAAACAGGTGCGCCAGATCCACCATTCTCTGCGTCATCATCTTCATCACTCTCATTACTCTTACTATTCATATCTCGTGTCATCAGCAGCTCTTTTGGTTGGTACTAGCTCATGTCTTTTTCCAGTGATGTTAGTTATATTCCAATAGAATTCCATAGCATCAACCTTCGCTGCCTCTTGTTTAGACCCCGTCTCCCAAGTTAGCGGCAGCCATTTCTTAATAGCCAAGAGTTCTTCCCATATATATATTATGGAAAAGTCCAGCGAGCCATTCCCCTTCTCCTCACCGAAGACCACTAGCTCCTGCCTTTCCATTACCTTCTACAGCACTTATTACCCAATCCTATGGATGCAAATCCAACTTGGAGTCCTGAATTTTATGTTTTTTGTGTCTGAAGGTCACTAGTGAATAGAACTATAATCGATTCATTACTTGCGTACGTAAAAGGGGCACCTATAATACTGTCCATGATAAGACAGGAGATCCTATTGCACGAGATGATAATAATAATATTACCTGATGAATCCAAATTAGATACTTCTACTCCCTAGACAGAAGATGGAACATCCAAGTGTTCGCTGCATTTTGAGTGCCAAACATTTCCTGCATTTGAGTGCCAACATCATGCAATATTCAGCAACAAGATCAACAATGCAGACTTTGAAAACGAAAAAAAAATTCAATGTGCTGTACCGGTGGTGACAACCCAATTGCTCGTACAAGAAACTGGTATCTATGTTACAAGAAAAATATGAGAGAAAACTGTAAACCATTAGACAGGCATTTCAGTCAATTAGGTACTCTATGATGTGTCTTTCCTTGACATTCTGCCACTTACAGAAAATAGATGGTAGTCTAGTGCAATTTAAACATGCAAATGAAAGTGAAAAACTAATACTCGACTTTCAAAGTTGAGTCTTTATGGGGATGGGGGATTATTAGAAGATTTGGCTTTTGAAGTAGGACTCCTCTTGGGGGACGGAGCGAATATGTGCATTTTGCATTAAAAGTGACTACTCAAGTTAGTCTCTAAAATGTAAAATTCCATGTTTAATACAACTACATAGGTGAGCAAAACTGCAGGTCTATTGTACTCCATCAAGTCTTCTGCTAATAGTTAAAATTCTATAGCTTATGAGGTTACAAAAAGAGCGTTTGAGGTTACAAAATGAAAACCTTCTGCTGATGATATAAAGTAAATAGACTTGTAGTAGCTTCAAAACAGAAGAAGCATGCTTCATACACCAATTGGTAAGTGCGTCCAGCAAATCTTGAGAGAAGCGTTAAGAAACAGAGCGAAGCCTGTCAGCTCTAATTAATTTTGCACATATTGGTTGTTCACCTTGACCCCGTCTTATCTGATGCACCTCAAGTTAAAGGATTGGTCTTCCAAAATTATTTCAATAGCCCCATAAGACTCCTGAATATCTCCTTTTTAACAAGAACAACATGTAAACAGAAGACAATTGTCTGCCAAGTACATTAGGTTCTAGAACATTAAGGATGGCAAAGTTGAGAGATCAGTTGCCTGAGAAAATCCTGCTTAAATTTGGGCCTTCTTGAGGAGAAGGAAGTATGGTGATTGTTTTGTTCGTTCCTAAAAAAAGAAGAATAAAGAAAGAAGAACTGGGTGCAAAATTTAAACGTAAATCTCACCGACTATGGAATAAAGGTGTTTCAGTTCTCCAGGGTTTGCAATCCTTTGGTTGCACGTAGATCACATCTATTATTGAGTGTGGAACTCAAATTCTCAATAGTCCATTCCCAACAACCTAGAGTGTGGATCATACAGGCCATCCTACATTAGTTTTGGTCCTTTTGGATGGGTAGAGCAATAAGGGGAGAACAAGTACAGGTCGAGCTAGAACTGGCATGCCGATTCTCCTCAAGAGGCGAGTCAAAACTATTAAACACATCATGGAAAGTAAGTTGCCCAGTTTACGTAGCATCCATTTTACATACTACCTCGTGCAAAACGTATACAACAAAAATATAAAGCTTGCGTGACGACACAAAACACAAGGTAAATGTAAGTTCATATTCCTAGCATGGAATAATTCTCCAAACCTAAACTAGTGGGGAAGAAAAAAATGGAAACTCTACAATCTCCTAACAGTAAACAAACACAAGTTACATTTTCAACAGGAGTTGATCAATAACTTAAGTAGTCCTAAAACAGCACGAGTAAAAATGAAATTAGATCCAAAGAAGCTAATTTTATAGGCAAGCTAAAACCAGACCGGCATGAGATCATGAGTTCCTTTTCTGTTCTTCATAAATCGGTGAAAGCCTAGAAACTATCTTTGCACCAGTCTTGCCAAAGTGAAATTAGGTTTTATAGATGTGCCTTAGGTATGACTTCGTCTCGCGTATGGAAACCAACGATGTAGACAATAGGTGCCGACAAATAAGGATAAAAGGGAAGATGGACGGAAATTAACTCATTTTACCTAGTATAGAGACGTCAATGTTAAAAATAAGACCCATTTTTCAGGTCATTTGAAAATTAACTCATTTTACCTGAGACGGGGGAGCATGATAAAGTTTTTAATCCTCCTTTTGGATATTTCAAAATACATCAACATTCATCTTGTTAATCACATCAACATTCATCTTATATTCTAAGTTATCTTTTGGATGTTACTTTCTTAATCTATCCGGAACCTACATATATTTGTCACATCTTTGAGATATATATATATATATATATATGTATATATATATATTATTTGGTGTTAATTTCTTTTTCTAACTTTTACCGCCAATGTGTTGCATTCATTTTTGGTTAATTAATCTGTTTATGTTGTGAAATTCGGTGAAGGCAAACAATGAAGATATTTGTCACATCTTTGAGATATATATATATATATATATATATTTGTCACATCTTTGAGATATATATATATATATATATATTATTTGGTGTTAATTTCTTTTTCTAACTTTTACCGCCAATGTGTTGCATTCATTTTTGGTTAATTAATCTGTTTATGTTGTGAAATTCGGTGAAGGCAAACAACGAAGATACATCGCATGCAACGGAATATTATCATCTTCTCCACGTCCGAACACAAACGGCTTAGGATCTAGTGTAGGGCAGGTAGACCCTTACCCTTATCTAGTCTAGATTGTATCGTTGCTCCTTTTTTTGTATGATTTACGGTAATCATATGATTTATATTGTACTTATAAAAAAAATCATATGATTTATATTGTAGGCTTAGATCAACTCTCCAATGGACGATTTGAGCTATACATTGGACACTTTTGGAGACCAATCATTTTGAAGGGGTTGCTGATACAAATTTTAGTGTATTTTATTGAATCATTTTGATATTGAATGGTTGCTTATCCTTTTGACTTTGTTAAGAATTAAATACAATGGTTTGGTGTTAGTTGATGACTTCAAAATTTTATTGATATGTAAAATAATATATATTCATATCTATGTAATGCAATTGTTTTTCATGTGATAATGGTTTGGTATATATTCATATCTATGTAGTGGGATATATAGTGATTATTCTCTATGAGTAATATTTGTAGTGAAATAACAAAACATTTGCGACAACGAAATTCGTAGCAAAAGAATAGGGCAACTGCGACGAAATATTTTTGTAGTAAAAGAAGAGGGTAATTGTGATGAAAAATTTTCGTAGTGAAAGAAGGGGGCATTTGCGACGAAATATTTTATAGCAAAAGAAGAGGTAATTGTGACAATATTTTGTAGTAGAAGAAGTAGCAATTGCGACGAAATATTTTGTAGCAAAAAGAATAGGCATTGGCGACAAAATATGTTGTAGCGAAAGAGAAGGCATCGGCGACGAAATATTTTGTAGCAAAAGAGGAGGCATTGGCGACGAATTTTTTTGTAGCTAATCAGTCTTTCTGTGACTTTTTTTTGCATTTGCTACGAAAATATTCGTAGCTGTTGCTTAACATTTGGCGACGAAATGGATTTTTTCGTAGCTAATCATAGTCTTTCTGCGACGTTTTTTAGCATTTGCTACGAAAAATTCGTAGTTGTTGCATAACATTTGGCGACGAAAATAGGGAATTCGTAGTTGTTGCATAACATTTGGCGACGAAATGGGGTATTTGCGACGAATTTCAGCCTTGATTTCGCGACGAATTATTTCGTAGCAGAAGGACTCATTTCGCGACGAAAATTATTTTCGTAGCAGAAGCCCTTTGGCGACGTCGCATAGGCGACGAACACGCGACGAAAATGCTTTCGTAGCCAAAGGTCTTTAGCGACGAAAATTTGACCTTTTGCTACGAAAATTTTCGTAGCTAAATCCCAAATTTCTTGTAGTGTTAGGTGTTAACTCATCATTCAATTTGATGAGTCATCGTTTGATGTTTTCCTTTGCGCTGCCACCTCATTCTTGGACTGCTAACTCACCCCATAAGTTACTTAAGCGATAAGAAATGTTAGGGCTATTAATAGGAGGTGAGAGACATTCATTTCATTTGTCTCTCTCCCTCAAAATTATACCAAACCAGACACTTTTTATTTTGGTATGATGTCGATTTGTTTGGCGATGCTTTGGTGTTTTGATTAATCGACTCTGTAGGATCAACATGCTTGAGGTATAGATCAATTTTATAGGGAGACATGATTCTGGACTGATAATTTTTAGTATTAGGTTTTATCTCATTTTAAGGTAAGGGAGACTATGCTGTACTGATTTCGTGTTAGTTTGATCACGTGATCGTTTCTAAAATATTTCGTATCTTAAAATATGAATTATGGCTGTCGTTCTAATTTGTTTATCAAAATGGATTTTGAAAAAGTTGTGTTTATTGGATTTATCGTATTTTTGTTAAAGGCATGATTATGTAGAATATTTTAGTGATACTAGTCGATTTTCAGTCTCATTAAGCCCATTATTGTTGTTTAGTTGGTGGGCCCAGAGAACTATGTGCCAACGATTCAGATGTATATGATTTCCATTTTCTTCGACTGAAACCAAACTCGATGGTATACTAGACTGTGATATATGATTTAGTAGTTCTTTTTTATGCTTCGAGCATTAATACCATGATTCGATCTTTTCACTTTGATTTGCCAAAGGCATAATTTCATTGATTTATGCGTTGTTATCCATACTTTCTTTTTTTTTTCATTCCTTCGAAAAAGTGTTATTTGAATCATATGTCTCCGTTCCATTCTGTGATATTATGTATCCCCTCCCTTGCTGGGCTCACAAGCTCACCCCCTACCAATTATTTAAGTTTTATAGATTTGATTTGATCAGAGTGCGGAGCAGAAGCGTGGCTAGCTACGGGGTGGGATAAAGAGTGGGCATAGTGATTGGTTTTGAGAGAGATTGTTCTATTAGCTTGGATTGTATTTGAGATGTTGTAACCAAGTTTCTTTTTATAAGGTGGTGATGTTTAAGAAATTTGAGTATCTATTCTTTCCGTTGCTAGTTAAGTATGGATTTGGTTATATTGAGGAATAGGTGGTGACTTTCGTGTCACCACACATCTCGTCTTTCAAAGGCAAGTTTAATAACATGAAAACACATATAAAGACAAGCCTATGAAGGCCCACGAGTTTCATGCCCCATCTCTATCATTTATATCTCAAGTTATGCCACGAAATCATGTAAGATGGTAAGCTTAACAATGGATACAAATATGAGTTCCTAACTCATCTACTTGTAACCACGAGCCAAGATAGTCAAATTAACAATGCACACACATAATCATGAGATTAATATGCTAATAAATTGCATTTGAAATGCTCAGGTATTATAGCTTTCATTAAAGAAACCAAAATGCTAGTCATCCCCCTAGTCTAATCTTGAATTTTTGCACCCAAGAAGACCACTTAAGAACCTAATATGATTTTGATCCTTACTTCTCTTTTTGTACCAGGGACTGCAATCTTATTAAACATATTTCCAATTTACATGTCTTCTTTGTAGTATGCAACATGCGATTTTCCATTGATGTGTGGTCAGTTGGTCAAAAGTAGAATGGGCACAATCTGTTGATTTCATAGCAATATTGGCAATAACACTGTGTAGAGTAAAAAAATGTCTTCTTAATGATTTGTTTATGTAGATCTTTTGAAATATCTTCTTTTGTGGTTCTAGTAAAGTCTCTATATATCTAGGTGTAGTCTATTGAGGACGGAGGGAGTATTATCCACATAGATTTACACTAAAATGATGTCATTTTTCTACTTTTTGATAAAGGGAGTGCTGTCAATTTTATATTTGTCAAATTCTTTTTGTTCTAAATAGTGGGGATAGAGTGTCATTTCAGGCTCTTGGAGCTTGCTTCAGACCATAAAGTTCTATATAAACTTTTTCTTGTAATACACCATTTACAAATGCACTCTTGACATCCATTTGATAAATTTGATTTCCTTTAATGCTACATATGCTAGGAAATTTGATTGCTTCTACTCTTGCTATTGGTGCAAAGGTTTCATCATAGTCTATATCTTCTTCTTGTCTATATCCTTGAGCAACTAATTTTCTTTGTTTTTGACTACAGTTCCTTCTTCATTCATTTTGTTTCTGAAGACCCCATCTCGTTCTAATAATTGTTCGATTTTGGGGTCTTAAGACTAATCTCAAGACTTTCTTTCTTTTAAATTTATCAAATCTTCTTGCATTGCTTCAATCCAGTCTGAATCTTTTAAAGCTTCTTTGATGTTCTTTGGTTCAATTTGTGAAATGAATGCTCCATAGAATCCTTCTTCTTCCATAAAAGGTAAGTCATTTCTTGTGACCATACGTGTTCTAGGATAACCTAAGATTTTTTTGGGGGGATGATTTTTTAGAATTCTTCAATTTTATGATGGTACTGGATTGGATCAATGATGAGCTCTAGATTTCCACGAAATTTCCCCTTTTTTTCCTTTTATTTTGTGCTACTTTTGTGTTAAATATACTTGAAAATATTATTATTTGTGTATTTGTGCTTCATTGTAGGTTTCCAAGGTTTTACGAGCTTTCATGGAGTTTAGCAAGAAATTCAAGGCAATTTCGGGCTTCAAAGTTGAGCTACAAATTATTCCGTCAAAGTCCGTCAAGTTAGCCAAGGCAAAATAGGCTAACGGTGGGCTAACGAAGCTAACGGAGGACTTAAAAGAGAAGCCTAGAGGGGGAAGGACTTCGGGAGTCAAGACCAGAATGCAGGGGGCACTGGAGCAATTATCAGAAGATCTCATTTAAACGCTGGCAACCTCAGCTGCTGCCACGTCGCCTCCACCCAGCCAAGTCTGACCCGCCTCCTTTACTGATGGACTCAGCCCATCTTCTAGCCCACCAGCCATCCTCCACGCCCACGTCCCCTCACAGTCATGCCCATTTACCCACCAGCAGACCCGGGAACTCCATCCAGTTTAGCAGCCAGCTCCAGCCCGTCTTCTGGCTATGGATCAGCAGCCCTCCTTGCCTAGTTCAGCCCTAAATGATTTAATTCTTCCCCATTTTGCCCCCTGGCTTCCTTGATACTCTTTGCCTTTCATTTAAATATCTCCCAAGTATCCCCAAATGAAAAAAAGAAGTCCCTTAAGGGCAAAACGCCCCTTTGGGGCAGCAGCTCCCTTTCCCCAAAATCTCTCTCCACCATTGAATATTGATCTCCTTCAAAGGTTTGGAGCTTCAAATCAAGGGTCAATGAAGCATCTACAAGTGATTTCAACCTCGGATCTCGGCATTGCTCACGGCTTTGTCAGTTAAATTCTTCCAATTTATATTTTTGATATTTTCTTGGGTTGAATGATTTTGTAATTGTGGAAATGGTTTTTTGCTTTAATGATTTATGGAAAGCAATTATTTTTCTATGTTGTTGTAGTGATTTAATTTAATCTCTATCTCTATTTAGTATACAAGTATGCTAGGTTATTTATTTTTGGGCTTAATGCTTTTAATTAATTGGCCACTAATTAAATGATTTGAGAAATGTTTGGATCCACGAGAGCTACCTTGCATTTTGGACCGAACAAATTAGTAGTTGGTGCCTGGAAAACACCGATAGCCATGGGAGTACTTGTTTTGTGAAGCGATCAATCCACCGAGAGGTAGGAAATTAGGGTTTTTAACCACTTTCGATGTCCCGGTTACCGGCATGCCTTGTAAAAAAATAGAGAGATTATTTCTCTACTCACTATTACCCATATTCTTGGTATTTATTATGTGATCTTAATGCTTTTAATGGGAGACATGACATGTTAGATGATTTCTAGAATTATAAGATAAGATGCGAGAGCCCGTCCTATTAATTTCGAAAATACAATAATTATCTATGGCTTGACCGAGAGGTAACGAGTGTTTATAGATAGCCAATTGAGGACTTGTTCTGACATGTGATCAATCCACCTTAGCCATTCGCAAGGTAGGGGAGATTCGGGTTGCTATTGGGGCGAGAGCTCGTAGTAAACCAATTTAGTGTTTTCGGCTACCAAGACTTGAGTAAAAGGAGAGTAGAGAGAAGATAAAATTAATCACGAGCTAGACTAGAAAATATTGCATTCTTAAAAATCCTATCTTTTATCTTGATTTGTTGTTGCCAAACCATTTTGCGACATTGTAAATATTAATTGCTTTATTTTATTTTTAGTTTTTAATTTTTATTCTCAATTTATTTTTACTCAAATATAATTAGCTAGCTCAATTTCGGTACTTAGTTGGAGTGAAAATTACATACATTCCCTGTGGGATCGATAACTCGTACTTGCGTACACTTTATTACTTGATATGGCAGGGTACTCTTGCCCTAGTTGTTGTAATTTAATTTGCAG
Source organism: Platycodon grandiflorus (assembly GCA_016624345.1). NCBI lineage: Eukaryota > Viridiplantae > Streptophyta > Magnoliopsida > Asterales > Campanulaceae > Platycodon > Platycodon grandiflorus. The sequence continues at coordinate 68,560,569 of CM028361.1, forward strand.
CACATCACGTTTTTGGCACCGTTGTCGGGGAATGATTTAATTTTCGCTCCTATATGCTAATATCGATACTAAGCAAAGCTAATTGTAATTTGAGCATATTTTTTATTTAGTTTACTTTCTTTTGTATTTATATGATTGTGTCGCTTTTCGAAGCCTTCCCGAGTTTGTGGGTTTGTGGGGAGGTGTATATAGTGTCCCCACACAAAAATATTTTATTTTTTTATTTTGTATATATTTATTTCCATAATTGCTTTCACACTTTTTCTTTTGAGCTTGATTTGATATAGGGTTTGAGCTTTCACAGTCGGGGTTGCTTAAAGAAATTCTTTGGAGTAGGCTTACTCTCGGGCCCGGAATTCATAAGAAATCAACTTTGAGGGAGTTTTCTTTCCTTCCCTTCTCCGTTTACTTTAGGTTTGGTGGTTGGGTTTTGGATTGGTAAACTTTGAAAATTCTGAAAATCTTGAGCTTAAAATTCCCCATCATTTTTAATGCTTTGAATTTTGGGCACTTGTTAGAGTTATATGTGCATTATTTTTTTTGATTCTTTCTTGAGTTTATTATATGCATAGTTGAGGATATGTGTGTGCTCATTCATGATTAATAATGCCCATGTTTAGATTTTGAGTTGAGTTGTTATGCTAAGCTCTAGCTTTGATAGTGCATGTTAGATGAGTGTCATATTCTTGAGTCTTGATGCCGTTAGATGATCTTAAAATTGATAATTAAAGTAGCTTGGTGTTGACTTGTGTGCATGACAAGAGCATGATATAGGCCATCTTTGGATTGTTTGAGCCATATTATCCTACCCATTATACATTAATCCCTTGTGTCCCCTTTTGAACTTATTTATAGAATGTCGTGTGCCTAGAGCACACAATGACCCCCATTCGACTTCAATTTCTTATACCCACATCATCCTATCCCATGAGCCTATACACTTTGTCCCCCCCCCCTTTAAGAGAGCTTAATTTGAATTATTATATTTTTGAATGCTTGTTGGGAAGTGTTTCTTCATGGAAGTTTTGTGCATTATTGTAACGATGGTGTTGGTGTTTGAAATGTATTGAATGGCGAAAAAAGAGCCCCCTTGGCAAGCAAAAGAAAATTAAAAGAAAAGAAAAGTCAAGGGAGGTTACAAAAAGAAAAAAATATGCCATTGTTCTTTAATTTCTCAAGGAGATATAAGGGTGGAGCTTAATTGTTGTGGTAGTGACACTTTCTTCAACCCAAAGTTTAAAGTTTAAGGGGTTGTTGAAGTGAGTTTATGGTAATTTGAAGAGTGATGCTTTCATGAAGCAAGTTTATGGTAATTTGAAGAGTGATGGGCATATGTTTTGTAATGTGGGTAATTGTTTGAGGAAAATGTGAGCTAGCACTAAAATCACACCATACCTTATGTATGCATGTTTATAATCTTGAGTTTGATTTCCATCATGGTAATGTGCATGTGATCTTGGGCAAATGTCATGTTCCACTGTCAAGTCCTTGAGCTCATTTTAAATGTTTTATTTCTTTGCTCGGGACGATCAAAGCTTAAGTTTGGGGGTGTGATAAGCTCAAGATTTCCACGAATTTTCTCCTTTTTATTCCTTTTATTTTGTGCTAATTTTGTGTTAAATATTCTTGGAAATATTATTATTTGTGTATTTGTGCTACATTGTGGGTTTCCAAGGTATTTACTAGCTTTCATGAAGTTTAGCATGAAGTTCAAGGCAATTTCAGGCTTCAAAGTTGAGCTACAAATTATTCCGTCAAAGTCCGTCAAGTTAGCCAAGATAAAATAGGCTAACGGTGGGCTAACGGAGCTAACAGAGGACTTAAAATAGAAGCCTGGAAGGGGAAGGACTTCGGGAGTCAAGACCAGAATGCAGGGGGCACCGGATCAATTATCAGAAGATCTCATTTAAACGCTGGCAGCCTCAGCCGCTGCCACGTCACCTCTACCCAGCCAAGTCTGACCCGCGTCCTTTGCTGATGGACCCGGCCCATCTTCCAGCCCACCAGCCATCCTCCGTGCCCATTTCACCTCACAGCCATGCCTATTTACCCACCAGCAGACCCAGGAACTCCATCTGGTTCAGCAGCCAGCTCCAGCCCGTCTTCTAGCCATGGATCAGCAGCCCTCCTTGCCCAGTTTAGCCCTAAATGATTTAATTATTCCCAATTTTCCCCCCTGGCTTCCTTGATACTCTTTGCCCTTCATTTAAATATCTCCCAAGTATCCCCAAATGAAGAAAAGAAGTCCCATAGGGGCAAAACGCCCCTTTGGGGCAGCAGCTCCCTCTCCCCAAAATCTCTCTCTACCATTGAAGATTGATCTCCTTCGAAGGTTTGGAGCTTCAAATCAAGGGCCAACAAAGCATCCACAAGTAATTTCAACCCCAGATCTCGGCATTGCTCGCAGGTTTGTCGGTTAAATTCTTCCAATTTATATTTTAGATATTTTCTTGGGTTGAATGATTTTGAAATTTTGGAATTGGTTTTGTGCTTTAATGATTTATGGAAAGCAATTATTTTTCTATGTTGTTGTAGTGATTTAATTTAATCTCTCTCTATTTAGTATACAAGCATGCTAGGTTATTAATTTGTGGGCTTAATGCTTTTAATTAATTGGCCATTAATTAAATGATTTGAGAAATGTTTGGATGCGCAAGAGCTACCTTTCATTTCGGACTGAACAAATTAGTAGTTGGTGCTTGGAAAACAACGATAGCCATGGGAGTACTTGTTTTGTGAAGCGATCAATCCACCGAGAGGTAGAAAATTAGGGTTTTTAACCACTTTCGATGTCCCGATTACCGGCATGCCTTGTAAAAAAAATAGAGAGATTATTTCTCTACTCACTATTACCTATATTCTTGGTATTTATTGTGTGATCTTAATGCTTTTAATGGGAGTCATGACCCGTTAGATGATTTCTAGAATTATAGGATAAGATGCGAGAGCCCGTCCTATTAATTTCGAAAACACAATAATTATCTATGGCTTGACCGAGAGGTAACGAGTGTTCATAGATAGCCAATTGAGGACTTGTTCTGACATGCGATCAATCCACCTTAGCCATTCGCGAGGTAGGGGAGATTCGGGTTGCAATTGGGGCGAGAGCTCGTAGTTAACCAATTTAGTGTTTTCGATTACCAAGATTAAATTAATGACGAGTTAGACTAGAAAATATTGCATTCCTAAAAATTCTATCTTTTATCTTGATTTATTGTTGCCAAACCATTTTACGACATTGTAAATATTAATTGCTTTCTTTTATTTTAAGTTTTTAGTTTTTATTCTCAATTTATTTTTGCTCAAATATAATTAGCTAGCTCAATTTCGGTACTTAGTTGGAGTGAAAATTATGTACATTCCCTATGGGATCGATAACTCGTACTTACGTACACTTTATTTGTGACACCCTAGTTCTCTTAATTGCATAATTTGCATGTTATATATCTTGTTCGCATGAATAGAAATGCCATGTTAGTATAATGTATTATAATTTGATAATTTCTACTTGTTTTAGCTTTGTTTACTTGTGTTGCTCATACATAAATGATTTGGTATGATTTTTTTAGTAACCAAAATGACTTTGTACTCAGTGAGGTGCATCGGGTACAAAGCGATCGCCTTGTTTTTGGACGAGCGATCGCTTTGTAGACGAATGCACTATTGAGCGGGTACAAAGCGATCGCTTTGGTCCTTAACAAAGCGATCGCTTTGTAGGCGAATGTCAAAGCAATCGCCTTGTTTCGTGGGAGGGCGATCGCCTGTTCTGTGAAACTTTATTTTTAATAATTGTTGACTTGTGGATGCTTGTTTAAGTTGGGACACGTCCCTAAGTGAGAGACCAGCTCACTCATACCTCCCTTCGCCTCAACACCTGGGAATGACCCTCCATTTCACCCACTTCACCCAAAACAACTCTAAGAACAATTGAGAGAGAGCGTGTGTGTTCTTGGTGAGATCACTGTGTGTTTTCATCTCCTCCATTTCCAACCACTCAAACTTGCATGCAAAGCCATATTTGTGTTCCTTGAGACTAGAGAAACAACTTGGGAGGCTTTGATTCTTCTTTTGTTGGTTTAAATTTTGTGTTTGAGGTAAGTACCCAATCCCTTGTCTTGTATGCTCAATATCAATTATGCTCCCTTCATGATAGTTTTAGTTTACATGTTTAAAAAAAAGACATGCATCATGTTAAAAACTTGAAATTCCTTAAGTTAAATTTCTGTAAATTTTGGGTTAATGACTCATCATTGATAATTTGGACTTGTGTCAAGTATGAATAATGTTCTAGGATGAACTTGGAATAACTTTTGTTCTTGGACTTGTTATAATTCATCACTTCAAAAATTGATGGACATGTTAGGGTTCACAAGTGTGGGACTTAAATCTTGATGGACTAAAAGTCACGAATGACATATAGTCTAATTGCATAGGAATCGAGAACTTAGAAAAGAGCCATGAATTGCACATAGCATTCATTCGCTACTTAGGAATATTTTAGCAATAACTCATCGGAGTTGCGTTAGAGAGTCATTGAACAATACCGACTCTACAAACAAATCCCTACGACGTTTAGAGTTCAATCGAATTGTAAATTTGTTCTTGGGAATTCTTGACATGATTGATCTATTGCTCAACTTGTACATTATAGAATAACATGCCTACTTGATCGGACGAGTCGCTCTTGTCGACCTCGCTCCATTACTTGATTTATTACGTGAGTAAACATCTACTTGACTCGGACACGTTCGCTCTTGTCGAACTTGCTCCTTACTTGATTTGTATGACAAGTAAATACCTACTTGACATACCATTAGTCCAGTGGCATTAAGTGAATTGTATCGATGGTCAACGATGCATCATAGTCATGAATCATGAGGTTCATGATGATGATGGGTCGCCATACCATAACTTGCACACACCCTTCACTACGATCACGGTGGAGAAGAGTACCATGTCGTAACCAAAAGGGCGCTTGGAATAATACTAATCGTGGTCGATGTATCATACACGTGCATCCGACAAATACAATCGTTATAACCTTGTCTATTTCGGGGACTACGAAGCGGCACCGGTTCTATAACATATCCTAATCCTATGTGATTTAATTACGCACCTATGTGGAAACAATGTGCATCGCGACATGAGAACTACGTGCTAACATGATCTTGCTTGATACGTGCTATGTATGCCTTGCATTATATCTGTCATGCATATTGGTTACTTACAAAGTCTTTATGACTTACCCCTCCCTTTTCTTGTTTTAGATCCTAGTCGTCCAGTCCGTCTTCTCGAGGTTGATCGTCTTCTCGTGCTCGTGATCGTTCACCTAAAGGTGGTAGCGTTGGCTTTTGGTTTCTTCTTTTGCAAGGACGTTGGGTTTAAGCAAGTCATTTAGACTTCGCTTGGGAATGTGTAATCATAGTAACTTGTACTTGTTGTAGACTAAATGAATATTCTACTTATGTCTCTTGTTGTTTGCCGGCACTTGTTGGCCGAGCCTTGTTTACATGTATATGGTTCACTTGTTAAGACTTCCGCGAGCATCCCTTTAGCTCTTGTTTATTGATGTGGTTTTCTCCGGCATGTTTAGCCGTCGAGGTGTTTTATATTAGCATGACTTGTTAGTGTTGGGTTCCTTTGTAATTTCGCCGATGACTTGGTTTACTTGTTATTAATTGTTATATCGGATTTGAAGTTTTAAAATTCCGGCTTTTTAATGCCGAGTTTTATTTCGTGTCCAATGTTGCGTCACGTTTGTTGTGATAATCGAGTCCTTGCATGATTGTAGTCCTTATTTGGACGGCTCGACCCGCGTTCCCATCTCGGGGTCGGGGTTGGGTCGTCACGTTGGTATCGAGCTTTATAGGTTAGCTATCGGCCGGGATAGGTTCCATGGCCTAGTTGGGTTAAGTTCTTGTGTGATGTTCTAACGTCGAGTGATTTCTTATAGGTGTATCATGGTGCGACCTAGACCGGGGCTAGTAGCGGTGGAGCCGGTATTGGTCGAGGTAGAGGGGCCTAGGAGGGTTCTGGCGAGCCGAGGCTAGAGCTCCGAAGAACCGAAGTTGAGGTACCCCACCTCGAATCGGGGTGATGAGAATGCCCGTATGGCGGGCTTGTTTCGTAGAATGATGACTGTTATGACCGAGTTGGCACAAGAGGGTCAAGCGGGAGGTGTACCACCTCCACCACCACCACCGAACCGAACGAGGCGGAAGTTTCACCACCTCGTAACGAGGCACCGCCAGACCTAGAGCTAGAAATAATACTACTTTGGAGAGGTTCTTGAAGATGAAACCTCCATCTTTCGAGGAAGAGTCCGATGCTAGTAAAGCGAGTTATGGTGGAGGACTTGGAGAAAATCTTTGCGGCTCTAGGCGCACGGAGGAAGAGAAAGTTGTCTTAGCCGTGTATAAGCCGAGAGGGCGCGAATCATTGGTGGAGAGTATTGTTGGCAAGTGGGATCTTAACCGGGTTCCAAAGATTTGGTCTAATTTCGAGAGGAGTTCAAGGCTTCTTATGTACCTATGGTGGTGAGGAGAAAGAGGGAGAAAGAGTTCCGGGATCTAGAACAAGGATCTATGACGGTGGCTCGATTCACCAAGTTCACCGAACTGTCTCGTTATTGTGCACATCTTGTACCCGATGAGCCCATGAGGGTGCTCAAGTTCGTTAAGGGTCTAAAGACCGAGTATAGAAGGCAGCTCTTGTCATTGCGGTTGACGACTATAGGGGCGTTGATCGCGCCTATGAGATCGAGAGATATAGAGGAGCACAGGCAGAAGCCTGCTGTGCAGTCCTCGCATCAGCAGTCATCGCAGCAGTCATCTCAGGTGACCTCGCAGCATTCGGGAAGGGGTCAGTTTTCGGGTAATCGGTCTGGTCAGGGCAACCGCCGTAACGGTGGTCGATCTAGGCGGCGATGGATGGACAGCCTAGGCGTACTTCGATGGTCGTGATAATCGTACTCCGGCCGCAAGGGCGGCAAGGCCCGGAGTGAGCTGTGAGTGTTCCTTTTGTCACGCCGGGGCATTCGTACAATGAGTGTAGGGTCGACTTGGGCGTGTTTGGGTTGTGGAGATTCAAGTCACCGAGTGAAAGATTGTCCCAAGTTTAAGACTACTCAGTCCGTGGGTTCGGTTCAGCAGTCGGGCACCAAGAGGGATAGTGATGGGCGTCCTAAGGCCCAAGCTCGTGTTTTTGCGCTTGATCAGCGTGGTGTTCCGAGTCGACCTCGGTTATTGGAGGTATTCTCTCGGTCTTCGGCCATAGGGCTCGAGTTCTTATAGATCCGGGTCTTCTCATTCCTATGTTGCATCGCATTTCATTGAGCATTTGTGCGTGTTACCTTCTCGTTGCCTTATGTGCTTGAAGTGTCTACACCGTTGGGTGATCAATTGTTGGCGTCGGAAGTTTATAAAGCTTGTGATGTGCTTGTATGTGATCGGGTCTTGCATGCGGATCTAGTAGTTTTGCCTATTCGGGATTTTGATTTGATCTTGGGTATGGATTGGTTTTGCACTTATCATGCTCTAGTTGATTGTCGTCGTAAAGAGTTACTTTTGCCATGCCGGTATTCGGAATTTGTGTTTACGGGTGATCATGCCATGAATAGTATACATATCATTTCGCTGCGGGCTAGGAAACTTCTATCTCGGGGTGCACGGGGTATATTGCTTGTGTGCTTGATACTAGCATGTCTATGTTAATATAGAAGATGTACCGGTAGTTAATGAATTTCCGGATGTCTTTTCAAATGATTTTGCATTACCTCCCGACCGAGAGTTAGAGTTTTGCATTGAACTATTGCCGGGAACTTCACCAATTTCTAGAGCACCTTATAGAATGGCCCCAGCTGAGTTGAGGGAGTTGAAAGACCAATTGCAGGAACTCCTCGATAAGGAGTTCATTAAACCGAGTGTATCTCCGTGGGGTGCACCGGTATTATTTGTGAAGAAGAAGGATGGTAGTTTGCGGTTGTGCATTGACTATCGCCAATTGAACCAGGTTACTATCAAGAATAGGTACCCTTTACCTCACATTGATGATCTCTTCGATCAACTTCAGGGATCCGTGGTGTATTCCAAGCTAGACTTGAGGAGTGGTTATCACCAGTTGAGAGTTCGGGCGGAGGATGTCCCAAAGACAGCTTTTCGGACACGTTATGGTCACTATGAGTTTGTGGTGATGCCGTTTGGGTTGACAAACGCGCCTGCAGTTTTCATGGACTTGATGAATCGGGTGTTTCATGATTATTTGGATTGCTTTGTTGTGGTTTTCATCGATGATATTTTAGTGTACTCAAAGTCACGAGAGGAACATGCTAACCATTTGAGAGTGGTTCTTTCCTTGTTGCGAGAAAAGAAACTTTATGCGAAATTTAGCAAGTGTGCATTTTGGCTTGAACAAGTATCTTTTCTTGGGCACGTTGTTTCTAGTGAGGGTATTGCGGTGGATCCTTCTAAGGTGGAGGCTATTACTAAATGGGAAACTCCTAGAACGGTAACCGAAGTTCGTAGTTTCTTGGGCTTGGCGGGTTACTACCGTAGGTTCATTGAGGATTCTCCAAGATTGCTACTCCCATGACTAATTTGACTCGAAAAAGTCTACTTTCATTTGGAGTGATAAGTGCGAGGCCGGGAATTAAAGAAGAGATTGACCACGGCTCTGTTTTAGCATTGCCTAATGGATGTGATAACTTTGTGATTTATAGTGACGCTTCATTAGAGGCTTGGGTTGCGTGCTTATGCAAAACGGGAAGGTGATTGCCTATGCTTCGAAGAAGTTGTCACCATATGAACAGAATTACCCAACTCACGACCTTGAATTGGCGGCAATTGTTTTCGCTTCACAAGTGGAGACATTACTGTATGGAGCGAAGTTTGAGGTGTATACAGATCATAAGAGTTTGAAGTACCTCTCGCAGAAGGAGTTGAATATGAGACAGAGGCGTTGGATGGAGAAGCTTAAGGATCATAATTTTACTATTCTTTACCATCCAGAAAAGCGAATGTTGTTGCGATGCCTTGAGTAGGAAGGCTTATATGTCTTGTATGATGATGAGGGAATGGAAGATGCTAGAGGATGTCCGGGAATGGAGTCCTATTGTAAGTGGGCGTAGTGTTCTATTTGCTAATGTTCGTGCTACGCCGGTTTTATTTGGGTTGATTAAGGAGGCTCAAGTTATTGATCTGAATTGAAGAAGATTATTGATCGATTGGGAGAGAATGCTACACCGGGGTTTGCGATGAAGTGATGGGATCTTGACATTTCGAATAGGGTTTGTGTTCCTTCTTCCGATGAAGTGAAACGTATGGTCCTTGATGAGGCTCACAAAGCCAAGTACACGATACATCCAGGTAGTACTAAGATGTACCGTGACTTGAAGAGGCGTTTTGGTGGAACGGTATGAAGAGGGAGATAGTGAATATGTTTCTAGATGTTTGACATGTCGGCAGGTTAAGGCGGAGCACCGAGACTGCCGGTCTACTTCACCACTTGAGATTCCGGAGTGGAAATGGGAACATATCACGATGGATTTTGTCACGGGGTTGCCGCGTACTCGTAGAGGCTTCGATTTGTTTGGGTTATTGTGGATAGGTTGACGAAGTCGTCCCATTTTATTCCTATTGCGATGACTTACGGTTTGAGTCGGTTAGCGGCATTGTATATCCGGAGATTATGCTACATGGTGTCCCCGTTAGTATTGTGTCGGACAGAGATCCTAGATTCACCTCGAGATTTTGGCATTCATTACGGGAGGCCTTGGGTACCAAACTTAACTTGAGTACGCTTTTCATCCCCGATGATGGACATCGGAGAGATTGATACGATATTAGAGGACATGCTTCGTGCTTGTGCTATGGATTTCAAGGGCAATTGGGATTCACATCTACCGTTGGCGAGTTTGCATATAATAACGCTTACCAATCTAGCATTGAGATGGCTCCTTATGAGGCTTTGTATGGGCGTAAGTGTCGTTCACCAATTTGTTGGGACGAAGTTGGAGAAGCTAAGTTATGGGGTTCGAAATGGTACAACAATCGGCCAAGGATGTCAAGTTGATTAGAGAGAGATTGCTACGGCTCGAGTAGGCGAAAAGCTATGCGGATAACCGGAGACGCGATCTTGAGTTCCAAGTTGGAGACTTTGTGTTCTTGAAAATATCGCCGCGCCGTGGTACTAAGAGATTTGGTAAGAAAGGGAAACTTTCACCAAGGTATATTGGCCCGTTCGAAATTCTTGAGAGGGTTGGTTCTTTAGCTTACCGGATTGCATTGCCACCGTCTATTTCGGGTATTCATGATGTGTTTCACGTTTCTATGCTCCGCAAATATATGAAGGATGAATCACATGTTCTTGCCTATGAAGAGATTACCTTTGAACCCGATCTTTCCTATGTTGAGAAGCCGGTGAAGATTCTTGATACCAAAGAACAAATCTTGAGGACTAAGAGGATACCACTAGTGAAAGTTTTGTGGAAGAATCATTTGATGGAAGAAGCCACTTGGGAAACCGAGAGTGAGATGCGAGAGAAGTATCCATACTTGTTTGATTAGATGGTAAGTGAATTTAGGGACTAAATTCCTTTAAGGAGGAGAGGATGTGACACCCTAGTTCTCTTAATTGCATAATTTGCATGTTATATATCTTGTTCGCATGAATAGAAATGCCATGTTAGTATAATGTATTATAATTTGATAATTTCTACTTGTTTTAGCTTTGTTTACTTGTGTTGCTCATACAAAAATGATTTGGTATGATTTTTAGTAACCAAAATGACTTTGTACTCAGTGAGGTGCATCGGGTACAAAGCGATCGCCTTGTTTTTGGACGAGCGATCGCTTAGACGAATGCACTATTGAGAACCGGGTACAAAGCGATCGCTTTGGTCCTTAACAAAGCAATCGCTTTGTAGGCGAATGTCAAAGCGATCGCCTTGTTTCGTGGGAGGGCGATCGCCTGTTACGAAACTTTATTTTTAATAATTGTTGACTTGTGGATGCTTGTTTAAGTTGGGACACGTCCCTAAGTGAGAGACCAGCTCACTCATACCTCCCTTGCCTCAACACCGGAATGACCCTCCATTTCACCCACTTCACCCAAAACAACTCTAAGAACAATTGAGAGAGAGAGTGTGTGTTCTTGGTGAGATCACTGTGTGTTTTCATCTCCTCCATTTCCAACCACTCAAACTTGCATGCAAAGCCATATTTGTGTTCCTTGAGACTAGAGAAACAACTTGGGAGGCTTTGATTCTTCTTTTGTTGGTTTAAATTTTGTGTTTGAGGTAAGTACCCAATCCCTTGTCTTGTATGCTCAATATCAAGTATGCTCCCTTCATGATAGTTTTAGTTTACATGTTTAAAAAGACATGCATCATGTTAAAAACTTGAAATTCCTTAAGTTAAATTTCTGTAAATTTTGGGTTAATGACTCATCATTGATAATTTGGACTTGTGTCAAGTATGAATAATGTTCTAGGATGAACTTGGAATAACTTTTGTTCTTGGACTTGTTATAATTCATCACTTCAAAAATTGATGGACATGTTAGGGTTCACAAGTGTGGGACTTAAATCTTGATGGACTAAAAGTCACGAATGACATATAGTCTAATTGCATATGAATCGAGAACTTAGAAAAGAGCCATGAATTGCACATAGCATTCATTCGCTACTTAGGAATATTTTAGCAATAACTCATCGGAGTTGCGTTAGAGAGTCATTGAACAATACCGACTCTACAAACAAATCCCTACGACGTTTAGAGTTCAATCGAATTGTAAATTTGTTCTTGGGAATTCTTGACATGATTGATCTATTGCTCAACTTGTACATTATAGAATAACATGCCTACTTGATCGGACGAGTCGCTCTTGTCGACCTCGCTCCATTACTTGATTTATTACGTGAGTAAACATCTACTTGACTCGGACACGTTCGCTCTTGTCGAACTTGCTCCTTACTTGATTTGTATGACAAGTAAATACCTACTTGACATACCATTAGTCCAGTGGCATTAAGTGAATTGTATCGATGGTCAACGATGCATCATAGTCATGAATCATGAGGTTCATGATGATGATGGGTCGCCATACCATAACTTGCACACACCCTTCACTACGATCACGGTGGAGAAGAGTACCATGTCGTAACCAAAAGGGCGCTTGGAATAATACTAATCGTGGTCGATGTATCATACACGTGCATCCGACAAATACAATCGTTATAACCTTGTCTATTTCGGGGACTACGGCGGCACCGGTTCTATATCATATCCTAATCCTATGTGATTTAATTACGCACCTATGTGGAAACAATGTGCATCGCGACATGAGAACTACGTGCTAACATGATCTTGCTTGATACGTGCTATGTATGCCTTGCATTATATCCTGTCATGCATATTGGTTACTTACAAAGTCTTTATGACTTACCCCCTCCCTTTTACTGTTTTAGATCCTAGTCGTCCAGGTCCGTCTTCTCGAGGTTGATCGTCTTCTCGTGCTCGTGATCGTTCACCTAAAGGTGGTAGCGTTGGCTTTTGGTTTCTTCTTTTGCAAGGACGTGGGGTTTAAGCAAGTCATTTAGACTTCGCTTGGGAATGTGTAATCATAGTAACTTGTATTTGTTGTAGACTAAATGAATATTCTACTTATGTCTCTTGTTGTTTGCCGGCACTTGTTGGCCGAGCCTTGTTTACATGTTTATGGTTCACTTGTTAAGACTTCCGCTGAGCATCCCTTTAGCTCTTGTTTATTGATGTGGTTTTCTCCGGCATGTTTAGCCGTCGAGGTGTATTTATATTAGCATGACTTGTTAGTGTTGGGTTCCGGCTGTAATTTCGCCGATGACTTGGTTTACTTGTTATTAATTGTTATATCAGGATTTGAAGTTTTAAAAATTCCGGCTTTTTAATGCCGAGTTTTATTTCGTGTCCAATGTTGCGTCACGTTTGTTGTGATAATAGAGTCCTTGCATGATTGTAGTCCTTATTTGGACGGCTCGACCCGCGTTCCCATCTCGGGGTCGGGGTTGGGTCGTCACATTATTACTTGATACGGCAGGGTACTATTGCCCTAGTTGTTGCAATTTAATTTGCAGCACATCAATCAGTTATAGTTGTTTGATGCAATTCTTCTATATTTGGGCATGAAGATTCTGAGTAGCTGTGCTAGGAGTATGAATCTGTTCAAATTGATTTATAATATTTGAAATGGGTGTATGTTGATTTTGATTTGTATTCTTAGAAATAGTTGTTCTGTTGTAGGGTTAATTGTTTGAGCTACAGAGTGAACAGGTAAGTTGACAGTGTAGTTTTGATAGGAAACTTGAATAGGGGTCTTCAACAAGTTGTCATTCTAGTTTTGTATTGACCTATCAATGATTGTAGCTATTAGTTTGGTTGAAACTATAATAGGTGTAGGTTTTTTGTAAACAACTAAGGTTGTTGACGCCTCTTTAGGTTTCTTTGGATTGTTGTAAGCTAGATATTCTTTAATCAAATCTGTACGACTATTTTTATCCTAAGTAACTCGCATAACTTCTACAGTATTTTCTAGATTTCATTCCAATTCATCAAATTTATCTATGATAGTTGGATCATACCAGTTAGTTTCATCAAATTCAACATGTGTAGATTCTTCAACAACTAATGTGGATTTGTTGTAAACTTTAAATGCCTTGCTTGTGTTTTAATAACCAAGAAAAATATTAACATCACTTTTGGGTTCATATTTATCTAAGTTTCTTTTTCCATTATCAAGAATATAGCAAGTGCATCCAAAAGTGTGAAAGTAAGAAATTGAAACGATACTCCCTGTCAATAATTCATAGGGTGTCTTCATATGATAACTTGTTTATCAGTGTCTTGTTTTGTTCATATACAGTAGTATTCACTGCTTCTCCCTAAAAAAATTTATAAGATTGAACTCTGACATCATTGTCCTTGCAGCTTCACATATTGTTTTATTATTTTTTTCAGCAACACCTTTTTGTTGTGGAGTCCTTGGAGTAGACAAATTGTGTTTTATGCCTTCTTTGTTACAGTATTCTTCAACACATGTTGTCAAATTCTATGCCATGGTCTGATCTAATATGGATAACTTTTGTGCTTTTCTAATTTTGTACTTGGTTCAACAAATTTCTTAGTAAAGACAAGTTTCTGATTTTGAAGTCATCAATTGAATCCATGTATATCTAGTGAAATCATCTACTATAGCTCATGAAAATATTTTGCCAACTTGACTTCTAGTTCTGATAGGACCAAATAAGTACATATGAAGTAGTTCTAAGGGTTTGGAAGTAAATAACTGTTCCTTTTTCTTGAAAGAAGTTTTCCTTTGCTTTGCACACTAGGATGCTATTTCCATATGTTAGAGTAGAATGCCCAGAGTTCCAATTTGATTGGATTTTATTCTACGTGTAAAACAATTTTATTGGAATTTATTTTATATATGAAGGCATTTCTTTATCTTATATTTTCATGTTTATAAATATTTGATAAAGTCCTTAGACCATTTTTAGCTATGGGGCATGGTTACGCATTTGATGGTAATTATGGAAAATGCTTCTAAGGCTTTGGTTTTAAAATTGGTTCTAAGTCGGTTGGCTTTTCAAGACAAGGACATTGAAAAGCCTTGTGAGACTTATGCGTATGATGCATGTTCGTATGACGAGGATGTTGCATTCCATTAACATCGGCGTGTGACGCAAGTGCATATATGCAGTGCTTGTTAGAGAACAAGTTCATCGAACATGACCCGTTGGAAATTCTTAAATGGAAATTTGATTTGTCAAATTAAGAATTTTCACGTTGTGATAGTACATGATTAGTCCTCGGACTTGAGGTACGATAGTAGCCTTGTGTACATCTGTAATACTTTGATTTACTTACGATTGCTTGACAATCGCAAAGGGGTATTTTGGGTATTGCGGTGGTGTGCATGGAGGTTAATCGTAGCCAACATAGAATTCGACACTTATCGATGATAAGAGAATTTCTGTGTTTTTCATAGTTCATGATTCGAAGACCATGGCCAAGGCATGATGAATTTGATTCATAATGAATCACGGTACTTGAAATAGAATCACGGTTATTAAATCAATTGGATTTTGACTTATAATCCATGTCCTAGATTTAATCGGGAAATTAGATGTCGAAAGGACCGTACATGTATGCACTCGCAATTGAAATAGGTTTGCTCGCTATTTCACCTACTGCTAGGTATTCGTGCTACTTGCTAGGTGTTCCCACGATTTGTAGGTTCTTGAAATTAAAGAGTTAATTTCAAGTATATTATCTAATCGGATTATTTAATAGAATAAATCGTTATTCATAAGTTACAAAATTGTTGTAAGCCTACAACTAGCATTAGTTGTGAACCTAAAGGGTCGCACACTAAGAATGGAAGGATTCATTTGTTCAATAAAGAATTGTGTCAAATTGTTGCACGTAATTGATTAGTAGAGATTAAGCGATAGATGAAATTGATTCGATCAATTTAATTAAATTTGGACTCGGTCAATTAATTTAGATTAATTGATGGAATTTTGTTCTAAATCCAATATTTAATTAGGCCCGTTGGAAGAGCCCATCTTGTTAATTTGAAAGAAATAAAAAGGAGGGGTTATATTGATAATATTAAAATAAATGTTATTTTAATAAGGCAATATATGGTAATAATAATATTACCATATCTTCATGCTAATGAACCTAGACACTATTGTGTATACATTAGATGTAGTATACATTAGGGTTTAAAAAAAAAAAAAAAGGTTTTTTTTTATATATAAAACGGTAGGTTATATCTTTTTAAAAAGACAACTGCCGCCGCCCCCTTCCTTTGAAAAGCTTTTTGTTTCTTTTGGTTTTTAATCTCTCCCAAGCAAGAAAACCAAAAACTTGTTTTTGGTTTTATATCATTGAACAAAACGGATTAAAATTGCTAGCGAAATTTTAATTCGGTGATTCCGTTCGTTTGTGTGGACTACCTTTAGAGGAGGGACGTGTGGACCTCTACAAGTTAAGGATTGGAGATTTTGCCGGCAATTGATTGCCTCCACATCCTCATCAAAAGGAAGCTTTAAGGAAACGTTTTTGGTAAGAGCCTAAAACTCTTCTTTATCACTTGCACAATATGCGCGATCGTTAAATCGCTACGTGAATCGGGTGCTAATGTTTAACGTATATTGTATACACGTTTTATAAAATTTTAAATTCCGCTGCGATTAGCCCCGCGATATAGCGAACCCAACAGTGGTATCAGAGCCACGGTTTCGCAATTGTGCAAGTTTGTTTGTAGTTTTAACATGTTTTAATTTGTTAAAATATGTTTACCGAATAATTGTATATGTGATAAAATTTGTTTTATTCAATTCGATTTGGGATAAAATTGAAATAAAAATTAGAAGGTTGAAGAAATTTAATTTCTTGTTAAAAAGGGGATGTTGAATTATTTGATAAACAAAATAAAATAGGCTGGAAGCATTTTTTTGTATTTCGGCATGTTCACTTTAAACATGATGTAATGTTTTTGAAACTTACATTTTATGATCTCGGGTTCATCTATTTTGCGATGTTTTGAAACATCCAAATCATTTTATATTGTTTCATGCTATGACCATGTACTGTACATGTATATATGATGAGATTTTTTAATTTTAGAAATCAAAATCAATCTTATCATTATTATGTTCAACCAAGAAAGTTAGACTTTTTGTAGAGATTTGATCAGAATAGAAAATGTTTTTGAAACTTTTTCCTTCCAGCCGTGACCCTCTTGACAGTTCCTTCTTCTTTTAATTTTTCTTGTATTATTCATGTTTTAAAATTAAAGCGTTAATTTTAATACTTAATAAAATAGTTTTATGAATATTCAAGAAATGTTTATCCCAAAAATCATATTGACACATACAATTGGAAACTTTTATGCATTATTTTCATATGATGAGTTGTTAGTATGACTTTATTTGGGATGATCATGAGCCTATGACCAATGTGATTGGATGTATTTATCTTTGGGTTTTGGGGCCTGAGCCTTTTATTCTATTATTTGTAAGTTCTTTAAATTTTTGCATTGAGAGTAGACTAGGTGGTGAGGTTCTTTAATTTTTGAATTGGAGGACGTTCGATGCGAAGGCCCACACTTGTGTGGGTAGATCTTACAAATGTAATAGAATAGAATTTTGAAGGCCCATGCTTGTATGGGTAAATACAATAAAATGTAATAGAAGTAGTTCTATTTACTTTGTCCCTTAGATTGACCAAGACCCATTTTTGGCTCAAATGGGTCGCATAGGTTGGCCATGATCATCCCATCATTTTTACATAGGATGTATGTTAGATTTATTTAATGCTTTATGCTTGCGCTCATACGATGAAATATTGCATTATATAAATAAATCCACCTAGTAAGTTAATTGGATGAGGTCTTAAAAGGAAAAACCCCAAGTTTTTGAAACTTAAAAGAATTTAATTTGATTAGTTCTATATCAAACAAATATGGACAAGATATGTTAGACATATCGTTCCATGCCTTCCATCAAAGGTAGATGACATGACGATGCTACCGCTCTTAGTCATTGGCCATGAGTCGTGGAGTGATTTTGTGTGAGAAAGTGTGATCCCTACCAAGCATATAGATGCTCGTAGGATGGATTCGTTTTTATGTTGGCCACGAGTCGTGGGACTCTAAATGTTCCATCTAAACGATGGTTTGATGGGTTGTGTTTGACATTTAGTACCATATGGGCTCATAAAATTGGGGTATATGGGAAGAGATGAGGCAAAATAATCTTGAGGGTTGTATATTGATACAATTGTCAAAGAGTTGACTACCGATGGAAATATTTCATGGGCTCATAAAATTGGGGTGTGAAATGTTTCTATTAGGCTTCAAGCCCACTAAGAAAATTTGATTTTCCGAAATCTATTATGGGGTTAATAGATTTAAATAAAATAGTGGGAGCATTTAATATTAAAGACCTTATATTAAATATGAATATTTTCCATAGTTTACTCATTTTTCGCTTCGTTTATTTTGTAGATATCTCTACTAAAATGGCTAAGAATCCAATCACATCAATTCTTGAGCAAAACAAGTTAACGGCCCAAACTTTACTACTTGGTTGAGTGACCTTAAGATTGTTCGGAGTATGAGAAGAAGGCTTATGTACTTGACAAAGCACCTCCTCCACCTCCCGAGGACCGGACATCGATGCCTATGGAGAGTATCTTCGTCATGCGATGATAATCTCCAAGCTAGATGCTACATGTTAGCATCGATGTCAAATGAGCGCGTAGGCGAATGAGGGTCTACACACGCACGTGAGATCCTTCTTCACCTACAAGAGTTGTATGGTGAGAGTGTAAGGCAAGTAAGATATCGATATCTAAGGAGCTTTTCGGATGTCGTATGACCGAGGGCTCTTCATCCATGATCATGGGGTGAAGATAATAGCACTCATTGAAAAGCTCGAGTCCCTTGATGTCGTTATGGATAATGAACTCTATGTGGACCTTTGTTGCAATCTCTGCCTCCCTCATTTGACTCGTTTGTTGTCAATTTCAATATGCACTCTATGGAAACTAGTCTCCCTGAGTTGGTGAATAAGTTGACAACAGCTGAATCCACAATCAAAAAGGATAAGCCAGTCCTCCTTGTTGAATCCACTTCTGGGTCAAAGGCTGCAAAGTCTAATAATAAGAGGAAGTGGAAAGGAAAGAGTTCCTCCAAGCCCAACAAGAAGGCAAAGGACAATGGCAAGAAAAAGGTCAAATCTCAAGCCAATGACAAATGCAACCATTGCGGCAAATTGGGGCATTGGAAGAGAAACCGCAAGGAGTACCTTGCAAGCCCGAAAAGTTCGTGTATATATTTTGTTGAAGTTAATTTATCTGTTAATGATGCTTCTTGGGTATTGGATACCGGTTGTGGCTCACACATTTGCAATGATTTGCAGATAATGACAAGAAGCAGGAAACTGGACAGAAAGGACAAAGTTCTTAGGATGGGGAATGGAGCAAGAGTTGTTGCATCAGCTATTGGGACTGTTAATCTTTCTTTAGAGAATGGTTTTAATTTGTGTTTGAACAATTGTCTTTATGTTCCGGATATTGTTAGGAATATTATCTCTGTTCCTGTTTTGGACAGAGAAGGTTTTAAGTTTGTTATTGAGAATGGAAGTTGTTCCATTTTCAAAGACTCGCTTTTATATATTCGGTTATTTGACGAATTGTTTATACACGTTAATCTTGATAGCCCCATACTCACAATTCAACAAAATAAGAAAAGGAAATTAGATAATTATAAATCCCTCACTCTTTGGCATGCTAGATTAGGTCACATTTCTGAGAAAAGGATGCGCAAGTTGGGACAAAATCTCGACCTTAGGGAAGAGGAAAGGTTGCCAACATGTGAATCATGTCTCAAAGGAAAAATGACCAAATCACCATTTGTTGGGCAAGTGGAACGTGCCGATGGTTTGTTGGATTTGATCCATACGATGTTTGTGGACCACTAAGCGTTAGTGCACGTGGGAATTATCACTACTTTATAACTTTTACCGATGATTATTCTAGGTATGGTTATGTGTACCTTATGAGGCTCAAATCAAGCATTTGAAAAGTTCAAAGAATTCAGATGCGAGGTGGAGAAACAAATTGGTCGTAGTGTTAAGACTCTTCGATCGATCGAGGAGGAGAATACTTGAGTACCGAGTTTCTTGATTATCTAAAAGAGAATGGGATTCTCTCACGTGGACTCCTCCTGCTACTCCACAACTCAATGGAGTTTCGGAGCGTAGGAATCGAACTTTGTTGGACATGGTTCGATCAATGATGAGTTTCACAACTTTACCTCTTTCATTCGGGGCATGCCTTAGAGACGGCAGACATCTATTGAATAGAGTGCCATGTAAAGCCGTGCCCAATACTCCATATGAGATGTGGAATAGTAAGACACCCTCCTACAAATACCTCAAAGTGTGGGGGTGTGATGCTTATGTGAAGCAACAAGTAGGAGATAAGTTGGATATGAGATCCATCTTATGTAAATTCGTGGGGTATCCAAGAGAGTCTATAGGATACTATTTCTACGACCCTTCGGAACAAAAAGTGTTTGTTTCGAGAAATGCTACTTTTCTTGAAGAAGAATTCTTTTCTGAAAGGGGTGGGGTTGTAGAGCTTGAAGAAATTCAAGAACCACGAATATCCCAAATATTGTCGCAGATAATAGACCAAAAGCCGGACCATTTGAAGCACAACCTCTTCGAAAATCGGAAGGGTCTCGAAGGCCCCGAAAACGAACCTTTTGTTAGAAAACAAAGAAGAGGGACTCCTTTTGGACAATGATCCAAAAGCTATGGAGAGGCGATGTTGGACATCGACTCAAAGAAATGGCAAGAAGCAATGCAGTTCGAAATGGACTCCATGTACTCCAACAAGGTTTGGACCTTGGTGGACCCACCACAAGGAATTGTTCCCATTGGCTGCAAATGGGTCTACAAGCGGAAGCTTGGAGTAGATGGAGAGATAGCAACCTATAAAGCACGCCTGGTTGCAAAAGGTTATACTCAAAAGCAAGGTGTTGATTATGAGGAAACTTTTTCACCAGTAGCAATGCTTAAATCCATTCGGATTTTGCTGGCCATATCTGCATATTATGACTATGAGATATGGCAAATGGATGTGAAGACTGCTTTCCTTAATGGAAACATTAAGGAAGAGATCTATATGAAGCAGCCAGAAGGCTTCATATCTAGTGGAAGTGAGCAAAAGGTTTGCAAACTCCAGAGATCCATTTATGGACTCAAACAGGCTTCAAGGAGTTGGAACATTCGGTTTGATGAAGCGATCAAAACGTTTGATTTTCACAAAAATCCGGATGAACCATGTGTTTACAAGAAGGTTAGTGGGAGCGCAGTTGCATTTGTTGTTTTATATGTTGACGACATTCTACTCATTGGTAATGATGTAGGTATGTTGCAGTCAACAAGGGCATGGTTGTCTAAACAATTCTCCATGAAGGATTTGGGAGATGCATCCTTTATCCTCGGGATAAAGATTTATAGAGATAGATCGCGAAGGATGATCGGACTATCCCAATCCATGTACATTGACAAAGTGCTAAAGAGGTTTAGCATGGAGGAATCCAAGCGTGGATACTTGCCAATGAGTCATGGTGTTTCACTTTCTAAGGCAATGTCTCCTAAGACACCTAAGGAAAGAGAAAGAATGTCTTGCATACCTTATGCATCCGCTATTGGGAGCATTATGTATGCAATGTTGTGTACAAGGCCTGATGTTGCACATGCTCGAGTGTCACGAGCGGATATCACCAATCCAGGAGAAGAACACCGGAAGGCCGTTAAGATAATTCTTAAATACTTGAGAAGAACCAAGGATATCTTTTTGATATACGGCAATGGAGAATTGAAACTAGAGGGTTTCACCGACTCTAGTTTTCATCCGATGTAGATGACTCAAAGTCGATGTCCGGATATGTATTTACCTTTAATGGAGGAGCTTAGTTGGAAAAGTTCCAAACAAGAGACGATTGAGACTCTACTACCGAGGTGAATACATAGCCGCATCGATGCGGCAAAGAGGTGTTTGGATACGAAACTTCATCCAAGGGTTGGGTGTAGTTCCATCCATTGTTGATCCAATAATGATTTATTGTGACAACAACGGAGCTATAGCGCAAGCAAAAGAGCCGAGATCTCATCAAAGATCCAAGCACATAATGAGGCGATACCACCTTATTAGAGATCATTGGTAGAGGCGACATCGTTGTGGATCGAGTCGCTCGCGAGAAAATGTAGAGACCCGCTAACTAAACCCCTATCACGAAGATATTTGACGGACATCTCGAGAAGATGGGCCTAAAATATATGGGAAATTGGAACTAGGGGCAAGTGGGAGATTGTTAGAGTAGAATGCCCGAGTTCCAATTTGATTGGATTTTATTCTACGTGTAAAACAATTTTATTGGAATTTATTTTATATATGAAGGCATTTCTTTATCTTATATTTTCATGTTTATAAATATTTGATAAAGTCCTTAGACCATTTTTAGCTATGGGGCATGGTTACGCATTTGATGGTAATTATGGAAAATGCTTCTAAGGCTTTGGTTTTAAAATTGGTTCTAAGTCGGTTGGCTTTTCAAGACAAGGACATTGAAAAGCCTTGTGAGACTTATGCGTATGATGCATGTTCGTATGACGAGGATGTTGCATTCCATTAACATCGCGTTGTGACGCAAGTGCATATATGCAGTGCTTGTTAGAGAACAAGTTCATCGAACATGACCCGTTGGAAATTCTTAAATGGAAATTTGATTTGTCAAATTAAGAATTTTCACGTTGTGATAGTACATGATTAGTCCTCGGACTTGAGGTACGATAGTAGCCTTGTGTACATCTGTAATACTTTGATTTACTTACGATTGCTTGACAATCGCAAAGGGGTATTTTGGGTATTGCAGGTGTGCATGGAGGTTAATCGTAGCCAACATAGAATTCGACACTTATCGATGATAAGAGAATTTCTGTGTTTTTCATAGTTCATGATTCAAGACCTTGGCCAAGGCATGATGAATTTGATTCATAAATGAATCACGGTACTTGAAATAGAATCACGGTTATTAAATCAATTGGATTTTGACTTATAATCCATGTCCTAGATTTAATCGAGAAATTAGATGTCGAAAGGACCGTACATGTATGCACTCGCAATTGAAATAGGTTTGCTCGCTATTTCACCTATGCTAGGTATTCGTGCTACTTGCTAGGTGTTCCCACGATTTGTAGGTTCTTGAAATTAAAGAGTTAATTTCAAGTATATTATCTAATCGGATTATTTAATAGAATAAATCGTTATTCATAAGTTACAAAATTGTTGTAAGCCTACAACTAGCATTAGTTGTGAACCTAAAGGGTCGCACACTAAGAATGGAAGGATTCATTTGTTCAATAAAGAATTGTGTCAAATTGTTGCACGTAATTGATTAGTAGAGATTAACTGATAGATGAAATTGATTCGATCAATTTAATTAAATTTGGACTCGGTCAATTAATTTAGATTAATTGATGGAATTTTGTTCTAAATCCAATATTTAATTAGGCCCGTTGGAAGAGCCCATCTTGTTAATTTGAAAGAAATAAAAAGAAGGAGGGGTTATATTGATAATATTAAAATAAATGTTATTTTAATAAGGCAATATATGGTAATAATAATATTACCATATCTTCATGCTAATGAACCTAGACACTATTGTGTATACATTAGATGTAGTACACATTAGGGTTTAAAAAAAAAAGGTTTTTTTTATATATAAAAGGTTATATATAAAATGGTAGGTTATATCTTTTTAAAAAGACAACTGCCGCCGCCCCCTTCCTTTGAAAAGCTTTTTGTTTCTTTTGGTTTTTAATCTCTCCCAAGCAAGAAAACCAAAAACTTGTTTTTGGTTTTATATCATTGAACAAAACGGATTAAAATTGCTAGCGAAATTTTAATTCGGTGATTCCGTTCGTTTGTGTGGACTACCTTTAGAGGAGGGACGTGTGGACCTCTACGAGTTAAGGATTGGAGATTTTGCCGGCAATTGATTGCCTCCACATCTTCATCAAAAGGAAGCTTTAAGGAAGCGTTTTTGGTAAGAGCCTAAAACTCTTCTTTATCACTTGCACAATATGCGCGATCGTTAAATCGCTACGTGAATCGGGTGCTAATGTTTAACGTATATTGTATACACGTTTTATAAAATTTTAAATTCCGCTGCGATTAGCCCCGCGATATAGCGAACCCAACAACCTCTGACTTTGCCATGTGAGTTGTCACCAAATGCAACTCTCGGTCCATCCGTTGCAACATAATTTTGTAGGATGTCTTAATTGTATGTCATATGTTTGCTATAACCACTGTTAAAAATCCATAGTGTTTGTTTTTCTTCTTTTTCCAATACAAACAAAAAATTAATAAATGGTACCAAGTGATTTATCTTGGTCCTTGGTTGTTAGTAATTTTAGGAACCCACACCTGAGTAACTCTTTTATGAGGTGGGTTTTGACTGTAAGACATGTTTTAATAAACATCATTATTGTAAGGTACTTTTTGAAATCTTTGTCTCTCAAACTTCCTGTAAGAGTAGTAGATTGGTCTCCTGTAGTATTTTGGTTGTTGGTGAGGATAAAAATTGTTATATCTTTTATAATTGGTGCTTTGAAAACCTCTATGGTATCTAGTTATGAAAGACTAATGTGGTTTTTATCTTAGTTGTTTGTGTCTGTTATGACTATCATTCTTAATTGTTTTCCTTCTTTGTACATCTCTTTTTGTTTGAATGGGATATGTTGGCTATTGTTTAGTGTTGTATTTTAAGCTACTCCCTCTGTTCCAGTCAAAGAGTCCACTATACTATTTTGGGATGTTTCACTTAAAGAGTCAACTTTTTTAAAATTATGCTTACAATTTTCATAATCTTTCATCTTTACCCTCCACTTGTGTGGTAATCATTTTGGTTGTGTTTAAATATTTTTGTAATTATAACCAACTTCAATGACATTAATTTATCACTTAATAAGTAGACTTTTCAAACGTGGACTCTTTGGGTGGAACAGAGGGAGTATATATTAACATTCTATCTAGTTTTCTTTCACCCTCAAGTAACTTGTATCCTTCTTTTATTGTTGGATTATTAAAACCTAAACCAATTTTATCGCCATATTTCTTTATATTATAATCAAATAATGACATTGTTTTACTAGATTTTGTTCCAATTTTCACTTTTATCTCTCATTTCTTTGTTTTCTACTTGAATTTTACTTATTTGTTTATTTATTTCTTTCATTTGATCTCGTATTATTGTTTACTTTATTTTCATTAACTGTGTTTCAATTCAAGGCATGATTTTCCTTTTTGTATTCTTCTATCTTTAACTCTGACTCGGAAATCTTTTGTGATTTATCACACATGTTTGAGTTATATATTGTAAGTTTATTGTTTTCAGATATGGTGCTTTTTAATGAGTTCTCAAGTTTCTTTTTCTGAGCATATACAACACATAATAGTCTTTTCAAGCCTTCTAAATTTAACTTGTTGAAGTTATTTACTTGATTGAGTTCCTCAGCATCTGCAAACACCTCTTGTTCTTCATCTTCATCATAATCATCATTTGCCATTAGACAAGTCATTGAGGTGTCTTCATCATCTACTTAATCAGATGTGTCACTTTTCATCATCACTAAATTTGGATAGTTCTTCTACCATTGCTTTTTCATGCTTTTTTAGTTCTGATTTTGATTTTGCACATTTGAAGAAGTTACATTTGTTGTTGTGTATAAATTCCATTGAATAGTTGAACTTCTTTTCTTTATCTGGACGGAGTCTTAATGGGGCATTCAGAAATAAAGTGATATGTTTTTCCACAGTTAAAGCATCCATTATTCTTTTTTGAAAGAATCGTTTGAACCTTCTTGATTTAATATAAATTTCTTTTTTTTGAAATTTCATTGCTTTTTTAAAAGCCATGGAAAATAAGACTAGGAATATCATCAGTTGATATGGAGTTAGATAATTATCTTGGTTTATATTCAGTTTCATAAAAGCTCTGAAAACAGCCATCTCAATGTCTTTTTTTGTTACTCCCTTGGATTGTTCATTGACATTTAAAGTAAATGTATGTTGTAGTGTAGGTGTAGCATTACTTATGCTTTGTGTAGGGTGGAAGATATATCAATTACAACTTCTAAATCACAAGCGTCTAATTTACCAAAGAATTGATCAACAGTCATGTCTTTTCATTTTACACCTTCCCTAATTGATAATGCATTAGGAAAATATTTTGGTTGTAGACAATAAAACAATTTTAAACACGGATCTTTTTGTTCAAACTTTTTACCATGGGACTCATGAGATCTAATTATCTTTTGAAATAGTTCAATTGCCTCATGAGATTATGGAAATTTTGATCTCTCACACTGTAGTGTTTTGTGAACTTGGTGTGTGAACCAAGTCCCATGCTTGCTTTGCATTTTTATAGTTTCCAATAACTTGTGCAAGTTTATTATTCGCAGTTTTCTGTAGAATGTTCTTGACTTGTAGATTTGCTTTACAAAAATGTCTTTCTGTCTTTCAGGATATTTCACTTTGCTTGGACCTCCATTTGTGTCAACCTTGACTGGTACTCTGAATTCCTCTTGCAAACAAACCAATTCCAAGGATCATTAGCATCAAGATAAGTTTTTTTTTTTTTATTTATTTTAGAAGAGAAAATCTCAAATCCACAATAATCAACATAGGGAATATCTTTCTCATTGTTTCTCCTTGGTTGAGCCATTAGTAGACTTTTGAATTTTTTTTTTAAAACAAGGAATATATCACAAGGTTTTAAGCTTGAAGATACTTAAATCTTTAAGAACCATGCTATGATACCAATTGTGGGGTCCCTTTTTCACTAAGATCTATATTCCTTTAGTTTATAAAAGTATTTAGTGACTGATAATATCACTTAATTACAGAAAACTATTGTGTTATGAAGTAAGATAGTTTGATGATAAAATAGTTTAGAGTGAGTATATTGAGTTTTCACAGCGGAAATTATATTTGCAAAAGTGATTCAAGTGTTCAAAACAAGTTATTATCTTATTTTATTTATAGAATCAACTAGGGGTTTGGTATGATAGTTGGTTGTTTTGACGATAGTCAATCAAGCAATCACAAATAATCATCTAAGTAATATGCAGTGAAAGTAACGAGATAAGGGACAGAGAGATTGGCACAATGATTTATAATGGTTCGGATCTCAGATTGTACATCCACTGTCCTCATAAACCTTTGGCTCAATGAGGCAATATTTCATTATAACTTCCTTAATTATACAGATTATTGATTAGAAAAGTCCTCGACCATTCCTTACTAGTTGGCTCTCCAACTAGGAAACTTTACACATGGTAAACACAAAAAAAGTAAGAAAAGCTTCTATGAAATGACTGAGGCTAGTCAAATAGAAGCAATATATAGATCTTTGACAGCTTGTGTGTTGAGAGATTGCTTGGATGCTTGAGCAGGCTTGAAGTGATTGTCTTCTCTTTGTATACTGAGGATGTTAGATGTGAGTGATACTCAGTATGAGCTTACTGAAATATGATGACTTTGTATATGTGAAGTATAATTTCAATCTATATTATGAAAGTTGTGTTTCTCACTGTTATTCCTTCATTTGAGATGTCCTTTATATAGGACGTTGATTGAGAGAACTACGTGTTGCTCGGTTGGATTTGCAACATGTGTCATCCACTTGCGTGGTCAGGTTCAGTTTTCCTGCTAGAAGTGTCCATTGCTAGCTTGGATGTGACCATTGTAAGCTAACAATTTAGCGGGTCAATCATAACTGTTATGTATAAAGGAAACAGTTATGTTCTTCAATCTTAGTTTTTTTTCCATTCTGTGAAATAGCTAAACAACTATGACCAATTCTGTGAACATAAAACTCTTTTTACAATATTCCTAAACATTAATGTTAATTAATCTAACCTATTTAGCATTATCAAAACACTAAGCTATACAAAGGTCCTAACATTTTCTTTTCTCGATGTTACCACATGGGTATCTTTGGCAAACACACAACATTCTAAAAGTTATAATATAGTCAACTAATTTTTCTTAATCTTTGTGCAGAGTCAGATATGATTCTTTTTTCTTTTTTTTTTTGGAACGAAGGGGGTGTTATTTAGGGAAATAACTAAAATAGCACTTAGGTCTGAAAGAGTAATGATATATTTATCTAATTGAAGTTTAATCAATCCATCACATAATATCTTTGTCAAAGATTATTAGCACCATAACTATATGTTCAAGTTATTACATAATTAATCGCCACGACATCAAAAGCGAAGCCTATTCCTCGTGGTGTCCCTTACCGGGTAAAGCAATTGGCGTATACCACGGTGGAGTCTTTGACAAGAAAGCAATGAGGAGTTCCTCGTGCAAAAGAATTCTTGCACAATGAAGTCTTATTACTCTAAAGGGGCACGGGAAGCGGTAGGGGCTCTGCACACATCATCTGTCACACCCTGGGAATAGGTTTCACAAGACTAATACCTAGAAGTAAATGTTAGCTTGGAAGAAAAGAAGGCCTTTAATCCAAACTTTGAGAGCGTAATGATCTTGAATTCCATGGGAATGGTTATGCTTGAAATATCCTCATTGTACGCAAAATGTAAAGCAAATTCAAACAACATGACAGGAAGACAAAATTTCTTAATAAAGTTAGATGTATGTATCAATTTCGTAAACCTACTAATCAATAACAACAACAAGGATTTACTGCATACTCAGAAGTAATTAATCCCATTGTCATCCTATTACTTAAATTTGTCAATGGAAAGAATCTGTGGCAAACATAACATATTTGTTTATATTTGTTTATTAAGACAAATATTTTTTAACGACATATTTGTTGTTATGACATTTGTTTTGATGAAATGTTATGAACAACGATCAACTTGTAGAAAGTTTTCACATGTTTAAAAAATTCTTTAGATATGAAGATGTCTATTTTGACAGGCTTTTCTTTGGTTAATTAACTTGTGATATGGCATGGAAATAATCGCATTTTCAACAAGTTAGTTAATCACCATATACCAAGACTAACTATAAAACAAGTAGTGATCTACTGTTGCTTTCTCATGATTAAACATATTTGGTGATAATTGATCCTCAATCAAAACATCGATGACTCCAATTCACTTGTGTGTTGGGCAACTATGACAAGTTTTGTGAGTTTTGGGGATTTAGCGGGGGAGATGAAATTTTGCGTTCAATTGTTTTCCAAAACCAACTTATGTTCCTGCAAAGTAATTTTTAAATTTTAACTAGGCAACCTAATGGATAAAATTTCCTTTCCTATCACGTGAATGCAAGTTCATGTTTAAGGCACTAAAGTTTGTTTGTGACAAAGCCTATTGAGAAATATCTCCTAGTCAGAATGTCCTTTTTCACCTTGAGTATCTCTTGTTTATTTCATACTCCCTCCGTCCCTTAATTATTGTCTTGTTTGACCCGGCACACGATTAAGAAAAAACAATTGACTTGATTATTAATATTGGTATAATGTGTAATTTCCTTTAATGCTCATGTGTATGTGGTTCATAATTAAAGTAGGGGAAAAAGTAAGGGTAAAATGATAAAAGTGATGTCCTAAAAAGAAAAGTTTTCAAACAAGACAATTATTTTGGGATGGACAAAAAGAAGAGGAAGACAATAATTTAGGGACGGAAGGAGTATTTTTTTTAAAAAATAATTTATTGATGTTTATTTTTATTTTTATTTCTTTTAAGGTTGGAGAGGACATAGACCGTACCCCAACCATTATTTTTTTTATTTAATGTCTTGAAAGGCTACAATTAAGACTATATGATGCCTATGGTTCAGCTAAAACAAATTGTGCCTCTAAAGAGGCTTTGAACACCCGACCTCTTCGTTAAGAGTAGTGAAGTATCAGGGTGCCTCTGGTGGGACTTAAACACACGATCTCTCCGTTAAGAGAAGTGAGCAGTACAAATTTGTGCCTTTAGTGAGGCTTTAACAACAATGGTGCCTCTTGTGAGGCTTGAACACCCGGTCTCTGTGTGGAGGGTAGTTATATACGAGGGTGTCTCTAGTGAGACTTGAACTCCCGACCTCTCCGTTATGAGAAGTGAGCAATACCAGTTGAGCTAGAGCTTTCGGTTCATTATGAATCATAAGAATGTTAAATCACGACCATAACTCAAACTAACTTTTTTGATTTAGTTAAAATGTGAACCACTATGAAGAGATGTTAAGGAAACATAATTCACAAGGTTAAGCATTTAGACAAACTATTAGTTTTGGCTTTAGATTTCCTATAAACAAATGTGCTAGCTCCTTAAGGTCAAAGAGTTGAAAGAAGGAATCAACATTGTAGTATTTACATATTTGAACCATTTGCTTTTCTCTTTGTACATTTATTCATACAAGGCAATGGGATTTCACATAGTATATTGAAGATAACTTTTATAGGGACATAAACTATATTTTACAAAATAAATATATAATAAATGACCATTTAAATGTTTAAGAATTTACAGGCCTACCACAAGTCTTGGGATCTATTGACTATACGTATAAACATTATCACATAAATTTTAAAACATATTTGTCGTTTTTCCTCACAACGTGATTATACATCCTTCGGACAAGTGCATCTTGTTACTCAACTATGTCCTTTTGTTAACAACAAACTATGAGTAGTTTACTTTATATTAAGTAAATTAACCACATAGTTAATGAACAAAACAACCACATTTGATTATACTCTTATGCATGACCACCATTTTGTCAAATGAAAATCAATTTCATTATGTTTATATTATGAGAAAGGAAAATATGGGTTGACAACTAAGTATGTGGTTGCGATTTATAACAATAAATTGTCTGTAGAGATGTAAGTATCAAGCTAATAGCTAAATTAAAAAAATATGTTAGAACTAACTAGTTCATCTGTGACGACCCAACCCCGACCCCGAGATGGGAACGCGGGTCGTGCCGTCCAAATAAGGACTACAATCGTTCAGGACTCAATTATCAAAACTGACGTGACGCAACATTGGACACGTGGTAAAACTCGGCATTAAAAAGCCAAAATATTTTAAAATTTTAAAACCTGATATAACAATTAATAGCAAGTAAACCAAGTCATCGGCGAAATTACAGCCGGAACCCAACACTAACAAGTCATGCCAATATATAACCACCTCGACGGCTAAACATGCCGGAGAAACCACATCAATAAACAAGAGCTAAAGGGATGCTCAGCGGAAGTCTTAACAAGTGAACCAAATACAAGTAAGCAAGGCACGGCCAACAAGTGCCGGTAAATAACAAGAGACATAAGTAGCACTATACATTTAGTCTACAACAAGTACAAGTTACTATGATTACACATTCCCAAGCAAAGTCTAAGTGACTTGCTTAAACCCAACGTCCTTGCAAAAGAGAAAACCAAAAGTCCATGCTACCACCTCTAGGTGAAAAGTCGCGAGCACGAGTAGTCGATCAACCTCGAGAAGACGGTCCTGGACGACTAGGATCTAAAACATAAAGGGAGGGGTAAGTCATAAAGACTTTGTAAGCAACCAATATGCATGACAGATATAATGCAAGGCATACATAGCACGTATCCAGCAAGATCATGTTAGCACGTAGTTCTCATGTCGCGATGCACATTGTTTTCACATAAGTGCTTAATTAAATCACATAGGATAAGGATATGTTATAGAACCGGTGCCGCTTCGTAGTCCCTGAAATAGACAATGTTATCACGATTGTATTTGTCGGATGCACGTGTACGATACATCGACCACGATTAGTATTATTCCAAGCGCCCTTTGGTTACGACAAGGTACTCTTCTCCACTGTGATCAGTAGTGAAGGGTGTGTGCGAGTTATGGTGTGGCGATCCATCATCGCCATGAATCTCACGATTCATGATCATGATGCATCGTTAACCATCGAGACAATTCACGAAATGCCAGCTGGACTAATGGTATGTCAAGTAGGTATTTACTTGTCATACAAATCAAGTAAGGAGCGAGTCGACAAGAGCGAACTCGTCCGAGTCAAGTAGATGTTTACTCACGTAATAAATCAAGAAATGGAGCGAGGTCGACAAGAGCGACTCGTCCGATCAAGTAGGCATATTACTCTACGATATACAAGTCAAGCATAGATCAATCATGTCAAGAATTCCCAAGAACAAATTTACAATTCAATTGAACTCTAAACGTCGTAGGGATTCATTTGTAGAGTCGGTATTGTTCAATGACTCTCTAAAGCAACTCCGTTGAGTTATTACTAAAATATTCCTAAGTAGCGAATGAATGCTATATGCAATTCATGGCTCTTTTTCTATGTTCTCGATTCATATACAATTTGGCTATTAAGTCAATTATGACTTTTAGTCCGTCAAGATCCAAGTTCCCACTTTGTGAACCTCAACATGTTCATCAATTTTGAAGTTATGAATTACAACAAGTCCAAGAACAAAAGTTATTCCAAGTTCATCTTAGAACATTGTTCATACATGACACAAGTCCAAATTATCAATTATGAGTCATTAACCCACAATTTACAGAAAATTAACTCAAGGAATTTCATGTTATTAACATGATGCATGTCTTCTTAAGCATGTAACTAAGACTATCATGAAGGGAGCATACTTGATATTGAGCATACAAGACAAGGGATTGGGTACATACATCAAACACACAAATCAAACCAACAAAAGGAGAATCAAGACCTTCCAAGTTGTTTCTCTAGTCCCAAGTAACACAATTGTGGTTTTGCATGTAAGTTTGAGTGGTTGGATATGGGGATATGATGCACACACACCAATTACACTATTATCTCCCACACTTCACCTTTAAGCTACCATGGAAGACTTTGGAGAGGAAATGAAATTGTCTTATGTCTCTCACAATGATAAAGAGTATATATACAAGTCAATAAGTCAAACCAGGCTTCAATCTCGGCCATTGGATCAACAAGGGAGGGTCAACATCACTTAAAAATCAGTCAACTAAATAAGCTGAAATCGACGCTATGCGGCCATGCGGTCGCATAGGTTCCATGCGGTCGCCTCGCGCGGCCGCTTACAATCCAGAGAGTTTATGCGAGGGATAGGCTTAGCTTCATGCGGTCGCATAGGGTTCTATGCGGGCGCATCATGCGTCCGCATGAAATCCAGAAAGTTGATGCCTTTGACAAGCTCGCATCGCGGGCGGTGCGGATCATGTAAGAATGACTTCTAAGCACTTCAAAATGATACTACAATGTACCCAAGTCATCCCAAAGTGATACTAACTTCAAATCATGCTAGAAACACAATTAAAACTCATTCTATATAACACGTAGCACAATTAAATCATGCTAGAAACACAATTAAAACTCATCCCAAAGTGACACAAGCTCGCATCAGGCGGTCGCATAGGGTCTACTTCACACTTAAGAGAAATCACAAGTAATTATACCATGCTAATGCATTGACAACACAAATAAACAAGACTAAAACACTTAGTAATTATCAAACCGCAATTCATTATACTAACATGGCATTTCTATTCAGGCTTACAAGACATAAAATATGCAAGTAATACAATTTGAGAGCACTAGGGTGTCACATCATCAATAGTACATATAGCCCAATGATATTCCATCTCCATACTGAACTGCGACACCGTAGTACATATAGTATTACACATATAACTACAAGCATATAAGGAGTGTGAAGGCAACGAGAAACTCACAAAATTTTAACTCATAAAATAAATATTTTCTATTATTCACGTTTAAAAACTTTCATATAAATTCTAATATCTCCATCGCAACAATATATATGATGAAATTTTTTTGTAAAGACCGAATGAAAAATACAAACCAGTACCTCGAAATAGGATTAAAAATAATACTATTCGAGGAAAAGACGTAAGAGCTATGTGTTAAGGAATTAAAAATAATACTATTCGAGGAATCAATCAAATTAACAATTATACCTAAAGGATTAATCATATATTGAATTAAAGATGAGAAAACATATTTGCGTGAAATGTAGTCCATGACATAATCTCTTTGTCAAAAGAATTGGAACCTTAAATATACGTTTAATTTGCTTTCTTATCTTTTTTTTTTTTTTTATTAGAGAAACAGGGGCGGCACCCTGCTAGATTTTATTAAATAAAAAAAGAAATACAAACTTGAGGGGGACAACCAGCCTGGCCCTTATAAATGGGAGGACAAAGGAGCCTAACCTCGAAAAGGAAATACAACTTAGGAAATTCTAACATACGGAGTGTCCCTAGAATCCAAAATAACAGCTCCCTTAACAAACGGAGGAAGAGAACTAGAAGATAAAAAATAAAAGTTATCTCTAGAACTACAAGCATAGTTGGCTAACGCATCAGCAACAGAATTGGCTTCACGAAAACAAAGCAAACCTCTTATCCCTTTACAGACGAATGATGTCACGATAGATATAGATGCATTTCCAAGGGGGATGAATGCCTTTAGTGAACCATTCACAAATAATTTTGGAGTCAATTTCAATAATAGCATCATCTATGCCCTGATCTGATAACCAAACAATCCCTTGATGGAGAGCCTTTAATTCGGCCAAGGTGTTAGAACACCCATAATAAGAAGCATAAGCATAAACAAAAGCACCTCTATAATCCCTAATAATACCTCCACCACCACCCCTGGATTTCCTTTACAAGCACCATCAGAATTCAACTTAAAAGTACCTGTAGGAGGTTTTTCCCAATAGACAGACCGGACAGTGATTTTCCTTTTAGGCCCTGAATATGAAAACTGTCCTGAAGAGGATCTAGAAAACTGGAACCTGGCAGCCACAAGGATAGAATGCAGATCATGTTGAATAGAAGAAATAACAAGAGAGATAGGTTGAATAGAGTTTTCAAAGAGGGCAAGATTACGCCGCTTCCAAATGTGCCAAAGAATTAAGGAGGGTAAAAGCATGTTGATTTTGGATTTAGAATCCATCCACCAAGAGAAACACCTTTGCTCAATCGAATGGGAAAATAACGAAATCCCATAGGATTTATGAAAGAATCTCCACACTGAGGATGCAGCTAAACTGTTAAGAAAAACATGATCGAAAGTTTCCACTTCACTAGAGATACAACAGTAACATCTAGAAGCAGTATGAATACCTTTAGACCAAAGCCCTTCATCGAGAGGGAGCTTACGAAGAAATAACCTCCACATAAACACACTAATTTGGGGAGGCAGCAGCCTATTCCACACGAACTTAGCAGAGAACAAGTTGGGAGAGGAGGAAGAGAACAACAGCTTGGCCGATGAGATGGAAAAGAGCCCATTCAGAGAGAGCTTCCAGCATGGTTGGTCCTCATGCGAAGAAATGGAGATATTATGGTGGGTAATAACACGTTGGAGAGAAGAAGGAAGCCAACGGGCCGCAGCAGGAGAAATGGTGGAGCTGTCTTCGAAAAGATCCTTAACAGTCTGGAGAGGGCATCCAGCTGGTTTGGAAAAAAAGATCCCATCAATCCAATTATCATTCCAAATAGAGCAAAAACCTTTCCTAATCAACCAGAAAATATAAGGTTCAGCAATAGGACGAATTCTAAGGAGACGATGCCAGATATGGGAGCCTTTAGAGAGACTGAGAAAGGGGTGAACAGAAGAGCAATACCGGGCAGACATGAAGCTAGTCCAAAGATTCTTTTGAGACCGAAATCTCCACCATAATTTAACAGAGAAGGCCTTAATAAGAATTTTAGTGGAAAGGATGCCGATACCACCTTCACTGGTAGGGCGACAACATCGCTCCCAAGAAACCCAATGAGATTTATTCTTCCCATCTATGCAACCCCAAAAGAAATTGGAAAGCAAACGATCAATAGAATTAATCACCGAAATAGGAGGATCAAGAGAGGCAATCTGATAAGCCGTGATAGATTGCAGAACATGATTAATAAGGATTATACGACCTGCAGCATTTAGAAAACCTCCCATCCACGTCCCAATTTTATTTTGTAACTTGAGAAGAAGAGAATCAAAAATTTGCCTTCGTTTACGACCACAGTAAATAGGACAGCCCAGGTAATTGATAGGAAGTTCTCCAGGTTGGAACCCAATGGTGGAAACAATAGAATGATGCCTGTTGGCTGAAATATTCGGAGTAGTATAAACTGAACTTTTCGCAAAATTAATAAGCTGCCCTGAAAAATTCTCATAATCTTGGAGCAACTTTTTATGCTTAAGAATAGATGCCCTACTACCATTGCAGAATATAACAACATCGTCAGCGAAAGCAAGGTGAGAGGTAATAGGGCAACCACTAATGGTGGAGTAAGAAACTCCAGTAGAAGAGCTATGCAATCTGTTCAGGCAACGACTTAAGACTTCAGCAGCAATAATAAAAAGACTAGGAGAGAGGGGGTCGCCCTGACGAAGGCCTCTAGAAGACTGAAAAAAGCCAACAGATTCACCATTAGGAGGACAGAAAACCAGTTTTCGGATATCAAGCGCCAGATCATATCAATAAAGACTTCACAGAATCCAAATTTTCGAAGAACTTGGGTAAGATAAATCCAGGAAACCCGATCAAACGCCTTAGCCATGTCAAGCTTGAGGATAATATTAGAACCAGGAACTTTCTTTTTAAGGAAGTGCATCATCTCTTGAGCTAGAAGGATGTTGTCTTGAATAATGCGACCCTTAGTAAAAGCACTTTGATTATCAGAGATAATATGCGGAAGAATCACAGCAAGGCGGGAAGACAGAATTTTAGAGATAACTTTGTTGCAGAAATTACAGAGGCTGATGGGCCGAAGATCTTTAAAAGAGGATGGCTTATCAACTTTTGGGATAGTCGCAATTAAAGTACTAGTCCAATTCCGAGGAAGAGAAAAGCCAGCAAAGAATTCTAGAACCGCGGCATGAAAGTCTGCGCCAATAATCGGCCAACAAGAAGAGTAGAATAACCCGGTAAACCCATCAGGGCCTGCTGCACTTGATCCACTCATACCCAAAATAATGTTTTTAACTTCATCAATAGTAGGAGGAGAAGTCAACATGGTATTCCATTCATCTGTCACCAGCCTAGGAATAACATCCAGATTGCAATTCACCAAAGGACCTTCAACACGAAGCTGATCTTCAAAGTAATGAACTGCTCCGTGTTTAATTTCAGAATCAGTTTTCAGCAGTTTACCCGCAGAATCTGTGATGGAATGAATGTAAAGCCGGCGCTGCGTTTGCTTGACCGAAGCATGAAACATTTTTGTGTTGCCTTGACCTTCGCGAAGCCACTTAATTCTGGATTTCTGCCTCCAATAGTCTTCTTCATGAGATAAATCTTTCGAAGAACGCTGGGCATGCATCAGAGCAGCTCTATTCTCTTCCGAAGCATTAATTTCAAATAAAAGCTCTTTCTCTAAAACGGTCTCTTCTGCCTGGGATACGTTAGAAAATATGTTACCAAAAACATTTTTATTCCAGTGTTTAAGAGAGTTTTAACACAATGGCTTGTTGGAGAATGCTGCATAGGTCTTCCCTCAACCGAGGTTGCCCAAGCGAATGCACAATATTACGGAAATCGGATGACCTGCCCAAGTGTTAATAAAACGAAATAAAGAGGGACGACGACTTTGAGATTGAGATATCCGACAAGCAAAGGGGTGTGATCCGGCGGTTCTATTGAGATGTTGCACCAATGTAACATTGAAGGTATCCAGCCACTTTATGTTGCCCAAAATCCTGTCAATCCTCTGATGAATAGTAGCATCACCCTCGCGCTTATTCCACCATGTATAGGCACTTCCAGAATAACCCAAATCAGACAGACCCGAAGCAGCTATGTAGGCATGGAAATCCAAAGCGCCAAGCCTATCCCAACCTTGCCCACCAGATTTCTCACTAGGCTGCAATATGATATTGAAGTCGCCCCCAACAATCCAAGGAGAATTCTGAGTGATATGGCTAATATTAATTAAATCATCCCAGAGAATTCGACGATCCTGCACATCGCACTTAGCATAGACACAAGTGAAATAGGAGAAAGCAGGCCAAGAGTAATGTTGAGTTCTAAGAGTAAGCTGCTGAGCCGTGTCAGAAACTATAGAACAAGTGTAGCAAGACTTAGCAAATATCCAAATAGAGCTAGCCAAATTAGAAAAACAAAGACGGAAATTTAACTTACGATTTATGAGATTGGCTTTGTGAGAATCAAGCATGGGTTCAAAAATAGCAATAAAGGATATCTTGTGGTTTCAAACAAGATGTTTGAGACGGGTTATAGTGGGATCGTTCCCAATACCCCGAATATTCCAAAAAAGAACTTTAATTTCCATGAGTAACCTTTTTAAAATTGCCATTAGAGTGCTTAGAAGCCTTGGAACGAGTTAGTCTGCCTGCTTGAGGTAAAATGCAATCTAAATTTTTACCCAAATCAGTAATTTCTAAGTGAAGAGCTTCCAGAGAGGTATTAACATCCACATCATCTTCTTCCTCCTCCTCAACAACATTAAGAACAGCAAATCTGTTAGGAGAAATAGAAAACACATGATTGGGCCGAGTATCCTTACCAGCATCATTCATAGCTGAAACAGATTCATCATCATCTGAAATGGCACTGTTAGCATTCTGATTTGCCACATCAGAGACTATGTCCACCCTACACAACTTGTTATCCAAGACAGCATCAGTAGGAAGGATATCCTTTTGAGAATTATTGGCCACAATAATATCAGGAGACTTGGTGGCTTTATCATCAACAATAATAACAGGAGAATTGGCGGCCTCAGTGGGAGACTTGGTGACATTATCAACATCAAAGTTGTTATTTAAAGCACTAGTCACAATATCAACATTTTGGTTGTTATTATCAACAATAGTGGCAGCAGGAAACTTGGAGATATCATCATTAGTTTGGCTAACAGTTATATTATTGATCTCAATTCCTGCAACTAAATGATCAGTGGAGTTGGACTTTAAAATGTCCGAAGTAGCAACTGTTTGAGTAGTGGGAATAATAGAATGATTTGCATTATGAGAAGGGAGATTAGAAGTGATACCTTTTTCTTGATCTGATTTTTTCGGAGTCCAACGAGTTGTAGTCTTAGAAGGACCAACAGAGACAAGAGGAGTAGTAGTTGCAGTTTTTGTAATAACCAAGTTAGGATGTTTTACCTTGCAAGATTCTTCAGTATGCCCTTGTCGACAACAATGTTTACAATACAGCGGTAGCCCTTCCACTTCAACCGTTTGCCAAAAGCCTGAGATTTGGGCTCCGCAATCGATCCAGACACGAGTGGGAATAGACTTGAGGAGGTCGATCTCTACGCAAATTCTGGCCAAGCTTGGACGAGTCAAGTTTGCAGTAGGCTGGTCTGTCATAAGAGTCCTACCAAGCATGTTTCCAATAGCGAATAAAACGATGACGATGAAACAAATGAATAGGGCCCTGGGATGGAAAACCAAAGCTGGAACTATGGAGCTTTCGATGTCGGGTCTGAAATCTGGTGTCCATTTAAAGACACGCATGGGGAATCGACCAAGAAACCATTGGTCTTTAATCCATAAGCGCTGGAAGTCCTCTTCATGATGAACCCGAATGAGAATATGTTTGGCATCCATGTGAGCAACCGAATAATCTGCCTTTAATCCAAAAGTTTGAAAGTGTTTTCGTATTGCATCAATGGAGGGCCGGCCATGAGAAAATTTCCCGATTAATGTTAGCCGGAAAGGTTGAGCAAGTGAATTAGCAATATCATATGGGATTTTAAGAGATGGTTCTCCCTTGTATGTGGCTGGTGGGATGGAAAAAGAAGGAACGGTCGCAGTGGATGACCCCACAACGGATGAATAGGATTTGGGAGGTGATGTTGTTGGATGATGGGAAGGCAGTGGTGGGGTTTCATCAGGAGGAGGAGGCGCAGCAGCCAGGGCTGCCTCCATGCACACGGCGTTGGAACCCTAGGGCGAGAGAGAGAGAAATTTTAGAGAGAGAAAAAATTTTTTTCCTTCAAGTGTCCAACAATGCCTTCTTATCTGACACATTACTACGTAATCAAATTTTAAACCAGATAACTAGAAGATTAAATTGACTAATAAAGATAGATTTATGTATCAATTTGGAAAATCAGCTAACTAATAACAACTAGCATTTATTGGGTACGAGAAGTAATTAATGTCATTCTTATCATGTTACTAAAGTTGGCCTATAAAAAGAATTTATAGCAAACACAAATGACCAAAAATATTTTCCTTTTCTCTTCAAGTAAAGTAAAATTTTACAATTTGTTCGTGTTTATGGCATATCATCATTCAATGTCAAACAAAAAAATATATTATTTTGTTTGATGATATACCATGAATAGCAATCAATTTGTTGAATGTTTTGAACAAGTTAGCCGAATTCTTCTGTAACGACCCGAGCCCGAAGCCCGGTCCGCCACGCATAGCCCACGCACTGGCCCACTAAGCACCTGGGTCAACTGGCCCACCACAAGCCACCCAAAAGTCCATGGATAGGTTGGTGCCCAGTGGTAGTGGGTGGCCACTTATAAAGCACACACAAGTCCCACATCTACTCGATGTGGGATATCACAATCTCCCCCACTTGAATCCTTGACGTCCTCGTCAAGAGCCAAAGGAGGTCGTCCCACATCTACCCGATGTGAGATATCACAATCTCCCCCACTTGGTTCAAGTTAGTTTTGTCTCAGAGTTGTTGCTCTTTTGTATCCCTACAAAACACTACAATTGTGAAATTACTCTTAGTGAGAACAACTTTTTTGGAAATAAAGTATCTTTCTATCATAACCAATTGTGAAATTTCTCCTAGTGAGAACAACTTTTTTTTTTTTTGCCTAATTCATGTTTTTTCTTCATTAAAATGTAAACTCACAACCGTAATCAAACAAACCTTTTTAAGTAGGTAAATATAATACAATTTAGGGAATCAAATAAAATATCACTTTGGCATAAAAGAGTAATGATATATTGACTTAATGATGAGTGAACCTATCTGCCTTAAATGTAGTTCATTACATAATCTCTTTATATAAGTAATTGGAACCTTCTTTTTATATTCTTTTGTTGCAAATTCCATAGATATGTAGATATAATTTTATAGGTTTTGCTCTGGTTTGATCACTTGTGATAAGGAATTGGACATGATCGTATTTTTATAAAGTCAACTAAATCATAATAATTGGTTTAAACAAAAACTAAATCATAATATACCAAGCTGGATTGTGAAGTGTATATGGCTAGGTATTGCCTTCTCTTTATTAAACTTTTTTAAAGATAAGGGATCCTCATTCGAAACATGGATTACTTCAATTCACCTGTGTTTGGTCAACTTTGATAGGTTACACATCCTTTAGGGATATGAGGGGGAGGGGATGTGAAATGTTTGCCTTCAATTCTTGCATAACACCAACTCATACACCCTCAAAATTGGTTTATTTTATTTATTTTTTTTTTTACGGAGCAACTTAGTGGATATGTATTCATTTGTGCTCATGTCACCGAAAATTAATGTTTTCTGGGAATAAAGTTGTAACGTAGCCTATTGAAAAATTTCTCCTAGTGAGAACAATTTTTTTTGCCTAATTTTTTTTTTTTTTTACTTTGTTAGAACTTAGAATATTGTCAACTCACAACCTTGACTCAAACAAACTTTATTTTAATTCATAAAGATTATACTACATCCATTTCCAAAAAAGAGTCCAAACTTCCTTTATAAAGCGTTCTAAAAAAAGGGTTCACTTTCAAATCTTTTCTTTTCTCGATGTTACCACATGGGTATCTTTGGCAAGCACACGACATCCTAAAATTTAAAATAGAGTCATATAACATTTTTTAATCTTTGTGCAGAGTCAAGTATGATTCTTTTATTGAACGAAGGGAGTGTTATTTAGGGAAATAACTAAATTAGCACTTAGGCCTGAAAGAGTAAAGACATATTTATCTACTTGAAATTTAATTAATCCATGAAATAATCTCTTTGTCGAAGATTATTAGCACCATAACTCTATGTTCAATTTATTCATAATTAGTCATAGCAACATCAGAAGCGAGGCATATTCCTCGTGGTGTTCCTTAACGGGCAAAGCAATTGGTGCATACCACTGTGGAATCATCGTCAAGAAACCCACGAGTAGTTCATTGTGCAAGAGAACTCATGCAGAGGGAAGTCTTATTACTCTAAAGGGGAACCAGAAGAGATAGGGGCTCTATACACACCATCTGTCACACCTTCGGAATAGGTTTCACAAGACTCTAGAAGTGAATGCTTGCTTGGAAGAAAAGAAGTCCCTTAATCGTAACTTTGAGAGCCCAATGATCTTTAATTCCATGGGAGTGGTTATGCTAAAAATGTACTCACCGTGCGAAAAAAACATAAAGCAAATTCAAACAACATGACTAGAAGACAAAATTTCCTAATAAAGGTGGATGTATGTATAAATTTTATAAACATACTAATCAATAACAACAACAAGGATTTACTGCGTACTAGAAGTAATTAATATCATTGTCATCCTATTACTAAAATTGGCCAATGGAAAGAATCCGTGAAAAACATAATTGACCAAAAAAAAACTTCTTTCTTTTGAAGTAAAGTTGTAACGACCCGAGCCCGAAACCAGGTCCGCCACGTATGGCCTACGCTGGCCCACTAAGTAACTGGGTCAACTAGACCTACCACAAGTCACCCAAAAGTTCAGGGAAGGTTGGTGCCTAGTGGTAGTGGGTGACCACTTTATAAGTCACACAAATTCCTCATATCTAACTGTGTGGGATGAGGGTGTTACGATCTCCCCCACTCAAATCATTGACATCCTCGTCAAGGCCCAAATGATGGGAACCCCAGGCAATGTGTCCAACACATTTTTTATCAGGACCCACTCTGATACCATTTGTAAGACCCAAGCCCGAAGCCCAAAGCCCAGTCTACCACGCATAGCCCACGCACTGGCCCACTAAGCACTTGGGTCAACTAGGCCTACCACAAGCCAACCAAAAGTACTTGGAGTGATCGTGCCTAGTAGTAGTAGTGACCACTTTATAAGTTAAACAAAATGTTCACATCTAACAAATGTGGGATAGGGGTGTTATAATCTTTCCTACTCAAATCATTGACGTCCTCGTCA
Source organism: Platycodon grandiflorus (assembly GCA_016624345.1). Taxonomy (NCBI): domain Eukaryota; kingdom Viridiplantae; phylum Streptophyta; class Magnoliopsida; order Asterales; family Campanulaceae; genus Platycodon; species Platycodon grandiflorus. Next base: position 68,603,302 of record CM028361.1, read on the forward strand.
AGGCCCAAAGGATCGGTACCCCGGGAAATGTGTCCAACACATTTTCGGTTGGGAACCGCTCGATACCATTTGTAACGACCCGAGCCCGAACCACGATCCGTCACATGTGGCTCACTAAGCACTTGGGTAAACTAGGCCTACCACAAGCCCACCGAAAAGTACATGGATAATGTTGGTGCCTAGTAGTGGGTGGCCAATTATAAGACACACACAAGCCCCGCATCTATCTAAAGGCACTAACCTTCCCTGGACTTTTGGTGGCTTGTGATAGGCCTCGTTGACCCAGGTGCTATGTAGGCTAGTTCATGGGCCATGCGGGGCATACTGAGATTTGGGCTGAGTACATTACACGTATAGTCAATAGGTCCCATGACTCGTGGTAGGCCTGTAAACTTTAAAATGTTTAAATGTTCATTTACTATATATATATATACATATATATATATATATATTGTCAAAATATAGTTTATGTCTATATAAAATTTATTTTCAGTATACTATGTAAAATCCCATGGCCTTGTACGAAGAAATGTACAACTAAAGGAATAGAGAAAAGCGAATAGTTCAATTATGTAAATACTACAATGTTCATTCCTTCTTTCAACTCTTTGACCTCAAGCAGCACATTTATTTATAGAAAATCTAAAGCCAAAAAGTAATAGATGGTCCAAACGCTTAACCTTGTGAATTCTGCTTCCTCAACATCTCTTCATAGTGGTTTCACATTTTAACGACATAGAAAAAGTTAGTTTGAGTTATGGTCGCCATTTAACATTCTTATGAAGTAAAGAACCAACATGCTCTTGCTCAACTGGTACGACTCACTTCTCTTAATACAACTGTCGGGTGTTCAAGCCTCACCAAAGACACCATTGTTGTTCAAACAAAAGGCACTAGTTAGTATTGTTCAGTTCTCTTAACGGAGAGGTCGAGTTTTCAAGTCTCACTAGAGACACCCTGGTACTTCACTACTCTCATTGGAGAAGTCAGGAAGCACTATTTATTCTAGCCACACAAAAGCACAATATAGTCCTAATTGTAGCCTTTCAAGGTATTAAATAATAATAATACGGGTTGAGGTAAAGTGTATGTTGCCTCTAACCTTTAAAAAAATAAAAATAAAAATAAACATTAATAGAAATATATTTAAAAAAATATGATGTAAACAAGAGATACTCATGCGAAAAAAGACTTTCTTACTAGGATATATTTCTGAATACGCTTCTTTACAAACATACTTTAGTACCCTAAACATGAACCTGTATTCACGTGATAGCGAAGGAATATTTATCCACTAGGTTACGCAGTTAAAATTAAAAATAGCTTTGCGGGAACATAAGTTGGTTTTGGGCAACAATTGAACGCAAACATTTCATCTCCCACGTTAGATCCCCAAAACACGCCAAACTTGTCATAGTTGCCCAATACATAAGTGAATCGAGTCATTGATGTTTTGATTGAGGATCAATTATCTCCAAATAAGTTTAATCATGAGAAGGCAGCAGTAGATCGCTTAATAGTTGGTCTTGGTATATGTTGATTAACTGACTCGTTACAAATGTGATTATTTTCATGCCATATCACAAGTTATCTAACTAAAGAAAAACCTGCTATAATTTACATATTCATATCTAAAGAATTTTTCAAACATGTGAAAACATTTAAAAAGTTGATCGTTGTTCATAACATTTCATCAAAACAAATGTCTTAACAACAATTGATGAAATGATGTTAATAAGATCCGACTGCAACGTCTTTTTGGATTACAAAAGAAAGATGACTCGTGAGATCCAATAAGAAAAACTAACTCGTGAGATCCAATAAGAAAAACTAACTTGTAACAATTTGTTTTAAAGATTTGGATATGAAGAATTTGCCTAACTTCTTGAAAATGTTCTAGAAGCTAGTTGATATTCATGGCATATCATCAAACAAATTAAATTTTTTTTTTTGTTTAACATAATCAAATCTATCTAATATTTTACTAAATATACAACATATTTATACGTAACAAACTCATAGAATCTTCTTGATTTGATCTAATGTATCTAAGAAAGGTAAAAATAATTTAATAAATTATAAACCGAAAATCACAACCTAAATATGATTTTTGGTATGGTAAATTTAAAATCTAACAGATTTCCAAATGGCATTTCGAGCCCTTTCGGATCGGGTGTTTGGAAAGGTATTTGTAAAGGTTGGGAGCCTTTCAAGAACCACATTTCCTTTGAAATCGAAAATGGTTCGAAGGTGAAACTAAGAAAAGTGGTGTGGGGAGGTAGAGCTTTGGAGATTGTTCCCTGATCTTTTTGATGTGGCAGTGGATAAAGATTGCTATGTTAGTTCGGTTCTTCAAGTAGAGCAAGGTAGGGTGGTGTCGAATCCCATTTTTCGAAGAAATCCTCGAGATTGGGAAGTGGTGCAATGTGTGCCTTTTTTGCTACACTCTACAGGTATGGATAGTAGCAGGGACAATAAGGTTCGGTGGGAAGCTTCGAGCAACAAAAAAATTCTCAATTAAGTCTTACTTCAACATCTTATTTGGAGCCCGTTTGTTCGTGCATTTTGGCCAAAACGCAGGGTTAAAACATAGCTTATTCCTTAACTTAACGTTTCAATGTTGCGGTAGAAAAAGCTGCGTATTCAAAACGCAGCTGCATTTTAAAACGCTGAAATTCCTAGCTTTTTCCCAAAACATAGATTTTAAAACGCAGTAGGGAATAAAAATCTGCGTTTTGACTTAATACCTCAAACACATTTATAAAGAAAAAAGTCGCGTTTTAAATAATCTGCATTTTTAAAACACTGCGTTTTGAAAATGCTACACCAAACGGGCTCTTGGTAGTGGTGATTCTTCTTTTCCTTTGAAGATCATTTGGAAATCTAGAGCACTGACTCGTGCGGCTTTCTATGTGTGGGAGACCTGACATGAAGCCATTTTGATAGGAGATAATCTTCGCTCTAGAGGGAAAATTTATATAAATGGTGTTTCATGTGCAAAAATAGGGGTGAGGATGTCAACCATTTGCTGCTTCATTGCCCAGTGGCGTTGATATTGTGGAATCTGATTTTTGGTATGTTTCAGCTCTCTTGGGTGATGCCTAGATCTGTTCGGGAGCTGTTTTTTAGCTGGTCATTGTATAAGCGCAGAAGGAAAAATCTCATTTGGGAGACAACTCCTTTTTGGGTGTGTTGGTATATTTGGAAAGAATGAAATAGAAAAGTTTTTGAAAATATAGAACGGCCAGTGGATCAAATGAAGAATGGCCTTTTGCGAACTCTTTTTGATAGGTGCCCGGAAGCTGTGAATACTTCTAACTTGTCTGCTCTTTCTTTTGGTGACTTTGTGTGATATTCTACATCGGGCAGATGTGGGACTTGTATATGCTTTATAAGTGGTCACCCACTACCACTGGGTACCAACCTATCTATGGACTTTTGGGTGGCTTGTAGTGGGCCAATTGACCCAAGGTGCTTAGTGGGCCAGTGCGTGGGCTATGACGAGGACGTCAAGGATTCAAGTGGAGGAGATTGTGATATCCCACATTGGGTAGATGTGGGACTTGTGTGTGCTTTATAAGTGGGCCAGTGCGTGGGCTATGCATGACGTACTGGGCTTCGGGCTCGGGTCGTTACACTTTGTGAAAATCTTTAGTCTGGAGTAAATGTTTTTGTATACTATACAAAGGACGTGTCACCTACTTTGACGATGTATTTATATATTCTTACTTATCCAAAAAAAAAAAAAAAGAGTTATAGCCAGAAGGCACATATTGGCTTTTACTTTATACAAGAGTTAGACCCGTAAGATGTACAGGACATTTTAATAATTTTATTATTAAAATTATTAACTATAAAAGAGATAAATTTAATCAATTCAATTAAATTAAATATTTCATTATTTGAAAAATGATTTAGTTGGTGTACATAAATTGAAATTTGAGTTTATAAAACAAACTGATTTTACATGTTAATGTAAGATAGTTATGATATCCATCCTATCTTAAAAAGATTAGAAGAATTTAAAAAAAAAAAAAAGGAAGATATTAATTAAGTAAGAATTATGTAGGTATGCTAAATTAAAAAGATTAGAAAAAATATTTATGGAATTTAAGTAATTGTAATTAGGACCAATAAAATTTTGACATTGATTTTCAGCAATTAAAGAAATTCAAAACTACCAAATATTAGCATTATAATTTTGTAGCTCATCTAGACAAGATCACATTGTCATAATATATATATTAATTACTTAACTTTTCTTAATTTGTATACATGTGACACAGAGACTTTTTTATGGATAAAAATAGTCCTCCCGCTGTTCCTAAATTGTCGTTTAATTTAACTTTTTTTAGCCAAATAAAATATTTTTTAAATACAAATATTTTTCAAATACAATTTTACGTATATATATATATATATATATGTTTTTAAGTCAAAAAACATGTAATTTGTCGTACTTTAAAACAAGACATTTTCCAAATACAATTTTACGTATATTTTTTTATTTTTTTAAATCATAAAAATGTAATTTGTCGTACTTTAAAAGTGCGACTAATTACATGTTTATAATTTAAGAAAAAAATAAAATACTATACATCAAATTTGAATTTAAAAATATCTTTTTTGACCAAAAAATGTCATATAATTTAGAAACGGAGAGATTATAATATTAATGCTTTTTAAAGCGAACATCTAGACGCAAAAGTACAGAACAATTTTTTTGGCTTTTTACTAGTCAAATGTGACTCTTACTATAGAAGAGAAGAAGCATGTCTTTTGAAAATTACTGTGTCAAGCCTAGCAAGTGAAGCTCATTCTGGTTCAGACTTGAATTCTATCTCCCAAACAGCTCTAATATAATCCAAATTTAAGTAAATTTTGTCAACTTGAATTAACCTTGGTTTTATTTTGATTACAGCTGGTGGCAACATGTATATTACAACAAGCACTGAAACAGTACAACAGAGTGAAAATTATCTTCTTCTTTTCTTGATAAGTAAAGAGGCATACAAACAAAAGTCACCAAAGCAAAGATGAGGAGTGTGTACACTACGAGCATACTCGACCAAAAGAACGTAACTAACCACAAAACCATCCACAAACTCTACAAAAGAATTAACTTAAGTGAGCTACGACTCTGTACACCAAAAAAACAAAAAAACAACGTATTGACATACGAGGCAGTGACGCCTTCAATCTAGGGATATCTCATTGTTCTCAAAAGCCGTCTGATTCCTTACCCTCCATATAATCCAACAGACTCCCGGAGATCAAAATTTAACACAACACAGGGATTAAAACCAAAAAGAACTAAAAAGAAGGTAAAAACAAGTATAAACAAACTATGGCAGCCACCATGAATGAAACACATGAAGCCTAGCACATTGATAACATCAAGCAAAAAGAGCCAAGTGCCCTTGTCTGATCGCTGCAAAAGTTTCCATTAGACTGGTGATGAAGCATACTATACATGGTATGCTACTGCAGAAAGACAGACATCATATATAATAGGTGTAAGGTATTCAAGAATTTATGTGCCAACAGCAAGCTGGAATACCAGGGCTCCAATAAATAAGGTTGATGAGCCCAGCATAATTCAGGCAAGACAGTCAGAGCAGCTGTTGTGCTTGACGATTCTGCCACTGCCGCCCCGAGCAAATCAGTGAACTAAAAACATGTGCTTCATGTTGAGACATAAACACACATCAGGTAAAATCAAGCCTAGCAAGCAATTAATAAAGATCCTGAGGCCACACCTCTCACAACTCAATTGGTTTTGAGATGGGCCCCCATACTTTTAGATGGTATCAAAGCAAGTTGTTCACACGTGTAGGCCCAACGGCCCACCTTCTTGCTCCACACCACCCGAATCAATTGGTTTTGTGATGGACCCTGGACTGTAAGACTTCGAGTTACGCTTCACCATGCAACCCCACCCTCATAGTCTTACTGCTAAAAGACAATGCTAGGGTCATCTGAAGATTGAATTCGATACCAAGCACCAACAGTGGGGGAGCGAGTCCAAATATCTTAGCCGCGTGCCTTTCATATGTGAAACCAACCCTCAGCTTGAACGCATTCACTGCTCCAGAAAACGGAGAAGGTCAACTCCAGGAAATCTTGAACAAGAAAGGATGGCATTTAGGTTGCAACAAGTAGACCATACTTCTGCAGTCACTTGGATGAATGCTGCTCAATAAACACCTTTGTCAGTATGGGCTTAATAAGCCTAGCTAAAAACCACATTAAGAATTTAGAATGAGACATTTTCATCGAATGCCATCTCCCCTTCCCCCCAACCCCCACCCCCCAACAATAAGCCAAGATTTCTTGCGACCGTGAGCAAGAAAGCAAAAGGTGTATTTCATATCCCTTCCAGTCCTACCTATAGGGACAGTTGGCAAGTAAGTAGAGCTATATCTTAGAAGATAGTCCCTTGTGGGCAACTGCCAAAGGAGAGCCTTCACTAAGGAAAATTTAAATCTTGTGTGGGTTGGTGAAGCTCACAGTTGATTGCTAAAGTAAATACTCGTGCTAAACATGTATGCACATCAAACTAAACAAAATTCAGAACTGCCGCATGACAAATATTTTCAAGAGAAATTTGAATATGCTCAGAGGACTTTAAGCTGAGGGGTTAAATTGATAGCAAGGGTAAATTTGAAAAAGATGTTAATAAGCAAATCAAAAGAAAATTTGATAAGCAAAGCCATTCGTGTAACTCTTCAAACAGGAATTAATCAATAATAAATCATGCAAATAAAAATAAAAGAATTCATCAAAAGTAAATGGAAAAATCACCAATTAAAGATGTAGTTATGAAGTGAGAACTTCTCTGTTCTTCAAATACATTTCATTACGACTAATTCGAAAAAGCATTAACAGCCAAAATTGGAAACAATAAACTAAAAAAATACATAGTTGGAAGGTAAGTCGTTACTCATTGGGCCTTTGATTGTTGTTTCATATTGTTGGCGTAAGTTTCATACAAACCAGGTACCTCATCCTTGTAAGGAAGCACAAAGTTCTCGACAAACTTCACCTCCGCAACACTTAGAACACGACTGAGAGTCAGGTTACTCTTCACGAGCTTACGCCCCTTCAAGATTTTCAAAACTTCATGCCGCGGTTTTACCCTTTTCTCAAAACTATAATTGAGGAGGGCAGGGTCAGAGGCTAAGTGAGCAGGTGTACATCCAAGTTCCTTCATGAAAAAGTGCAATTTACATCGAATTGAAGATTCTGATTTTCCCAAGGTGGTAGGCATATTCCTAGCCAAAAAGAGTATGTTGGAATCCAACCAACCAAAGCTCCTAAAGACACAAAACTTATTTTCCAATGTTGAACTACTAAGCCCACTAAGTGTATAAATAGCTTGGAAAAACGCATCAGAACCACAGGGAATCCCCAATTCAACTTTGATTCTATGCAATAAATCTCGAAGCCGCTCAGGCTCATTCATCAAGAGTCTTGGCTTTCTAATTAAAATCTTCTCAATATTTTCTTGCGAGACACCATAATTTCGTAACAGATCAATATTTGGAGCAATTACTTTGGAGGGTTTTGTTGAAATAATGTGCGGGGATGAGCTCAGAGCTTTAACAATCTTATCATCACAGCCGCCAAATACATTTCTCAAATAACTGATAGTTGGTATGATGCTGGTATCTAAACGTCTCCCGAAAATACCACTATTATTCTTAATGAGCCTGACCAGATGTGATCCGGTTATGCCGAGATCCCGTAAAACCCTAATTTTGGATTCTAGGGTTTCATCTGGTCTATGTCGTAGGACTTTTGGTACAGAAAAAACGACATCTTTGAGCTGGGTATCGTCTAAACCACCGACATGTTTGAGGAGATGGATTACTAAATCGGGATTTTTGATGGATTTAAAGTGACTTACCTTTGATGATGCTAAGATGGCTTTATCTTTGGACAACCCAATTGAATTAATCAGGTAATCCACCACGAATTCAGGAGACTTGTTCTTGCTATCACCATCTTCTGCAGCATCACTAGCTGTAGTAGATGTAGTTGAGAATTGAAAACGAAGAAGAAATGGATAGGGAGACGCCTCTCTCAGTCTCACTCCTCGTGAACCCACCACCGCCCACATTTTTACCAAAAGTAGGATTTGTTTGTTTCTCCCTGTGCGTGTGTTTTTTCATCTTCAAAACTGAATTTTCAATTCATTCAAATAAGTTGTCAAACTTCGCTAATTGCCGCAATAAATGTCTTATTTAGAACACAAAATATGAGTGGGTTATTCACACCCTTAAATTTTTTATGTACACTTTTTTAAATATTATAAAAATATTATTAAAAATTTGACCTAGTTATCCTTAATGAAACACTTATAGTAGTATTCGGTGAGTCTTGTGATGGTGTTCGGTAGGCTCTGTCGAACACTCTAAAGGTGTTTGGTCGGCCGATCACCACTAAGGGTATTCGGTCAATTAGGCCGAACACTGACGCCTACTCTTCCGGCGATTCTCCTTCTTCAATTCTAGCCCTCCCTTTACGCGAATTGGGTATTACCAGCGATGAATAACTCCTCACAACAAAAGTTAGATGCTTGCGAGGGAATTAGAAAAGTAATGAGATTTGGGAAAGTACCAATCCAGATATGAGATTAAACACAACTCAATGCGCACTTCCTTCCTAGCTTATTGAATTGAATACTGAAAGTGAAAAGCATAGGTACAGTTGAACAAAGCTAATCAAGGCTTTCCCTCTCGGATTTGGCGCACACTGACTTCCTGATAGAGAGAAAATAGGAGTTTATGCCCATTGTCCCACCAATGGAGGCGTAGCCGATCAGACTGGAAGGAGGAAGGAAGGAGGAGGGAAGGAGGAGGGGCGAGGGGAGGGAGATGAAGTGCTAAAGATCAGACTGGAAGGAGGAAGGAAGGAGGAGGGAAGGAGGAGGGGCGAGGGGAGGGAGATGAAGTGCTAAAGAATGATTGAAGTGGGGTGTACTTAGAAGGGGTTAAATTTTAAGAACTGTAAAATAGATAAATATGAGGTGTATTTAGTATTTAGGGAGGTCGGAATTTTTTGGGGATAGTGTACTTAAAAAAGGGGCGTACTCATAAAATTTGGGGTTGTGAATAGCAAACCTATAAAATATTACATAATTACTAGTATGTAACCCGTGCTCCGCACGATTAGTTTTTTTAATTAAATATAGTACATGCTCATTTTATAAGATTTATTATATGATATATATATATATATATAAATATATATATATATATATATATATCAATTCAAATATGACACAAATAGCAAATATTACAAATTTTCAGTTTACTTGCTCAAAAATAAACAGAACAAAGTATGCACAAAGATGGTAACGTAAAGAGATATAATGTCTTGAAAAGCCAATCATAATGAACAATGAAATGTCAGTCTAACAACTTTGGTATAGCCACCATTTTCTTGGACATTGAAATGCCAATTGCAGCTGTAAGTACACTATGAAGAGTGGTTTTCGAACATCCTAGAGGTCCATGAAGAAGAATACTTCGCATAGGTGACACTTCGAGTCTCAAAAATGCATCAGAATGTTTCAAAGGCCACTCAACATCTTGCTTGAGCTTTTTCTGCATCATGCATTGACACATCATGATCACGCCAAAAAGATTGTATGTGAACATGTCTCGTCCACGTGTGTAGTTTAGTAGGATTCCGACTTTATGTTGCAGGGATTACCCTTGAAGTGTAAGTAGCCTTAAACCTGTGATCAACAAAGAACACCGTAAGGGGTGCTGGGTTGTCCCAGCGATAACCCTCAGGCGTGAGAATTAGCAATACTTCGTGAGAGAGGTAGAGCTAAAAGAATCTGTAAGCAAGTAATTTGCACGTACCTTTTGATGCCAGTGAGGGTGCTTATTTATAAGGAGATAAGCCATAATCCTAGTTAGTTTCGGAATGGGAGAGATATGATTAATCCCCATGTCCTTCGGATTGTGTTTCACCGAGCTGAAGGGGCCATATCTAGGTCGGTTTGGTATACTCCTAGGTCGCTCGATATTGTCAAGGTCGGCCTGGTATGTTCAGGTCGCTTGATGCTGATGAGGTCGACCTGGGATGTTCCCAGGTCGCACCGTATGTGTCAGCGTGTTGGGAGAGTATACTGGTGAGGTGAGTGACCTGTCGTATTATGATTTTCAGGTCGTCATGTTTGAGGTGGGCGTATGTCACCTCGGCGCTTGCCCAGCTGGAGTCTATGAAGCCGTGATGTCTGCCATGTGTCCAGCTGAAGGCTTCTGATGCCGTTCAGTAGCCCCCTACTTCTCAAGGAGAGGATTTATCCTCGAGGTGTGAAGTAAATATTCGCTGCGTCGAGCTGACTGGTTCCCAGCAAAGTTGCCAGATTCTAGTTTGACTTTGTACTTTCCTTGGGAATCGTGCACATTTAATGAGTGCAGAGCTCGTGGGTTGTCAAACGGCGCGTCCTTTCAATTTTGAATTTTTGGCGGTTGACATTCTTGGTTCAAAGCGACGCCGTATCGAGGTCCGCGTGTTTCTGTGTGGGTCGACCCGGCCACTCCGGGTCCCCTATATAAGTGGGTGTCCCACTGTTCATTTTCATTTACCAAAAACTTCCAAATTTTTCCGACATTTAGGCGATTACCGGCGACCTATCCGATTTCCAAAAAAGCTCAGATTCAAGCTTTTTCCTTCGCATCTCTTTGACTTCCCAGGACTTTAGGTTAGTTTCCTTTGACCTCTGCTCCATTTCCTTCCGTTTATCACTTGTATTCAAGTTTGTTTACCTGTTTCATCTCTTTTACTGGTGACCGGCCGAATTCTGGGTAAGGTTTCGGCGATTTTGAATTCTTAGGGTTCCGGCGAGTATTGTGCGTCTCTTAGCCTTCCACCTAAGTCGATCTGTCTAGGTCGCCCTGTCCAGGTCGTATACCTTTTCTTCCTCAATCATTTTCCTTTCAAGCTCTTCTTCCTCGTGTTCTCTCTCTGTGAACATAAGGATCAAACGTGCCAACGAGGGTCCTATGTTCGCTATAGATCGCAAAAAGGTCATGCGATCTATAAGACCGAGGTAGGCGATTGGCAAGTCGTTCTGCCTAGTGAGGCCAAGGCCTTGCTCACCGAGTGGGGTGCAAACTTGGACAGCCTGGTAGTTCCACCTGACGATCCGTATAAGGTTGATGACATTCCTTTCGGGACTACAATGAGGATTATTGAAAAGTACGATGTGGCTATGACTAGCTTGCTGTATCTGTACTTTGATGAACACCGAGTGACGGTAAGGTCGCAGGGCCCTCGAGGGTTGCTACCTTGGCGTTATCCACCTCGTTTCTTGATGTCAGCCATGTTTTGCGAGCCCCTCGAAGTAAGAAGAGGAAGACTAAGGTTGATGTAGATGCCGGTGGTGCCGCAAAGCGCGCCTTCTGAGATTGGAGGAACAAGATGTCTGTTGCCGATCTGGGTATATGGACGGTGAAATATCCTTGTAATTCTGATGACTATCGAGGCCAAGTCCCTGACCCCGAGCTCGGTCTTCTCGACTTGAGGAATATGCGGAGTCGAGTGGGCTTCTATATGAGCTTCTTCAGGCTGGGCCTTCGATTTCCTTTAGACCCCTTCATATGTGAATTCCTTGACATCACTTCGACTGTTTCCCTTGATCTTACTTGGAACGCCATGAGAATCCTTATTTGTTTTGCTGCGAGCACACGTATTCTTGGATTCGAGTCGACCTTGACCCTATTCTGTCACTATTTTCACCTCGATCGAAACAATAATCGTCTTCAAGCTAAGAGCCAAAACTATCGAGTGAAGTTATTTTCTGATCCCCCGGGCAAGGTTTCGAGCTGGGCTGATAAGGTGATCATGGTCGAAAGTCATTCGCGGTGCCGACCGAGGAGCCCTATACTCTAATACATCACGCCGATCTCGATGAGTACGACAGGTCGGCCAAACAGGCCCTAGAGGCTCCGCTTGGTGTTCGAGGAAGTACACAAGTTTGATGTTATGACTGGAGGAGGATAGTTCAGGATAAGAACCTCCTCGTAGTCGCTGGGCTATCCTCGTTAAAGGTTAACGGCCTAGAGCCGATGTGTACCTTCCCTCCCTTCGAGAGTTTCCCAGGATGGATTCTTCACAAGGATTTCGTGCTCCATCAACACTGTGTGCAGGATGCCATAGAGATTCGGAGAGGGGTTGTGTTCATAGATGAGTCCTTAAATATATTTTCTTTATAATTCTCTCTCTTTTTTTTAATTTTTTATTTATACATATATATATTTCCCAAGTGTGACCTCCTTTCTTTCTGCAGTGATGGAGGATGTAAACGCGATGAGGAGGAGCTCGGGTAAGCGAGCTCAGGCAAAGTCTGTCCGATCAGAGTAATTGGGTCGAGCTCGCATGGCCGCGACCTTGGCCGGGATTGCCAAGGTGCTCCCTACAATTGCTCTATCAGCTGATAAGGGTAAGGAAAAAGCGTCGGGCTCGAGGGCTCCTACGAAGCGATCCCTGTCCACATCGGCTTCCGCACCGGCCAAGAAGTTGAGGGTCGAGGAGCCTGCGAAAACTGTTGAACCCGTGGTGCCCATTGAGATTGTTCGTCCTGGGCCTGTCGAGCTTGCGGAGCCTGATGTTACAAGGCAAACTTCTCTAGTTGGGAGTATTCAGAGTGTAATCAGTCCCTCTACCGAGGTGCACTCCGTTCCCAGTTCGGCTACCCCTCTGCGAGCTAGGCTTGCGTTGAGTCCTAGGGCCCACTCCCTAGAGTTTGGCAGGAAGGCAGTCCTCGATATTGCTGATGAAGGAATGAGTGAATCCTTTGATGACTGTACTTCTTCTCGTCTAGCTGAAATTATGGGGATCGACCTCACCCATGTAAGATGCTTTTACTGGATGGATCCCCTCTTTTATTTCTGCCTTGTTCGTCTCCTTTCTGACTTGTCTTTTTCTTCTGCAGCTCGCCGCTGGTATCAAATCTTTTGCGAACAGGCTTGCTCAGGCTCATAAAGATAGGCATGAGTCTGCTGAGCGTGTTGCTGTGCTTGAGAAGGAGAAGCAGGATAGTGTCAGCAAAGTCGAGCTCGAAGAGGCCCTTGCTCGTATAGCCGTGTTTGAGGTGGTTGCTGCCCGGGCTCAAGAGGATATCAAGCTGAGTCAGGATCTGGCAGCCAGTAAGATTGAAGAGGTGAACCGTGCTGCTGAGGAAGCTGGTCGGCTTAGGGACGAGCTTGCCGTGGTCGTAGCTGAGCGGGCCCAGCTTTGTGTCGAGTTGAAGTCTGCTCAGGGAGATGCTCTTACTGCCCAGGGGGAGCTGACTAAAACAAAGTTGAGCTTTGAGGGCAGGATTAACGAGCTGGAGAGGCAACTAGCTGAGTCGAAGAAGGCGGCGAGCCCGAGCACTGTTGTTGCTGAATTTAAGAAGAGTTTGTCCTATATGGACGAAATTCTTTCTTATTATGATAAAGGCAAAGCCCAAATTCTACGTGTTGCAGCGGCCTGCGGCGTTTCTCTTCGAGATTTAGTGAAGAGGGGGAATGCCGAGCTGAAGGGTGATCTTGCGCGAAGGGGCCATGAGCTCGTGCCCTATCAGCCCGAAGAGCTCAAGCTAATCTATAGGAAGGATACCGAACTGGGTCGTAAGCCCTGGGTGCCTCCCCCTTCTTTTGACAATAATGTGCCCTTTCTGCTCGAGGCCCTTGCCGATGGGGACGAAGTTGATTTCGATGGCGACTTCAGGTTGGAAGAATTCGAGGGGGCCAAATCTAATCAAGATGAGCATGCCCGCTCTGTTTACGAAGCCGAGAGCCGCGCTGACCCCTAGTCCACCCCGCTGCGTCGAGCTTAATCTGGCCTGATGTGCCTTGTAATTAAAACAATTTTTTGTTTTATATTTTTAGCCCTTGGGCTTGTAAATAGTTCAATTTACAAATATAAGCATGAGTTGCCTTTGTTTCAATTATGTTTGCTTATTTTACTTAGTATTTATGCATAAGCTTTTTCTGTTCCTACGATCTTCTTCAGCGTGGTGAAGAGTGGGTCGTAAGGTGACCTCGACGTGGCGATGTGCCTTTTGTACTGACGATCTTCTTCAGTGTGGTGAAGAGTAGGTCGTAAGGTGACCTCGATGTGGCGAGGTGCCTTTTGTACTTACGATCTTCTTCAGCGTGGTGAAGAGTAGGTCGTAAGGTGACCTCGACGTGGCAAGGTGTCTTTTTTGACAATGTTGAGGAAAGTAAATTTGAGGTCGATGCCAGATAGCAAAAATTCTTCTTTTATTGATAATATCTGAAATAGCATTACATCAGTGATAGTATTTTTTTCAAATGATCCACATGCCAAGGATTCTTTAGCGGAGTACCATCCTGTTCAACCAGTCAGTATGTCCCATCTCTGATTATGCCTGTCACTCTGAATGGTCCTTCCCAATTTGGAGATAGTTTGTTCCTTTCAGCGTTTCTGCCTGTCACCTCGATCTTTCTGAGTACCCAATCTCCGACGTTGAAGGATCTTGTTCTGACTCGTTTGTCGTGGTGAGCTTTGGCGAGCTGCTTGTAGTTGATCATCCTAAGTCTTTGTGACACCCTAGTTCTCTTAATTGTATTATTTGCATATTATATGTCTTATTAGCATGAATAGAAATGCCATGTTAGTAAAATGAATTGTGATTCTATAACTGCTGAGTGTTTTAGCTTTGTTTACTTGTGTTATTCACAAAAAGATGATTTGGGATGATTTTTGGTGACTAAAATGACTTTGTACTCAGTGAATTGCATACTGGGTACAAAGCGATCGCTTTGATTTTGGGCAAAGCGATCGCTTTGTAGACAGAATGTAGTATCGAGAAACTGAGTACAAAGCGATCGCTTTGGGCCGTAACAAAGCGATCGTTTCGTTGACAGATTATTAAGCGATCGCTTTGATTCATGGGAGAGCGATCGCTCTGTTCGCTGAAGCTTTATTTTAATATTTTGTTAACTTGTAAGCTTTTTGTTTGGGTTGGGACACGTCCCTAAGTGAGAAGCCAGCTCACTCACACCTCTTCTACTAAGACAACATCAGGAAATAACTCTCCATGACACCCATTTCACTTTAGATCATTCAAGAACTTTAGAGAGAGAAACTGTGTGTTTTCAAGGTGAGACCACTGTGTGTTTTCATCTCCTCCATATCCAACCATTCAAACTTTAATGCAAAGCCAAATTTGTGTTGCTTGGGACTAGAGAAACAACTTGGAAGGTTTTGATTCTCCTTTTGTTGGTTTGATTTGTGTATTTGAGGTAAGCACCCAATTCCCTGTTTTGTATGCTCAATATCAAGTATGCTCCCTTCATGATAGTTTCTATTTACATAGTTAAGAAGACATGCACCATGTTAATAACTTGAAATTTCTTAAGTTAATTTTCTGTAAATTTGGGTTAATGACTCATAATTGATAATTTGGACTTATGTCAAGTATGAATAATGTTCTAGGATGAATTTAGAATAACTTTTGTTCTTGGACTTGTTGTAAATTCATAACTTCAAAAATGATGAACATGTTAAGGTTCACAATTTGGGAACTTGGATCTTGATGGACTAAAAGTCATGAATGACTTAATAGTCTAATTGTATATGAATCGAGAACATAGAAAAGAGCCATGAATTGCATATAACATTCATCCGCTACTTAGAAATATTTTAGCAATAACTTAACGGAGTTGCCTTAGAGAGTCATTGAACAATACCGACTCTACAAATAAATCCCTACGACGTTTAGAGTTCAATTGAATTGTAAATTAGTTCTTGGGAATTCTTAACATGATTGATCTATGCTTGACTTGTATATCGTAGAGTAACATGCCTACTTGATTGGACGAGTCGCTCTTGTCGACCTCGCTCCATTACTTGATTTATTACGTGAGTAAACATCTACTTGACTCGGACAAGCTCACTCTTGTCGAGCTCGCTCCTTACTTGATTTTGTGTGACAAGTAAATATCTACTTGGCATACCATTAGTCCAGCTGGCATTACGTGAACTATCTCGATGGTCAACGATGCATCACAGTCATGAATCGCGAGATTCATGGTAGTGATGGGTCGCTACACCATAACTTGCACACACCCTTTACTACTGATCACAGTGGAGAAGAGTACCTTGTCGTAACCAAAGGGCGCTTGGAATAATACTATCGTGGTCGATGTATCATACACATGCATCCGACAAATACAATCGTGATAACCTTGTCTATTTCAGGGTCTACGAAGCAGCACCGGTTCTATAACATATCCTTATCCTATGTGATTTAATTAAGCACTTACGTGAAAACAACGTGCATCGCGACATGAGAACTACGTGCTAGTATGATCTTGCTTGATACGTGCTGTGTATGCCTTGCATTATATCCTGTCATGCATATTGGTGGCTTATAAAGTCTTTATGACTTACCCCCTCTCTTTTACTGTTTTAGATCCTAATCATCCAGGACCGTCTCATCGAAGTTGATCGTCTACTCGTGTTCGTGATCGTTCACCTAGAGGTGGTAACATTGGCTTTTGGTTTCTCTTTTACAAGGACGTTAGGTTTAAGCAAGTCATTTAGACTTCGCTTGGGAATGTGTAATCGTAGTAACTTGTACTTGTTGTAGACTAGATTAATAGTACTACTTATGTTTCTAGTTATTTGCCGGCACTTGTTGGCCGAGCCTTGCTTGCATGTATTTGGTTCACTTGTTAAGACTTCCGCTGAGCATCCCTTTAGCTCTTGATTACTCATGTAGTTTCTCCGACGTGTTTAGCCGTCGAGGTGTTTAAATATTAGCATGACTTGTTAGTGTTGGGTTCCGGTTGTAAATTCGCCGATGACTTGGTTTACTTGCTATTAATTGTTATATCAGGTTTTAAAGTTTTAAATTTTTCTGGCTTTTTAGTGTCGAGTTCTACTACGTGTCCAATGTTGCATCACGTCAGTTTTGATAATTGAGTCCTTGCATGAATAGTAGTCCTTATTCGGACGGCACGACCCGCGTTCCCTCCTCGGGGTCGGGGTTGGGTCGTCACAGTCTTGCCTCCAGCCTTCTTTCCTCCAGGTAGTCGAGGTCGAGCCCCCGAGTTGTTACATTGTCTAGCTCGTCAAAATGGGCTACCTTTAATGTTGGTAGGGCCATCTCTACTGGGGCCATTGCCTCTGATCCGTATGCTAGCCTGAAGGGTGTCTCACCTATTGAGCCTCTGACCGAAGTGCGAATTCCCCATAGTACAATAGGTAGCTCGTCGAGCCATTTTCCTTTCTTTTCATCCAGATTTCTCTTCAAGGCATGGAGGATCTTCTTGTTCCCTGCTTTGGCCTGACCGTTCCTTTGGGGGTGAGCAACCGAGGACTTCCAATGCTTGATATTCATCAGGTCGCATCTCTGAGTGAACTTGGTGGAGAATTGGGTGCCATGGTCGGATACAATGGATCGAGGTAGGCCAAATCGGCACCAAATGTAATCATGTATGAAGCTGATTGCCTTTTCCTCGGTTATGGTAGCCAGTGGTTTCGCCTCAACCCATTTTGTGAAATAATCGACTGCCACTATTAGGAACTCGTAGCCCCCTTTGGCCTTTGGGAAGGGCCCGATGAGGTCGACCCCCCACATGTCAAATGGCCAGGCTGCTACTACTGGTGTTTGAGGGACTGATGGCAGACTTGGGATATTAGCAAATCTCTGGCATTTGTCACACTTTTGCACGTAGGTCTCCGCGTCTTTCCGTAAGGTCAGCCAGTAATAGCCGTGGAAGATGATTCTGTCTGATAGTGATCTCGCACTTGGGTGGCCCCCACATACTCCTTCATGGACTTCAGCGAGGAGATCTTCTACTGTCTCTGGTCGGACACATCTGAGTAGTGGCTTGGTGAATGATCTTCTGTATAGTACCCCAGCAATCACAGTGTAGTGAGCTGCTCTCTTCCTTAATAGCTGGGCCAAGTCTTTTTCTCCAGGCAGTATTTCGTGCTCAATATAGTCTTGTATTTCATCTATCCAGCATCTTTCTGTCGGGTTGATGGGCATGGCTTCCTCCTTATTCATTGATGGTGACTCGAGGGTTTCTAACCATACGTCTTGAGGGAGGTCGCTGATGTCTGATGATGCAATCTTGGATAGGTGATCAGCTCGCGCGTTCTCTGTCCTGTCTACCTGCTTTAGCTCCCAGTATTCAAACTTTTCTAACAGGTGTTTTGCCAGCTCGCAGTATTTTGACAATATGGGGTGATTAGCCCCGTACTCCCCCCAAACTTGCTTCACGGCGAGATGGGAGTCACTGAAGATAACGACCTGACTGGCCCCAAGCTCCAGTGCGAGCTCTAGTCCTGCGATCAGAGCTTCATATTCTGCTTGGTTGTTGGATGCCTGGAACTTGAATCGCAGAGCTTTTCTGAATTCTCCCCCCTCTGGTGGGTGTAGGGATAAGCCTGCACCGCTACCTGCCTTGCTGGACGAGCCGTCAATATAGAGTGTCCAATGGTGCAGTGACCAAGGACGTGACAAGCTGGCCATTTTTATTCGCTTGGGCGAGCTGGGAGGGTTTGTCGAAGACATCAGCTCAGTCAGCGTGGTAGCCGGGTTTTGATCTTGCTTGACAAATGAGGTTTCAGCGATGAAGTCCGCAAGTACTTGGGCCTTTATTGCTTTGCGCTGCTCATATGTGATGTCGTATCCTGAGAGCTCGACTAACCATTTTAACATTTTCCTAGCTACATCCGGTTTGTGTAGGATTTGCCTGATAGGGAGGTCGGTGTATACTGTTAGGGCATGACCCTGGAAGTATTGTGTCAGCTTTCTTGCCGCTATGATCAGGGCTAGTACTACTTTCTCCACGTTTAGATATCTTGTTTCCACATCTGTAAGTGCGTGGGAGACATAGTATTTTGGCTTTTGGACTGCGTCTCTTTCACTGAGTAGAATTGCTGCGACGGCTGTGTCTGAGGCGGCAAGGTAGACGTAGAGGTGTTCTTCTGGTGCCGGGCTTGTAAGCAGTGGCGGGCTGCCCAGGTAGGTCTTCAGCTCGGCGAAGGCTTTGTCACAGTCTTCATTCCAGGCGAACTTCTTGCTTCCTCGCAGCGTCTTGAAGAATGGGAGGCTTTTTTCTGCCGATTTTGCTATAAATCTCCCATGAGCTGTGATTCTTCCATTCAGCCGTTGCACCTCTCTGATCGAGTTGGGAGACTTCATGTCGACCAGGGCTTGGATTTTTTTCAGGTTGGCCTCTATACCTATCTCGTTCACCATGTATCCCAGGAATTTGCCTGCCTTTACTCCAAAGGCGCATTTGGCTGGATTGAGCTTCATCTTGTTTTTTCTGAGATTTGAGAAGGTTTCTTTCAAGTCGTCGACGTGGTTGGCTTGCTTCCTCTTGATGACCATGTCGTCGATGTAGGCCTCAACATTTCTTCCGAGCTAGTCTCCAAAGACTTTGTTTACCATCCGCTGATAGGTAGCCCCTGCGTTTTTGAGCCCGAAGGGCATCATTTTGTAGCAATAGATGGCGCCTGCTGCTCGGAAGGCTGTTAGCTCCTGGTCAGCAAGCCACATGCATATCTGGGGTATGCGTCGATGAAGCTGAGTATTTTGTGGCCTGCGATTGCATCCACCAGCTGATCTATCCTCGGTAATGGGTACCAGTCTTTGGGGCAGGCTTTGTTTAGGTCTATGAAGTCGACGCACATCCTCCACTTTTCGTTGGTTTTGTTGACCATTACCACGTTTGCGATCCAGGTCGGATAGAAGACTTCCTCAATGATGTTTGCTTTGAGTAGCTTGTCAACTTCTTCCTTGATCGCTGCCTGTTTTTCTGGAGAGAATATTCGAGGTCGTTGTTAGACAGGAGTTATGGTTGGATCAACATTCAGCTTATGTACTGTGATATCCCACATCGGGAAGATGTGGGATTTGTGTGTGGTTTATAAGTGGCCACCCACTACCACTGGGCACCAACCTATCCATGGACTTTTGGGTGGCTTGTGGTGGGCCAGTTGACCCAGGTGCTTAGTGGGCTAGTGCGTGGGCTATGCGTAGCGGACCGGGCTTCGGGCTCGGTCGTTACATGTACAACAACCTCTTCGCTGATTCCTTCCATGTCCTCTGTCCTCCATGCAAATACATCCTTGTTCTCCCGGAGGAATTTAATTATTGCTTCCCTTTCCTCCTTGTCAATCTCTAGCCCGACCTTGACTTTTTGTTCGGGGAAGTCGAAATTGATGATCACTTCGTCAAGGTCTTCATGAGGTTGGATCTCAGGTTGATCCCTTGGGTCTAGACTTTCTACCATGACTACTTTGTTTGGCTTCTTCGTGTCGCCGTTGGTGACCTGGTATGAGTCGGCCTGTTCGGTGTCCGAGGTGGGCACGTCGGGAAGGTCGTCATCCGGGCCTTCTTCATGGTGCGAGGTAGAGAGACTGCTTCGTTCGAGCGTTTGGGTGATCGGGGCGAGTCGGTGTGCTCGGTGTCCATTCCGGACACGTTGGGCTCATCGTCGTCTTTGTCGACCTCATTGTGCGGGTTGGAGGAGCCAGCCCGCGTTAACTGCTATGCTTGATCACCAGAGGGGCTTATCTCGATGCCTTTTCTGATGATTACTGACTTCAGCCGCTTGTCATCGAGGTCTTCCTAATGGACCTCTTCGTGGACTGAAGCCACCTTTCTTTTCCCCTTGAGCCGAGCTTCCTCAGCCTTCTTTTCCTCGAGGAAGTGGTTTAGAGTGCTTCTTAGGTCATTTCTCACCTCTCCGACTCTGCTATCTGTGGGTAATTTGATTCGTTGGTGGGCTGGAGAAATCACCATCTCAAACTTTTCCTGGGTTAGGAGACCTAGGATGGTATTGTACGGGGAGGGAATATCGAGGACTAGGAAGGTAATGACTTCGGTGCGAGAGTTGTCTTTGGAACCGAGGACTACCTTGAGGTCGACTGTTCCCTTAACAGCGACCTTGTGTCCGGTAAAGCCTTCCAGCTTTATTCCGTTCGAAGTTAGATGTGAACTTCCCAGTCTTATCGCTTGGAAGCATTTGGAGAATAGGATGTCCTTCCCTGCTCCTGTGTCAATCAGCACTCTCTTTACTTTTCCTTTGCCAATTTTGGCTTCAATGGTCAGAGCATGCCCCCTTGCAGCGGGGTTAGCAGCCAGCTCGCTGGGTAAGAATGTTATTCCCTTCTCCCCCCAAACTTGAGACGGACTGACAGTTCGGTTGAGACTGTTGATCGCCGTCTTGAGCTTGGTAATGCTCGACCATTCCTCCGTAATTGTACTGACTAGGACTTCGTCTTCGTCGGCATTTGCCCTCAGGGCCTCCCTGGTCCTATCTCTGTTGTTTCCTCCTCGCTGCTCATACCTTCTGAGCTCTCCCCGGTCAATCAGCTTCTGTATCTCCTTCTTAAGCTGAATGCAGTCTTCGGTTGTGTGATCGATGCCGTTGTAGTAGGCGCATCTTTTATCGGGATTGCGAGGATATGGAGTCTCTCGGAGTGGTGGAGGTCGGGCAATCCTGTTTTCCTGTAACAGCACGTTCATAATTTGCTCTCTAATCAAGTTCAAGGGAGTGTAGAACTCCTCTTTCCTGGCCCACTTGTTCTTTCCTTTGCCTTTGCCGTTGCCATTGCTGCTCCCTTCCTTCTTCTGATCCCCCGATTTGTCCCTTTTTTCTGTTTCTGGGTTTCGAAATACCCATGGTCCTCCTTTTCTTGCTCAGCCAGGGTTTTTTCAACGTTCCCGATATTCTGCGCGGCAGTATACATCTCCGCACTAGTGGTTAGTGGTCGCATGCCGATCTCAGATAGTAGTTTAGCAAATTAGCACCCAGCTTGGAAGAAGGCCATTATGGTTTTGTCGGGGACGTTTAGCAACTTTTTCAGCGACATGCTTGAATCTGTCGAGGTAGCTTTCCAGTGACTCGCCAGGTCGCTGCTTGATTCCGCAAAGGTCAGATTCCTTCTTAGGGAGGTCGTCTGCTGATGAGTATTTCTTCAGGAAATCCTTCTTTAGGTCGTACCAGTCTCTGATAGAGCCTTCCTCCAGTTCTTCAAACCAATTGAGGACGACTTCCTCGAATGTGCTGACAAATACTATACACCACAGATCCAGATCTCTGTTGCATACTCCCATCTTTGCCTCGAAGGTCGAAACATGGCTTCGAGCATTCGTATTTCCTGCATAGTTTTTCAGTGATGGTAGCTTCAGGCAATGATTTGGAGGAGTCTCCCTGATCCTTCTACAGAAGGCGGCTGTCACGTTCCCTGATAGTTTGTCATCTTTATCTCTTTCGAGGGCTTCCAGTCTGTCTTTCATCTTGCGCAGTACCTCGTCTTCCAGGTCACTGCTCCTACCTCTCCTTTTAGATCGGCAGTCGTGGCCGTCGATCTTGGAGTATTTATGCGAGGATGCATCGCTGCTGGAGGTACTGTGCTGGATAGACTTGCGTTTTGACCTGTAACTGCGGGCTTCCTCCGTCCTGCGTGATCGCTCCTCGTTACGCTCTATTCGACAGGACCTGTAAGACTGGGCCGGACTGGGCTCTCGAGCTCTGGCTCCCATTCGGGAGTATACGCTTCCTCTAGGTCGCTCCCTGTCTGGGGTTCCCAGACGATCTTTGATGCTGGGTTTCTGATGTGCCTCCACCCTTCGTCCTAGTCGGCTTTTAGAACTTCCCCTGGGAGCATCAACCCTAGACCCCCCATGGCAACTGTCAACCCGCAGATCCCTGGGCTCGCTCCTGCTTAGTCGACCATCGTGGTGATCGTTTTGAGGAGGATACGAGTTCGGGATTGGTAGCTGAGGTGCCTGAGCGGCTAGTTTGCGGGATAGCTCGTATTCGCGTACTTCCAACACTCTCTATTTTGCTAGGAAAGCCTTCTCCTTCCTTATATGCTCCAGCTCGGCGAGGTCAATTTCTTGCTGTGTGCGAGGTGGCCTTTCTCCAACCATGACGAGGTCGTCCCTGTCTCCAGAGACCTCGTTGCTTGAGGAAGTTGGGCTCGCTGTCTGTCCCTCCTGAATCGAACTAGCCGGTCCTTTAGCAGGCTGGGTCGGTCGTTTGCCCGTCGCCTTTTTTTATCATTGCTCGAGCTAATTTTTTGGCTCGGGTGTTTTGGTGAAGAGGAAGACCTGACGAGGGCACCGCGGGTGACTCCTTCTCAACTTGCTCAGGGGGATTGCCGGTGGCCAGAGCGGCTGCAGGCATGCCTGGTGTTGTTGCTGGAGCTGCAGGCTTGGAGACTTGTTTGGAGGTTGCCATGATTAATCACAAAAAAACTTTTCAGGTCGCGGCAACGGAACCAAATTGATCACGCCAAAAAAGATTGTAAGTGAACATGTCTGGTCCACGTGTGTAGTCTAGTAGGATTCCGGCTTTGTGTTGCAGGGATTGCCCTTGAAGTGTAAGTAGCCTTGAACCTGTGATCAATAAAGAACACCGTAAGGGGTGCTGGGTTGTCCCAGCGATAACCCTCAGGCGTGAGAATTAGCAATACTTCGTGGGAGAGGCAAAGCTAAAAGAATCTGTGAGCAAGTAATTTGCACGTACCTTCTGATGCCTGTGAGGGTGCTTATTTATAAGGAGATAAGCCATAATCTTAGTTAGTTTCGGAATGAGAGAGATATGATTAATCCCCATGTCCTTCGGATTGTGTTTCTTTGTCTGCTTAGGACTGGTGTGTATAGAGTTATAGCAGGACTCTTCCCAGGCGAGAGGTGATTCCGTAAAAGACTCTGCTTCGCCGAGCTGAAGGGGCCATATCGAGGTCGGCCTGGTATACTCCCAGGTCACTCGATATTGTCAAGGTCGGCCTGGTATGTTCAGGTCGTTTGATGCTGATGAGGTCGACCTAGGATGTTCCCAGGTCGCACCGTAGATCCCTGTGTCAGCGCGCTGAGAGAGTATACTGGTGAGGTGAGCGACCTGTCTTATTGTATTTTTAGGTCGTCATGTTCGAGGTGGGCGTATGTCACCTCGGCGCTTGCCCAGCTGGAGTCTATGAAGCCGCGATGTCTGTCACGTGTCCAGCTGATGGCTTCTGATGCCGTTCACATCATAAGAGCATCTACAATGCTCAATTCTTACCCAATTCTTATTTGGGATAAGAATTGCCAACCGTTGGAAGCAATTGTTCAAAAATTCTTATCCCAAAATTTTTGCTAGAGCCATTTTAAGAATTTTGCCAAAATTAAAGCCCAGCCGCAGAGAGAGAAGGTGAGACGCACAACCACTTTTGTATAGAGCGTGCAGTTCACTCGCCCAAAATGGCGTGGAGGCCTCCGGCCTTTCCAACTCCACCTGCCACTTTTGTTAATTGTTATTTTTTTTTTTTTGAATTGTTTTATTACTATTTGGATGTTTGTTTGATTTTTTTTTTTTAAACTCACCGTTTGTTCATTTTTTTTTTAAAGATTCCTACTTAAAAAAAAAAGTAAAATATTAATGAAAATTATAAATGAATTAATTAATTTATACAAAACATTTTAAAAATGCAATATATTAATTAAAACTAAATAAATTAATTTGTTTGAAAAGTGTAAAAATAAAAAGTACTGTAAATAAAATGAATGATTTGATAGTGGAACCCATGTAAGAACAACGGGGAAGAATGAAAATCATTGGAAGGATAAATTCTTAAAGAGAAAAATTCTTAAAATGGAGAGGTGGCAGTGAGACCCAACTAAGAATTATGTAAGAATTTCTAACCATTGGAGATGCTCCACGTAATCAACAGTACTTTTTAAGAAAAGCAAGCATACATTCTAGTCGTTACAGACCTTCAAATCATTTAATCCCCCAATGTCTTCCCATGAAACCTTTGGAATTTCTACAGTATCACCTCTTATTATGCTTGGCCCAACAATAGACCTAGCATTCTTGGAGTCATCCATTATTAAACTACACACACCAGCATCTTGATTGGCATTTGAAGATCTTCTTACAGCACCCATTGTAGCCTCACGGCATAAAACTTCTAAATCAGTCCCCAAATAATCATTGCATGATGCAGCTATTACTTGCAAGTCAACACTCGGATCCAAAGGAAGGCTCCTCGTATAGAGCTGAAAAGGAGAGATAAACTGGGTAAGGTAACATTAATCGACATCTTGTACCAACCAACTAATAGTAATATGTTTCGGAAAGATATGGTCATTACTTGAGGAGCTGCTGATTGGTGATTCTGAAAACTGAAAATATAGCTCGTAAAGTAGCTAACAAATTTATATCTCACCTTGAGAATTTGAATACTAAAATGATCATTGCA
Organism: Platycodon grandiflorus; assembly: GCA_016624345.1. NCBI lineage: Eukaryota > Viridiplantae > Streptophyta > Magnoliopsida > Asterales > Campanulaceae > Platycodon > Platycodon grandiflorus. Next base: position 68,628,553 of record CM028361.1, read on the forward strand.
GCATCGGCTTTTACTCCCATTGTCTAAATTCTGAGAATAATTGTAGGAATCGTACCTGACAGTTTGAGGGAGCATGCCAACTTGATCCGATCCAAAAAAAAAGAATCAATTTAAGTGATATGGGAATTAAAAAGAAAATCTAAAATTACCATCAGAGGCACCATCACTCGAAAATATTCCAAGCCCTTTATTTGACTCGCTGTACTTGATGTTGCAACTGTACGACTTTTAAGAATTTGCAGAACAAAGAGAAGGTAGTGCTGAGTATAGAAAGAAAGGAAGAGATAGAAGACTGCTTTGAGTTTGAAGGCCTCAATCTGTTTGTATTTCCACGTTGTGTATTATAGCATTTTAACAGCTATATATATACAAGAGTAATCTCCAAGATACAAAGAATTTAGCTAACATCTATACACAAACCATTTGACATGTGGGATATATAAAAAGTCATGCACACAAAGAGTCATGCGTGCTATCACCCTCCCGCAAGCCAAGCGGGACATGATTGAGCTGCAGCTTGGATGATAGGAGCTGAATTCGAGGTCGAGATAGAGCTTTTGTAAACATGTCTACGAGCTGATCCCGAGTGGACACATACAAGATTTGAAGAAAACCACGACTTTGTAGTTCACGAACGAAATGATAGTCAATTTCAATGTGTCGGGTACGAGCATGGAAAACTGGATTACGGGACATATGGATGGCAGAGATGTTGTCGCAGTGTAATATCGGTCGATGAAGGGAGATACCCAACTCGCGATACAAGTAGGAAAACCAATGAAGTTCTGAGGCTGTGGTTGCTAGCGCTCGATACTCAGCCTCGCTACTTGAGCGAGATACCGTGGATTATTTCTTTGTTGTCCATGCAACAAGATTTGGGCCAATAAAAATACAAGCTCCGGTCGCTGAGCGTCGATCATCTGGGTCCCAGCCCAATCAGCATCTGCGAAGGCTTAGCGACAAATTCGATGATTTTCGAAATGACAATCCCAAGGATATAGTGCCTTTAACAAAACGCAGCACCCGTTTAACAGCTTGTAGATGTCCTGTGCACGGAGCATGCATATATTGACAGACTTGGTTCACAGCGAAAGCGATGTCGGGCCGAGTAAGAGTGAGATATTGCAAACCTCCCACCATGCTTCTATATTCTGATGCATCTGGAAGAGGAGTTCCCATATTAGCCGTCAAATGTGATCCAGCAACTAAAGGAGACGAGGCAGGCTTGCAATTATGCATCTGAAATTTTTTAAGAAGTTCGGATGCATAACGAGCTTGACCAAGAGTGAGAGTTTGTTCTGTACGAGTAGCCTCAATTCCAAGAAAAAAATCCCAAGGGCCCAAGTCTGCGGCTTTCAAAGGTAGTACAGATTTTGTCGATGACTTGGCCAACCTCACTTGAGACGCCCCCCGTGATTATGATATCGTCAACGTAGATTAGAATTACAACAGTGGAGGAGTTGCTGTGACGGAGAAAGAGGGAGCTGTCCGACTTGCTGTTGAAGAATCCTAGGCCTAGCAAGACGTCGTGAAGTCGTTGGAACCACGCCCGAGGGGATTGCTTGAGACCGTAGATGGCTTTGTGAAGTTTACACACATGTGATGGGTGGTGTTGATCAGTGAACCCAGGTGGTTGGGACATGTATACTTCTTCTTGAAGAATGCCGTTCAAGAAAGCATTTCGAACGTCCAATTGTTGTATATCCCAAGAGCAAGAATGTGCAATGGCTAAAATAGTCTGAATAGTTGGTGGTTTGACAACCGGACTGAATGTTTCATCAAAATCTACCCCTTCTTGTTGCGTGTATCCTTGAGCAACTAACCGTGCTTTGTGTCTCTCTATTTCTCCATTTGCTCTACGTTTCACTTTAAAGATCCACTTGCTACCTACAACGTTCATTTCAGGACTATGAGGTACCAAAGTCCATATATCATTTTTGTGTAGAGTCGTTACCTTGTAAAACATGGCTTGTTGCCACTGTGGAAACCCAACAGCCTGTTTGAAATGGCGTGGCTCGAAATCTGGAGAATCACTTGAAACTGCAACCAAGGCCTTGGGTAGAGGGTGCTTGTACACGAGATCATTGATACTTTTGAATTTTAATGGGGGAGTGGACATCGAACTGCCATCCTGTGGACTTGAGAGAGAACATGGGATGTGGCTGTTTGGGAAGAGAGGCCGGGAGGACTGTTTTGTAGGTTGCTGAAAATTGCTATAAGCTGGTGTAGTTTGTGAATTGTTGTGAGGATTGTGAGCAAGAGGATTGGTGCATTGCTGAAGCTGGTGTTGACCCGCTGAAGCAATAGAAGGCAGACTGATGCATTGCTGAAGCTGGTGACGACCTGCTGCAGTACTTGAGGGAGTGCTGAAGTTTGGTTCAGACGTGGAACACGGACTGATATGAGGTGTGTTCCAACTAGGATGGGTCGCAGTGGGTGTGATTAATGAATCTAGGCAAGAAGAAGGTTGGCTTGGGCCAGGAGATGGCTGGCATGGGCCAGGAGCTGGTTGGCTTGGGCCAGGTTGATACGGAAAATTATTCTCATCAAACAGAACATGTCTCGACACATAAACTCGGCCTGTTGATCTGTCGAAGCACCGATAGCCTTTTCACAAATTATCATATCCCAAAAAAACACACGGTTGGGATTTCGGCATTAATTTGTGACAGTTATATGGGACCAAGTATGGAAAACATAAGCAACCAAATGTTTTCAAAAAAGGGTAATCGGGAACTCGTTTTAACAATTGTTGGTATGGAGACACATACTTATATTGTTTCATGGGAAGCCGATTTATGAGAAATACTGCTGTGTTAAAAGCTTCCAACCAAAACTTTTGTGGCACTTTTGATTGAGACAATAGACACAAACCTATTTCAACTATATGACGGTGTTTCCTTTCCACAACCCTGTTTTGCTGAGGTGTATACGGACAAGTGAGCTGGTGCCGGATCCCATGTTGTACAAGAAAGTTTGCAAATTTCCGATTCACAAATTCTCCACCCCCATCATTTTGAATGGTTTTAATGGTGTGAATAGCAGAAATTTTGCGGGATAACTGATTTTCTATTTGTGTTTTGAAAGTGGAAAAAACAGATAACACATCAGATTTGTGTTTAAGCGGAAAAAGCCAAACAAATCGAGAATAATCATCGACCATAGAGAAATAAAAACGATAATTACTAACTGAAGTTACGGGAGAAGGACCCCATACATCCAAGTGTAGCATGTCTAATGCTTGACCAGAATTAAAAGTTCGAACATTAAAGGGAAGTTGACTCGATTTGCCGAGAGGGCACACATGACACATATTATTTAACTTGACTGGACCACTAAGGGGAAGACTGATTTTATTGACTAATTTCTCGAACACCTGAGATGACGGGTGACCAAGACGAGCGTGCCATGTTGAAGACGTAGCACGTTCACCTATCAATGCGAGAGGACTTGAGTTGGTCGAAGGAGTGAAGCCCAAATGATACAATCCACCCGAGCTATGCCCAGAAAGAATAATCTGCTTCGTTTTGTTGTCCTTCACACGAAATCCAAAAGCGTCAAGTTCAAAGAAACAATTGTTATCTAATGAAAAACGATTAATAGATAACAAGGATTTATGAATAGACGGAACACAAAGAACATTACTCAATTGAAATGTACGGCCATGAATAGTAAAGTGAGAACTCCCAATATGAGTAATGGGAAGGCCATTCCCATTTGCAATAGTAACCGAATCCATACCTGAGTACGGAGTGAATTGTGACATGCCGTTTGTGGAAGATGTCATATGGTTAGATGCACCGGAATCTAGGACATAAGTAATCGGGACCATGGGAGACTAAGATGGAGTAGGCAAGGTCATAGAAGGAGGATTTTGGTATAAGTATGGGTAATTGAAATGGCCAGACAATTGGGGTGTAGTGGGTTGATAATGGGCTGTGTACGCACTATTTCCGCGGTTATTACAAGTTTGAGCGGTATGACCACGACGATGACACAGTTGACAATTTGTGTTTGGGTCCATGCTCATGAAAGGATTAGGTGGGAAATATGGAGAATGGGAATTCTGATTTTGATTGAAGGAGAGGGGAAAATTAGGAGTTGGAAGAATTCCACGCCCCCTGCCAGAATTGTTATGTTTCCACCATTTCTTACCTCTTCCTCTCTCGGAGTTACCACCCCCACGTTGGTTGGTGAAAGTGGGAAAAAACCCGAGTATAGGCATACTAGTACCCCCACCCGAAGTCAGGCTGGTGTTAGAAGGAGTTTGTGATTGTATTGTGGTGTTAACATGGGTGGCTGCAGATGGTGTATGGCTAGCGGCAAGTGCTATGGTGGTGTTGTTTGGGATGTTTGAATATTTGAGCTGTAGTGTCTCCTCTTGGAGAAGAAGATCCTGTAAGTCTTCAATGGAGGTCATGGATTGAGAGTTTTGAACAGTGACAAACTATTTAAAAGCTGATCCTAACCCACCTAATATTCGTCGCTTCAAGGTTTGTAACGAAACTGGGTCACCAACTTTGTTGAGAGCATTTGCTAAAGTCTTAGCACGAAGTATGTAAGCTTTGATTGTCATTTCGGAGAAAGCTTGCAAATTTGACTGGCTCGTGGAGGTTCGCGGAGGCTTGTGTTTGCCAACATTTTTTTGGGTTTTCAACTTCACCCCAACCTAGTTTACTAATAGGCACATCAACAAAAATCACTTTTTCTTCTGCTCTTCCTTTCTTTACTTTCTCACTGTTATTCTTAGGGCCTGAAGATTGATGAAACAACTCTTTTCCCTATTCTATCTTATCGCTTTCTGTAACTCATCTTTTTTTTTTTTTGTTCTCAAATTCCCAATACTTGTGCATAACCAAATACAACATGTAACTACATAAATGTCGTGATTCATGTTCTTTTTATTTACCAAGTTCAAAAGTCACTCAACTAAGCTGACTTACCCACATTGGAAACGGTTAAGTGATTTAATTTGCCCATTTCCAAATCAGAAAAGAAACCTGAATTAGCTTAGCAACAGAAAAAAATTTGAATCTCAAAATCATTAGAAAAATTGACTTCGCTGCTAGATCTTTACACCATTTCCACATTTATCATCAACAAAAAAATAAAATAAACACAGAATTAATTAAAGTGAAATGGGGATTAAAAAGAAAGTTTGACAATTACCATCAGAGGCTCTGATGAGGCATAATCGTTCGGGTTTACCCGATCGACGAGTACCTCACAGGGGTCTCCCACACCATGACTGCGGGTTTTTGCTCTCCCTCACATCCTGAAACTGATGCTGATGCAAACTAAGTTTCGAACCCTTGACCTCCAGGATATAGTCTTTGGGCAAGGGACATGAGTACCAACTAAGCTAGTATACTCATGTCCCTTGCCCAAAGACTATATCCTGGAGGTCAAGGGTTCGAAACTTAGTTTGCATCGATCGTTCGATGTGAGGAGAGCAAAACCCGCCAGCGGGAGAGTGACGTCGATCGGGTAAACCCGGACGATTATAAGCTAATAGCTTAGTTGGTATTCATGTCCCTTGCCCAAAGACTATATCCTGGAGGTCAAGGGTTCGAAACTTAGTTTGCATCAGCATCAGTTTCAGGATGTGAGGGAGAGCAAAAACCCGCAGCCATGGTGCGGGGAGACCCCTGTGAGGTACTCGTCGATCGGGTAAACCCGGACGATTATGCCTCATCAGGCTCCATAACTCGAAAATATTCCAAACCCTTTGTTTTAATCGTTGTACTTGATGTTGCTACCACGTAGTTGTACTCCATTCAACTGGTTTCAAATGGACATGTATTAAAAACAATCAGATAGAATTATTCGTAAATAAAATGATAATCAAAATTACCATGAAAATCTAAGAAATTGAAAGGACTATTTTCATACCTGTAACCATTGTAAGAAAAGTTCAAGCTTTGCTTCTTCAGGATTTCTCCATTTGCTGTTGCCGCGAATTCCAAACCCCTGGTCAGTAGCAGAAGCATCCCAAAAGGGTTGACTCCTCGTTCATTTCCAGATCTTTGGCAAGGGTAGGATTTATAAGAATGCCAATCACAAATTCGCAACAAAAGTACAAAATAATGAGAAAAGAAATTAGGGTTCAGAGTTAGTGAAGATCAACTTATCGGAACAAAATTGTAGTAGCAAAGGGCAGCGAGGTGTTTTGTACGTCAAGAGGAGGGAGTTTCATGCGGCGGCGGTCCGTCGGAGTAAAGGCTTCCGAATGCTGGGAGGAGGAAGACTAAGAACCATGACGAGAGACGACTGACGAATAGGAGTGAGGACTGCGATTCGTTGTTGTTATTCCCAATAATTTAACTTCAGCAAATATGATTTTTGAAACTATTTATTTTTATAAATTTCAGATTAATAGAATAACATGATATATTTTTTAAATTATTCATATTTAGTGTTACTGTATTTGATTTACGTAATTATAGGTATAATCATCTAATGAATTAGAATCCTATATTTTATATAGCAAAACGAAAATCTTGTATTTATTTAGTTATCTAATTATTTAATGTAAATGGATAGGATATATTCCTTTTTATTTGGGAATTGCTATTCCAATCCCCAAAATTGCTAAGTATACACATTTACTTAGTTCACTCACCCTTCAAATATTATACCACCTATATTACTAAGTATACCCCACTTATTTTTCTATTTTACCCTTGAACAATAAACCCCCAATTCTCACCCACCCAAATTAAAACACTATCTACCCAACTCACCTCCCTCCCAAAATTAAAATACTCTCCATTTCTCTCTATCATCTAATCTCTATCCTCTCCATATATTTTGAAACTTCTTCTACTTCGACTTAGCTTCCTAAAAATTGCACAAAGTCAAGCCACTACTTAGGCTTGAAACACGCATTTTGGTTAAATTTTTTAATGATTTTTTAAATTTTTAGGAAGAAACTGCGAACGGAGTGTGCGGCACCCACAGACCGCACGCCCTAAGGAATGTACGACACTGGTCCGCCGCACATACCTTAGGGCACATACCTTAGGGCGTGCGGCCGGGGGTGCCGCACATACCATTAAGCGTGCGGTAAGGGGTGCCGCACATATCTTAGGGTTCTCAAAAATTTTAAGGGTAATATAGTGTAACGCCCCAAACTTGGGCCCAACCATATGGCCCAAGCCCAGCCACGTTACTACAAAATCTAACTTAACTCAATAATGTGTACCAACAAATTAACTTAATTCCAACCACGACTCATGCCAGAAAATAAAATCCCAAGTCTTACAACCTTTGTAACTCCAAACAAACAGTAAAATAGTCTTGCAGAACTAGTCAAAATTAATAAATCCTTAAAATCCTCTACACAGTTCATTGTAATGAAAATAAATCACAATCCATTCTAGACCGTCCTCGTAAATATGACTTCCAATTATAAACCTTAATTCTCTCACATGTGACCTGGAGAGAAGAAAAATGTGAAAGGGTAAGCGAACAATGCTTAGTAAGTTCAAATGTCACTCCTCCGGTTACTAAGGAGGGTGGACACACAAAGAAGGTCAATTAAGAGTATGAATAAATATAATAGCCAACAGTATATCATTGAAGCTTAGCATTAACCTTTCAAATACAAAACAAATAATTTTCAAAAGTTTTCCAAAGAGGGAATTTCAAGGACGATATTAAATAACCAATGAAACGAAATATTCCAATCGCCACTGTCCGTCCCATACCAGCCAATTACGACAAAATATTCACAAGAATATGATCACGTAAATATATTCAAATAACTCAAAGTTCTAACAATTGGCCCCTAACGGGGTTCTGAATTCTGAGTTCTAAATGGTAAATCCGGATTACCGCACACACATGCCCAGTGGTGCAAATTTTCTAATAAGCTCTGAGAGTCACTTAATTTCTAGTGACAAGTTTTTCATACTTAGTGATCATACGGAATTCAAAACGAGAATGGTACCGTACACGGTACAATTTACTGAATCAAAACAAACTTTTCAAATCAAAGGGATCGCATGTATTATCAAAACTAACACATGAGATTTACGAAAATAAACAATTTCGAACGTACGAAGAAACGCATACGACGGAGTCAAAACAAATACCGACACAAAGTCGGGCATGGTGACAAAAACGGTATTACAAAAATACACGAGAAACCTATCGTCAAGGTGTATTACAAAATAACCTAAATAGAGGCGAAATCCCTTACCTTTGTAATGCAGCGGAATAATTAAGTCGTACACAAAAGTAGCTGTTACCCGCGCTTGACAAAATCTAAAAGTCAAAAACAAAACTAAATTTTATACACATATATAACTTAAAGTGTATCTAATTTACAACTAAATAGTATTATACTTACTAAATTACTCATCTCATAATAACATTAAAAGTATTTAGTAGTGTTTAATAACACAACCCACACCCAATACCAATATACCACACCTATTCAACAACAACAGTTCCTACCACATACTGTCAACAACCCCTCCTAAACCACCATTCTGAAACTTAAAACCTAAGGGGTTTACTCACCATTTTTGTATCTTAGGGACTATTCTGCCTATTGAGAAACTACAAACCCAAGTCTGAAACTTAGGGGGGTGAACCTGTTAAATTGTTGCTCCTTCTTCTTCCTGCCGCAGCCCTGTTCTGCGCCCCCAACCCCTCTGTTTTTTTTTCTTTCTTGCTTCCAACCTTTAATCAATTTCAACTCACAACATTTGACTTGAAAACCCTTTTTCCCATTTGATTGCACCCAAAATCACACACACACACACACACATATACGAATCACCCACTCTGTCCATCTCCCCCTCCCTTTTTTTTTTTTCCATTAACTCTCCATCATTAATACTTCTCTGGATTCACCATTGATTTACCTATTCCACAACCATCACCATCCCTTTCAACCCATATTCCTCCATAGTTTATAATTATACAATATCCAAGAGACAACCCAAGCATATACCGTAATACCACTATGCTGATGAACTAAGCAAGTAACAAATAGAACCACTTTATCAGAGAAAGGAGATATGAAGACTTACCGAATCTGCTTCGCTACAGTTTCTGACCACAATTTCTTTCACAACCTTACTGCTCCAAACTTCTTCAGCACCGTCAGTCTCGTCTCCTCCCAAGGTTGATCACAGACTCTCTCAATATGGTATGACGAACATACTACTTCCAACTGTACGTGTGCTACCTCTCTTTAGATTAATTCAAGAGCCTAAAATCATATCTTTTGGAGACTCCAAAAAAAAAACACTCTCTTTTAAATCTCAGCAAAAGAAACCTTATCTTTACTAATCCTTCAACTAATCGACTTCCCAAATCCCACGTTGTTCAGTTATCGATCTATATTATCACGTCTAATTTTTTTTTTTTTTTTTTGGTGTGTGCTGAAACCCAAAATTTCAAAAATCGTCAAGTCCAAACATCATACTATCGAAAATAGCCCAGCAACAATTAGGCTAAAAATTGTTATTGTCTCAATTTATTAAATAATAAAATAAAATAGTGGCGTATTATACTCCCACCCCCTAAAAAGAAGTTTAGTCCTCTAAACTTAAGGTACTAAGTCATACAAAAAGTTCGGGATGCTTCTCTCGCATGTCTTCCTCGAGTTCCCAAGTTGCTTCCCTTTCAGTGTGGTTACTCCACTGAACCTTGACGTATGGAATGGTACGTCTTCTAAGAACCTGATTGGTAGGCTTAGTCGCACGCCCACTAAATTAGACCTAAACTCGGCCACTAATAATGTAATTAGGGTAAGTCAGGGTCGATCCACGAAGAACAGTGATTATTTGCGAATAGTCACTTGACCAGATTGGGGGTTTAAATTGAGTTTTTGATTAATTCCTACAACGGGAAAAATAAACTAAGTGTTTAAAACAATAATTTAAAGGAACTTCAGATTTGATACTGTCACCGGATTATAATTCTACTATCATTGATAATTCTTTTTCACCATAATACTTATTCACTTGATTACGAGATATATTTCAATCTCTGTCTCAGTTTAGTTTATAGCAGTGGCACACTCACTATAAACCCTAATTAAAATCAAACCTAAACTGGCACAGAACAGGTCTAAAGATTAATTGATGTTGTTTTAAGAGACTAAAATCAAGAACGCTTTCTAATGTTAATTAGATAAACGTCTAATCTTGCCTACTTCCCGAATTGCTATGGCACATAAACAATTCGTGAAGACGCTACAATGAAAACTCTAATTCTGGCACAGAACGAGTAATCTAGCAAAGATTAATAAAGAGGACAAGTGAATTGGCCAAATCCACAAACCTAGAAATCAATCTAAATTAATACAAGCAAGATTATGAACAAGAATTAATTAAGAAAAAGAAATACCTCAATAGAATTAAGAATCCGGATCAAGCTCTCAAATCCAAAGTTATGGAGTTTTAGTTCTCCATAGAAATTCTAAGCTTCAGTTTTTGATTCTAGGAAAACTCTCCAAAGTAGATGATAACCCTAAAACTAATAAAAGAAATAGTATTTATACTTCCTTCCTAAAACCTAGATAAAAAAAAAGAAAAATAAAATAACTCTAAATAATAAAAACTGCCAAAAATACAGCAACCACGATTTCAGTCTCGACAGGGGACGACTCGTCCCCCAGGGGACGACTCGTCCCTGAACCTTCAGCCCTTTCTGAATCAGTCGTCCCTGATGGGGAATAGTTAGGCCAAATGGGGACGACTCGTCCCTAAGCCTAAAATCCCAGAAATCTTCAATTTCCTCGTGACTCTTTAGCTCGCTTCGGGTCTTCTTTGGTTGACTTTGTCTTGACTTTGTTGACTTCCATCGATGTAGGATTGATGATCTTGAGCTTCTTTGAGAACCAAAAAGGATTACATAATAAATCTCTAAATTTCTCTCGAATTACATTGATTCTCTCAAAATCTTCACAAAACATAATTCACTCAAAAATACATAAAACCTATACTAGATACATGGAAATAGAGAATAATAAGGATGGAAAACATAGGAAAAAGATAGTATAAATCCGTCCTATCAAATACCCCCACGCTTAGACCATTACTCGTCCCTGAGTAATATCCTAAACTCCAATCTAACACCGGTCTAAAACAGATGCATAGAGGGTAAAAGATTCCTAGTCTCCTCTAATCCGCCAACACAAGTCCATCAAAAGTCACAAACAGAGTACAAGAAACTCTGTCTCCTTATATCACCAATAGGAATCAACAGTGAGAACAAGGACCTTAACTTGATACCAACTCCCGATATAAAACGGTATCCAAGCTACGGTCCACACACAAAAGCCAAGGGGAACTAAATATGACCTATGTTTCCCCCACGCTTGGCTCACACTACATCATCCCTCAAAATAAAAAGTTGCTCGGGTGTTAATCCCTCACAACTACCTCATGGAAAACTCCTACGCCCCCTTATTACTCCAAAACGAATGAGGATTTCTATCCTAACTCCACTAACCCAATCCTCCTACTCCCATGAAATAGCCTACCCGAACTCCGAATCCTCCCTTATGACTCCACTCCGGTGATATACAAGATATGAAAACAAATCACTTCCCTCACCTTTTGCCTAGGTGTCGTTTCCGATTTTCACCTAGCCTCTCTTTTCTTTTCATTTTTTTTTGTTTATAATTATTTTTTTTTGATTTTTTTTGATTTTTTTTAATTGTTTGTTTTTTTTTAATTACACAGATAGAATACAGATAGAAGCAAGCATCCGCATACCCCCACGCTTAAATCGCACAATGTCCTCAATGTGTGAAATAAAGTGTAAATGCGATAAAGCGAAAAAGGGAAGGGAAGAAAAAGTATACCCTCACCGACGAGAGCTGGAGCCTTCCCCCTGATAATAGGATTGCCGGGAAGAACGCCTCTGAGCACGATCAGCGGCTCTCGACTGCATCATAGCCAAGTAGTCATCCGAGACTGGCTCATAGCTCCGGGGTTCGGGCTGCATTGCCCATGCTTCTAACTGCCGAGATCGGGCTCCCAAAAGGGCAACATCATCTTCTAGACCCTCAAACCGAAAGATGGTGGATTAGGGTTTGGATTTCGAAGAAAAGAGGAGAGTTGGGTGAAATTTTTGGGTTTGGGGTAGAGGGAGAAAGCTTGGGCTTTAATGGTGATTAAGGTTTGAAGATGAAGGGGAGAGAGAGAGACTCGGATTTTAGCAAAGGAATGGAATGAGGGATAGAGATTTGGTTGTAGGGATGAGAGGGTGGTGGATTTAGGTGGTGGCTATGGAGGGTTTGGGTAGTTGTTTGTAGAGAGCGAGAGGAAGAAGAAGAAGAGAAGGGGTAGAATAGGAGTAGGGCACGACTCGTTCTGGGCTTTGAGGTTTTTTTTTTTTTTTTTTTTCAAAAGCGTTTCTCGGGCACCGGACGAGTCGTCCCTTAGATCACGATTCGTCCCCTGGATTTTCAAAAGCTCTGAATCGCCGTCCCCGCTTTGGGGAAGAGTTGGTGCAATTGGGACGAGTCGTCCCCCTTTCTTCACAAGTTCGATTCGATCGTCCCCACCTTTAGGGAATAGTTGGCTCGGTGGGGACGAGTCGTCCGTGGCTTTTTTTTTTTTTTTTTTTTTGAACAGGCCCGGGCTTTGATCCATTCTCCTTTGCTTCACCCTGCACACCACCACAAAACAAATACCTTCAGCAGCACCGATTCATATAAAAAAATAAAAAAATAAATAAATAACAATACATACAACAACAATAAAAACTAAGAATGACTGAAATTAAATCTCGGGTTGCCTCCCGAATAGCCGCCCTTCTTTACCGTCTTTAGCTAGACCCATAATGGGGGAAAGTGGTCTTTACGAGTTACCTCATTCAACCGTCGGAGATCGATGCACACGCGAATCCCCGTTTGCTCCCGGGTTGGAACCATCTCTCCATTTTGATTACGGGAAACTGTGATCCCCCCCCTCTTGGGCACACACTATGTGGGGCTCACCCACTTGCTGTCAGAGATGGGATAGATGATCCCCATTTGTAGTAGCTTCAGGACCTCCTTCTTCACCGCCTCCATCATTGGCGGGTTAAGTCTCCTCTGAGGTTGCCTCACTGGCTTCGCACCCTCCTCTAGGTTGATCCGGTGCATACACAAAGATGGACTAATGCCCTTGAGATCGGCAATAGTCCAACCAATAGCAGATTTTCGCTTCCGGAGCACCTCAATCAACCTCTTCTCTTGATCCTTAGTCAATTTGCTAGAAATCACTACCGGAAGCGTCTCTCCCTCACCTAGATAAACATATTTAAGGTGCTCAGGGAGGACCTTCAACTCAAGTTCCGGTGCCTTCTCTATAGATGGAACAAGCTTCTCCATCGGAACCTCTAACTTCATGTGACCATGACCCGGTGCAGTAGCAAACATGGCACTCTCTGTAAGACCCATAACCACTTCCTTCAACGAATCTGAGATGTCAAACTCCAAATTAGCATACCCCAAAGCGTTCTCTAACGCGGTCTTGAGATCATCATCACCACTAGACACCTCAAATACCTCCTCTACCAATGGCTCGATCACATCGACGAAACACAATGACTCAGTATCCGTAGGGTATTTCATAGAGTCAAAGATGTTGAACTCCATTACTTGCCCATCAAATTCTATTGACAAAGAACCATTGGTCACATCGAGCTTTGTCCGAGCAATCGACATAAAAGGCCTCCCAACAAGTATAGGAGCTCTTGGATCCGTCTCCATCTCAAGCACATAAAAATCGTGGGAAATATCATCTCCCCACTCTAACCGAACATCCTCCACCAATCCCTTCGGGTAGGCATTCGACCTATCCGCTAGCCGTATCACAACTCGGTGTCTGCGGTGGTCCCAACTTAAGAGTTTCAAACAACGCATAGGGCATGACGTTGATTGAAGCCCCAAGTCTAACATCGCCTTATGCTCGAAGCATCCCCAAAGTAACGAAATCACGAACATCCCCGGGTCACCGCACTTCTTAGGCAATTTCCTCTGATACACTGCAGACACGTGCTCTTTAACCTTACCCTTCTTCTTACTCCTCTCTTTCTGATTCCTCTTCATAGTACACAACTCCTTCAAAAACTTCGCATACCTTGGAACAGTCTGAAGAAGATCCAAGAAAGGAATATTAACCTCTAACCTCTTGAAAGTATCGTAAATAGCCTTGTCAGGCTCTGGCTTTCGATGTTCTTTTAAGGCCTCGGGGAATGGAACCTCAGGCTCATCTACAGGAGCTTTAACCTCGGGTGCAACTTCTGTCTGATCTGGTTCCTTTTGTACTGGCTCTGAAATCTCAACCTCAACCTCCGGTTCCTCAGCTACACCCTTATCCTGCAACTCCTTACCACTTCGAAGAGTGATCGCACATGCATTCTGCTTGGGATTCGGCTCAGTCTGTGATGGCAACTTCCTCGAATCCCTAGCCTCCATCCGTCCCACTGCATCAGCTACCTGACCCATCTGTTTCTCCAAGTTACCAATGCTCGCATCGGTGCGCTGCTGATACTGCTGGAAATTCTGGTTCATAGTGCTAACACTCTGTGCCAAAGAATTCAGCAATGCCTCAGACCGGAGAATTTGCCGCTGGCTGCGGTGGCGCTTGTCCATATGGTGGCCTATAAGAGTTGTCGATTACCACGATCTGCTGCCGATAACCCTGCTGATTACCAAACTGCTGTCCCTGACCACTCGACTGATTCTGCTGCTGACCTGTACCCCATCTGAAATTGGGATGATTTCTCCAGCTGGGGTTATAAGTGTTACCCATTGGTCTCTGTCCCGGCTGTGCAAACCCAACTGCATTGACATTCTCCATATCACCCGTCTGCAAAGAAGGACACGAATCTGTAGGGTGCGTAATTTCATAACAAATCCCACACGGCTTCGGCGTCTGTCCCAGAACCAACTGCTTTACCATACCCTTGAGGTCCTCCAAATCTGTCTCGAGCTTATTGATCGACCCACTGTTAGAACCCACTGCACTAACCTGCCTCATATTTGACCTCTTGCCATGGGTCCTCGTACTCTTAGCTAGCTCCTCGATTAACTTTTTAGCTTCATCGGTGGTCTTATTCAGAATACTCCCTCCACAACATGAATCCACTAATCTCTTATCCTGAATGGTCAACCCTCCATGAAAATAGACAATCAGCTGGTCCTCAGTAAACCCATGATATGGACAACTCCTACAAAGCTTATGGAAGCGATTGTAGTAGTTGTATAGGGTCTCATCTGCCTTCTGCTCCATATTACTGATGTCCCTCTTCATAACATTAATTTGATCCTAAGGGAAGAACTCTTCTAGGAATACCTCTTTCATCTGCTGCCATGTCGTGATGCTATTAGGTGGCAAGTGATAATACCACCCATTCGCGTTATCTTTTAGAGTGAAAGAAAATTCCCTCAATAACAGATGCTCGGCGGAAGCACCGCGGCTTCATACTCGACATATTTGCACAACGAGAGAGATGCCGATTAGGATCCTCTCCGGCATCCCCTGAATTGCGGAAGCCGATTCAAGAGCCCGGCTTCAACTCAAATGTCACTCCGGCAGGTAAGGGAATTGGACGGCATGTGGTTGCTCGTTCCAATTCGGAGCAGTCCTTTGCCTCAATGTCTGTGGTGGAACTGCGTGTCCACCACCACCTGCATTATCCCCTGCTTGTCCAGCACCACCTGCGTTATCTCCGTTCTGCATCTCTTCAGCTAACAATACCTCCTTGACTCTCCTGCTTTGTTGTCGTCCTTTCTTGAAAGATCTTTCGATTTCTGGATCAAACGAAACAATCAAATTTTTAGTAGAACGAGTGTGGACCATAAACGGTTCCACACTACAGGATAACAAGTAATAAATATAACTAAAGAGATAACAATTAAAGAACTAAAAGAAAAATAAAACAAATAAGAAAAGAAAAAGAACGCAAACAATAACACCGTTCCCCGGCAACGGCGCCAAAATTTGGTAGGCTTAGTCGCATGCCCATTAAATTAGACCTAAACTCGGCCACTAATAATGTAATTAGGGTAAGTCAGGGTCGATCCACGAAGAACAGTGATTATTTGCGAACAGTCACTTGACCAGATTGGGGGTTTAAATTGAGTTTTTGATTAATTCCTACAACGGAAAAAATAAACTAAGTGTTTAAAACAATAATTTAAAGGAACTTCAGATTTGATACTGTCACCGGATTATAATTCTACTATCCTTGATAATTCTTTTTCACCATAATACTTATTCACTTGATTACGAGATATATTTCAATCTCTGTCTCAGTTTAGTTTATAGCAGTGGCACACTCACTATAAACCCTAATTAAAATCAAACCTAAACTGGCACAGAACAGGTCTAAAGATTAATTGATGTTGTTTTAAGAGACTAAAATCAAGAACGCTTTCTAATGTTAATTAGATAAACGTCTAATCTTGCCTACTTCCCGAATTGCTATGGCACATAAACAATTCGTGAAGACGCTACAATGAAAACTCTAATTCGGCACGTAACGAGTAATCTAGCAAAGATTAATAAAGAGGACAAGTGAATTGGCCAAATCCACAAACCTAGAAATCAATCTAAATTAATACAAGCAAGATTATGAACAAGAATTAATTAAGAAAAAGAAATACCTCAATAGAATTAAGAATCCGGATCAAGCTCTTAAATCCAAAGTTATGGAGTTTTAGTTCTCCATAGAAATTCTAAGCTTCAGTTTTTGATTCTAGGAAAACTCTCCAAAGTAGATGATAACCCTAAAACTAATAAAAGAAATAGTATTTATACTTCCTTCCTAAAACCTAGATAAAAAAAAGAAAAATAAAATAACTCTAAATAATAAAAGCGCCAAAAATACAAAGAACCACGATTTCGGTCTCGACGGGGACGACTCGTCCCGAACCTTCCCTTTCGAATCGGCCGTCCCGATGGGGAATAGTTAGGCCAAATGGGGACGACTCGTCCCTAAGCCTAAAATCCCGAAATCTTCAATTTCCTCGTGACTCTTTAGCTCGCCGGTCTTCTTTGGTTGACTTTGTCTTGACTTTGTTGACTTCCATCGATGTAGGATTGATGATCTTGAGCTTCTTTGAGAACCAAAAAGGATTACATAATAAATCTCTAAATTTCTCTCGAATTACATTGATTCTCTCAAAATCTTCACAAAACATAATTCACTCAAAAATACATAAAACCTATACTAGATACATGGAAATAGAGAATAATAAGGATGGAAAACATAGGAAAAAGATAGTATAAATCCGTCCTATCACTGATCTTTGCGATCCACAATTCTAATAGGCTGCTCTGAATAGCTAAGATCTTCTCTTAGGCGCAATTGTCTATACTCAACAACGTGGCTCGGGTCAGGGACATATTTCCTTAACATCGATACATGAAACACATTATGAACCCCCGAAAGTACAGGCGGCAAGGCAAGTCGATACGCGACCTCTCCCACCTTCTCAAGTATCTCAAACGGTCCAACGAATCAAGGGCTAAGCTTTCACTTAACACCAAACCTCATAACTCCACGCGTAGGCGAAATCTTGAGAAATACGTGGTCCCCCACATCAAAACCGAGCTCGCGACGACGATTGTCTGCATATGATTTCTTTCTGCTCTGGGCCATCAAGAGTCACTTCTTAATCTGTTGTACCTTTTCTGCGGTGATCTGAACCAACTCCGGTCCGAACAACTTTCGTTCTCCCACTTCATCCCAACAAGTTGGCGATCGACACCTCCTCCCGTATAACGCTTCATACGGGGCCATACTAATGCTCGCATGGTAGTTGTTATTGTAAGTGAACTTTACTAATGGCAAGTGCTAATCCCAATTACCTTGAAAATCCAATGTACAAGAGCGAAGCATGTCCTCCAATGTTTGAATGGTCCGCTCCGACTGGCCGTCAGTCTGCGGATGGAAAATCGTACTCATACTCAAGTTTGTACCCAATGCTTTCTGCAAACTACCCCAAAACTTTGATGTGAACCTAGTATCGCGATCCGACACTATTGAAACCGGTACCCCATGGAGTCTAACAATCTCATCCACATACATCTTCGCTAATTTTTCCAAGGAGTCATTGATTCGAAAAGCCAAAAAGTGTGCAGATTTAGTCAGCCGATCCACAATCACCCAAATTGCATCACTTTTCTTAAGTGTTCTAGGTAGCCCAACTACAAAGTCCATGGTAATATGTTCCCACTTCCACTCGGGAATAGGCATCGATTGAAGCAAACCGCCTAGTTTCTGATGTTCGCACTTAACCTGCTGACAGACAATACATTTGGAAACAAACTCCGCAATCTCTTGTTTCATATTCTCCCACCAAAAGGTATCCCGCATATCCCGATACATCTTCGTACTTCCTGGATGTACCAAGAACCTCGAGCTATGGGCTTCTTCTAATACTTCCCTTTTTAACTCTAGATTAGCAGGAATGCAAATTCTAGTCCCAAATCGCAAAATTCCATCATCGCCCACTCGAAAATCAGTTTGTCCATCGTCCTTCAACTTTTCACAAATCTGGATTAACTCTGGATCATCATTCTGAGCTGCTTTAACTCTTTCTAATAGGGACGGTTGAAAACTCATGTGTGCTAAATAACCTCTACCACCTGTTATTCTAACCTCTAAACCCAAAGATTCGAGATCATCTAAAATCCTCTTCTCCTTAGTTAACATCGTGGCCAACTTCCCCCTGCTTTTTCGGCTTAATGCATCAGCCACCACATTGGCCTTACCAGGATGATACAAAATTGTGCAGTCATAGTCCTTTAACAGTTCTAACCATCTCCTCTGCCTCATATTTAACTCCTTCTGTGTGAAGATGTATTTCAGGCTCTTGTGATCGGTGTATATTTCGCATGTTTCTCCATACAAGTAGTGTCTCCAAATTTTTAAGGCAAACACCACAGCCGCTAACTCCAAATCATGAGTCGAGTAATTCCTCTCAAAATTCTTCAACTGTCGCGAAGCGTAAGCGATCACCTTACCATTCTGCATCAATACACAACCCAAGCCATTCTGCGAAGCGTCACTATAAACCACAAATCCTCCTGCTTCAGTTGGTAAGATAAGAATTGGGGCTGATACCAGTCTCTTTTTCAGTTCCTGAAAACTATCCTCACATTCTGCTGTCCAAACAAACTTCACGTCTTTCTGAGTCAACCGAGTTAGGGGCATTGCTATCTTTGAGAATCCCTCAACAAAACGGCGATAATACCCTGCTAATCCCAAGAAGCTTCAAACCTCAGTGACGGTGGTTGGTCTCTCCCAATTTACTACTGCCTCAATCTTAGCTGGATCTATCTAGATTCCATCCTTAGATACCACATGTCCCAAGAAGGCTACTTCTTCCAACCAAAACTCACATTTCTTAAACTTGGCATACAACTTCTCCTCCCTCAAAATCTGAAACACTGCCCTCAAATGTTGTTGTGCTCCTCACGAGTTTTGGAGTAAATCAATATGTCATCAATAAAAACAATTACACACCAATCTAAAAATTTCCGGAAGACCCTATTCTTTAAGTCCATGAATGCAGCTGGGGCATTTGTCAAACCGAACGGCATCACCAGAAATTCATAATGACCATATCGGGTTCTAAAAGCAGTCTTAGGGATGTCCTCCTTCTTGACCCTCAGTTGATGGTACCCCGAGCGAAGGTCAATCTTAGAGAAATAACACGCACCTTGCAACTGGTCAAACAAATCGTCGATCCTGGGCAATGGGTATCTATTTTTCACCGTAACCCGATTCAATTCACGATAGTCGATACACAACCTCATCGTTCCATCCTTTTTCTTCACAAATAACACAGGAGCGCCCCAAGGTGACACGCTAGGCCTAATCAATTGTTTCTCTAATAGTTCCTGCAACTGCTCTTTCAACTCTTTAAGTTCTACCGGTGCCATCCTATATGGTGCTTTCAAAATTGGTGCTGTCCCTGGTGCTAAATCAATGGAAAAATCTACCTCCCTTTTAGGTGGAAGTCCCGACAAATCCTCGGGAAAAACATCGATGAACTCCTTCACCACAGGAAGTGATTCTATGCTAACCTCCTCCTTCTGAGTATCATTAATGTATGCCAAATAACCACAACAACCCTTCTTCAGCAATCGCCGAGCTCTTAAAGATGAAATGAACCCTGACAGTGCCACCGGCTTACACCTCTTAAATCGAAACTCTGATTTGCCTGAACCACCAAAGACTACCTCCTTTCGAAAACAGTCAACCTTAGCATGGAAGGCAGCCAGCCAATCCATACCCAAAATCACATCAAAATCCTGAATGTCTAACGGAATCAAGTCTATCGGCATATCCCTACCTTCCAAACTTAAACAACAAGATCTAAATATCGAGGTCACTGGAATAGACTCCTTGGTCGGCGTATCAATCACTAATTCAGTGTCTAAGTTCTGAGGGGACAATTTCAAACGACGTGCTAGTGTTTCAGATATAAAGGAATGTGTTGCACCCGGATTGATCAAAGCATAAACATTACGAGAGAATAGTTGAACCGTACCTGCCACAACATCATTAGTAGCTCGGGCATCTCTTGCAGTCATAGCATAGACCCTTCCCTGCTCTCTAGGCTTTTCCTTATCTTCACCACCAGCCTTATTAGTGAAAGTCTTCTTGAGTGGGTTCGGACAATCCTTAATTCGATGCCCAGTCTTGCCACAGTTAAAACATGCACCTTTTCCCCAATAACACGATTCTGTCTGATGCTTTCCCCTACAAGTTTTGCAGTTAGTACTAACCCCAAGATTTTGACCTCGACCCTGATTCTGGTTCCAGCCTTGGTTATAATTTTGGCTTTGGTTCTGGTTTCGGCCCTGATTCTGATGTTGACCCTGGTTCTGATTCTGACCTTGGTTCTGATTTCGGCCCCACTGAGTTGTCCCTTTTGGATGATTATCCTCTGTGTTTCTCCTCTTATTATCACTGTTGGTCCCACCTTGACCACTAGACTGTCCCCGATAACATCCCCCTTGGTCATCAGCACCTCTTTTCCTTTCCTCCTTTCTATTCCGATAGTCTGTCAAATCCTCCTCAATAATCCTTGCTCGATCCAACACTTCAGCATACGTTGGCAATTTCAAAGGTTTCATCCTGTAACTGATTCTATCATTAAACCCTCTCGAACTTCCGGGCTTTCTGCTCCTCATTGTCAAAGAAATTTGGGGCATACTTTGACAGTTCTGTAAATTTGGCATCATATTCATTCACTGTCATCGTTCCTTGTTGCAGGTCAAGAAAGTCTGCCACCCTTTTCTCACGAACACTGGGAGGAAAGAACTTCTTATTAAAGGCATCCAAAAATATCTCCCAAGTTATCACCTGAATACCTCTTGATTCTATCGCCCTCTTCTCTGCCTTCCACCACTGGCTTGCCTCGCCCTGAAGTACAAAAGTGGCGAGGTTGACCTTCAGCTCACTGGAGCATGTCATAGTCTCAAAAATCTTTTCAATGTTATCCAGCCAATCTTCCGGCTTCTCTGTGCCTGGTGCACCCGTGAACTTACCAGGATTTCGCTTCTGAAAACTCTCTAGCGGATCTTTAGTCACCACTTGTAGCTGGGCAACAGGTTGGGGTTGGGGTTGAGGTTGAGGTTCAGGTCTAGTTTGTGCCTGAGCAGCGAGTCCCTGAGTAACTTGCCCAAGGCAGCAACAGTTTGTGTCAAAGTTTGCAAGAGCGCAACCAATGTAGGGTCCGTTTGCGGAGGGACATTAACATTGGCGTTCATGTTTGTGTTGGTGTTGAGGTTAGGTTGGGGACCATTCTGGTTTACTGCAACCCCTGAAGTAGAGTCCTCGACCACATCATTTAGTCTATCACCTCTCCTTCCTCGACCGTGCCCGCGGCCACGAACACCAGCACGACTACCTCTGGCCATTGTGTTCTGAGACAAATTCAAGAAATATTACATCACAATATAAGGGGCGAAGTCCATATCTAAATTCACAAAGAATGATACATATTGATCGACAGATCAAATCAAATTCTCAGAACTCATATACGAAACAAAATTTCATAGATCAATCAAAACGAAGACTTTATTACCAACCGACAATTCAATTTTTCAAAATTGTAAAACCATTCCATTACAAAGGAACAAATACTAGTTTAAACATCCTAGGGTTTTCCCCCACTACAAACTAATTTGCTAAAATTTTCTCTCTAGCCTAATCTTCTAAGAGTACAGGATTTAACACTGCTCCCAACTCTTGGCCTGGTGTTTTAGATACTACTTCTGCTAGGATTTCTCTCGCTTCCTCTGGCTGTGCCAAGGTCTTCTTCATTGCCTTGAGCTGGGTTCTTAATTGTTCGATCAGTCTATTCTCGCACTTCTTCCTACGTCGGATCTCCTGTTTTAGCTAGTACCATTTCTCTATGGGTTGCTAGCCATTTCCACCTAGGTACATAAAGGTGAAGGGAAGATTTCCTTGCAGTCTATTTGGTTCTCACCATTTCCTACAGGTAAACAATAACCTTTTGTCAGTCCCGATGAATTATAGGGATATAAATACTTATAACTGAAATCATAGTCTTAATGATGCAATCATTTCTTAAATCTAACAATTTTTGAGTCTCTAAACCTTCAGGACCTAAAGCCTATGCTTTGATACCAACTTTGTAACGCCCCAAACTTGGGCCCAACCATATGGCCCAAGCCCAGCCACGTTACTACAAAATCTAACTTAACTCAATAATGTGTACCAACAAATTAACTTAATTCCAACCACGACTCATGCCAGAAAATAAAATCCCAAGTCTTACAACCTTTGTAACTCCAAACAAACAGTAAAATAGTCTCGCAGAACTAGTCAAAATTAATAAATCCTTAAAATCCTCTACACAGTTCATTGTAATGAAAATAAATCACAATCCATTCTAGACCGTCCTCGTAAATATGACTTCCAATTATAAACCTTAATTCTCTCACCTGTGACCTGGAGAGAAGAAAAATGTGAAAGGGGGAGCGAACAATGCTCAGTAAGTTCAAACGCCACCCCTCCGGTTACTAAGGAGGGTGGACACACAAAGAAGGTCAATTAAGAGTATGAATAAATATAATAGCCAACAGTATATCATTGAAGCTTAGCATTAACCTTTCAAATACAAAACGAATAATTTTCAAAAGTTTTCCAAAGAGGGAATTTCAAGGACGATATTAAATAACCAATGAAACGGAATATTCCAATCGCCACAGACCGTCCCATACCAGCCAATTACGACAAAATATTCACAAGAATATGATCACGTAAATATATTCGAATAATTCAAAGTTCTAACAATTGGCCCCTAACGGGGTTCTGAATTCTGAGTTCTAAATGGTAAATCCGGATTACCGCACACACATGCCCAGTGGTGCAAATTTACTAATAAGCTCTGAGAGTCACTTAATTTCTAGTGACAAGTTTTTCATACTTAGTGATCATACGAAATTCAAAACTAGAATGGTACCGTACACGGTACAATTTACTGAATCAAAACAAACTTTTCAAATCAAAGGGACATGTATTATCAAAACTAACACATGAGATTTACGAAAATGAACAATTTCGAACGTACGAAGAAACGCATACGACGAAGTCAAAACAAATACCGACACAAAGTCGGGCATGGTGACAAAAACGGTATTACAAAAATACACGAGAAACCTATCTTCAAGGTGTATTACAAAATAACCTAAATAGAGGCGAAATCCCTTACCTTTATAATGCAGCGGAATAATTAAGTCGTACACAAAAGTAGCTGTTACCCGCGCTTGACAAATTCTAAAAGTCAAAAACAAAACTAAATTTTATACACATATATAACTTAAAGTGTATCTAATTTACAACTAAATAGTATTATACTTACTAAATTACTCATCTCATAATAACATTAAAAGTATTTAGTATTGTTTAATAACACAACCCACACCCAATACCAATATACCACACCTATTCAACAACAACAGTTCCTACCACATATTGTCAACAACCCCTCCTAAACCACCATTCTGAAACTTAAGACCCGAGGGGTTTGTTCACCATTTTTGTATCTTAGGGACTATTCTGCCTATTGAGAAACTACAAACCCAAGTCTGAAACTTAGGGGGGTGAACCTGTAAATTTTGCTCCTTCTTCTTCCTGCCGCAGCCCTGTTCTGCGCCCCCAACCCCTCTGTTTTTTTTTTTCTTGCTTCCAACCTTTAATCAATTTCAACTCACAACACTTGACTTGAAAACTTTTTTTCCATTTGATTGCACCCAAAATCACACACACATATACGAATCACCCACTCTACCAATCTCCCCCTCCCTTTTTTTTTTCCCCCATTAACTCTCCATCATTAATACTTATCTGGATTCACCATTGATTTACCTATTCCACAACCATCACCATCCCTTTCAACCCATATTCCTCCATAGTTTATAATTATACAATATCCAAGAGACAACCCAAGCATATACCGTAATATCACTATGCTGATGAACTAAGCAAGTAACAAATGAACCACTTTATCAGAGAAAGGAGATATGAAGACTTACCGAATCTGCTTCGCTACAGTTTCTGACCATAAATTCTTTCACAACCTTACTGCTCCAAACTTCTTCAGCGCCGTCAGTCTCGTCTCCTCCCACGGTTGATCACGGACTCTCTCAATATGGTATGACGAAAATACTACTTCCAACTGTGCTACCTCTCTTTAGATTAATTCAAGAGCCTAAAATCATATCTTTTGGAGACTCCAAAAAAAAACACTCTCTTTTAAATCTCAGCAAAAGAAACCTTATCTTTACTAATCCTTCAACTAATCGACTTCCCAAATCCCACGTTGTTCAGTTATCGATCTATATTATCACGTCTAAATTTTTTTTTTTTTTTGTGCGCTGAAACCCAAAATTTCAAAAATCGTCAAGTCCAAACATCATATTATCGAAAATAGCCCAGCAACAATTAGGCTAAAAATTGTTATTGTCTCAATTTATTAAATAATAAAATAAAATAGTGGGGTATTACATATAGTCTTTTAAAATTGTGGCAATTTTGTAATAATGGTAAAGGGGGTATACTCAGTAATTTTGGGGGTGGGAATAGCACTGCTCTTTTTATTTCTCAACATCAAAGCCCTAAACGGTCCATTCATTAATCTCTCATATTGCTGAAGTTAGCTTCACCATTTTTTTCTTAATCAAACAACTTAGAGATTGCTGAAGTTAGCTTCACCATTTATGTTTATCAAACAACTTAGAGATTTTTATTTATTTATTTTTTTGATGTCCTAAGGGGGCGTGAGAAGTTCTTAATCAAACAAATTAGAGATTGCTGAAGTTAGCTTCACCATTTATGTTTATCAAACAACTTAGAGATTTTTATTTATTTATTTATTTATTTGATGTCCTAAGGGGGCGTGAGAAGGAATCGAACTGAGACCTCACACTTTGTCAAACCCCAGCTCTACCACTGGGCCACCCCTTAAAAACAGCTTAGAGATTCAGAATTAAAGAAAGAGAGGGAGAGAGCCCCAAAAGGATCCTGTATTCCAAAAAGGTGTTCAATCTTCTATTCCAGAGGTATCGATTGAACTGAAAGAGATTTAAAGTTTTTATTTGAAAATTAGCTAGCCAGATTTGAAGTTTTAAATAGGATAACATGACTACGTACCCAAATCAAATCTCGATTATCCTCCTTGACCTCTTCTCCCCTATTATGTGCACAGCGGTGTTTTCTTTTGAATTTGGTCTGATGCACACGTCCTAAATAGGGGTGGCAATGGTAGGCACGACACGATTGCACGAACTAGCACGACACGATTATAAACACGAATTACAGAGACAAGAAACACGATAAGGCACGACACGACACGACACGAAACACGACACGAAAACACGAAATTATAAATTTAGTTAAAATAACGTTTATTATTATATTTATGATCAAATAAGATAGATAACACGAAAACACGATAGTGTGGCACGAACACGACACGATGACACGAATTGCCACCCTAGTCCCAAATCCATTTGGGAGGTCTCTTTTTACTTAACTATGCTGATATCAATAATTAAAGGAGGGTGTCCTTTATTAATGTATAACTATAACAACAGTTTAGTTTTATCAGTATCACAGATTCAGTTGTGAAATTGACTGTGGGGTTCTTACTAATATAGGGATGTATATAATAACACAATACAATAATCACTGAATTGAATCAATTTTGTAAAAATATATAACTGTTTGCAAGAACAGTTATGATTGTTTAAACAGTTTTGTTTGAGAGTTGTGCATAACGAAAATGTTTTAATCAGTGATTCCAAAGATAAGTTATGATCTTATCTTTACTTGTTATGACTCTGTGGAAATTAACTTTGTCAACTAATTAATAAAGCTATTTATTTGAGTAATAATTAATTAAATATATAGTTAAAACATTTAAATCAACAAACAATTAAGATATGAGCAGAATTAAAAGGAGTTTAAAGGAAGAGAGATTAACACAAGATTTACAATGGTTCGGATTTCTTATTCTACATCCATTTTTCTCACAGCACTCTGACTCAATGAGGTCAATGATCCACTATATTCTCTTAATATATAGATTATTACAAAAAGAAAAAATATTATTTTCCTTCTCCTAGTTGGCACTCCAACTAGGTACTTTAGTACACTTAGTACACAAGGGTTGTTGAAGTTCTCTTCTAAATGGCTTTTTGTATATTGTGGATCAGTGTCTTCTCTGCACTTCAATAGAATAGATGTTTGAGGAATGTCTATGTATTCTTTGTTGAATATTACAACATTCTTGATCTTCTTGGATGGTTGATGCAGTGATAACTTAAATATGAAAATATCTCAAGTTATTCTCTAACTAAACAATTTCTTTTGAAGATGTCTCCTTGATTCTTGTCGGTGCTTGGCTTTTTCAATATGAAGATCTCTTGTCTCTGTATCCTGTCTTTTGTTATACTCTTTTGATAATTTTTTTCTATTTTTCTCCCTACAATCATCCTCTATTTCTTCTTCTTTACATATTGTAGGTTTTCTTTCTTCCTTTATACATAGAGAATATGAAGTTTTCCGTTAGAAACTAGATGTTGTGTAATGGTAGGAATAACAACTTGCCTAAATTATTCTTTCGGTCATGTCAGTCCACTTGCATAATCCACATGTTTTGTTAGTTCTTGAGCTATCATTGTTCATTTTAGGGTTTTTGCAACATTGTCATTCCTGATTGAGTCTCTCACGTGGCTTATTGAATCATGACTGTTTGATCATTGTTGTTTTGATCAAAATTGTTTGTTGTTTTCTTTGGTTTGTTTTCTCTTCTTCATAGTTGTTTGATCCTTCTTAGCTGTTTGATAGTTGTTTGCCTATTTTATGATCATAATTGTTTAAAGGCAATGCTACATCCACCTAAAGAGTACCAAAAATGTTGCACCTAATGACATGACACTCAAATTCAATGTTAGATTTTGGTTAAATTTTTAAATCAAACATTTACCGTCTTATGGTACAGAGGATTTGACCAAAAATTTGTTTGAAATCCAAAATTGAATTTGGATGTCATGTCATTAAGTGCAACATTTTTGGTACTCTTTAGGTGACTCTAGCATTTCTAATTGTTTAATATATAAGTCTTAGACTACTTTAATCATACTGTTTGTTTTAAACATTTGTCTTCTTTGATCCTCTTGATCATAGCTGGACAGAACTCTTTTTACAATATAATCCTATCTTTTTGGGAAATTATGCTTTTCTTGATTTGCAACATCAAAACCTAACAATACAAGGTCCTAACACCATTAATTGCGTATATGCTAAATTTCTTTCAAAACAAATGAAAGATTCATTATTTTGGCATTTTATAGTAGGGAGATGCTATTTTCTCTACATTAATTACTTATAATTCACTACACTTATTTATAACAACTTTTTACTTATGTTAAGATAAAAATACCCTTAAATGATCATACAAAATATTTTTAAATTACATTTACTTCACTTTTCTTTCACTTAAAAGGTAGTTATTGTTTTTTTCTTTTCATGATCTATGTAAACACTTCATCTTTTTTAGGGTAATTTATTTACTGTTATTGATTTAAAAAATCAGATATGCTTGTACACAACAACAATTATTTTCTATTAATTTTTTTTTATTGCACTTGAATGTTATTGACTTTTATTAAGTTATTTTTTAACACTATTAATTAATTTTTTTTAGGGGTTAAATGCATCACAAGTCCCTATACAATGCGAAAATCCACGAGCCATCCCTGTACAAAGCAAATGCACGCCACTGAACAAAGAACGCATTTTTCAAACATCAATAGTCCCTGAACATGACGCTATTTGCTAAGCTCCGTTAAGTGAGCAAGTGCTCACACATGTGCTTTTTAGTGAGGGCAAAGTTGTCCTTTCTGTTTCCAAGAAGGGACGAATTTGAGTAACATCATCAAAATAAGGGGGTCCATGTGAAAATTTTCATACCCAAACAATACTCTTCTTCCCCGGCCAGTTCTTCTTCTTCGATCACTTCTTCGTCTCCGATAGAGTAGTCTTCTTCACCGGCACATAAGCCAACTGGGTTTCCTCTCTCTCTCTCTCTCTCTCTCTCTCTCTAGGTCTTTTCTTGTCCTCCTCAATCAATTCTCCCCTCCCTAAAACCCTAATTCCATCTCTCTCTCTCTCTATCTATCTATCTATATATATATATATATATATATATATATCACACACAGTACACATAGTAGAAATTAAATTCTAATCGAGGCTTTTAGACATTCCCAAAAAGGATTGGTTTGAGATCTATGCTGACATTTGATAGATCTGAATAGATCGAGTCTCGTTCGTGATTCTGATTAGCTTACCCAAAAATGAGCTTGGCATCAAATATTGTACAAAGAGTGTTGTGGTTGCGCCGGCGGTAGTGGTTGCAATGGTGATTGGTGAATTTGTAGTTTCGAACCACCATTCTTAAGCTCTTCCATATAATTTGAAAATAAGATAGAATCTCACTTATATGTCCCCTTAGATCTGTAATAAAACATGCTCTTGAACCAAATCTTTTAATTTCGATGATGAAGAAAAGATTATGGAAGTCAAGAGTTGGGTGGTGCCATTGAAAGAGTTATCACGTGATAGATGATGACAGTGGTTTTGATCTATTCTGTTGAAGAAGGCCCATTTTTTTTTCTTTTTGTTAACAACCTTGAGTGAAAAAGACTCATTTGCCCTCTAGTTGGTGCACGTGTGTGAGTACACACTCACGTAACTGCACTTTAACTAACGGCGTTAAGGTCAGGGATTATTAGTGTTCGAAAAATGCATTCTTTGGTCAGTGACGTGCATTTGCTTTGTAAAGGGACGATTAATGGATTTTTGCATTGTACAGGGACTTGTGATGCATTTAACCCTTTTTTTTATTTGCAAATATATCCCATGACCAATGTATTTTAATTTTGTTTTTTTACTCAATTGAACAATCATATTTAATTACTTATGCTCATAAAAAATAAAATTAATAAAATTAAATTGCATTGTGTACAAGAAGTGAAAATTTATTTTCTAAGCATGGAAGTTTATTATTAAAAAGAAAATGTAAGATTAAATTTTAATATCAATATTAAAATTAAGATTCATATTTTTATTAAATACTATTTTCGTTATGTCGCACAATGAAATATATGCTAGTTTTACTTTACGTAATTCATAATATGAATTTAAAGAGAGGGTATATTCGTCTATGTAAACTAAAATCTAGATGGATGTAGTGGATACGTAATTTGCAGTGAAAATAGAGTCTTCATTTATATTAATAAATTAAATATATTACAATCAAATTAATAAAAACTCATTACTAATTAATGGTAACTAGTATAACACCCGTGCACTGCACAG
The DNA here is from genome assembly GCA_016624345.1 of Platycodon grandiflorus. Lineage (NCBI taxonomy): Eukaryota > Viridiplantae > Streptophyta > Magnoliopsida > Asterales > Campanulaceae > Platycodon > Platycodon grandiflorus. Next base: position 68,658,442 of record CM028361.1, read on the forward strand.
GGATTTCATAGATATAAATAAAATATTTAAAAATCTTAATGTTAATAAAATAAATAAATAATTATACTATAAATATTATAAGTTAATGTAAACAAATAATTAAAATGTGAAAGTTAAAAAAATTAATAAAAGAGAATTACATAAATAAAATAATTTATAATTATAAAATTAGAAATAATTCTGAAGATATCCGGGTCTCAATGAGTATTACGAAACTTAGAGATACAATAACTAAGCTCTAATACCAATTAAAACAACTAATGCTTTGATACTAATAAAATAGTCAATTTTCAGGCTTAGATATAAAATAGTTAAGTTTTGATACCAATTAAGGGATGATTTCACCTCTACAATGCATGAAATCTATATTAATATAAAAATTTAATATTTTAGTGAGTGTAATGTATAAAAATTTAATATTTTAGTGAGTGCAATGTATAAAAATTAAAAAATAATTAAAAGTAAATATAAAAAGATTACTCCAGACTTTGGTTGATAGACTTTGCATTTATAAGACACAATTGTAAAAATAAAAATAAAAATATTCCACATACACCTTACATTAACATTATAAAAAATTTACTTTTCGGGAAAAAAATTACAATTTTTTTTTTCCATTTTCCGATATACTTTCCTAGAGTTTTAATTACTTATACTTGCTTCAGATTTGATGAAAAGAACCAAAAAATATTTTCATCTTTTTTTTTTTCTTATTGATCTGAATTTTTTACCGATCGAATGGTTTCACTTAAAGCTTATGTGTATTTTTCATATTTTTTTGTTATAAATATTTTGAATCTATAGAAATGAACTTCAATATTTTAGATATTCCCTCTGTCCCGGATAAATGTTCTTAATTGATAAAACATAGGAATTAAGAAGCATAATTAATGATGTGTTGTAAGATGTGTTTTGACAATAATACCCATGAACATTAATTGAGTTCAACTTTTCTAAACAATTAGGTTTCTTTAGGATATGCTATATTAAATGAAGCTTTAAGGGTATATAAAATTATCTATATTTTTTTTATTATTTACCGATCGCTTGACATTTGTTTTCTTATACCCCTGCTTCAAATTTTTAGAAAAGAACCAAAAAACAAAATTTTAAACCCGTATTTCTTTCTTAAAAATTTGCTTGACTTCCTCAAGGTAAGTCCAAATTTTATCAACTTTGACATTAACATATTCATAATGTGATCTAATTTTTTTTATTTTGAGGTAAAATAAATGTGTTTATTTATTTATTTTATTTTTTTGTATTTAAAATATATGATTTGAATATTTTATCGATATAATGCCTTTTGCATACTAATTATGTGAATATTTTTTGTTATAATAACTCCGGATCAAATGAAATGGACAAAATTTTTAGGACTATATAATTTTTGTTAAAAGTTTCTTACGATGGATTCTTTTGTTAATATTAATTTGCTGAACCTATAAACTCAAAAGCTTAAAGGTCCCATAAGAAATCATCTGCAAAAAAACATTCATTGAATTGGGAATTGAAAGCATCATTATGTTGTAGACTAACTTTTGATGCTTTAATGTTGACCAACTTAAAAATTAGAAATTTATATTTTCAAGGCAAGCACAAGTTTTCATCAAAACAAACTGGGTTCTAATTTTGGCAAGTTGATTTTGGCGGAAATTTTCCTTTTATAGACTCAATTGTTATTATATATATATATATATATATATATATAGATAATAACGATAATGGTTATTGTTATAAACTCATTACTAATTAATGGTAATGATAACGATAATGGTTATTGTTATTGTTTATTGAGATATTTTCTTCATTTTAATCACATCAACATTGTTAGGAAACGGGCTTGTGGCCCGATTCAACGTATCCGCCCATAAAGGCTCATAGAACCCTAGTTATATTATACTTGGTAAGTAGTATCCTAATCCAACGGGATTTGGGATTGACTTTACCAATCCTACAAGGAATAGGTTGTGGGAATAATATAAATAGCAAGCCACCAAAGGAAAATATACGACGTGCAATATTTTTCTCTCTCTAAATTACATCTCACCAAAATACTCTCTAAGTCAACCATCGAGACTTGGATTTGCGGCGTGGAATTGTAATTGATATTCGTCCTACGTGATATCAATTCGACGAGAAAGAATTGTAGATTAATTGTTCGTGGTGTTCGTGAGTTCGTAGCACAAGCCGAAAGTCTTTCGCTTCGCTCTAGGGTTCGAATTCGCACGAGGTAATCCGTGATACCCTATTATTGTATAGTGAATTCGTTCCCTTCATTGGTATCAGAGCCGTTATGCTTGTTGCTCGTATTATTATGCCATGAATAGCATTTTTTTGTTTTGGGTTTGTTTAAATTGTTTGCCTAAAAACGGACCAACTGGGTTTGTCGATTTCGTTATCAAAACGTTGTTTGTTTTGGGAAAATTTTATATGTACACGTAGCTTATGCTGAGGGGAACAACATATTAAATTTTCATCGAATTTCGTTGGGTAAAACTCAAGATATTGCAAACCCTAGTTTTGTTGAAACATGGTTTTTCCGAAATTTTTCATGCGTTTTTGAACAAGTTATAATCTGTAAAACTGTGATTTTATGATATATAATTGTTCTACTCCGCGAGGGCTTTCCAACAACATATTATATGCCTAATTTGGACTTAAATTGAGCGTTCTAGAGCCTCGGAAAGTTGACGTCGCGAAACACATTTTCAGCTCCAAGGTTAGGGACGATGAACAGTATTTACAGACGACGCCCACTCTCGCGGCGGAGAGTGGTGTGCGTGCAGTGGTTTCCGGGCGTCGTTTGTTCTCACCTTCGGCGAGTCTTAACGTTTTTGGGCCTTCTGAGTTCAATAGTGGTCTCTGTTTTCTGAAATTATGCCCGAAAATAGGTGTTTTTGTATTTTTAGTACTTTAAAAATTGTTTTAAAATTATTAAAAATCTGAAATAAATTTCCAGTGGCATAAATATGATTTCAGGGGCTATATATTGGTGTTTGGTACTGTTTTGTAAATTTTAAAAAATTTTGAGAATTTTTTATTATTTTTTCTCTAATTTTAAGTCATATTTGGCATATAAAATTGTTGTTTTGGGCTCTAAAATTAATATTGGGACTACACGAGACCCAATAATATTATTTTCAGTAATGAAAATATTTTTTGTACATGTTGTGTACCTAGATAGATTTGTTCTATCTTATTTCTTTTGTTCAAAGTATTAATTTGTGAATATTTTAACATTGTGCATATTTTGGTTGTGATTACGAGCCTCGCGGATTTTTCCTCCTTATTTGTATAATGTTATAATATTCTTAATTAATTTTTTGGAACAAAAGTGAATCGAAAAGTATGCTAAAAATGTCTCTGTTTGCAACCATATTATGGTGAAATGGCTTCAAAGAGTGTAATCGCTGACTTGAACAAGGGTGAGAAATTGGATGGCAAAAACTATAGTATTTGGCAAAGAAAAATCACTTACTTGCTAAACGAGCAGGAGGTTCTTGAGAACCTTGATACTGTGATGACTGAACCAGAAATGGGTAAAGCTACCATAGCCCAACATCGTCTTAACATGCAGAATTACCAATCGTGGGTAAAGAAAGATCGATGTGCACGCTTTACCATGTTGAGTAGCATGCATAATGATCTTATTGGGCAGTTTGAAACTTGCCCAACTGCTAAGGATATGTGGGACCAGATAAGGACTGCTTTTGGGAACACCTCCGCTACAGGGTTGAGAACCTTAACTTATAAGTTTGAAAGCTATAAGATTGACCAAAAACGATCCATCCCCGATCAACTTCGTCAGATGTCGGGTATGATTCGTGAGCTTAAGGCTGCTGGTAGTATCTTATCTAATGAACAACAAGTTCAAGCAGTGATTCGTTCGCTGCCTGATTCTTGGAGTAATTTGAGGCAGATTCTAACTCATACAGACTCTATTCAGACTTTTACGGATGTGTGTCGTCATGTTGAGCTTGAAGCAGAGCGCCATGATGCGAGTCGCGCAATGGGTGGTGTGACTCATGACCTTGCTCTTGTTTCCCTTGAGGGTTCGCGCAAGAAAAATGGGCAGCGAAAGAAACAAGCTAAAGGAAAGTAAGCTCAAAATCTGGGACCTAATGGTGGCAAGATCGCTAAGCGCCGTAGAGGCAAAAAGAATATGGCTAAGCAAAAGTGCTTCAACTGCGATACCTTGGGTCATTTTGCTCGGACTTGTCCTGAGCCCAAGAAGGTATCTCTAAATCCTAAATCTCTGCAAATTTGTGTTTGCTCTCATGTTTTATTATCTGACTCTCTCCTGTGTGGATTGTAGACTCAGGATCCACAAAACATGTGACGAGGGATCGAGAAGGATTTGTAGATTATCGAAAGGTTCCTGCTGGTACAAGAAGTATTTTCATGGGAAACAGTTCGACTGTAGAAGTCGAAGGGGTTGGTTCATATCAACTTCTTTTGCGGAACGGACGCATTCTGATTCTTGATGAAGTGCTTTATGCGCCTGGAATTCGACATAATCTATTATCGTAGTACAATTGCTAGAATTGGGATATTCTTTTAATTTTAGTGGTAGCCACATGGATATTTGTTTTGATGATGAAGTTTTGGGGCATGGTTTTTGTCGATAATTTCTTTAAATTGGATTTGTTGGATTCTTTTAATTCCTCTATTAATTTTTCTTCTTATGTGGCTTATGATGATTCTAATCCGAGTTATGGCATGCTAGACTTGGACATATTGGAAAAGATAGGATGACTAGATTGGCTAGAGAAGGCCTATTGGGGTCTCTCACTAAAGTCAACCTACCTATTTGTGAACCTTGTTTGGCGGAAAAGCTTGCCGAAAGCCTTTTGGTAAGGCAAAAGGGCCACACAACCGTTGGAGTTAGTCCATTCGATATTTGCGGACCTATGAATGTTAAGGCACGACATGGTGCCTCCTATTTTCTTACTTTTATCGATGATTATACGCGCTATGGTTATGTTTACCTTATTTCTCACCGCTATGAAGCTCTCGCTTGTTTTGAGCGTTTCCTAGCCGAGGTGGAGAATCAAAAGGATAAAAGCCTAAAAACTTTTAGAACAGACCGGGGCCGCGAGTATCTATCTGATCAATTTAAAGAATTGTGTGAGAAAAAAGGAATAAAAAGGCAATTAACACTCCGCAACAAAATGGTGTTGCAGAAAGAAGGAATCGTACACTGTTAGAGATGGTTAGGTCGATGATGGCACAGGCCAATCTCCCCATTTCGTTTTGGGGGGATGCGCTAATGACTGCCGCATATATACTTAACCGAGTGCCTTCTAAGTCAGTTTCTACAACCCCTTATGAATTGTGGAAAGGTGAGAAGCCTAACTTGGGGCATCTTCACCCTTGGGGTTGTGCAGGTTATGTCCATAGTACATCCAATAAGTTTGGAAAACTAGGCCCAAGAGGAAACAAATGTGTTTTCATTAGGTATTCGAATACCTCGAAGGGCTATGTTATGTATGGTGGAAAACCTGAAGTAGGAATGACTGAAATAGAGTCGCGCGATATTGATTTCATTGAGAATGTGTAACGCCCCAAACCTGAGCCCAATTAAACAGGCCCAAGCCCAAAACGTCACTGCTCGAAATCCAACTAAACCAAACCAAATTTAGCAATACATCAAAATATATTCTTAAGGAACGTCTGCAGCGGAACGATAACCCAAATATTACAATCACAAAAATCCAAACCCAAAATGATTTGTCTCGCAGGACTAACTTAAATTATTCGAACATTAAAATTTAAATTAGTCTAATTACAAAGAACTCAATAGAATATCTTCCAACTTATCCTTGCATGCGTGTCTCAACGTAAAAACCTTAACGTCTCACTTATGACCTGAGGAGAAGAATAAAGTGAAGGGTGAGCGAACAATGCCCAGTAAGTTCAGTCGCCGCCCTTCCGGTTTCTAAGGAAGGGTGGACGCACAAAGAGAATATTCGAAAATGAAACAATGTTATAAAAGGTGGTTTACAGTTCATTCGATACTTTATAACGAAACGAAATAGTGCGAACGGATTAGTGTTTCACAAATGAGAGTTCAAGGAAACGAAACATGCAAAGTACGAAGTCGAGTAACCCAATCGTCACCAACCGTCCCATACCGGCTAGTCACGACGGATTACTCACAGATGTCATGATCACGTAGGTGGTCCATTGACCATTCACATAAATGCCCCCGAAGGGTGCCAACATTTTACCCCAAGGGTAACTATTAGAAGGTAAGTCATGACTACCGCACCAGAGGCCAGGTGGTGCAAAAATATAAGGTCCACTCTATATACCCAGTGGCGGGTTGTTCGTAATCACGAACTAATTAAGGTTCACTCTATACCCAGTGACGGGTTGTTCGTAATCACGAACTAATTAAGGTTCACTCTATACCCGGTGACGGGTTTTCAACTAGTGATCATAACGGAGTTCGAAATAAAAAACATTATCAAACGATACATACGAAATTTACTTTCGAAGTATAAGCATTTCATCAAATACCAAAGATATGACATGAGGTTTGAAGAATATAATACAACGAAATGCGAAACGACGGAGTCAAAGCAAATTCCGACACGAGGTCGGGTATGGTAGTCAAAACGATAATTTCAAAAAAAGTAAACGAGTAACCTAACGCCGAAAAAATTATATTCGCAAAATAACTTAAAAGAAGCGAAATCCCTTACCTCTTTAACATGAAGCAAACAACTCGTACCCCCGTTACCCACGCTTGTTCAATCTAGAATTCAAATATAAAGTCTAATTACAACCTCGAATATTCTAGTAATATAGTCCTCGTCTTGTAATTTGGTGACTAATAATAATAAGAAGAATACAATAATGATGTTTATTGTAAAAATACTAACTTTTGCCACTAATTATTACTAAATAAAATATATACAACATATTACCCCTTTGTAAAACCAATACAAAGCTCCAGTACAATCCTTTAACCATAACAACACTCTGTCCATTACCAAGGGGAGAAATAAAAGAATAATAACTTCAACATGCCACACACGGTACTCACATAAACTGCATACTCCCTCGGTTGACCCTACCCACACTTTTCAACTAGCAACCCCACATACACACACTCATCACACGCACACTAACCCACACACTCACCACACATATTGTAATTTCAGGCCACAACACTCCCTCCCCGTCGAGTCACCTCTTTCTTCTCGTTCGAGATTTCTCGATTTCTTTTTTTTAAAACAACAAACACACACACACATAACCCAAGAGACCTCGACAAGCCCACTCTTGTCACACCTCCTTCCTTCTGTTTCTTTCTATATAGTTTCTTTTTTCTTCTTCATCCGTGCTTACAACACCCTCTCCATGCCCCGCTCGCCGCCTCCCCATCTTCTCTCTTTTTTTTTTCTTTTCTCTATTTCTCCTTACTGATGCGACCACTTCACTTTCATCACCATCTTTTTACCAATTACTTACATTACACAATATCTAAGCAAACAACCCAGTACACCACATACTATACATGGTACCATTAGATTTAAACAAGGAAAAGAACCACTACATCAGAGTAACGAATACACAAGACTTACCTCAGGTTCTTGTCAAAATTATCTCACAGCTATACTGCTCAAAGCTTCCCCAGCACCGTAAGTCTCTTCCCTCTTCCAAGTTTAATCACGAACTCTCTCTCTCTCTCCCAATATAGTTTGACGAAAAAATTTCTACCTCCGTCTTTGCTTATTCTCTCCAATTGACTCAAGGGCCTAAGATCATTCCCTTTTGGAGACTCCAAGAAGGACTCTCTCTCTCTAATCTCTTTTGAAATTCAAAAAAACGTCCGCTCCCTTATCCGGCGAACCCTCACGACCGGTTCTTGCGCTCTATAACAAATTTCTGTTTATTACTATCTATTATTATTATTACTAATATTATTAATATTACTCTACCAATTGTTACAAACTAATGGGCTAAGCCCCATCATACAAAATAGTAATAACTTCTTCACATATATTGACTGGCCCAACTCAAAATACACATAATTAACCAAAAACCCATTTTCACCCAAGTGAGACTACAATTTTAGGCCAAGCTCAAATGAGACCACAACAAATTTTTTTTTTTTTAGGCCAAGCCCAAGGCATATTGTATTATCACATAATTAAAATAACAAATTAATTTATTTAAATTTTTGGAATTTATTTAAATTTTTAGGTATATTATACTCTTACCCCCTTAAAAGAAGTTTAGTCCTCTAAACTTACGTACCTAGTCGGCAAAGAGGTCAAGATACTTTTCTCGCATTTCTTCTTCGAGTTCCCAAGTGGCTTCTCTCTCCGAGTGATTAGTCCATTGCACCTTCACATACGGAATGGTTCGCCTTCTGAGTACTTGATCTTTTCGATCCACAATACGAACAGGTTGTTCGTCATAAGTCAAGTCTTCCCGGAGTCGTAACGGCTCATACTCTATCACGTGGCTCGGGTCCGAGACATACTTCCTTAACATCGAAACATGAAACACGTTGTGCACTCCGGACAACACAGGTGGCAAAGCGAGTCTGTAGGCGACCTCTCCAACTCGCTCCAATATCTCGAATGGTCCCACAAATCTCGGACTAAGTTTACCCCGAATACCAAATCTCATAACTCCTCTTGTGGGTGAGATCTTAAGAAATACATGATCTCCTACTTCGAATTCAAGTCCGCGACGCCGATTATCAGCATAAGACTTCTGTCTACTCTGAGCCATAAGAAGTCGCTTCCTTATCAGTTGTACCTTCTCCGAAGTAATCTGCACCAACTCCGGTCCTAACAGCCTCCTCTCACCCACTTCATCCCAACAAGTAGGTGATCGACACTTTCGTCCGTACAATGCTTCGTAAGGCGCCATACCAATACTTGCATGGTAACTGTTGTTATACGTGAACTCCACCAATGGTAAATGATCGTTCCAATTACCCTGAAAATCCAAGGAACAAGTTCTAAGCATATCCTCCAATGTCTGTATAGTTCGTTCCGACTGACCATCAGTTTGTGGATGAAAAGCTGTACTCATACTTAGATTTGTACCCAAGGCCTTCGTAAGCTACCCCAAAACTTTGAGGTGAATCTAGCATCACGGTCGAAACTATTGAGGCGGTACCCCATGTAACCGTACAATCTCGTCGACATACAACTTTGCCGGCTTCTCCATCGAATCATTAACCCGAAAGGCAAGAAAATGAGCGGACTTGGTGAGTCGGTCCACTATGACCCAAATCGCGTTATGCCCTTTCAAGGTCCTCGGTAGTCCTACCACGAAATCCATAGTAATATGCTCACATTTCCACTGTATTGGCAATGATTGTAACAATCCCCAGGCTTCGATGTTCGATCTTAACCCGACACACCAAGCATCTAGAAACAAACTCGCTATTTCTCGCTTCATATTCCCCACCAAAAGTATCACGCACGTCCGGTACATCTTTGTGCTCCCTGGGTGTACGGCAAACCTCGAGTTATGAGCATCTTCCAAAATCTATCTTTTTAATTCGGGTCGGAGGAACACATATTCGAGACCCGTAACGTAGGATACCATCCCCACTTACTCGAAAGTCCCCTTGACGCCATTTTCTAAACCCCTAGAGATCTTTATTAACTCGGATCATTTGCTGTCTTTGCTTTGATTCTTTCCAACAAACATGGTTGGACACTTAAATTTGCCAAATACCCATTGCTACCACGAACCTTAACCTCAATTCCCAAGGATTCCGGTCATTCAAAATTCTCTTTTCCCTAGTGATCATCATCGCTAAGTTTCCGGTTCTTACGACTCAAAGCATCGGCCACCACGTTAGCTTTCCCGGGGTGATACAATATAGTACAATCATAATCCTTTAATAACTCTAACCACCTCCGTTGTCTCATATTTAGTTCTTTTTGGGTGAAAATGTACTTGAGGCTTTTATGGTCCGTGTAGATCTCACATGTCTCTCCATACAAGTAATGCCTCCAAATCTTTAGGGCGAACACCACCGCCAACTCCATGTCATGGGTCGGGTAATTTTTCTCGTGATTCTTCAATTGCCGAGAAGCGTAAGCAATCACCTTGCCATTTTACATCAACACGCATCCCAATCCTTTCTGTGAAGCATCACTATAAATCACAAATCCACCAGTCCCCGATGGCAACGTAAGAATAGGAGCCGAAACCAACCGACTTTTCAACTCTTGAAAACTCGTTTCACACTCAGCCGTCCAAATAAACTTTACACTTTTCTGAGTCAGCCGAGACAATGGACCGGCTATTTTTGAAAACCCCTCTACGAAACGGCGATAATACCCAGCCAATCCTAAGAAACTCCGAATTTCGGTAACAGTCGTAGGTCTTTCCCAATTCACAATTGCCTCAATCTTGGCTGGGTCCACAGAAACACCATCCTTCGAGACTACATGCCCCAGAAACGCCACCTTCTCCAACCAAAACTCACACTTCTTAAATTTAGCATATAGCTTTTCCTCTCTAAGAATTTGTAACACCATTCTTAAATGTTGTTCGTGCTCCTCCCGGGTCTTGGAGTAAATCAAAATATCATCAATGAACACAATCACACATTGATCGAGAAGTTTCCTAAACACTCGATTCATCAAATCCATAAATGCTGCCGGAGCATTTGTTAACCCAAATGGCATCACCAAGAACTCGTAGTGCCCGTACCTTGTCCTAAAGGCTGTCTTCAAGATATCCTCTTTCCTAACCCTTAACTGATGGTACCCCGAACGGAGGTCAATCTTAGAGAAGTAACGTGCACCTTGCAACTGGTCAAACAAGTCATCAATTCTAGGAAGAGGGTATTTATTCTTCACAGTGACCCGATTCAACTCACGATAGTCAATACAAAGCCTCATTGACCCATCCTTCTTCTTTACAAACAATACTGGAGCACCCCAAGGTGAAACACTAGGTCTAATAAACTTCTTCTCCAATAATTCCTGCAACTGCTCCTTTAATTCCTTAAGTTCCGCGGGTGCCATTACGTATGGTGCCTTAGAAATGGGTCTGTTCGGCACCAAATCTATTCCAAACTCCACCTCCCGTTACGGTGGGAGACCGAGCAGTCCTCCGGGAAAACATCGTAAATTCCTTAACCACCTCAAGTGACTCCACACTAACCCCTTCCTTTGGTATCGATAATAGAGGCTAAATAACCACGACACCCTTTTCTCAAAAGTCGTCTCGCCCTTAGGGAAGAAATGAGACCCAACAAAACCACCGGTTTAGAACCCTTAAAGCGAAACTCCGTCTCACCCGAATAGCAAACACTACTTCTTTCTCAAACAGTTTACCCTAGCATGGTAGCGGCTAACCGATCCATACCCAAAATCAAATCAAAATCTGTATATCTAAAGGGATCAAATCAATAGGCATATCTCTACTCTTCACTTTCAAAGGACACGATTTAAACACCGAGGTCACAAGCATGGATTCTTTAGTCGGGGTGTCTATGACTAATTCAATATCTAACTTTTGAGGAGTCAACTTCATACGACATGCAAGTGAAGTAGATATGATAGAGTGGGTGGCACCGGGATCAATCAAAACATAAACGTTGCGAGTATAGAATTGTACGGTACTGCCACCACATCATTTGTTGCCCGCGCATCCTTAGCCGTCATCGCATAAACCCTTCCATGCTCCCCTGGGCCTATTTTTATCTCCTCCCCGCATTTTACGCAAGCGGTATTTGAGTGGCTCGGGACACTCCTTAATCTTGTGTCCAACCTTTTCGCGGTTAAAGCATGCTCCGTCTCTCGGTAACATGGAGTCGAATGCTTTCCCCACAAGTCCGGCAAACGGTATCACCCTTTGATTCGATTACGACCGCTCTTTGCGACCCTGGTTTTGATTTCGGCCACGATTATGGTTTCGATCCGTGGTGGTTCTGTGTAACGCCCACTATCTCGTATTCCTCCTTTTGTTCCCACGACTCGAACTTCCACGATTGTTAGCCTGGCCACGGTATTTTCTGAGCTGTCCTCGGCGCTTCTTTTCCTCTCATCCCTTTTCTTTCGATACTCGTGATTTGATCTCCATTGCTCTAGCCCTATCCAAAACTTGAGCATACGTTGGCAACTCCAAGGCTGCAATTCGTAATTCAAGCGATCATTTAGACCCTCCTCAAACTTCCTTGCCTTTTGTTCCTCATTTTCGAAGAAAGCCGGCGCGTACTTTGACAGCTCAGTGAACTTGGCGTCGTATTCCCCCACTATCATTTTCCCTTGCTCCAAGTCAACGAATTCTCTAAGCTTCTGATCCCTCACACTACGAGGAAAGTACTTCTTATTAAAAGCTTCAATGAACATTTCCCAAGTATAGGCACCTACCCCATTTGCCTCTGCTGTCCTCATCTCGGACTTCCACCACTCATCGACTTCTCCTCCAACTTAAAAGTAGCCAAACTAACCTTCGCCATTGGTACACGTCATTGTCGCAAAGATCTTTTCCATGTTTGAATCCAACCCTCCGGTTTCTCGGTACCGGACACACCGGAAAATATCTTTGGCTCCCTTTTTTGGAAACTTTCCAGCGGATCTTTAACTATCGGTTGTTGGGGCGGTGGTGGTGGTGGCGGTGGTGGCGGTGGCGATGGAGGTGGCGCTTGATTGTTTTGAGCCATGTTAGCCATTAATGCTTGCGTCAATGTCTGCGATAAGGCAACCAATGTAGGGTCCGTAGGCGCGGATGTTGACATTACCTCACGGTTGCGGTATGTTACGGGACCCATCTTGATTCCTGCGGTCTCGGAGGTAGCATACATTACTTGTACACTACCTCTACCGCTCGCCCCGTCCACGAGTACCAGTTCGTCGTCCTCTTGCCCTCTATTATAGAACATGGATAATCACAACTCATTATATCATACTCATTATACGATTACTTAGTGCATACAACTAATTCAAATACATATCAAAAATCAAAATTCACAGAAACTCTTATAAAATAAACTTTATTCCATAAACCATAGGCAATTAACCTTATTAATTACAAAACAAAAACACATGAGTTTGACAATACAAATAATGTCCCTTCATTCTAAATCTCTCTGTCCTTAAACTAACATTCATCTCCAATCCCCTCACAGCCCCGTATTGTGATGATCAGCTGGTTGACCATTGCACGTGGCGCTACCATCGCAGGGATGTCAACTTGGAGACGTTCATCAAGCTCCTGACAGACATTTAAGATTAACCTCAATAAATCTCTGTTCTCCCTACGCTCATTTTGTAGCATATTAAGAGCCTGTTGAAACAAGAGCTCTACTTCTTGTACTTGGGGATTGGGTTGCGCATTACCCCCTTACGCAAGTCCATTTTCAGGCCCCACAGCAGCGCCTTGCTCCATGCTTACATCACTATCATTATCGCTACTGTCGCCTGCGGCCTTATCTGGAACCTCCTCTGGTTCCTCCTCAGGGTCTTCTTCCGGCTCATCCTCTGGAATTTCCTCCTCAGGGTCTTCCTTCGGTTCGTCCTCTGGAATTTCCTCCTCGGGGTCTTCCTCCGGATCTTCGTTAGGGTCAACCTCGTCTGGATCCCCTATCATCCAGTTGTCTAAATCCAAATCGTAATCCATCCTACACTCAGTCAAATGAATACATCAGTTTCAAATAATCATAATCATCATCATCACTTAATTCTAATTAATTCTTACTTCAAATCAATTTCTACTTCCAATAAATCCTTATTCAAATAAATTCCTAACCCTTCAGGACCTAAAGCCTAAGCTTTGATACCAACTTTGTAACGCCCCAAACCTGAGCCCAATTAAACAGGCCCAAGCCCAAAACGTCACTGCTCGAAATCCAACTAAACCAAACCAAATTTAGCAATACATCAAAATATATTCTTAAGGAACGTCTGCAGCGGAACGATAACCCAAATATTACAATCACAAAAATCCAAACCCAAAATGATTTGTCTCGCAGGACTAACTTAAATTATTCGAACATTAAAATTTAAATTAGTCTAATTACAAAGAACTCAATAGAATATCTTCCAACTTATCCTTGCATGCGTGTCTCAACGTAAAAACCTTAACGTCTCACTTATGACCTGAGGAGAAGAATAAAGTGAAGGGTGAGCGAACAATGCCCAGTAAGTTCAGTCGCCGCCCTTCCGGTTTTTAAGGAAGGGTGGACGCACAAAGAGAATATTCGAAAATGAAACAATGTTATAAAAGGTGGTTTACAGTTCATGCGATACTTTATAACGAAACGAAATAGTGCGAACGGATTAGTGTTTCACAAATGAGAGTTCAAGGAAAAGAAACATGCAAAGTACGAAGTCGAGTAACCCAATCGTCACCAACCGTCCCATACCGGCTAGTCACGACGGATTACTCACAGATGTCATGATCACGTAGGTGGTCCATTGACCATTCACATAAATGCCCCCGAAGGGTGCCAACATTTTACCCCAAGGGTAACTATTAGAAGGTAAGTCATGACTACCGCACCAGAGGCCAGGTGGTGCAAAAATATAAGGTCCACTCTATATACCCAGTGGCGGGTTGTTCGTAATCACGAACTAATTAAGGTTCATTCTATACCTAGTGACGGGTTGTTCGTAATCACGAACTAATTAAGGTTCACTCTATACCCGGTGACGGGTTTTCAACTAGTGATCATAACGGAGTTCGAAATAAAACAACATTATCAAACGATACATACGAAATTTACTTTCGAAGTATAAGCATTTCATCAAATACCAAAGATATGACATGAGGTTTGAAGAATATAATACAACGAAATGCGAAACGACGGAGTCAAAGCAAATTCCGACACGAGGTCGGGTATGGTAGTCAAAACGATAATTTCAAAAAAAGTAAACGAGTAACCTAACGCCGAAAAAATTATATTCGCAAAATAACTTAAAAGAAGCGAAATCCCTTACCTCTTTAACACAGCGAAGCAAACAACTCGTACCCCAAAATACAGCCGTTACCCACGCTTGTTCAATCTAGAATTCAAATATAAAGTCTAATTACAACCTCGAATATTCTAGTAATATAGTCCTCGTACTGTAATTTGGTGACTAATAATAATAAGAAGAATACAATAATGATGTTTATTGTAAAAATACTAACTTTTGCCACTAATTATTACTAAATAAAATATATACAACATATTACCCTTTGTAAAACCAATACAAAGCTCGGTACAATCCTTTAACCATAACAACACTCATCCATTACCAAGGGGAGAAATAAAGAATAATAACTTCAACATGCCACACACGGTACTCACATAAACTGCATACTCCTCGGTTGACCCTACCCACACTTTTCAACTAGCAACCCCACATACACACACTCATCACACGCACACTAACCCACACACTCACCACACATACGTAATTTCAGCCACAACACTCCCTCCCCGTCGGTCACCTCTTTCTTCTCTCGTTACGAGATTTCGATTTCTTTTTTTTTTTTAAACAACAAACACACACACACATAACCCAAGAGACCTCGACAAGCCCACTCTTGTCACACCTCCTTCCTTCGTTTCTTTCTATATAGTTTCTTTTTTCTTCTTCATCCGTGCTTACAACACCCTCTCCATGCCACTCTTGCCGCCTCCCCATCTTCTCTCTTTTTTTTTTCTTTCTCTATTTCTCCTTCTTGATGCGACCACTTCACTTTCATCACCATCTTTTTACCAATTACTTACATTACACAATATCTAAGCAAACAACCCGAGTACACCACATACTATACATGGTACCATTAGATTTAAACAAGGAAAAGAACCACTACATCGAGTAACGAATACACAAGACTTACCTCGGGTTCTTGTCAAAATTATCTCACTATGCTCAAAGCTTCCCCGACCGTAAGTCTCTTCCCTCTTCCAAGTTTAATCACGAACTCTCTCTCTCTCTCCCAATATAGTTTGACGAAAAATTTCTACCTCCGTCTTTGCTTATTCTCTCCAATTGACTCAAGGGCCTAAGATCATTCCCTTTTGGAGACTCCAAGAAGGACTCTCTCTCTCTAATCTCTTTTGAAATTCAAAAAAACGTCCGCTCCCTTATCCGGCGAACCCTCACGACCGGTTCTTGCGCTCTATAACAAATTTCTGTTTATTACTATCTATTATTATTATTACTAATATTATTAATATTACTCTACCAATTGTTACAAACTAATGGGCTAAGCCCCATCATACAAAATAGTAATAACTTCTTCACATATATTGACTGGCCCAACTCAAAATACACATAATTAACCAAAAATCCATTTTCACCCAAGTGAGACTACAATTTTAGGCCAAGCCCAAATGAGACCACAACAATTTTTTTTTTTTTAGGCCAAGCCCAAGGCATATTGTATTATCACATAATTAAAATAACAAATTAATTTATTTAAATTTTTGGAATTTATTTAAATTTTTAGGTATATTATAGAATGATTTCCCTCAGATAGGTGAAGTTAGAAAAGACTTTGAACTTTTTGAAATGGAAGAAGAACATTTGACATCTCTTGGCGAAGGTGGGGAATTGTCTCAACCTGATCCCATAGTACAACATGAGGTTGAGCCTATGGTCACCAATGAGAGTCAAGAAGATCTTCATCCTAGTGGGAGTATGGATTCTAGTGGGAGTCCTGTACTAGAACGAAGAAGTAAACGTGGGAATATACCTCGTCGTCGATTCGCGATCGAAGGGGAATCTTTCTTATGTGCTGATTCTGATGCTAGTGAGCCTAATTCGTTCAAAGAAGTTCTTTCTTTACCTACTAATAATGAATGGATAACTGCAATGGAAGACGAAATTTCCTCTATGAAGAAGAATCAAGTTTGGGAGTTAGTTGATCTCCCGCAAGGTCGCAAGACTATTAGAAATAAATGGGTTTTCAAAATCAAGCGAAAGGCGGATGGATCAATTGACAAGTATAAGGCACGTCTTGTGGCGAAAGGCTATACCCAAAGAGAGGGTTTAGACTATGAGGAAACATTTTCCCCAGTGGTGAGATTTTCCTCCGTTCGTCTCATTCTAGCGATAGTAGCACACATGGATCTAGAACTTTTTCAGATGGATGTTAAAACTACATTTCTCAATGGAGAACTAGATGAAGAGATCTATATGACTCAACCAGAGGGTTTTGAAGTCAAGGGACAAGAGCGCAAAGTGTGCCGACTCAAACGTTCAATCTATGGTCTCAAACAGTCATCTAGACAATGGTATATTCGTTTTCACCAAGCGATAACCTCAATTGACTTTGTGATGATTGAGGAGGACCACTGTGTGTATGTTAAACGATCCAAGAAAAAGATCTTGATCTTATCATTATATGTTGATGATATCCTACTTGCTGGAAATGACATGGAGATGATAAATGCCACTAAAGAGTGGTTGTCTGCTCATTTCGATATGAAAGACTTGGGTGGAGCAAATTATGTGCTTGGAGTAAAAGTCGTTAGGGATCGCTCTAAAAGGTTTCTTAGTTCGTCTCAAGAGACTTACATTAAGAAAATTATAGAACGATTCGGCATGACTCACTCAAAACCTGTTGTCACTCCAATGGAAAAAGGATGTGTTCTTAGTACAACCCAATGCCCAAAGAATGAAGAAGAAAAGAAGAGGATGGCTGCAACTCCATATGCAAATGCAGTAGGGAGCTTGATGTATGCTATGGTGTGTACTTGGCCTGACCTATGTTTTGCAGTTGGGATGTTGAGTCGATTCCAAAGTAATCCTGGACCCGCACACTGGGTAGCGGTGAAAAGAGTTCTACGTTATTTGGTAGGAACCACAAATTTAGCCCTTTGTTATCAAGGTGGGGATTTGAGCTTGGGAGGTTTCACTGATGCGGATTGGGCGGGAGATGTAGATGAGCGTAAATCTACTTCATCAGGTTACATTTTCCTCCTTGGTGGTGGAGCTATCTCTTGGAGTAGCAAACGACAGGAAAGTACCTCCCTATCCACAATGGAGTCAGAATACATAGCTTGCTCATCTGCGGTTCAAGAAGCTGTATGGTTGAGGAGGTTTCTTCAACATCTTGATGTTACACCCAATGTGGATCGTCCTGTAGTCATTGGTTGTGATAGCATGGCAGCTTTGGGATATGCTAAGGATCCCAAGTACCATGGGAGGACGAAACACATTGAGATCAAGTATCATTTCACTAGAGACATGGTTGCAGAAAGAAAAGTTGTTCTAGAATATGTTCCTACTAGAAGTATGTTGGCTGATCCTATGACAAAACCTCTAGCTAGAGAGATCTTTCAAGATCACATGTTGGGTTTAGGGCTTCGTAGGATGTGACTTGTTATTCCTAAGAACACTTTTGTTGACATTGTTATTTTCATTATCGATTGAATACATTGCAGTTTTATTTCATTCCTATTATTTGTTAATTGGATGTTTTATAAAATTGCGTAGCATACATTTTGGTTAAAAAGATGTCATGGACATTGAATTGGCCCTCTCACACGGGTAATTCACCTTGTCGCCAGGTGGGCGAGCAAGTTGAGATATTAGTCTTTGGCACCTACAAAGGGGGGTGCGCAAATGACGTTATGATATATCGCCTTGGCACATGGCTAAGATGAGACCTATCTTTTTATGGGTCGACCTAAAATGTCCCAAGAAAAGTCCGAATGTGAGATCTTAAAAGAGGCACTAGGAGAGTGACTGCTTTTGAGGACTCAGGTTAGACGCCAGAAGGGCGACTAGACTAAGATTTGTACGGCGTTAGAATATGACATGCCTACTTTGTGTGGGAAGTTCCGCCGCAGCATACACATCATACTGTATGCGACTATGAGCGACCATAGAAAGTGATTGAAGAAAGTGATTGAATGATCCCTGCTTCATCACTGTGTGAGTTCTAGTGATCACTTTGTGATCATACTTATGCCCTATGTGACTTAGAACTATGTTATGAACTTGGACGTTGATGTTGCTACTTTGGCATGCCGACCAATGGGCTATGCACACACCCCAGAGCATCGTGGAAAGCGATTAACCAAGGGTGATTAACATGAGAGTCTAAGGAAGATAGTATAGTATACATCTCTGTTTTGTGTCTTAATGCCCGGGCGATCATATTGAACATACGGTTCAAAAGATTGATCTTGAGCACATAAACATCTTGAGGTTTAAGCACCGCGATCGAGGGATTAAGGATGCTTGAATTGGTGTATATATATATATATAGTCTGGGGCATAGATGAGGTCTTTATCGTCAGGTCGCACGCCTCACTTCCAGTATGAAGAGATAGTATTTAACGGGTTTTGATGATATATATCTATAATTGGGGTTTTGTTCGCTCAAGGCGGGCAAGAGGAAGAGATCAAAGATTTGACTTTTTTCTACTTGATTAAAAAATCAAAAAGGAAAGAAAATCACCAATTACTGTCAGAGTAATTACTGTCAGAACCCGTTAAATAGTAATAACAATTGAGATAGTATTTAACGGGTCTTTATCGTCAGGTCGCACGCCTCACTTCCATTAATTAGTAATGAGTCTATAATAACAATTGACACAAACCACCAATTTTGAACTCAAATTGTAAAGAAAATCATAGCTAACTTAATCCTAAAAATTATTTAACATACAATTTTAACAACTTGGTAATATTTAAATGTAAAATGTTCTTCTTCTTCTTCTCTCAACAATGCAAATGTTAGAGCCTTGGTTTCTATTATGCATAAGAGGTTGGAGGTGTCTCAAAAGATGATTGGATGATGTAGGGGGTGTACTTAGTAATGTTAGGTTCACTACTAGAAACACGCTAATTACTGTCAGAGTAATTACTGTCAGATGTATTCCGTCAGTAATTACTGACGGAGATGCTCAAATTACTATCGGATTTCTGACAGTAATTTTAATTTTTTTGGCGGGATAATAATTACTGTCGGAAGGCTTCCGACAATAATTACTTCGATAGTAATATAGGAATATTCTTCGAATATTTCCTTGTCAACCGACAGAAGTGTATGGGTAATTGGTGGTCACTATTACTGTCGGAGATTCCGACAGTAATTACTGTCGGAGCTTTAAGTGACAATTACTGTTGGAGCTCCGTTAGTAATTTAAACCAAAATCCCCAAATCGAACGGCGGCCCCCCCACCGTGTCTAACCGCCACTGTCGCCTCCGGTAAGTCCGTTCCCCTTCCCCTTCTTCTTGTCAATTTCGTGTTCTCCAAATCTGAAAATTCTGAATGTCGTTCTTCATTATTCGTCTATCTTCGTTGTGAATTAAATTGATAATTCTCGTTTCTTCGTAAGAATACGTTTCGTAATTCGTGTTGGTTTTGTCTTGAGAAAATTCTGGAAATTGTGTCTTGTTAAAGAAGCCTTGTGTTTTAACTCTTGTTCTTGTTCCAATTTGCAAGGTCAAAATAAAAAGAAAAAAAAAGGAGGAGATTGCCCATAGTTCAAAAAAAAAATTTTTTTTTGCTGAATTGAAAAAAAAAGGGGGAGTTGTTACAATCAAGCTAAACAAAAAGAAGCTTGAATCTGATAAAAAAAGGTGGGCTGAATTTTTTTCTTTTTTTGTTTTTAACTCAAATTGGGTTTGGACAAGTTGATCATCTTTGTGACTTATCCTTGTGAATTTACTGGAACATTCTTCTTGTTGAATCATGTTGTTTGATCATCCATACGTATATACAATCCTTGTGCTTTTATTTCTTTTCTTGCTATCAAGTGGAATTGTTTCTCACCTTGAATTGTAATAGCCCAAAGAATTCTTAGAGAACTTGAGATTGTGTTTGTCTAGAATCACTCCCGGAATATATAACATACTTGACTCTTATTGTTGGTACTTTCAAGGGTAGGTAACTATCCAAGAAGTCCGTTCCCTTTCCCCTTTTAATTTCCTATTTCTTGCTGCCTTTAATTTTTTGTTCTAAGTGTATTGTTTCCTGCATAATTGCCAGATATTAGTTTTTAGAGTATTCTGTTAAATTGCTATGATATCCTAGGCAGAAGAGTAAAATATTATGATCTTAGCTCAATTAATTATTTCCTCTTCTCGTGTATTTTGTAATTGTGGCACTTTAAGGTTTTAGAGTGTTCTGTTAAATTGCTAGGAAATGCTAGACAGGAGAGTTACATGTTACAATCTTGGGATCAATTTGTTTTTGTGTCTGTTTCCATTTTTTGTCTGTTTGTTTGCATATACATTGCTACAAATTAGATTCAATTTCAATGTTGGCCTACTACATAGTATTAAGTACACAGCCCATTTTCTAAGTATCATCATCAGTTGATCTTCATGTGTTCTGCAGTGTTTTTCGTAATTTTGACGAAGAATCGTAGAATAGAGAGACTCTCTGGTTCGAAGTTTAGTAATTATAAGATGCAAGGCTGATCCTTACCAAAGTTATAGTTGCTTTTGTCTTTTGAGCAGGTTAGCATGTTCTTCATCTCCTCTTTATTCTTCTATCCTTTTTTTCTTCATCGTACAGTCTATGTTGAACTTAATAAGCTATTTCTCACTCATTGTCAAAGGCCTTCCCCAGTGCAATGCTATTTTCGTGCGATTAATGCATCGGAAAAGAAGGCAAAGAAAGTACCTCAACGATTGCATTTCCACTTTTTTTTTTTTTTTATATCTTTTCTCTTTTGTTTCATCTATTTCCCCTTTTTTGTTTTTTGAATCATCTCTTTCTCTCTCTCTCTCTCTCTCTCTCTCTCTCTCTCTCTCTCTCTCTCTCTCTCTCTCTCTCTCTCTCTACCACATTTATATCATGTTAGTTTCCCTTCTTCTTGCTATTCCTTATTTTCTCCACATTTAGACATACAATTTCTTCTATCTTGTTGCATGTGTCATTTTTGTGTACAAAAATCATTAAGAATGAATAGTCTTCTCCTTTGTACATATAATAGACAAATATATGCTGCAGTTCTGTACAAAAATAATAATAATAATAATCTGCAATAAGTCTAAGAAATCTCTTGGAATGCTTGCGCCTCGAAGAGTGATATATTCAAATTGGCTCCACAAAACACATCCTTTTCTTTTCTTTTTATTTTTTATTTTTTTTAAAAGGATGGAGAAGTCCTTTTTTTGGCTACTACAAACTTTTTCTGCTCCATGTTTTAGTTTAACTTATCATGTGCATCGCTATTCTATGCAGTTTGCAGATCACTCTTGCATGCAATTTACCTTTGAAATGTCTCCGTGGTGGTGGAAAGATAGTTATTGTGAACCTTCAGGTATTACCATTTTCGTTTTATGTGCTTACAGCTCATCTAGTAAAATGTATTAGTTACACAATTTCTAAAATATGAATAGGTTATAGAAATTAATATTCATTTTGTTAAGATTTAGCCTATTAATATATTAACTGTGGACGACCTCAAGGCTAAGCTCATTTCATTGTGTCACGAAATTGTTGTCTAGCAACCCCCTACTGCTAGGATAATGAATCTTAATTTAGAAAGTGAGGTCCTCAGCACCCATAATTAACCCCTGAAGTAAGGAGCAAAAAACTTTGGTTCAGCTGGCTGAAACTTTGATGAAACTCTCCAAGAGCTGCTGTGTCAAGCTGCAAATTTATAATAGAGATTTAATTCTTAATCCATTTAGTTCTGATTTGGTGGCTGCTGATTTTTTTTGCAGGAAATAGGATGAGCTATAATGATAAATCTATCCCGTTGATGGTCCCATGATCTATTGTTTTGAAATAGTAACCTGATTAATGACCATATATATATAATGCTAGGATAACTGTCTTCTAATCTTACTGGTTATATCAGGTGATTGTGTATATATAACTGTTATATTAGGTGAATTTTTTTTTTTTTTAATTTTTTAATACTTACTGTCAGAGCTCTGACAGTAATTATTTTTAAAAAAGTATTTTTTTTAATTATTACTGTCGGAGCTCTGACAGTAATTTACTGTTAAAAATAATAACGGAGTTAATTTACTGTCGAATTTCTGTCAAAAAATTAACGGTGTTCCAACAGTAAACTAACGAAATGTTAATGTCTGTCACCTTGTTACTATCGGAGCTCCAACAGTAATTACTGTCGGAAACAAATTAACGTCGAAGGTTTACTGTCGGATACTTTCGGAGCAGTTCCTACAGTAAATTGATAATTATTGTCGGAATCCGTGAATTACTGTCGGATTTCTCCGACAGTAATGTCGTGTTTTCCAGTAGTGGTTGTTTATTCAAAACAAATTAGAAGGGGTAAAATGAAAAATTGATGGGGGTGTACTTAGTATTTAGAGGGGTTTACAATTTAGGGGGGTTGTACTTAGTAATATTGGGGGTGTAAATAGCGATTCTCTATAAAAAAATCAACATTCTTTTTAAGATGGAGGTAATACTCTCTCTATTCCTTAAAAACTGAAAAACTCATATTTGATCGGTACATAAATTAAGAAAAAAATGACTGAATGTATAATGAGTATTGATCACGCCAAAAAGGTTTTGGTGACCACGTCAGATCCACGTGTGTAGCTAGCTTCTGGTCAGGATGCCCCGGCTCTCAATGGGCGTCTGCTATCGGGACCAAACCGTCGTAAGTGAGTGGTGGTTCCTGTGATAAGACAACGAAGAACACCGTCAAGGATGTCGGGGGTTTGCCCGACTATCTCCCTCCGGCGTGAGAGTCAGTGTATGGATAATGTATAGATGATGTTGTATTCAATGCTTGAACTGTTCAATCTCAGGTAATAAATATGGGAGAGTTCAATGCTTAGCAATAAATGGTTTCTTCAGTATTTTGGTCTCTTTAGAGTAAATGCAGCTTGGTTTTAATGAAGGAATGTTCCTCTTTATATAGCCAAGGATGGCGTGTATGAGAGGGTTTCAGGTGAGTCACCTGGTTTTCAGGGAGCTGGTATTGGAGAACACATCCCTCTGTCAGTCTGCAGGGATAGAATGGAAGCTTCCGTCTGGGGAATGAGGAGAAACCCTAAATGCTACTGTTGCTTGGTTGTGAAGAAATCTCTTTTCTTAGCCGGAAGGCCTTGCCTCTTCCAGGGAATACGCTGACACGCCGCTAACATTAAATGCCTGATGTTGACATCACCCCGAGGATAGCTTGGGAATCGAGGTTCTAGTACAGGTTTGACGAGGACGCCTGTAGAGATCTGCCGAGGTAATCGAGGACACTGGTGGAGATCTGCCGAGGTTAAGCTCGGGTGGTGACTTCGGCGGCGAACTTCAGTTGGGGACTTCGCCACGAGCCCTCGATATGGTCCTTGGTTGATGGCGAGCTGTCTTGGTCATCATGTAAGTTGGGGCCCACTCGGGCTGACGTGGGAGACACGTGGAATAGGTTTTAGGGAGGATCCCATCAAGTATTAGGATGTTTTGTATATTTTACCGAATAGTAGGCAGAGATGAAGAAGGGTACAATCCAGAATTCATCAAATTCTTTGATTTCTCTCCCGCTGTCTCACTTTCTCTCAGTCTCTCTCATTTCAAGAAGGATGTACTGATGATGAATTATATGAGCAAATTCTGAACCTCTCAATTGAAGAAGTGGAAGAAAAGATTCAAGATAGAGATAGAAAATCTCAGGGGGAACAAAATGCAAGGATCTCCCTAACTCTTATTGAAGAGACAACACCTCAGTAAGAGTAGATTGAGAGACTTGGAGAAAAAGTTTGATAACTAAGGCTTTATCAAGAAGTAAAAGGGAAACTACTTTCAAAGTTGGAGAAAGCTCAGAAGCAAATAAGGAAGATGAAGAAATCATAACTGTTGGCACAAGCTCCATTGCCCCTATTCCAGTCCCACCATTTCAAAAGGATAACGAGAGAGAAACTAACAAGGAAGATGAAGAATTAAAAGAAGACCAGATGGAACCATAACTGTTGATGAACAAAGTGTTTTGAAGCAATCTTATTCTTACTATCTATGTTGAAAAATAAGTACTATTTATGACTCAATGAAAGACAATATTATGCAAGAAGATTATAAGAAAAACAACAAAGAGCTTCAGATGATTTTCATATTATACAGCTATCAAAAGGACATAACTCATCTAGCGTGTTTTAGAAAAATGTAAACATTTGTAAAACTTTTTGAACGTGTTTTACATATGTTCCTCAATAGAAAAAGCCAGTTATGAAAAGAAAATATTTTTAAGGCTACTGAAAAGAGGACTATGTTTTGCAAATCATCAAAAATGAGAAAATTGTTAGGACCATAAGTCTATTAAGTTTTGATGTTGCAAAACTAGGTTAGCATAATATCCCATGAAATTGTTTAGTAGGCTTAATGTACAAAAGTTATTGTCGAAGAAACAACAAACAGCTAAGATGGAGCTCATATGAAAAACAAATAGCTAAGATCTACAAGAGAAACAAAATAGCTATGACTCAGTAGTGAGCAAGCCACAAAAACATTCCACGTACTGGACATTCATTGGATGAATTGCTACTGAGACAAACCCTAAAAGAATTATCCAAACCCTAAAAGATTATACCTTCAAGTGGGCAGCAAGTTGCATGACACATGAACTGTACTCTTAACTGAAAATTGATCATCTAGCCATTATACAATGACTAGATTTTAACGAAAACTTTCCATGAAACTGCGTATATAAAGGAAAAGCTATTCCATAGATTCAACATGGATGGTTATAGAGAGATATCTCACACATAAGTCAAGAGTGGTCAAATTAGAGCAAGATACAGAGACAAGAGAGATACTACTGGCATCAAAAGGACTACCAAAGTAAAACAACTATCATTGTTTAGTTAGAGAAATAACCTGAGATATTTTATATCTAAGTTATTACAACATCAACCATCCCACCAAGATCAAGATTACTCCATCAAAAAACTGCCAGATCAAGCAAGTACAACATAATTGTTATAACCAGTTCTACACCAAGTATTAGTCACCCAGTGACATAGAGCCAAACCTACAATTTCATTAGACTAGTCAGTGTCATTTCTTAGGAAGCAACCCCCCCCCCTGTGTGAACTTTGTAAAGTGTCCTAGTTAGGTTGCCAACTAGTAGAGAAAAATCGAGGATTTTCCTTCAATAATCTGTGTATTTAAGAGAAATATAGTGGATTATTACCTCATAGAGTTAGAGGGCTGTGAGGGGTGGATGTAGGATAAGAGATCCGAACCACCTTAAAATGCTCGTGTCAAGTTTCTCTATCCCTTAACTCTTTACTTATTGCTTCTTGTTGTTTGAATGTTTGTTTGTACATGAACTTAATTGTTTTTATATCGCATTGATCAAACAACCATTAATTAGTTTATTTGCTACAGTAAATCATCATAATACTACACACACAAAAGATAAGATCATAACTTTTATTAAGATCACTGTTTCAACCTAATTCCGCTGTACACAACTCTGTTTAATTATCTTAACTGTTTTAGCAAACCTTAGTTGTTCATCATTGTATTGCAAACAGTTATCCTTATTTCAAAGAGTTTATCAAACTCAGTGATCATAGTAAAATTGTGTTAATCTTATAGTGGTATCAATCCCTCAATTGGTATCAAAGTTGTCTCGACTGATAGATTGTTAAATAGTAAGGTGGATAAGGACCTAGTGATTGTGTTCTCTACCCTTTCAATTGGTATTAAAGTTGTTTCAATATTGTATTGATTGGATAATTAAATGTTAAAAGGAACCTGGAATAAGTAGCTTTTCAATTAGTATTATAACATAGTTGTTCTATCTCTAAGTTCAATAATACACATTTGAGATTAGTGCTATTTTGATACTGTATTGATTGGATAATTAAATGTGATAAAGGAACCTGAAATAAGTAGCTTTTCAATTACTATTATAGCTTAGATGTTCTATCCCTAAGTTTAGTAATACACATTTGAGACCTGACCTTTTACTATTAAAAAATGAAAACTTCTTTTTATAAGACAATAATATCCCTTCCATATTGTTGTATCTTTGTTACCATATATGTGTAATTATATTTGGTATATTCTTCCCTATTAGTTAAGTCTCAGAGTTACCTTGTATTGTAACTCTTCTCCTAATCCTAATTGTATTAGGTTAACTTGTAATCCCTATAAATATGTGTTTCAATCAATGTAAAAGGCTATGTCATTATTCACAAGAATTATTATTCTCTACATGGTATCAGAGCTTTGATTCCACAAACCCTAAAAACCACCAAACTTCCGCAACCCCAAACATCACCACCCACTACCTCCTTCTTCCTCTAAGCACCCATGGCTTCCAACATGATCATCATCGAAGATCCCACAGACCCCTCCAAAAACTATCAACTCATCAACATCTCCAACCAAAATATCACCAAGCTCACCCCCACCACCTACCTCGCATGAAAACTTCAGGTTGAATCCATGCTTGTTAGCTATGATCTTTACAGGTTTGTTGATGGCACCTCGGTCTGCCCCCCAGCCACCCTCACCGTCAACAACGTCCAAGCACCCAACCCAGCTTACCTCCCATGGATACGACAAGACAAACTTCTGTTTGGCGCCCTTGTCGGCTTCCTCTCCACAAGCTTAGTCCCGCTCATTTAACAAGCAACTACAGCTCGGGAGGCTTGGGTCATCCTGACCAACACATATGCTCGCCCTACTCGCGGGCATATTAAGCAAATTAAAGACCAGCTCAAGCGAGCTACCAAAGGCTCCCAGTCAATCTCGGAGTACATGCAGTTCATCAAGAGCAAATTTGATGAGCTCGCTGCCCTGAGAAAACCCCTCGACCATGAGGACCTCATAGAAACAGTGCTCGGTGGCCTGGATGATGACTATCGACATGTCGCCGATGCAGTTGAAGGACGGGACACTCCTATTCCCTTTGATGAACTTCATGAAAAGCTCATCAATCGCGAGCTGGTACTGAAGCAATCCCACACCGCCTCCACTCTCCACCCCGCCACAGCTAATACTGTGACGAACAGGCAACAAGGGTCTCCTTAGCCTCAGTATCCTCGCCACCAGCAGCCCGCACAGCCTCTTCGGCATCCACAGTCGGGCAACAATGGTCCTCGCCAGCAGCGACCTTACCTCGGCAAATGTCAAGGCTGCTGACAACAAGGTCATACGATCATTCAGTGCCCCAGCTTTCAGCTTGTTCCGACCTCGCCATCTAGTTTGCCTCATTCCTCGTCTGCGGGCAACAAATGGCAACCGCGAGCAAATATAGCCACGACCTCGGGCAACACAACTCCGAGCTGGCTCCTCGACAATGGTGCTTCCCACCATGTCACCGCTGACCTCAGCAATCTCTCTCTCCATACTCCATACTCCATACTCGGGCCCTGACGATATGGTCATTGGTGATGGCACTGGGTTACACATTGCCAATACAGGTTCTACCTCTCTCCACACACCCTCACACACCTTTCAATTGCATAATGTTCTGTTTGTACCTAGCATGAAAAGAAACCTCATTTCTATCTCTCAATTCTGCACATCTAATAATACATCTATTGAATTCTTACCCACTTCCTTTCGTGTGATGGATCTACAGACAGGGACTTCACTACTGGAAGGACAATCTAAAGATGGTGTGTATGAATGGCCGAGCTCAATCCCTCCGTGTCACCCCACTGCCTTTGCGAGCTCAAAAGTATTTGCTCCGGACTGGCATCATCGCCTTGGTCATCCCTCTGCCCAAATCCAGAGTCATATAGAGTCTAGGTTTGCTCTCGAGCATTCTCAAGATAAGTCATCCTTTTGTAATGCGTGTTTAAGCAATAAAAGTCACAAACTTCCTTTTACTTTATCTACTATTGTGTCCACCCACCCCCTTCAAATTTATTTATTCTGATGTTTGGACCTCGCCTATTCACTCGTTTGATGGCTTCAAATACTATGTGATCTTCGTCGATCACTACACACATTACATCTGGCTCTACCCTCTCAAAAAGAAATTCGATGTTGCATCCATCTTTCCTCGCTTCAAAGCCCTGGTCGAAAACCACTTCAAACAAAAAATTGTCACCCTATACTCGGATAATGGGGGCGAGTATACTGGTCTCGCCAAAACGACCGGCCTGGCCAGTTACCTCACCACTAATGGCATCTCACACCTCACCTCGCCCCCCAACACGCCCGAGCACAATGGCTTCTCGAACGACGACATCGTCACATTATTGAAACAGGGCTATTACTACTATCCAAAGCCGCTCTTCCCCTCACCTTCTAGTCGTATGTCTTCCTCACTGCCACTTATCTCATAAATCGCTTTCCCACTCCCACACTCCAGATGCTCTCTCCCTACCACAAACTCTTCGGGTCAGCTCCCAACTACTTAAAGCTTCGAGCATTTGGCTGTCTCTGTTATCCCTGGCTGCGACCATATACCAATCACAAGCTCGATCCTCGCTCGACTCCTTGTGTCTTCCTTGGGTACTCCCTCACTCAGAGTGCATATATCTGTTACGACCTGACCAGCACAAAGCTCTTTATCTCCCGCCATGTTCGGTTCGTTGAGTTTGAGTTTCCCATGTCTCAAATCGATCTGAATCTTCCCCGACTTGACGAGTCAACCCACACTTCCTGGTTACCACCTCATGACATCCTCGCGGCTTCATACACACCATCGGCAGCTAGTCCTTGCAGCGACCTGACTGATGCTCCTCCCGCGACCTCATCTCAACCACCCTCGAAGCCCGACACAACTAACCCCGACCTTACCGAGTCCTCACAGGTCGCCCCACCAACCACTAACCTTCCTCACCAGCCTATACCCCAGGCCACAGCTCGCACCTCACCTATTATCACTCGCTCCCGAAACAACATCCACAAACCAATTAACAAAATCTGCCTCTCAGCCTAACTAAACACTGAACTTGAACAACATGTGTAACTCAGGCCCTCAAAGACAGCAGGTGGCGATAAGCCATGTCTGAGGAATACGATGCCCTCCTCAAAAATGGTACATGGGAACTAGTACCTCCCACAGGGGTCCTTAATATTGTTGGCTATAAATGGATATTTCGGATTAAACGATTTTTGACAAGTACAAAGCTCGCCTGGTCGCCAAGGAATTCCATTAGTGCCCAAGAGTTGACTACCATGAGACCTTTAGCCCAGTGGTCAAATCTACCACGGTTCGCCTCATCCTCTCCCTTGCGATCAGCCGGGGATGGGATCTTCGTCAGCTCGACGTCAACAATGCCTTCTTGCAGGGAACCCTTACCGAGGAAGTCTTTATGACTCAACCTTAGGGCTTCGTCGACACTGATCACCCGCAACATGTGTGTCACCTCCGAAAGGCAATCTATGGTCTCAAGCAAGCTCCCCGTGTGACACCCCGACCCGGATCTCTATACGAAATCCCAAGGTCGGGTCGCCAATACGACAACAACAAGAAGAGCACGTGGCGTAACTG
Organism: Platycodon grandiflorus; assembly: GCA_016624345.1. NCBI lineage: Eukaryota > Viridiplantae > Streptophyta > Magnoliopsida > Asterales > Campanulaceae > Platycodon > Platycodon grandiflorus. The sequence continues at coordinate 68,688,771 of CM028361.1, forward strand.
CCCGTACTTGCGATAAAACTCAACTTATAAAACCTGGTTTAGTAAAACAAGTCTTCGGCGACACTACAGCCGAAACCCAACAACTAAAACCACAAGTCTAAGACTTTGAATATGTAAAACAACAACGACCATGATAACATAGTACGAACAATCTTCGGCAATGACAAGCCGGAAAACAACTAGTAACAACCACGAGTTTACAACTCGGGAAAGACAACTACTACAAAGTTAAATATACAAGCACGACATACATACGTCGGCTACCAAAAGAATATAGGGTTTACAACTCAACAAATATTACCCAAGTAAAGTTTACATAACTTTACGTAACTGTCGTCCTTACCAAAAGAATATTGTTTAACACAACCAGCTCCAAGAGCTACTAGACCAAAATACTATCTTCGAGCTAAACGGAGTCTCACCGACCTCACCGGGAACCGCTAGGCTGGCTCGGATCTAAGGAAAACAAATAAACACATAACGGGGTGAGTCATAATGACACAGTAAGTTACTAATGCAACTACATGGCATGGCATGATGCTCAAGCGTTAAACATAACATGGCATTAATATTATATACCACAACTAAACATGTATCATCATACTGATATACAATTCATTCAACTCACATAGCACTTTGGTTGACACATAAGTGCTCTTAAATAATTCACATTATAAAGGATTTCCTTTCTCTTTCTCCAACTTTCCGTTGCTCCTGCAATATACAAATAATCAACTGTGTCTCGATACCCATGTGTGTGATATCAATGTCACCGGAATCACTCTTCGGCTATTGACTCCCCCGGAATCACTCATCGGGTTCCCGGAATTACTCTTCGGGTTGCTAGCTAACCAAAGTCGTGCGTATTGCTACAACAGTGGGGCTACTTCCCACCTGTGGCCAACAGGTGAGGGTGTGAACTCTGGTGCGGCGACTTATAGAGATCACGAAACAAATTTGTAAAGACTATAGGTCGTCCCCACCCTAAGATAACAACGACGATGCCAGCTGGACTTACACCACGCACAAGCAGGTATTCTAATTCAACTCATGCAATTAACCATCAAGTTCCAAAGTAGTGAGCTTGACAAATAACACGTAGATTAAATTATTCTACAAAGTATGATCTTCAAACATGTCAACCAAGAACTCTAAACCACAATTTTAGAGCTAATAACAAGTCTCTAATTTACCAGTATCATTTACTCAGAGGATCAAAATATAACTCAAATGAACTCTAAATCTCGTAGGATTTTAACATGTTGTTCGGGGAGTCATAATCTTCCCTAAAATCAACTTCTCGGAGTCATTACTAAGGTTCACAAAATTAGGGTTTCAATGCTAAATGCAAGATCACCCAATTTCAAGTCTCAAGTTCCCTATTTGTTCAAATCCTAGGATTTATGTTCAAACCCTAGCTCATTACACATCATCAACCCATAAACATATCACAAGTACAATGTACCCATCTCAACCTAGAGATTTGTACATAAAAATAACATCCATAGCAAGTCATACAAGATTAAAGGTGAACTAGCACACTAATAAGCTTAAAGCATCACAAGGGGGTTTAGTAACTTACCTAGAACCGATTATCTACACAATAAAAGTGAAATCAAAGCCACCCAAGTTGTTCCCTAGCTCAACACCAACACAATGACGGTCTCGGATCGTCGATCGGATGGTTGGATCTCCGGGAACTCAAGCACACACACTATTCTCACTATATCTCCCACACACACACTCTCAAGCATCAATGGTGGAAATGGAGGGAAGAGTGGAGAGAAATGAAGTCTCTCCACCCATTTAAGAGACCAAAATCAGATTGGGGGAGGGGCAGTGACGTGGCTCAAGGAGAGCCACACATGTGGTAAGTTTTAAGGGCACAAAGGTAATTTCTAAAATTGAGATTTTAAATCTGCTCGATCTGCACGGCCGCGTCAAGGAAGGCGCACGGCCGTGCAACCCTCGCACGACCGTGCCAAAGAAAGGCACACGGCCGTGCCAAACTTTCTAGAAAAGTCTGACCATGTTTGCACGGCCGTGCCAAGGAAAGGCACACGGCCGTGCCAAACATTCTGTCCAGCATTCTTCTATTTTTACTCTATTTCATTGGTTTGAACACTTGGGCATTCCTAGGTGTGATCACACAACATTTATAACACATCTTATAGACATCATGAACTATAACAATCAATTTATCAATGCATAAATAATCTAACAATTCTTATAAACATGAAACTAAAATATAAATTAAAGCATAATTCAACTAACATGCTAATAAAACAAGTTTAATACATAAATCATTCATAAAATAAGTAAATCACACGTACGTGGAACCAGGGTGTTACACCCCGAGCATGGTACAATGAACTTCGCCAGTTTTTTCTCGATGCTCGCTTCACGAACTCAGTGGCTGATACTTCCTTATTCATCTTCAATGAGGGTGGCATCACTCTTCTGTTGCTCTTCTATGTTGATGACATCATCATCACCGACAACGATACCAAGGCAGTCCAGGCCTTCATCACCGTCCTCGCTGCTTGGTTCTCGCTCAAAGACCTCGGCGACCTTCACTACTTCCTCGGTGTGAAAGTGGTTCCTCGATCTACTGGGCTTCTCATCTCCCAACGTGGTAACATAGCCGACCTCCTTGCTCGCACTGGTATGTCTGAAGCTCGCCCAGTGGCAACACCCTTAGCGACCTCGTCAGTACTCACCCTTCAGTCGGGCACGGCACTGACTGACCCAACCGAGTTTCGAGCAGTAATTTGGAGTCTTCAATATATATCTCTTACCCGCCCGGACATTGCCTATGTCGTCAACAAGCTCTCTCAATTTATGCATAGACCCACCTCGGATCACTGGCTCGCTACCAAGCACCTACTTCGCTATCTCAGTGGCACCATTGATCATGGCATTTTTCTTCATCACCAGTCGCCTCTCGATCTTCATGCCTTCACCGATGCCGACTGGGCGGGAAACAAAGATGATTTTACCTCTTTAAGTGCTTACATAATGTATCTTGGCCGGAACCCCATCTCCTGGAGCTCGAAAAAGCAGAGAACAGTTGCTCGTTCCTCAACAGAGGCCAAGTACCAAGCTATTGCCGCAACAGCTGCTAAAGTACGCTGGGTTACCTCTCTTCTCGGTGAGCTCGGTGTCACCTGTTCGCACCAACCCGTTATCTACTGTGATAATGTTGGCACTACGAATCTTTGCTCCAACCCAGTGTTTCATTCTCGCATGAAACATGTTGCCCTCGACCTATCATTTTATCCGTCAGCAAGTTCAAGACGGTATCTTACGGGTATCTCACGTCTCCTCGGCTGACCAGCTCGCAGACACCCTCACCAAACCACTTCCTCGCGCTCGCTTTCACCATCTTCTACTCAAGATTGGCCTCTCCTCTCGGGGGTCCAACTTGCGGGGGCATGTAAGAGAATAATATCCCTTCCATATTGTTGTATCTTTGTTACCATATATCTGTAATTATATTTGGTATATCCTTCCCTATTAGTTAGGTCTCCTAGTTACCTTGTATTGTAACTTTTCTCCTAATCCTTATTGTATTAAGTTAACTTGTAATCCCTATAAATATGTGTTTCAATCAATGAAAAAGGCTATGTCATTATTCACAAGAATTATTATTCTCTACACTTTTAAGATGAGGTAATACTCCCTCGGTTCTTATGCTCAACTCGACATGTAAATTAAGACTAATTGACTCTATTATAAGTATTAGGATGCTATGTATTTTTTTTTTCTTCTGAAGCTCATGTGAGATTAAGACCATTCAATTAGAATATGAACCAAATCAAAGAGAAAATAGTTTTAAAAAAAAAAAAGAAAGAAGAAATAGTACAGAGTACAAAATAGAAACTTGTATTGCTTCATGTGAGATTAAGACCATTTAATTAGAATATGAACCAAATCAAAGAGAAAATAGTTTTAAAAAAAATAGAAAAGAAAGAAGAAATAGTACAGAGTACAAAATAGACACTTGTATTGGAAGAACTAAAAAAGAACAATGAACTTTTTTCTACCTCCCTTATCTAGATGGGGGGTAGGGCTTTGAAAGCAAGTTTGTCTTTAAAGACTAAAGTCCCCTATTGTTGTCCAAATTACAAAAAAATGCTATTGATCTCACCGCCTCTTTAGACGCTTCTGTATATTGCGTTAGCCCTAAAATAATCTCCACTTTCCTACTCTCAATGTCACTGATGAATTTGTTGAGAAAGAAGAAATTGAAAAATATGAAGATTCAATACTTCAAATTTATAAAAACGAATTCTTTTTGGAACAAATAAAAAAGGAAACTATAACTCTGTTTTTTTCTTTAGGACACATGGAGTTTTATAGTGCTTATTATGATTATAACTGCAATTGTTAAATTTTTTTTTGGTCTCTCGACTTTCACGAATATTTTTGTTTGGTTATGTCGTTTCAAAACATATTCATTTGGTATTACATGTTGCATTTCTTGGTCAGATTCCCCCCTTTCGCCGTTATCGTTAGAAAGCAATCTATTATTTTTCAAAATGCCCAAAGTACCCTTACTACGATCAATATTGTTCTTGAAACTCACAAATGAGAGAATGAATTGAGGGACAAAAAATATTTTAAATTTTTAAGAAATGAGAGGGTTCTCATTTCTCACTTTAAAACACATAAAATATATTTTATAACCCACAAATCATGCGTGCAACAGGTCAATTAGATTTGTTGCTGTGAACCTCACAATTAAATTAATTTAAAACAAATATGCCAATAACTTAATAGAATTCAAGCCAAGTACTTCAATCCCTTCATTTCTGTGATAAACTTGGGGATCCTGTTGTTGAGTTGATTTGAGCCAACATTTGAACTAAATTGAGCTATCAAAACAGCCAGCCCACGGGCCTAAAAAGCCCACTATTAAGTGGTCCGGGGGCGGGCTAGCCCGCAATTTGGCGGGCCATAAGAACCATGGTCCAACACACCCACCCTTGGACCGCGCATCAAGCGGGCTGCAGTCAGAGTTAATTTTTCTTTACCATATAACATAATTAATATCATATTGTATCATATAATATTATAATTAACACACAAAATGAATTTAAGATTGAATAGAACTGAGCTCAAAATAAATCCAAATCTTACCTCAAAGCCGAATGTCTGAGAGATACTGAGAGATCGAGATAGCGAGAGAGACTGAGAGAAAGCGAGACAGCGGTAGAGACGACAGCTAGGGCTAGGTTTGCTTTGTTGAGATGGCGAGAGAGAGGAATAGAGGATGCTTTGCTGGTAAGTGGTGAGGTGAAAGAGAAAGGCGGTAACCAGTAAGGTAGAGTCGTAGAGAGAGAGAGAGAGAGAGAGAGAGAGAGAGCGATGGTGGCCGGATGTTTGAGAGAGCAAGACTACAAGAGAGAGAGAGAGACGACGACGACAACGACGGCGGCTAGGGCGAAAGAGGGGTTAAGGGACCAGGGTGAAACAAAAGGTTGAAAACTTCACTTTCTCTTCAATCCAAAAATTTTGATCAACGGTTCAAAATTAGTGATTACATATCAAATTATCAATATTCAATTGCAACAAAAAATGGCGGGCTCGCAACCCAACCCGTAGCTGTGCGGTCCTAGACCAATAGGTCCGCTTCTTAACGGGCTCATATTTCATTATCCCAAACCGTTCATTTTAAATGGCCGGGCTAGTTGGCTTGATGGGCCCAACCCATTTTGACAATTATAGAACTAAAGTTCTTACCTACTCATCCAAAACAAAATTTAATGATTTAAATAGCAATTCAAAAAGAGAGTTGCTATTCCAACCCCCAAAATTGCTAAGTATACCCATTTACTTAGTTCACCCACCCTTCAAATATTATACCACCTATATTACTAAGTATACCCCCACTTATTTTCCTATTTTACCCTTTTAACAATAAATCCCTACCAATCTAATCTACTAAGTTCACTCCCCAATTCTCACCCACCTAAAACACACCATCTACCGTTGCCATCTCCCTCCCAAAAATTTTATCGCTCAATTTCTCTCTCAGTCATCTGCTCTCTATCCTCTCCACTTCTCTCTATTTGCTTTGAAGCTTCATCTACTTCTTAGCTTCCTAATTGCACAAATTCAAGCCACTACAAGCTCTAAGATTTCAAAGTTAAAAAATGGAACCATTCGGTAAGTGTTTCATTTAAAGTTTGTTTGTTTTTTTTTTTTTAAGTTTTCTTCTCAAGCTTCTACTTAGGCTTGAAACACGCATTTTGGTTGGATTTTTTGATGATTTTTAAAATTTTTTTGGAGGAAACTGCAAATGGAGTGTGCGGCACCCCCTTACCGCACGCCCTAAGGAATGTGCGGCACTGGTCTGCCGTACATACCTTAGGGCATGCAATCAGGAGGTGCCGCACATAGCTTAGAGCGTGCGACTAGGGGGTGCCGCACATACCTTAGGGCGTGCGGCTAGGAGTGCCGCACAGTCCTTAAATCGTGCGGCCAGAGGGTGCCGCACAGTCCTTTTTTTTTTTTTAAGTACTACTGCAATCAACTTGCACATCAACTGTTTAATGAATGTATGCAAGCTTACAACTTATATTGCATGTCTTGCCTTTTCTCTCACATTGTAGCTATCCTTTCATTAATATTTCCTTGTTCTTACATTACTTTGGTTTGAATGAATGCAGGAAGGACATATATGCGGAGGGTTATGGCTTTCGCTAGGAGGGCATAAAATCCTAACCCACTCGATGAAGCAGAACGGATATAGGGGCTGGTAATGTTTGAGGGGGCCGGTTATTTGGGGGCCGATAATGAGGGGGCCGATTATTTGAGGGCAGGTTATTTGGGGGCGGGTAATGAGGGGGCCGGTTATGATGAAGATGAAGAAGATGGTGATAATGAAGGGGCCGGTGATCAAGGAGCTGGTGATGACACGTTGCCTGAAGAAGAAGCCCCATTTCCAGGTGGGCCGGTTGATGGTTCACTACTAGTTAAGTACAACACGTACGTAGCTAGGTATGTTTGGAATAGGATAAAACGACCAGTTCTGAAGATGCAAAATCACACTAAGGAGTCATCGAAAGCATTGGTTGCTGCTTTTGTTGAACGATGGCATCTAGAGACGAACACCTTCCATTTACCTTTTGGTGAGATGACAATCACCTTGGATGACGTGTTTTGTCTTACCGGTCTTCCAATAAAGGGGAGGCCTGTCGTTTATACACGGACTTTGGGATATAATACTGAGGAGCTTGGGCGGATGTTACATTTGCAAAATGCTGAGGTGCTTGAGGGCACCCATGGTAGGAGAGGCTGCGCTTTCAAGTTAGAGTGGCTTCGTCGTAGGTTCCAAGGAGAAGTTACGAGTGATAATAATGCTATGCAGACTAGTGTTACTAAGGCATATTTATTGTACATGCTCGGCCGCACCATTTTTGGTGACAAGAGTGGGAATCGAGTTCCTAGTGCCTATATGGAATTTCTGGACAATGTCGATAAGATAGCGAAGTATGCATGGGGAGCTGCAACCCTTGCCTATTTATATCGACAGTTGGGCATGGCATCTCGTCAGTCGTGTCGGTAAATGACGGGATATACAACGCTATTGGAGGTAACAAATTTATTTGATTCATACTTATAATGAGATATATATTTTTAGTTGTTATGAGGGGGCCAATTATATGATAATGTACTGTATTATTTTGTTGTAGGCTTGGATATATGAGAGATTTCCTTATTTTCAACCTTCACATAACATTGAGTACAACGTCACTCAGCCACTGGCTCGAAAGTGGCAACCATTATCCAGAGGCGCCGGACATAACACACTGCAGGTGTACCGAGAGAGACTTGATGTCCTAATAGCCGATGAAGTGAGTTTAATTGCACTATTATAACTTTCATATTAATCTATCTACCTAGTAATGTTATATTAATTTAACTATGTTAATGGTAGTAACTTTTTCTGTGTTTAATGTATGTAGGTTAATTGGACTCCGTATTCTGTTTTGGTACGCGAGTCCTATCCATTTCACCAGATCGCTTATTACCATGGATGCTTATCCGCGCAAGGTGTTGTGGAGTCATACAATCCAGATCGAGTTCTTAGGTAATTCGGTTATGTCCAGACAATTCCCTTCCCTCCGATTGCTATTGGTCTTGGTTTACAAGACAACAAGAACATTGCCAGGCTAATGCAGCAAGTGTCATATTATCTTCAATGGCGGAACCATATTTTATCTGATAATAGCCTCGGTCAAGAAGCCATCCCATCGAGTGCATGCTCGGATGACTATCTACAGTGGTACGCAGTATATTCACATCCGAAGATGCAAAATCCAGCTAGCCAATCTACGTTTATTTCTGGCGCAGATGTACATCGTCCATTGGATTATCCCACCATGTTTAGGTCTGTGGTTGATGCAATACGAGAGCTGGCATTAAGATATAGATTAGGCGACAAGAGTATCTCATACGAAGAGTTTGGGTTAGCCCTTGACCAAGCGTACGCTATATTGGCTCCTAATATCAGGGATGTGGGTCCTTCAGATCGGACGGGTCCTTCAAGTCTTCGTCGTAGGCATGCACAACAGTGATTAGATGAGATAGGGTGTTTATGTACAAATAATTTTATGTATGAACATCTTTATTATTCTAAAAAGTGTATGTATGTGTTATGTACAAACAGTCTGTTGCACATATTTTTTCTAAGTTTTTCATATCAAGTGAAATTTCCTGTTCAATGATTAAACATATACATTTCCTAACAAAATGAATCTAACATAAACATACATAAACAACAACACATTTCATAACGAAAATGAAGCTCATACATAAAAATTCACTTAAACATACATAACATTTAAATTAAACTTTACTATTCTAATACAATAGGTGTACACTTGTTGCTAACACGACTATTTCTTACACTTTCACTGTACTTAGTCCATCGTTCACTATAAATTGTATTCCACCCTTTAGCCATGGCTTGTTTATAATCAGTCCATCCGCTTGCGATTGGTGGTAATGGGGAATCGTTGCACAAGAAGACCTATACAAATTCAAAAATTATATCAGTAATTTAACAATTATATTAGATAAGTGACAGACGATATTCATACAAAATGTGAGTTTTATACCTGAATATAATGGTCCCCGTTCACGAATGCAATACAGATCAACTTTGGTTCGTCGGGGGCTTCGGTTCTCAACGGTAAATACGTCAAAGATGAAGTATTTGAAAACACAACAAAGCACACATTGTAGAATGATGCTACTAAGTAACCCATCTCTAGAGTCTGAAACCAATGTTGCTTTGGTGCAAAGTCAGCGTAGCAGTTGAGCATACTTTCAACTAATGCAACCGATCCGCGTTCCATGAAAACATCTTTGTATAACCCATGGTATGCGTCCAACTCAATAGCTAGTTCTCCTCGAACTCTACCCCAATGTTCCTCCTTGTCATATATATGTGCAGATACGGCACGAAAACCGCAATGGCCATCTGCAATGACATTCTTCGTCTCGATGACAAACTCTTAAATCCATATCGGTAGTTGATTGATATAATCACTAGGCTGTCTAAAGCGGGTATTTCGGCGAACAACCTATTGAAAAACAAAGTATGTAAAGATTATCTCGTAAGTAAGATTTATGTTGACCAAATAACTAAGATTTACCTGAATCTTTGTTGTTGGAATAGTCGTGAACATCGGAAGTTTATTTGATGGACTTACTTCATATGTTACCACATCATCAACCGGCGACGGCGAGCAACTGTCTTCGATCGATTCCACGTACTCAAACTTGCTCGGATCCCGTTTGGTTGACTTTGACTGTTTAGCCTTTACAATCTTAGGACGACCTTTAGGCTTCGGGCGAGTCTGACTTTCGGGAGCGGGTGTAATTAGTCCGGTTGTTATAGGATTGTCTACCTCCATCAGTCTTTTATACATTGCTACCTTCACCGACTCAGGGGCTTCCTTAAACTTAACATCGACATTTTGATGAAGTACAGTCCATGCGCCAACTATTTCCTCCCCAACACCAACATCATCTCCCTTGCTTGGTACGAAATCTAATTTTCTCCAAAAAGCATCAACCTTGTCGAGGGGAATAGGCTCCTCCAGTCTGATATATTCAGATATTTCATGTGCACAAAGAAGACCACATGTCTTTCTCAATATACATGAACACAATAGAGGGTCTACACCTGTTTCAGGAATAGCAACCATTTCATCGTATATCTTGTTCAATGCATCCACCGACACCATACCTCGGAGCGACCTAAATACATTTGACTTGAATTTATGTTGGACGACATTTCTACTCTTCTCGAATGAATCCTTTATTGCAACGTGTGATGTTTCAATGAGCGTGTGAATCTATTGCCAACATGTGTCAAAGTTACCTTGGCTCGATCCAAGCTGTCTTTTCAACATTACGTGCTGACTCTCCACCCTAAAAAATAAGATACAGTATGTAAGATTTTCAAATATGAGAAAGTTATGAAAGCTACATTTTATTTAAATATACCTATTCGTTGTGTTATTGTCATAATGCATGACATTATCTGTCCAACAAGCCACAAATCTCTCCTTATACGGCAACAACCATTGGTCCATTACATACTTCACTGTAGGCATGAATTCCTTGAATTGAGATTGTAGTCTTTTAAGTCCCTCTTCAAATTCTGTCTCAGTCACTGAAATCACTAATACATTCTAATAGAGATTAAACACATCTCATTTCTTTTTCGGGCCTAGCAGTTTCTTGCAATTCGCCAAAACATTCTTATTTATATGCCATCGACAAAGAAAATTTATCGACGAGGGGAACGTTTTCAATTGCATTCATTAAAGCCTTTTCCCTATCAGTCAAAATAACAGTGGGCAAGGAAGATTGGTGCATTAGTGATTTCAATATTGTCAAGGCCCACGTATAGTTCTCTTCCCGCTCGTGCTCCAAATTTGCGACTGCAATGAGAAATGTTATCTGTGTAGATGTCACACCAACAATCTCCAACAATGATAACTTGTACCTGTTTGTCTTATAAGTGCAATCCATGAAGATGACTTTCGAAAAACACCTCAGGAAGTCAATGCTCTTTGGGTGAGCCCAAAAAAGATTCTTCACAATGTTAGTCAATTCGCAGCATTTATCGTAGAAGGTATAACCATGCGCTCCTTCAACTTGAATATAAGTTGTTGTATTTCAGATCGACCATCACGCTCATTAACTCTATTCTTTGTCCGAGCATTGTTGATTGTCTTTATTGTTGACTTATTTCCCTCAAATCTTTGTTTCAGCCCAAATAATATGTCCTTGGGCTTAGTATTGCCCTTGGAAAAATCAATAACAAAGGTCTCCTTAGATTTCTGCAATCGACCTATATATGAGTGACCCTCCATGTGATCAGCGGTTGGATGATTGTGTTTACCACATTCAACCTCTAATGCCCATTCATCAATCGAGACTTGCTTCCCTCTCAAACGGAATGGGAAACCACACTTCTTAGTTTCGGTTTCTCTCTTCCTTTTCCCTATATCTACCATATCATTAACATTTTCAACCTTTTCTTCCTTATCAATTCGTAATGATGATGGCACAATCTTGACCTTTTCTTTATATACACCACTACGTTCACAAATCAATAACAACCAAGCTCGTTTCTTACCGGCATCACTGTCCGACCTACCGATGATGATCACAATGCCATGCTCCCGTCCTCTAGCTTGCACTCATTCAATCAATTTATCCTGAGATATAAAACATTCTTGAGTTGTGAACACATCCGTGAAATCAACATCGAGGGCTTCGTCGTTCATAACATGTTCAAATGCAACAATCTCTTCATTATGAGGACCAAGAACACTGGGCTCCGTAGTTAACGTGTTTGAATCCTGTTAAACATTACAAAAAAAAAACAAAAAAAAAATCTTGTTACTGTGCGGCAGGACCTGTTGCACACTCTATAGAGTGTGCGGCAGGACCCTGTTGCACACCCTATAGTGTGTGCGGCAGGAACCTATTGCACACTTTATAGAGTATGCGGCAGGTTCAGGTTGCACACTCTTAAGATTGTGTGGTAGGGTCCTGTCGCACACGACGACCCAGCAGCTCGAATTTTTTGAATTTTTTTTCATTTTTAGCATAAATTAAACGGTAAAATGACTATAAAATGAGTTGTAGTACTTACACAATTCATCTCTTCCACTTCTTTGTGCTCCTTTTCATCAATGTGGATCGATTCATTGATAGGGTTTAAATTTTTTCCATCCATTTTTGGTGTTGAGTTTTAAGAAATTTTTTTCAAAATGATGAAGGTGAAGAAGGAGGTGGGAGTAATAGGAGATGGGTATACTTAGTAGTTTTAGGGTTCTAAAAATTAGGAGGGGGTGTACTTAGTAATGGAATTATTTTAAGGGTAATATAGTCTTTTTAAATTGTGACAATTTTGTAATAATGGTAAAGGGGGTATACTTAGTAATTTTGGGGGTGGGAATAGCAATACTCATTCAAAAACCCTACAAAATAAGAAACAATACCCAGATATTGAAAGTTCATAGAGAGCGTCGTTGAGAGCGAGACAGGAGGTGTCGGAGAAATTTAAGTAGAGGAGGGTGACGACAACATTTTAGAAAAGAATAATTGTCAACCGGCGGCCGAGGGCAAGCAGGGCAGCACACATAGTAGTCGCAAATCGGTGTTGTGGTGTGAGAAGAAGAGGAACATAAACGCCTAAAATTAAGGAAAAGATTTAAGTTACGATTGGTGTTAATTTGTTGAGTAGATCTTGGAGGAAAAGTGAAGTGTGAGTTGTGAGATGTGATGGAGATTCGATTCCATGGAGTTTCTGGGACAGCAGTGCCGCGGTGGGTTGTGGTGGGAGGGCGTGGAAGACTAGAAAGTATGGTGCCACAATTAGGGTGTGAAATGTAGAGAGCGGTGGGTTGTGGTGTGAGGGCGTGGAAGACTCAAAGGTATGGTGCCACAATTAGGGTGCAAAATATAGAGAGGAAAATGATGCTGTGAAATTGAAGAGAAAGGTGGAGGATTTGAAGAAAGAGAGATCAATTTTGGGGAATTAGATTGATTCAATTTCAACATAAAATTTGCACCGAGGCTTCATCCAACCACGCAAAAACTCAGAAAAGAAGGTGCGATTTTCGCTACATAAAATACAATATGTTAAAGGGCATTACTATTAATACCACATTTTCCTATTAATATACCTCTCAAATTAAATTACAAAAATGCCATTATATTGTTAGACATAAATACCCTTTCCCTACTAAATACACCCACCCTTATATTAAGACATCTCCTAAATCTCTAAATACACCACCTAACAATTTATCAATGCACCCTCCAGTTCCATACGCCATTGCCAGGGATTATACATCATTGCCAAGGGACAATCTCCTCACTTCATTCCTCTCCTCTACCCACTTCAATTCTTTCCTACATTAACTTCATTATACTACAAATTTTTCACTTCACTTCGATTTTTTTCATGCATTTATGTCGCGACCCGTACCCGGACTCCTACATGGAATCCCGAGTTGGACCGCGAGCGGGACTCAAGAAATACGCATAATAAAAATTCCATGTGCAAAAGATGCAAGTATGAAGCATATGCACAAAACCCTGTAATGCACGTGCGATACTTTTCTTTGAAAACTATGTCAACACATCATCGGCATTAATAACAAGCCGGAAACTGAACTGATTTAAAACTGGGTTTGAATGAAAAATCAAACACATAACATAAACCTCCACAAGCAACGAGCTCGAAGAACCATAACAACTTCAAATCAGAGTATGCGGAAGTAACGAATATTAATAAATACATCACGCACGACAACCGTGTCGGCACAAACAAAAGAATATTACAGTCATAAAGACCACACACTATCCAACATTACAAAGTTTAAGTAACATTGTATTCCCTCGGCCTCACCAAAATAAATACCAATGCCCAAAAGAACAACCTGCAAAAAACGCCGAGACGAAGCCAAGACTCAACTAAGGGTTCCTCGCCGGACCGTGATCTAAGGAAAACAAATAAACATTGAACGGGGTGAGTTTAAAACTCAATAAGCTACTAATGCAACAATATGTCATACGAGATGCAAGACAATAATAATAAGAACAAGTAATACAAGCTATAACAAGATTTCGTCAATCTTCATGCATAGCAATATAAGCATCTCATAGCAACACGTTACCCTACACTACACGAGAGGCTCAACGATCGCCAACCGACCCATATCAGTTGGAAACCATGACCAACATTCGCATATGTAGGAACCATATAAGTGCGATAAGTAAACATATTCTAAAAGGATACAGTATTGAGGTACACCTCCAATATACCCAATACTTCCAACCAACCAACATATAATATACCAATGTAGGAGCCGTTGTTGACGTGCTCGATCGACGAATCAAAACCGTTAACCAATACTCGATAACCAATACTGTGTGAACCATTTTCTGTATTCACGTCGACGGGTGATCTTAGTCCCTACAACCCAAGAATCAACCACATAATAGCTTACCAAGGTTGCGTTTATTCCATACAACAAATAGCGCTATACCCCTACTGTGGCCAACGGTAAGGCGAGGCCCAGTGTATTGGCCTTCAACTATTACGTAGCCCCGGCTCCCGCAATAATTGAGCGTCAATACACCGCCAACAAATAATCCATGGACATAACAAATGTACAAGTAGATGTTTACTTGACATTCTCAACAACAAATGAAACTCCCAAAATGTGGAGCACAACAACATTTAACATAAATGTCTCAAGTAGGTCATAATAATCCTACTCACATACTCAATCATCTCATAGTATTTACGAGAATTAAACAACAACATCATGCATAATTTCGGGTAACTAATTTTCCCGACAAAGCTCTCGTATCACAACGGAATCCCCAAGTCACACATGTGGTCTCATTAATTATGAAAACCTATTTGACTCCGTTAGAGTCTTTATTTGTTTCTAATGAGTTCGAATCGAGGAGAAGCCATTTATACTTCAATATTAACAAATGATACCATTTCTATGTGTATCAACCAAGACAAAACAAGTCTTTTAACATGCAAAATATGTCATCCACGAATTTCACATGGCTCAACAATAAAACATACTCTAACATGTTGATTTCAACATATAAATGCCATTTTGCAAGGCTAAGATGTCATACAAGACATAAATAAAGAAGGAGAGGGGTAGTAGCTTACCTCTTGAAGAATTCAACCAAGAAAAATCTCTAAGAAACCCATATGCAAACCAAGGATTGTGTTCTCCTAGTTGGTAGCTCCACAATGGTGAAGTTGGATTGTGATTTGGACAAAAATTGAGCAAACTAGCTCACTTTCTCTCTCAAGAACTCTCTCAAGCTTTGAAGATGACAATGGTGAAATGGGGGGAAGTTTCATGTCTCCCATGGTGTTTTAAGGGTCTAGGAAGTCTGGTCAAGGAGGTGGAGGACGTGGCTCAATCCTAGCCAATGATTTGGAGTCAAAATGGTCAAAACTTAAAAATCCCGTAAGCTGACATCGTGGTGGCGCTAAGGCGCTGCTACGGCGCTAGGCGCTAAGGCGCTACGCTAGATTTCCAAAATTCCAGAATGTTAGGCGCTAAGGCGCTGCGCGCCACGGCGCTAAGCACTAAGGCGCTATGCCTGCTGTCCCAAAACCAGAATGTTGCGCGCTAAGGCGCGGCTTAGGAAGAATATTTGCATACCAAAGTGTCCCAAAATGTTCCAAAGTGATTCTAAGTTCAAACCAAGTCCAAGACATAAAAGAAACCCAAACAAAACAACCTCTAACCAGGTTAAGAATACAAATCCCAATCAAGAACGAATAAGGGCAAAGATTTAAACACCCAACAATACATATGAGAAGTATGAAATCGACTCAAATGCAAACACACTAGGATGAAGATGATACATGAAATGACCATGATAGTTAATAAAGTAAACAAACACGATGCACACAAATGTTATGAATGATGCGGGTGTTACAATTTACGTATGTCTGGGTCAGAATTTGTTCGGCACTGGTCTGCAGAACACCACAGTGGTGTTCGGGAAGCACCTGCAGAACATACTAGTGGTGTTCGGGAACCACCTGCAGAACATACTAGTGCTGTTCGGGAATCACCTGCAGAACACCACAGTGGTGTTCGGGAACCACCTGCAGAACACCACAGTGGTGTTCAGGAACCACCTGCACAACACCACAGTAGTGTTCGGGAAGCACTTGCAGAACACCATAGTGGTATTCGGGAAGCACCTGCAGAACAGTTGGGGTTGCAGAACATCACAGGGATGTTCGGTAAGCCCTTGTCGAACACCACTGTGGTGTTCCTTAAACTAGTCCCGAACACCATTGTGGTGTTCCTTCAACCAGTTCCGAACACCCCTTCGACCAGTTCCATACAATATAACGAAAATTAACAAAATTGAGCAAATAAAATGATATTCAATGCACAAATTGAAACGATTTGAACTTAAAAATAGAGGAATTTCATACCTAGGGCTTTCCTCATTGTGAAATCAAAATTTTTCTTTGTCTTCTTCTTCCTCTTCTTCTTCTTCCTTCTCCAAAATTGCTGGGTTGCTTTTGGGGAGTTTGCAGAACGGAGGTGTTGAGTTTGAAATTGGAAACACATGCAACGGAGGGGAAGGTTCAGTAAGGTGTCAAGTATATTGGGTGGGTGTATTGGGAAAGAAATAATGAGTTAATTGAAAGGGGTAAAATAGAAATGTTGGGTTGTGTATTTAGAAATTAAGTTGGTGTAGAATTAGTGGAGGGGGTCTATTAAGAGAAGTGGTGTATTAATAAAAGGTTTAATATATAATTTGGTCCCTGAACTTTACTCCATTTCCTAATTCGGTTATAGAACTTTTCCATTTCCTATTGTGGTCCCTGAACCTCACTTTAAGACTTACAGTTAGTCCCTCAAGTGACGGACGTCACTTTACACGTTAAATAATTTATGAAATGCCCAAAATGCCCTTATTACATGCTGACTGTGTATCCCCCGTGGACAACGTCTGGTCTTGGATTTGAATTTTTTATATTTCTCTTTCTCCCTCTTTATTTCTCAATTAAACATATTCATTAACAAAAATTTAAAAATCATTACAGACAACGATAAAGAACAGAGAGGGAATTGATCGAGGGTTTCGTGGTTAGGGTTCTTGACTGTCCAATTGAAACTGAAGGTGCATTTGTGCTAGCTAATCGAAGACGATAGAGGTGTTCCATTGGTATATAGAGTTCGACGACCAAGGTATGTATATAAATTAGGGTCAATTAGGGTTTTATTGTTTGTGTATATAAATTAGGGTAAATGTTGTTTACTGTGTTGCGAGTTAATTGTTGTATAATTAGGGTCAATGACTTGGGTAAATTAGGGTAAATGTTGTTTGTGTATATAAATTATTGTTTGTGGAATGTGGTCCCAAATTTGTAGTGAATGTGGTCCCAAATTTTACACCTTTTTCATGTTATGCTCCTCTATGTGTCCATGTATGGGCCATTTGCAGTATTTATTATATTATGTGTGAGTATGTGTGTTTCTTTATTATATTGCATGTGTGTGTGTGTGTGTCTATGCATGTGTCTGTGTGTTTATTTATTATGTTGTTCGTGTCTATGACTCTGTTTTTTTTTTTATTATATTATGACTCTGTTTTTGTTTATTATGTTGTTTGTGTCTGTTTTTTTTATTATATTATGCATGTGTCTGTGTCTGTTTTTGTTTATATTATGACTCTGTTTTTTTGTTTATTCTATGACTCTGTTTTTGTTTATTATGTTGTTTGTGTCTGTGTGTTTGTTTATTATATTGCATGTTTGTTTATTGATGCAGAATGCCAGATTATACTATTTGTTTGCATCATTGTGGCAGATTTGTTAGTAGTAGTGAAGGACTTAAGTATGTCGGGGGTGAAGTGGATCATATAAGTGGATGGGATCCTGACCTTATATCATTTTTTGACATAAAGAAAACAGTTAGTAATTTGCTGAAGTATAAAAATGTTAAGGGGCTGTACTATAGGGTTCCTGGGTATGATTTGTCTGTGGGGATTAGGAGACGTATTCTAACAAAGGTGTTGTTGACATGATTGCTTTGTTTAATCAAGTAAATGAGATTGAGATGTATGTTGAACACGATGTAGATAAACCTGTAATGCATGGTGACATTCCTAAACTAGCTTGTCCAGATGGTATGACATTTGATCCAAAAAGTCTGCTAGATCAGGATTGCATTTTAGTAGACATGATTAATGAACACTTGGGTGAGAGTCATAACAGGGGTGAAAATGATAAGGAAGATAATAGTGGTGACATGGATAAGGATTGGCTAGAGGCTGGATTTGGTGATGATGAAAATAGAAATCATGAATGTTCAGAAAATATAGAGAAAGTGCAGAGTAAAGATATGGGTGTTGACAATCATGAAGGTGGTGGTATGGAAGATGAAGTTCAGAGTAAAGAAAGAGGTGTTGACAGTCTTGAAGGGACTGAAATGGATGATGAAGTGCAGAGTGGTCAAATGGAAGATGAACAAGGGGCTGATCATGAACAAGAATCAACTGAACATGAACAAGAATCAATTGAATATGAATTCAGTGGAACTGATTTAGATACCAGTGATGATGAGTTGGCTGAATTGAGAGGGGGAAGAGTTGTAAAACAAAAAAGTCAGAACAGAGATAGAGAAGGGACTTCTAGTCATGGCTCTGTAGATGAACAAGGGTCTGAAAATTGCAGTGATGAGCAACCTGAACATG
Source organism: Platycodon grandiflorus (assembly GCA_016624345.1). Lineage (NCBI taxonomy): Eukaryota > Viridiplantae > Streptophyta > Magnoliopsida > Asterales > Campanulaceae > Platycodon > Platycodon grandiflorus. The sequence goes on from CM028361.1 coordinate 68,707,578, forward strand.
TGAGAGAAAATGTGAGAGAAAGGGTGAGAGAAAATGTTAGTTATTTAAATCCTGATGAGGAGATGGCTGTTGAAATGGAATTGAATGCTTCAGAAAGTGAGTCAAATCTTGATTTAGTTGATTCAAGTAGTGATGAAGAACAAAGTGAATAGGAAGAAAAAGAAGATGAGATGTGCAACTTTTAACCCTAAGACTGACATGAAAGATGTGGAATTCAAGATTGGGCTAGAGTTTGCAAATGCTGCAGAATTTAAAGAGGCACTGTCTAATTATGCAGTTGATAAAGGGTATGACTTAAAGTACATGAAGAATGATAAACTTAGGGTTTCAGCTGTTTGTGTGAACAATAACTTATGTCCATGGAGAATTTGGGCTAGCAAAGAACGTAATGAACACGTTTCACAAGAAGGTCCCTTAATCCGGCATAGGTGTTCAAAGAACATTAAGACCCGACAATGTACATCCAATTGGTTAGCCAAGAAGTACTTTAACAGATTAGGAACAATTGTAACTGGATTTGTGAGGAAATGGTCAAGTTTTAAACACTTATGAGTTGAAGGTCACCATCAGTTTGTGTCATAGGGCTAAACAGAAAGCTCTAAAGTATGCATTAGGATCTATGGATGAGCATTATGGCAGATTGTGGGATTACAGAAAAGAATTGAGGAAGAAAAATCCAGGAACCACAGTTGAAATCAAATACCATCAGCCCAACCCACTTGTTGCCCCTGTTTTCCAAAGAATTTATATCTGTTTCCAGGCTCTTAAACAAGGTTTTCTCAGTGGATGTAGGCCAATTATTGGGGTTGATGGGTGTTTTTTAAAAGGGTTGATGAAGGGTGAACTCTTAATAGCTGTTGGGAGAGATGCAAATAACCAAATGTGGCCTATAGCATGGGCGGTTGTACAAGTTGAGAATACAAGTTCTTGGGCATGGTTCTTATCACTTCTAATTAAGGACTTACAACGGGAGATGGTCATGGATGGACACTCATCGCTGATCAACAAAAGGTATTAACCTGTTATTTACTATGTTATGTCCAATCTCATTGCATTTTACTATGTTATTTCACTTGAATTTTACTATGTTATTTAACTTGTTTGTTATTTTTCACTTTTCCTAGGGTTTGGTCAACTCAATTGCTGAGCTCTTGCCTCAAGTTGAGCACAGAGCATGTGCTAGACATGTTTGTGCTAACTGGTCCAAAAAATACAAAGGTGTTGAATTGAGAAAGTGGTTTTGGAAAATTGCAAAGGCCACCCACTTAGATGCTTACCAAAAAGCCTGTGATAGGTTGAAAGAGCTTGATGCTGATGCCTATGAGGATTTGATGCAGAGAAATGTTCACAAGTGGTCAAAGGTTTTTTTTCAAGAGCATAGTAAGTGTGATAATTGTGAAAACAACATGTCTGAAGGGTTTAATGGATCCCTTGTTTCATCTAGGTCTAAGCCCTTAATCTACATGTTAGAGGACATTAGAGTGATGATGATGAGTAGGATCACAAAGAGAAAGCTTTGGATGTCTAAGCATTGGGATGTTTTGTGCCCTAGGATCAGAAAAAAATTGGATCAGATTATGACTGAGGCTAGGAAATGGAAGTCAGTGTACAATGGGGAAACAAAGTTTGAAGTCACATACTTAACTGAGGGACATATTGTTGATATAGATGAGAGGACATGTACATGCAGAGAATGGCAATTGACTGGCATACCATGTTGCCATGCTATGTCAAGTATTTATAGAGTTGATAAGAATCCTGATGAGTTTGTTGATGAGTGGTATAAGAGAGATGTCTTCATTAAGACATACTCAAATGTATTGCAGCCTATAACTGGGGAAGCTAATTGGGCCAAGTCTTACAAGGAAGTTTTGTTACCCCCTAAAGCCAAGAAAATGCCAGTGTTACCCCCTAAAGCCAAGAAAATGCTAGGTAGGCCTAAAAGGAACAGAGTTAAGGAGCCTAATGAGGAGCAAAAGAAAAGAAAACAAACAGATGATACAAACGAGAAAATGTCAAGACAAGGAAGAGAGATGACATATGGTAATTGCAATGAGATTGGACACAATAAGAGAAGTTGTAAAAAGCCTAAACCCCCTTCAGAAAATGTAAGTCCATTTAATTTGAATGTGTGCAAGTTAGGTATGTTACATGCTATGTCAATTAACAATGCTTGTTTGTTATCTATTCAGGTTGAAGCTGATGGTACTTCAACAACAAATAATGCTGAGGATATACAAAAAAACAAGGAATGAGGGCAGGAAGAAAGTTACAGCAATGCAAGAAGATGGCACTCAACCAAGAAAGAGAGGAAGACCTGCTAAGGCCAAGGGTCAAGACCAAGTTAGTGGTGTTGGTGTGTTTGTTTCACCCACTGGAGACACATATTACAGGGTAAAATATTTAATCTTACAAATATGTTGTTTCACCCAAGCATCACCTTTATTCAAGCTAACACTTTTATTTTGTCCTTTAGGCCCCAGGTTCCTCATCAGCTGTAAATCTTGATGCCTTTCAGCCTAGACAATCTGAAGGCTCTGTTCCTCAACCATCTCAGGTCTCACAAGCCCCACAATCTCAGGGTGCTCCTCAACCCTCTCAGGTCTCACAAGCTTCACAAGCATCAACTGCAGCTCTTCCTGTCACTCCAAGTAGAACATATGTTGGAACTGATAGAAATAGGTCCCCATGTTTGAGGGGGCGAAGAAAGTTATTAACATTAGTGCCTTATCACCTCAGAAGTGATGTTGTGTGAACTACTATAATGACTTAAACTGAAGTTGTGTTAGTTGACTGTACTGGCCCTTTTTGTGTTTGATGGCCATAAACTGAAGTTGTATTGCTTTGACTGTAAGGTCCCTTTTTGTGTTTGATGGCCATAAACTGAAGTTGTGTTGCTTTGACTGTACTGAAGTTGTTATGCCTTAACTGTATTGGCATTTTTGAATTTGATGGCCTCTTGTATTGCCAATGTAGTACAATCTTTTGAATGTTATGTAGTACCTGGATTTGGTTGTTATACTTGGTTGGTTGAATGCTTGCTTACAAGCAAGGGACTCCAAAATATAAGTCAACCACATTGCAAACACAAAAATACAATGTACATTTTTATAGCAACTTAAGCAAATCAACATTTGGTCCATTCAAATACATAGGTCAAGAAAATTGCAAACACAAAATACAGTGTACATTTTTATGGCAACATTAAGTGCCTTTTTCCACCATTCTTGAATACATAGATAAACCACCCATTTACAATGCCTAAAACTATAACCAATACCAAGTACATTTTCTCCTTCCATTCATTTTGTTTTTGAGCCTATCAATTTCTTTTTCCAGAGTTGAATTTCTCAATTTTGTCTTGGACAATTGCACTTCCATCTTTGAGATTGTAACTTGCAAATTAGTTGCCTCGTCTCTAGCTTCGTTGATTACTTCGATCGCTCTTATAGGAAATTGATCGACCCATTCAAAATAACCACAATTTTTTTGGGGATCCTAAAAAAAATAAAAGGACAATTGAACAAATTAAAAATACCTTTTTAGTCCAATTTTCAGGAACAAGAAGAAAATAAATGGATTATACCTTGTAATTTGGGCACCCATTGAACCTCATTCCCGGTGTTTTCTAGTCATTGAAGTCCATTCGAGCTCGCAATCCACATCGACAAATTTTTTCCCATCCAGATTTGGTGCTTTTTATATTTGACCCATTTGTTGAAGATGAAGCCATTGTTGAATTAAAAAAAAACAGAGCTTTGCCAGAAACAGATCAACCCAGAATAGAGCTTGATCAGAGAGAAGATAAAACCCTGAAGAAGAAGTAGAGAGAGAGAGAGAGAACGAAGGCTAGAAGATAAATTGATCAGAGAGAAGATCATCCCAGAAGAAGAGGGAGAGAAAGAAAGAAAGAAAGCTGAAGATCGCGAAAGAAATGTGCCTAGAAGAGAGCTTCATTAGAGAGCTTGATAAACCCTAGAAGAAGAGGGAGGGAGAGAGAGAGAGAGAGAGAAAAAAAAAACAGAATAGTGAAAAAGAAAGAGAGAGAGAGCGTTTAGCTGAGAAGAGAGAGGGAGAAAGAGAAATATAAAAAATTCAAATCCAAGACCGACGTTGTCCACGGGGATACACAGTCAGCATGTAATAAGGGCATTTTGGGCATTTCATAAATTATTTAACGTGTAAAGTGACGTCCGTCACTTGAGGGACTAACTGTAAGTCTTAAAGTGAGGTTCAGGGACCACAATAGGAAATGAAAAAGTTCTATAACCGAATCAGGAAATGGAGTAAAGTTCAGGGACCAAATTATATATTAAACCTTAATAAAAAAATGTAGTGTTAATAGTAATGCCCTATGTTAAAGGGTAACATTTTCAATATGAAAAGTATCAGTTTTGCTATTTAAAAAAATAAAAAAGATCCGTATAAGTACCAAATTGGCAAAAACTTGGTGGACTTGACTAAGCTCTCAAATTGAGAGGTTCCGGATCCGAGGAAGAGATGATGGGTTGGAACTTGGGAAAAGCAGGGTAGAGGAATGGTGGGACCACACTTTCGATACGTTTCAACCTATCACAAACAATTTTACACTGCGTTATCCTATAATTGGATTTCATAACATAGGTGCTAAATACAACACCTAAAAAGTGTTAAATACAACACTCTCATAAAAAATATTATTTTGTCCATCATTTAATTATTAAAAAAAAGACCACCTCGAAGTGACGGTTCTCATGGAAAAAAACCACTTCAGGATGGTGGTCCTCTAGGAAGAAACCCACCTCGGGGTGGCAGTCCTCTAAGAAGAAACCCACCTCGGGGTGGCGGTCCTCTACCAAGTTCCGTTAATATTTTAACAACTCTGTTAATTTTTTAACGGAAATGTTAACTTTAAGTTATTAAAGTGAAAAAAAAAAAAAAATTTGACAGAATAATGAATGAAAATTGAAGGACCACCTAGCCTGGGTGATTGTTTGAATAGGACCGCCTAGTCTAGGTGGTTCTTTGGAATTAGACCGCCTAGAAGTGGCGGTCTTGTCAAATTTTTTTCATTTAAAACATGGGCAAAATAGTAAATTTACCCCGGAGGTGTTGTATTTGGCATAAAAAGAGTGTTTTATTTAGCACCTCTCTTTCATAATACACATGTCAAAATAGGAGAGGTTACCTCTATACCAAATATAAATGACCAAGCACACAATTCTTGCCCAAATAAATACCAACTTAGCAGTGCATTCTTCCATATCCTGTTTTGACTTTTTGAAGTCAAATTGATTGTTTTTTAAATTAAAATTTGACATGCATTGTTTTCTTTCAAAATCATAAAACGCATGTAATACTTAAGTACTACAAATTACGTGTTTTATAATTTGAAGAAAAAAATTAAACGTCAAATTTTCATTCGAAAAACAATCAATTTGATTTTAAAAAGTCAAAAAAGACTTATTTAGGAACAGATGGAGTTGTATAGTAGGATCTTCAGCACTTAAAAATGGCATCAAAGTATGATATTTAGCTTAGACTTTGTCTACTTAAGAAAAAAAAAGTAAATACATACAAGCAGAATGTTAAATATATCAAGCATCGTACATTTTATTATACAACTACCTAATACATCGAAAGTTCTTGCTACATAAAGGCGTGTTTAATGAATTCTAAACGAAATAGAAATGGCGTATGGTTTTCAAGGAACTTTTTGTTATCAGTACGGGTCGATTCTATTCCATCGCAGAATAATACACCGTGCCTTCACCCTAAACAATTGCAGAACGACTCCCACATATAGTTTAACAAGTACACATCTAAATTAAAATAACGTGTGATCTGCTCGACAATGGCAGCTTCAAGATCACAGAAGAAGGTTAAGCACTAGTCCGATGTTAACCTAATTTTTTGAAGATACAGAAATACAGCGGAAAGAGGCAAATGGATCAAAAAGAATGTGTATCTCCTTGAATTGAAAACTTACATGGCTATATAATGTACAATAGTAATATACAAACTGTGATGCAGCCAACTCACTTCCCCTGCGCTTTCAGCCATCTTCAGAGATGCGATTTCAGAGAATCTGGATTCTATACCCAACCTGCAAAGAGATATACTCGCATGATATGCATACTGTGATAAGATTCAGTTAAAGCTAATCATGGAACAAGACGGACTAATACTCTCCCCTATTCGAAAATAAGTGTCTCCTAATGACTTTATACAGCTTTTGAGATAGTGGTCGACTCCATGTAATTTTTCGTTAATGGCCCAAAGTATACCTTAGCGGTGTCAAATCAATGGATTCCTTTTCTTTTTTTCATCCCGTAATTATAAGGGAATTATAGGCAATTTAATCAAGTAATCTTTCTAAAAATAAAAAGGTGACACTTATTTAGAAACGTCCCAAAATGTACCCCTTATTTTGGAAAGGAGGGAGTATAATTAGTACGTGTATACACACACTTACAATCTGGAAAATACTCTCTCCATCTCAGAAAAAGTCAACTTTCCTTTTTGAAAAGTCAACCTAGGACAATGCCAGATTACTCCCTCCGTTCCCAAATGAGTGTCCCGTTTTCATTTTTCAAAAAGATTCTTTAAGCAAATTTGCTATAATACCCTAATTAATTGTGAGATGAAAAAAGAAGAGGGGCCTAATGATTTGACACCACTAAGGAATATTTCTAGGGAATTAAAAGAAAATTACATAGAGTGAACTCCTCTCTTAAAACACGTGTAAAATCAATAGGGGACACTTATTTTGGAATGGAGGGAGTAGTTAACATACATTTATTATGCTTTAGGCAATAAAATTTCAATCATTGTAAGATTATAAATAAAACTATCAATTACTACCTCTGTCCCAAGATAATTGTCGTTTTAGCAAAGTTGATTTGTCCCAAAATAATTGTCATTATAGGATTTCAAGAAACATTTGCTCATATTTTGCCAAAATTACCCTTATTTATTACTCTCATTAAAGAGGGTTAGGAGGAAGAAAGAGAAAAATACCCCTACGACCTATCTACAATAATTGAACTTAAATAAAGGTACATTCTTCTTTGACTCCTATGGTTCTTGCCCAACTTTGATTGAAGAAAATAGACAGTACATCTGTCTTATTGAAAACTTTCTTAATCTATGTGCAAATTGCTAAAACGTCAATTATTTTGGGACGGAGATAGTACAACTTTTAGGATTTCGTAAGAACAAGTAGATTTTTATAAATCTTTGCTCAAAGTTTAATCAAGTTGACCAAAAAAGTCAAAGTGGGACTATTTTTTTGGGACAAAGGGCGTAGTTTCTATTTTTTTTTTATTATTATTGTTTAAGCTCAGGGAGGATTCAAACAGAATTGCAGCAAAACACATTTACAGTTAACTAGACGTCACAAATGCTGTTGGTAAAGGTTCTTTTTCAAACTTCTCAAACCATCCGACTGAAAAGAAAATAAAAAATAAGCAAATTAGGGAAAAGAGCAATCATTGCCCCCACTTCTTTTATTTCATTGTTGGATAGGGCCTCTAAGTTCAAGTAATATAAAAGAATAGAGCGGAACCATCATACCGCAAGGAAGAAGTTGGTAACATCAGCTGAGTGATTGTAATATAAACAGGGAGTTTTAGCTCTTATGCCGGTGGAAGTGAGCGCCTACATGTTGGGCACTCCATCTTTATATCCATCCATCTTTGTAAGCAACCAGAATGGAAACAATGATCACATGGAGTCACCTATACATAACTTGCAGATTAGTTCAACTGTTCAAAGAAAAATCACCTCAACTAACCATTCAGGTACGCAATATCTCAAGTACATACCATACAGTCGTTTGAACGCTGGGTGAGATCAATGGCAGTCATGCAAATGACACAGTCGGTGGTATGATTTGCATCATGTTCTAACCTTCTATAATAGCTATACTTCTCAGGTAAAATCTGCACCAATATATCAACAAAAGAAATTTAAGAGACTAGGTGAAAATACAAGTTTAGTTACACAGCACAAGAATGGCGACACCTGTTCATCTGTCAAAAGCAAGAACCCTGAAAAAGGGAAGAAGAAAAGGAGAAGGTACTCCAACAAACAGACCAGATAGAGGACCAACATTGGCTGCTTTTTCTTTCTTTGGTGGTTGTATTAACATGAACTTGTCAGAAGTGTACCAAAGCATATAGTTAAATTAACTTGTCATATATCTTTTTTTCTAAAAGCCCTTTGTAACGCAATAATTAGAAGTGGTGTCCGCATCCACAAAAAAACGTTAAAAGAAGAAAACTATGGCCATATAAAAACCGATTATATATCGAACCTGACGAGGAATGAAGCACCGAGATCCAAGGTAGTGCTGTAGTAGAAGAATTGCTGCTTGAAAACCCATAAAAGCACCTAAACAAATACACCAGTTTCTATCAGGCTCAATTCGCATGAAGTTGTGAGGACAGCCAAAGACATAGAATGGAATCGCCAGTCGGGTGACAGTTATTCCCAAGATGTAATGAGGATGCAACGGCTTTCTCGAATCACGAACAACATTGGTGACAATTTGAGGTATCCAAAAAGAGTGCAGAAGCAGAAGAATAGGCCGCAGAAATTTATGAAACTCGTACATCACCAAAATTCCACCTAAAAGTATGCCATCTGCAAAATAATTATGGTATGTACATACAAATGTCAAAGGGTTTCAAAATCACGATGTAGGACTAAAGCTTAGGCACAGATAGCTCATTGTTATACTAAAAAGTGGAGGGGGAAGGAAGACTTATGCTATGATCCCAACATTTTATCTCAACTTTCCATCCCAACCAACGTGGTAGTGCATGTGATTGGTTACATATCATATCACTTAACATTGGGGCACAAACCAACCAATCACATGCAATTCCACGTCGGTTGGGATAAAGTTGGGATCCCTAGCATTTTCCAAAAAGAAGTGGCTGCAAAAATTCTTTTGCTCTAAACTTTATTCAATATCAATAATCAACAAAAACTAAGTGTGAAAGCTAGTAAATGGTTCAAATCGCAAAATAGTGTTCCTATTATGGTCATGAACAAAGTCCAACCCAATATACAGAAATCCAAAAAGAAAAAAAATACAAAGATAAAGTTGATGAATTGCACAAATCAATCACAGCAAAATGACTTCTACTCATTTCCTATGCAGGTCTAAAAAATCATAACAGCTGCAGCATTTTATCATAGCAGAAAAACACTTGGAGGACCTGGCAGAAGTACTACTCAGCACTGCTGCGCTAACATGACAGTATTTTTCGTAATTACTAAAAAGACTTTATTTCTTGAAAAGAATATTGATGATGACATGAGAAGACAAACTAACTTCTATTGATTTATCAATTCCAACAACAGGTCGCATTTGATGCAACTTTCTTCCTTGCAAAGTTATATATGAAGCTCTAACTATGCCTTATTAGAATATCATTGAAACACCGTTATGCGACTACATATAGTCCATTATCCATACAAATTAGGTAGTTAAACGCTCAGATGCCATTTAGCTAGTCACATAGATCATAATCCATAAAAATTAGGAAGTTACACTTAGATGTCATTTAGCCAAGTGTAAGCCGTCCATGTCAATCAATAATGAAGTGATTTCACCCAGTTCACTTATCAATATAAACTGATTTCATGGTAAATTTTGGGGTCTGGTTCTTGCCTCGATCAAGGATAACAAGTCTAAGTCTTTAACATGATCAAACCACTATAACTTTCTTCAATAATGAAGAAGTTCCTGTCTGCAGACTTATGCCTATTCTTTTTAGGAATAACTAGCCGGAAGGGTAGCGTACTAATGCCTAACTTACACATGTACTAGCATACTTTGTTTTCGACAAATAAGGTAGCGCACTTTTTTATTCATTTTCAATTAGGGAAAAGAAATGGAAGTCATTAGTGAAAACATAACTGAATGTTTCAATAGCCTCCCCTCAAGTTTGAAAACTCTAAAATTAGGGTTTAGGATTTAGAATTCAGGGTTTAGGGTCTAGGATTTAGAGTTTTAGGATTTAGGGTCTTTATGGTTTTTTTGTTAGGGTTTAGGGTTTCGCGTTTAGTATTTATGGTCTAGGGTTACATTGAATTTGTTTGGATAGATTTCTTCGAAACATCAATACACTCCGTTATTTTCACTAACGGCATCCAATTTTTTTTTCCTAATTGAAAATTAAAACAATTACGCTACCTTATTTGTCGAAAATAAGGTAAGCTAGTCAATGTGTAAATTTTATAAAGTACGCTACCTTATTTGTTGAAAATAAGGTAAGCTAGTCAATATGTAAATTTTATAAAGTACGCTACCCTTCCAAGTCATTAACCCTTCTTTTTATTGTTTTTCTTTTTAGAAAAGGGTCCTGATTAATGAACTTCCTCTTTTAATTTATGCCAAAAGACAAGCTTGATACTTCCACCCATATTTTAAACGCAAGAACACACCATCTTTAAGGATGCAACAGATATAGGTAATTCCATCCAACATTCGTCTTAATGCATTGTCTATTCTTCAAATGGAAGTATTGATTAGCCATGCTAGCGTAGCTAATTTCCTTTATAATGTCCATACAATGACATGGTTCAATCTTTTTTTCTAAACTGACTAAAGTTTAAGCGTGAAATACTTCTGGGATATACTAAATTGACCAAAGCACATAGATCAGCAAGCAAGAAGCAGCATCTTTCACAAAATTATAGTCTAAGTGCTAACAAATGAGTGGCTGCTACCTGAAGAGAGTCAAAACCACATGATGTTAGCTTTAAGTTGCATTAACTTCCCAAGCGAGCATCACAAAGTAAAAATCACCTTCATGCAAATACTAAACCTCAAAGCTACACAGTTGCATTAAAATCAAGATGGATGAGAGTATTTCTGGAGTCTTCTTTTGGCTTAAAATTTACCACACAGTTATCTCTACTTCTCTTTCCGAAAGCAAGGAAAAGAAGTTAACATGTCTTCAGTTGTTGCCACAGCAGTCCTTAGTTTCTAACAAACAGGTGGACAAAAGAATTGGGACCGCCTTAGAATGTCCTCGTCCAAAGAAAAGTAAGGAAAATTCCTGAGGTAGTTTCTATCTGAGTATGATAAGTATACCAATCTAGGCCCCAAAGACTCAAATTTACACCATGAAAGAACAAATATGATTCTGATTATTAAGGCATAGAGGGGGAATGAATTTCGTAAATGGATAAAGTATCACAAAAGGTAACTTTAAGGAGCATGACTACTTGGGATATTATAAATGTACGAAGTCCCAAAGAAATGAAACATTTAGAAGCAATTTCATGAAGTACCATTCGGCTTAATAGAAAAATGATTATTCTCAGCAGGAGTACTCACAAAAGCGACTGTACAAAACCGAAAGTTCACGCCTCATTGCTTCCCAACCCTCTCCGTTGTTCATAGGCCTACTCGCCTTCCATATGGCAAGAAGATATCTCATCTCAAAGATTGAGAAGACTACGAACTTAAAAAATGCAGCTGTAGCAAAAGCATTAAACAGGGATTCTGCAAACAAACAAACAACATTGTGTACTTAATATAGATCCAATAATGAGAAAGTATTCACAAAAGAAAATGGTTTATTTAGGTTATGAATAAAAGATGTTACAATTCAACTCCAAAAACAAATGATATTCACAGAAATTGCAGCACAATTGAGGCACAGAATTTGAAATTAGCTAGGAAATGATTACCACACATACTGGCGATAGCTTCACTTTAGCAAGGATGATCTCAAGTCCAACCTTTCTTTTTTATACAAGAAATAGTTATATTCATTAATGAGAGGAAGAATTTACATAGTGAACAAGAAATCCACTAAGAAGCCGTGGATAGAAACAGAAAAAAAGATGTAAAACATCAGCCTAAACGGTTCTCCAATCCTTCTACAACTCAAAAATAGCAATAAATTATCATATAGGAAAGAAAAGAAAAAAAAAAGGATGAAACCACTGATTATCCTGAATACGTATACACCAAATCACCCCCTTGTCAGGAATAGGGAAAGAAATGTTTCTTGAGCATAGGTTTTTTGTCAAGCATTTCCATATTAGACTCTTCGGTGTAATCTCTTGGGAATAGGTGGTTCATGGGAGTTGAACTAGAAAAGTCTAATTTGCAGCTTTTCTTTCACAGGTATTGCTAGCAAGTGCCACTATGGCACTTGTTAAAGTTTCCCAATTAGGAAATTAATTACATTGGGGGTTAGCAATGCATTGAGGACAGATGCAACTTTCTATCAATGGAAGTTTATCAAGTTCCATAGGGGCACTTGTTAGCAAAAAACCCTTATTTCACTACTGAATATTCATTTGTCTTCCCATAAAGCATTACTCATATCCAAATCAGAGGAGAGAACCATTTCCGCAACTTAGGGGGAGATGATGAATTACAATTAGGATAAAACTGATTCTTTCACCAAATGTTTTTCCTGCATTAAATGATTGATGGATTTCATGGGAAGATTTGGAATATTAGATGCTTCAAGGATAAAATATTTTATAGCTTTCGCATTCATGGGAAATTAATATGTATTTTCAGCCAATGATCATATACACTTGTGAGGAGATGCTTAGGAAGTGTAAATACTTAAAGTAGTTAAAGGTACTAGAGATTCATAGTACTTTGGCATTAGAGCCAAGGCAGCTTCCGAAATAAAGAAATGAGCAGATCATAACAAAAGCAAGATTTTTTTGTCTTGTAAAATTTCATTGCAGGGATATTCCCCTCCACCAGCTTGCTATTCCAAAGTAAACTCACTTTAATTGCAGCATTTTGCTGCGTCAAAAGCGCCCTCTTCGCTGCTGTTCTTTTCATTCTTCTAGCTTGTCTCGAGTCAATATAAATCTCTAGTGCTAGATGGTGATGTGTTGACTTTTGAGCACCAATTAATGCGTCTTGTTGTCCATTTCTCTCATTTCATAGTGAACTACAAACAATTGTTAACTCTTTTAGCACCGTTGCAATATATTCGATTATTCATGCTGGAGTCCCTCCTAAGCTATCGTCGCTTTGTTCTCTTCGACAAGAAACTGAGACCGATTGGCCTTTATCCATCAGCTGATCCTACTAGTTGTCTTAGTAGTATTTACACTCAAACCTGTCTCTTAAATTTAGCTTGCAGCTTGACAGGTGTTGATGTATGTATAGATCTATTCGATTAAAAAGCAAGTATCACTGCGAAGCTAGGATTCTGTCAAAAGGGGGGAAACATTGTTTTAGGATAGAAAATTATATGGTAGTATCAGAGTTTGGCTCAAACAGGGGTCAAAATTATAACATGTCCATTTTTTTCCTATACCAAAGGAGATCAAAAAGGAGGTCAAAGTGGATAAAACGGTCATTTTAGTAGTAAAGAGTACTTCTTTATAAATTTATGGGTAGTAAAATGATAGTTTTTCACAACAAAGGGGTTCAACACCCCATTATGTTGTTTTTAGCTTCGCTGCTGCCAAGTACGGTATGGTTATCTGTGAAAATGAGGTCCACTACTAAAGTGGACTTATTTTGTTTGGAGACTACTCCAATGAGTAGTAATGGGGATCCCAAGTTTTTGTCCCAATTTTCCATCTCAATCTATATGGCAAGGCAATTGATGAATTAGAAATCACACTAATTAACTTATGGAACCACAGTTCAACCAAACATAATCCATTGCCAAATGGATTGGGATGAAAAACTGAGAGAAAAAGTTGGGCTCTCTATCATTTTCCGTACTCCAACAGACCTGTAAGTCTGCATAAATTTCAGAGAAAGTATCAATATATACCAAAAGTTATCAGAGGATTCAGTCTACACAGAATAAAGCTTATCGTTCTGTTACATGGCACCAGAATTTGAATTCTGAGAGAGAGAGAGAGAGAGAGAGAGAGAGAGAGCAGGGTAAATCTACTTCAACATTTGGTTGATGCTACAAATCAAGACTACGTAATACTTAGATATCAAAACTTGTAAACCGAAGTTAAGAAAATGGCGAAAGTAATGCCGAAAAAGATAAAGTCTCCCATCAAACTTACCAACTAATATCCCTGCAGTCAGATGTAAGAGACACAGATAAGCATCCATGATGGCCTGCTGCCCGATCATCAAAATAGAAACTTTGGCAGCCCCCTGCAATAGGTTATCAAAATCCACATAGATTATTCTTCTAATAGTCCAAAAATCACTAAAAACTTCACTGAAATATCAAAATGCAATACATATCAAATGAATTCTTACAGATTGTGTGTTACTATGTTCCATTTGACGAATTAACAGAAGAACCTGAAGAAAAGAAATCTAATGGACCAGATAGATTAAGGAACCACAAAAGAGCAAGAGAAAAATAGTAGGGGGAAGTAACAAAACTAGCAATTAGCAGAGGATACAAAGGTGACCATCAAAGTGTAGTTCACAGCTTTGTTATAGTAAACCTCAATGTTGAGAGATGTAGCATTCAGTAGCATAGGTGAGAAGCAATCTCCATCATCATCAACAGACGGGCTTTCCATTAAGCCTTCTATGTGATATCGATCACGATCTCCATCTAGCAGGAAGGAAATTGTAACTTACAAAGGAATTCATGGTTCCAGAATAATGAAGGGCTAAGATTAACTGTATATGCAATGGAATTGACACAATAAGTCCCAAGTACATCTGCAAACCACAGTTCTTCATGCAAGAAATGTACTGCACTAAGCATATTTTGGACAACAATAAGGAATACTCCCTCTGTCCCTAATTGAGTGTCCCATTTTAGATTTTTGCAAAAATGAGGTTGACTTTAGGTCAGTTTGGTAGAACATGAACACGAATGCCCTTAATGTTCACAATATAGTATTACAAATCCACAATGGGACAAGATAGATAGCAAAGGTGACTTTAGTAACTTCGTACAAAAAGGAACACTCATTTTGCGACAAAAATTTTCAAACAAGGGACACTAAATTAGGGACAAAGGGAGTATTTTGCATAAACACAAATATATTAAGATTACATAAAGAGGGGGTCCAGAAGCTGCGACCTGATATATATGTGAGCTCAGATAATCTAGCAATACTTGCTTGTCACAAGAGTTGATATTTACTAGCATTCATTTGTGGCTAAATGTTGAAAGGATGATGTGTTTTAAGAATGTGGTTGGCTAAAAGTAACACTAACTTGCAAATTGATCCAAATTGTAAATAAAACAAACGATAAGCGATTATGAGTGCCGTCTGCCTAAGTGAATGTGTGATAATTTATGAAAGGACTTTTCTTTTTGAAGTCTCCACTACAGAAAAAGCCAGTATACAAATTCTAAAACAAGAAACAAGAAACTTCAATATTTTTGTACATTGCTTGACCAAAATGGTAATCCACATTAAAGGACAGAGTATGAAACAAAAACACTTATATTTTCTAGTTATGAAGAAAAGCAAACGCTACTGTTGCCGGAGAGAGAGAGAGAGAGAGAGAGAGATATGAAATGCAGTTCAATTTGTGCGTCCTTCACCGGTGCTGACCTTCCCTTAAATACTCCTTGTCCATATACTGTCAGTTACTACCCACATTCTGAACGTGTATAGTGTTTGAAGCCAGTTATCCCAATTTTATCAGGGTGGCCGATGCCACATGAGTTAGTATCATTCAAGAACTCTGCCGAGCAAGCCATGATCCTCGGTCAATGACTGTTTATCGTCTAGAACTAGCAGTACACGCCATACCATTGACCAGAAACACAGTGATTCTCTTTCCCCTATATTGGTATCATCAGACTATGGTCGTGTGATAGGGTCAGGCATCATATAAGTCCTACCATTGCTCGTCATATCGGTCTTCAAACGTTGGCAGGCGAGAGAGCTAGAGATCAAAGACTTTACTTCCTTGGTATAGAAGTAGCTAGGTTCTTTACTGGCATATCCATTTCCAAGGGAAGCCTGTTGTAGATCTCCTTGAAGAAACAAGTTTCTAGGGATGTCGAGCGGCAGATACGCCTATGGAAGCGAATAATAGGTTGAGCAACGTTACTGATGATCTGGTTGGCAAAGGGAGGTGTCATATGCTTGGTGAATAATTGATCTACCTCACACAAAGGAGGCCTGATATTGCTACAGCCATACGAATCGTGAGCCAAATTATGCATGATCTTCATATGTTTCATCTTGAGGCCGTTAATTGTATCTTAAGGTACTTGAATCAGCGGTATTTTTCTTAGGAGAGATGGCCACTCAAGGTTAGAAGAATATATCGATGCTGATTGGGTAGGATCAATTGATGATCCAAAGTCTACTTCAGGTACCTTTCAGGGTGGAAACTTGATCACTTGGAGAAGAAAGAAACAAACAGTTGTGGCTAAGTCTAGTGCTGAAGTGAATATAGAGCAAAGTCAGAAGATCAACTTGCCAATGTATTCACCAAAGGACTAAGAAGTAAATTGTTTCCTCCAACAGTATGGAAAAGTTGGGGATGAGATACAACTATGCACCAACTAGAGGGGGAGTGTCAAATATTTTAGGGCTATTTCTGTAATTAGTTGTATTTAGAGGGTGCATTGTACTACTTCTACTTTTACCTTGGTATGTAATTGATATTTTGTTATTCATACACTCAACCATTTCCCCCAAATCTCTCTTTTTCTCATTTGCATTTCTAATTATGTCCCGTCCCATTTTCATAGCACCCAATAATTAATGTCGTGTGGACTTGAAAACACCAACTTCAAAAGGAAGAAGTATAATGCACAAGGCTCTCGCCATCGCAGGGTCTAAGAAGGTTCTAATGTACACAGTCTAGTCCTTTTTTCCATAATTTGAACCCCTAACCTCCCAATCGCTGTGGGGCAACCCAACCACTGCACGAGTTTCATGTTACCCATAGGAATTTTATTATGATACACCAAGGCATTATCAAGGTGAGGCAGCAAATATGATTGACAAAGTTGAAGTCAAATCCCTAGGTCTAATGGGAGTCTGTGCCCAGTGCTTTATAGAGTCCTAGCCCCAAACAGTAACTAATTTGGCTGGTATGTGATGTAAGCCCATTGGCGACTAAATATTGCTTGAAAACAATTAGTGGTTGCTTCCAATTGGTATTGACAAAGAGCCAAGATTGATCTTGCATGTCTGGGGATCAGAAAATAAGGAGCATAGGGGAAGAAAAGTTGTAGGCTGCCTTCTAAGCGGATTCTAAGTGTGATTATACATGTTAGTTTATATTACCAAATCACATTTTTAGTACTTTTTTTTTGACAAGTATTTTTAGTACTTTTATGAGGGTAATGAAACAGTTTCTACATCCTTTCCTGTGGAAGATGTGGTAATCTAGTTCAATAGCATCCAGATCTTCAGTGGATCTAAGGGAAATCAAACTCTTTCTGCGGATTTGTATGCAAATCTCAAGAGTTCTACACACAAACTTAAGCAATCTTCCTGACTTTTTCGTGCGCCAACATCTATGAAGGTAATGAAACAGTTTCTACATTGTTTACTGTGGAAGATGTGGTAATCTAGCTTGATAACATCCACATCTTGATCTAAGGGAACTCAAACTCTTTCTGCAGGGATTTGTATGCAAATCTCAAGAGTCCTCCATAAATACTCAAGCAATCTTCCTAGACTTTTTCGTGCACTGACATCTAGTTCCAACCATGTTCTGGCCGTCTTTATTCCTGAGCTTGCTATATGTGTCTACCTCCAAACAGGGTCAAACTTTAAAGGGTGTAAAGAATTTTATGCATAATGCTTCGCCTGCTTGTAGCATCCAGAACCTTTTGGAACAACTTTTCTTTAACTTCTTCATCAGAAGTTAGATATAAGTAGAATTGTTGGTTGCATATGCCTCTACGGGTATCCAGAACAACGATTGGTCTCACACAATAAACAGTCTGATACCAATTGTCAAAATTAGTACCAACATGAGTTCCAAAAAGTTTCACCTGTAGCAGCCAAGAAAATATTCCAAATACGCTTGTCATCATAGATCAAGGCTACCAGATATACATACAGGAAAATGAAATTTAGAATTCTGGGATTCAAATTTTGTGGAGAGCTCCGTACCACTTTGCGTGGATGAGACGCGCGAAATTTGGGCAGCAATTTCAACATTACAATGTTTCTCCATGTCAAAAAGTGGTGCTGCAAAACATATACTAATGGTTAATTCAAGGGCAGGCAAAACAAAATGTAAAACAAAGTGCCGTAGACAAAATTACAATGCTTTCTCTTCCAGATCTTGTCCCGAGGAGACTCCTGGAACACCTGGGATGAGAAGACTCCAAGCTGAAAAGACATAAAAGATACATCATGTTAGCAACATACATTCACGGAGAGAGATATGAGATGATTAATACTCAAGTTTGGCATTAAATTTCCATCATTTAAATGTAACTTTTTTTGTTTGTGTGCGTCTGATAGGAAAAATAGATAATTAAAACAGATTTAGAGAGAGAGAGAGAGAGAGAGAGAGAGAGTACAAGCTAGGCAGACAAAATTCAACCAAAAACAGGGAAAATCAAATGACAGAAGAAGGCCAAAAAGAATCAAATCAATAGAAGACCCCTCTCCAAACTTTTTGGAGGTCCAAAATTGCCATGACGCAAAAAACCCTTATGAAATATGCCTATAAGCCAGGAATGACACCCTATTCTCACGAGAGATAAAGGCATAGACCGACCAAAAAATATTCTAGTATTCCCTTAAGGCCAAAGGCACCTTTAAAATGCCAAAGAACCATGCCATCCCTTCCGCCACCAAAACCTCAAAACCAAAAACGGAGCCTCAAATGACAGGGACTAACACAGGCTTCATTAAAAAGCTTGAACAGGCAACTCTTAGCAACGCTAGAGCCCAGGAGAAAGAATTGACAATACAATGCCGGCATGATTGCGTACTCGTGTACTTATCCATTAACCAAAATATAAGCTCTTTACTCGATGGATATATAGCAACTTCCATTAATTTATATCGGTGTAGTTGATTGTAGCAGTTCCCTGAGTTTGGGTCTCATGTCAAAGCCATGAGTTGGGTTGTAAGTTCTGTTGAACCTCACATTGGCTCAAATCTAAGGGCCTGTAGAACAATTGTGAGGAACCTCTTGGAAAAAGTGTATCATCAAGATAATGACGCCACGAAGTGCCATCTCAACTATGAAATAATCGAATATTCACAGAAGACAAAAGCATTATTACTCAAGTTCCATGAATCTGCGATAGGAGTACATTTCAGTGGGTTACTGTCATTGCTGCAATTCAAGAACTACAGGAGAAGGATATGCATAACCAGTTTCCAGCGTAGCTGAGAATGGAATATGGGTCTGTAGGAACCAATATGGTGAGTCACATTCCTTCTCCATCTCATGATGACTGTTTTCAAGAGTTGATGTGAGAGAAATAACAACCCGATCTTATGCTATTCTAAAGCAGAACCTTTCAGCAGTAGTTATAGTCATATAGCACTATATTTTGACTCAGTTAACGATTTCGACACACGCTTTTGCTTCTTCACATATCCAGGATATCAAGTAGTCTCCCAGGATTAATACACACCACCCTGCAGTGGATAACCATGTATATGGACCTCCTGCCCAATCAGTATCCTAGAGGCAAAGAATGATAATAAAAAGTGGACAAGAAAGTGAAGTCCTTGACTCTTAAGTGTCCTTTAGATACTGACTAATTCCTTTTGTGGCTGCAAGATGAAGATGAAGAAGACGAGAAATGCATATGAATATTTTATTTTTTTTGATAGAAAAAGAACATTATACAATATAGGAAGAGAAATTGGGAAAGGGATGGACACATCAATTTAAAAGGAAAACAGAACTACGAATGGTTCTCCAAACACCCCAAATGTGTCATTCCACAGGAACCAGCACTCCCACAATGGAGAAATAAATGATCATGAGACTCAAAAGCATGCTTATGCATCTCACACCAATCCAGGGTGATCCGCTTATAAGGTGTCTGCCCTTGCAAGTATAGTTAATGTTGAGCTTATTAACAACATGGGTCAAAGAAAAGGCTCTAACTTCAAAAGTAACTTTAGCTTTCCAGATGACCGTAGAAAGCCGAAAAGGTACCAGATTAAGCAAATGAATCAAATGGGGTCGCAAAGAACAAGAAGAATAAAACCCTAAGCTCTCCCCAATCCAAGCTCAAGATTATCACTATGGAAGAAACACGCTTGAGATAGAAGATTGAGTAAATTAAGGACCTGCTTAGCCTCCCGATCATGCAAATTACGAAAAATTTGGAAATCTCAAGAAGGGCTGTCCCCGGGTGAGTGGAATGCAGAAACAGGGGCATGTAGTATGAAGAGAGATGAAACAACAGAGGGAAGGCAATGTACGAAGGAACCTCCTGCACTGACACGTCCTTCAAGAATCGAATACAAGCACCATAATTACTTCAAAATCAAATAAGAGGAAGAAACAAAGGACAGCACTGATGAATAAACTTCCTAGGAATTCTACAAGTAACCAAGTGCTGGATACTAGCACCATTTCCGATAAGACTGATTAAATTATTTATCTTACTTATTACAGCGTTCGATTTTATTGTACTTATTACAACTTCCGATCTAACACTAAGTAGATGTTTCACTTACTTGATTTTCCACTGCCGAACAACAAAGTACAGAAAAAATCTAAAATTGATAATTAAACTCGACTTGGACCCCCTAATGCGAGCTATTTGATTGTCTTTTAACTTTCTTGCTACAAACATACATAAAACAGCACAATTGTTAAATATCTTTATGTTGAAGGTGCCCTATAGGGTTGCACAAGTCCACCATGGAGGTGTCCCGGGGTACTCCAAGAAGATACCTAAGTGAGAGGGTATGTCGATTGAGGTGGCTAGCGTTACAATTAACTAGTTGATGGATCATGGATGAATAGAAATAGGGTGAAGACAGCTAGGTGGGGGGAGAGGGAGCTGCTGTGGGGAAGTGTCAGAACAACCTTGTAGAGCTACACCTCAGCAAATTATGGTCATGAATAGTCATTTATGACTTGACCCACCACTATATATAGTGGGGGACTGTTGTTGTTAGCACTGGTGCCAATAGGTTGGCAGTTTCACTATAGGGGACCCTCTTGGACATACCCTTCCAGCAAGGAGACATGGGGGACATGGTGACCCCCCTTACACTCCTCAACCAAAGCACCCCCGAGAAGGGCACCCCGGGAAACTCAATGAAGAAGGGTATCCAGAGTGAGACAACACTTGGGATTTGATGGGGTTTTGAAATGGTGGTTGAGATCGATAGTGTGGCCTAAGCTTTAGCTTTGTCTAGGGAAGAGGAATCAGAGGGACCCTTCTGGGATGCGTCTCACAAGCTAATACCACCGCCAACCCATAGGCATAATGCGTTGGCATTTGGCAACGACAATCCCCACTATATGTAGTGGTGGGTCAAGTCATAAATGACTATTCATCTACCATCATTTATTGAGGTGTAGCTCTACAAAGCTCGCTCTAAATCGCTGCCCTCTCTCCCCACTTAGCTTTGTATTGCTGTTCACTCCACTCTGATTTGTCCATCGATCCATCAACTAGTAGAGTGTAACACCAGCCACCTCAACCAACGGAACCCCTCGCCAAGGTACCTTCTTGTAGGGAACTAACCTTCTACACTTTATGATGTTATTATAATCTTCTGGTATTTCATATATACCTTAAGAATAGGATGGAATTTTGTGATGAAAGGATGGCTAGATAATAATCACCTAACTATAAAATCTTTCTTTTGATAAGTAAAAAGTATTATAAACACGCACCAAAACAGTTGGCGCATCCTTTGTACACAGGGAGTATACTTCAAAGGACTAAAACACTGAAAAACTATCCACAAACTCCACAAAAGAGTGAGTAGAAGGAGAATTCAGCTCAGTGCACCAAAAAATAAAGTCTGAAGAAAAATATCCTTCAAATAGTCTGTACTTTTCTCTCCGTTGTCAAAAGCCCTTCGGTTACGCTCGCACCACACCACCCAACAAAGTGTAAGAGGGGCAGCATCCCAAGCCCAATTTCTCCTCTTCCTCTTATAAAATCTTAATAAGACATCTTGTTGGAACATAAAGGGATGAAGTCTACATTTTTTTGATCAGTACTTCTAACATCCAAACACTATTTATGATAAATAAATTCCACAATTAACAGATTTCCTTGAGCTTATTCCATCTCTAAACTTGTTATGTAAACCTATTATATGCTGCCATTTGGCACAACATAGAGATCACTCTAAAGAATAGTTAAGGAGAAAAGTAACTCTTACCAAAAGTTAACAACCGATGAAGCAATAAAGCAAGCAACAAAGACATGAAACAGGTACACACTTATCACCTAGTGTGATATACAAGAAGAACTAGTTCGATAAGAACTATAAAGATTAGGTCAGTGCAACTTTTTGCCAAATATCTTCATGGACAACATTGTAATCATTGAGTGCTATCAATTACCAAGTGATATGGGTTGGATAAGATATAATCTTCTTCTTGTCCAAACTCTCCTTCTTTCCCGCTGCAAATAAACAGAGTATGAACATTAGATATATGTGTAATTTGATGAAAAGGCTAGCTGAAGGACTTTTCAGTTAAGGTCCAACTCCCAACCCAACTATACGTGCAGTACTACCAGAAACGGCAAGAGAAAAGGTTAGTTGAATCTCCACTAAAGTCTTAAGACTTGAAATTGCTCACTGCTAGTGACAGAAAAATAACTTGGGAAATAGGAGCACCATATTGTGAAAGTTCAATTTAGATCGCAAGAAAGCATGTTTAAGCAACAGAAGTTATATATATATATATATATATATATGTGTGTGTGTGTGTGTGTGTGTGTGTGTGTGTGTGTGTTTCACTTATGAACACAATAGTTTTTGATGTTCGCCTACTAAGGACTATCACTCTCTGCACCTCGTCCTTACTACTTAAGGATTAATATTCTCTGCAACTCGCCCAAAGGTATGTCTGCATTGATTTCTTATCGAATATATTTAAGCTGCACAAGTTTATGTATTTTAGCATTTGCCAACAAAATAACAAGGGTGACCACACAAACTAGCACATTACCAAAGATCTACTCTAATTTTAATGCAAGCATGAGAATCCAAAACAAGTAAACTTTTACCTATTTTATAGGAAAGGTAATGGAGTACAAAGTACAGAGACTGACACAAGTGCACACAGAAGCGGAGATGGAAAGAAAGAGGAAACAAAGGAAGACGAACGCTTACCCTTGCAAGGGAATTGCCATGCCCGAAGGCCACAAAGGTGAAAGACTCAAATCTGAATAATATTCATCCCCAATTATGAAATGGGGGATTACATCAACAAAAAGGAATCTAAATCTCTTAGGACTAGAACTACTTTGAGTAAAATATCAATAGGATCCTAAAAATATAATTAGACTAGTATCACCCCAACATAAATACTACTTAGACTAGAACTTTCTGACAGTAATACGATAAAACCCTAATTATTAGTAATCACTAATAGATAATTTAGTCACAATTTATCTCTAAAAAAAAATATCAAATATCCAGAAGATAGCTCAATTCCAATCCACTGTACTTGTGCTTGCCCCACGCATCAATCACCTCCCCGCAAAGGATACGATGGGAACAAGGACGTTGGAAGTACAGGTATTCAAGGTGTCGGACGCACAGGAGCAATCCTGGTCATAATTAGTACTTATTTCTAATTACAAAACTTTCATGTTAGTTTATTTTGCTGTTGGGTATTTTTACGACTTAGGTCTTGGAAGCAAGTAACCCTTAGCCTATATATAGGCCTATAGTTCGACTTGATTACTGGGTATTGCTCTTCCTAATACCCAGGGAAGGTTGGTGTTCTCTCTCCAACCCCCGGGGTACCCTGGTTTCTTCTGTTCTTCTTTCCCTAACCCTAATTTCCCTATAGTACTGCATCAGGGAAAGGTTCCTTCATTCTGACCACATCATTGTGTGCGATCAAACCATGGAAAGAACCTCTATTAAGGAAAGCAAAGGCTGTGTAAACTATACCCTTCAAAGATCCCGAAAATGGCACGAGCCTCCTCATGCACCAGGATACCTTTTATAGATAATTTACTATACGATCATCACAGCAGAAATAAAAGTGTCAAAGGACCAAAACCATGTGCACTCAAAAGGATACTCGATGCAAGAACAAAGGAAAGCAACCCTTTTATGGATGATCCTTAGCGTGCGCTGTGCGTGTATGTGTGTGTGCGTGTGTGTGTGTGTGTTAAAGAGAGAGAGAAAGTGGGGGAGGGGAACTATCTATCAGTGGTGCCATCAATTACTTACTCACCTTTTATTGTCTAAAACAACTTTATGTTACTATTTGAGTTAGAAAAAGAATGCCAAATAGATACAAAGTATAAAATGCACAATAAAACCATAGTACAACTCATCAAGAATTAATTTCATAAATTCAACAATGTCATCAATTCGCCCTTCATCAACTAAAATAAAAGAGATCCACGAGATGGAAAGATTACTCCCCTGTGAGAATTAAGTCTTTAAAATTATCATATAAATATCCCAAGGAGTTAGATTGCACACTGAGGATATACATCCATCATAACTAGAGATCTACAGCAAATAACCAATCCTAGGAGATATACCTGTTGGCTACCATTCGAAGTTGTTTGAAAGGCCATATATATACTCCTTCTACCCTAATCTGAGCACCACCAACTTCAGGTTCGTTCTCAAACACGTCATGAAAGATTATTACCCCCTGTGGAACACACAGAGGATGAAACTAAGTTGTTTTTAGAAGTAATAATCACAGTATAGAAGATCACGAAAGACATTTAACTAAAGCAGTGGAAACTATATTGTATATAAAAATATAGCTGCAACTTGAGCACATAAATATCAACCGTGATTTCTGGTTTTCCTGTTCGGAGTACAACTATGGAACTCTACCACATATGACATGCATGTATGGAGAGTAAGCACATAATGATAAGTGAATACACCAATTATAATAATTATAACATCAACACAAACGAAAACGAAAACAAAAAAACATCCTAAAGTTTAAAAGTACTCCCTCTGTCCTCAAAAAAAGAGTCACACTTTCCATTTCCATTTCCATTTCCATTTTAATTTTGGTTTGTCCCAAAAAAAAATTATAAAAAAAGTCGCATTTCTTAATATAAGTTTCAAATCTCCATATTTTTTTCAATTTTTCTTCCTTTTCGAAGATATGATACTTATCTAACGCACCATACAAAAATATATACAACTTGAGTGCAATTTAAAAGAAATATAGAGAAAAAGTAAAATATTAAAGAGTTGGACTTGTCAAATGTGACTCCGTTTTGGGACAGAGGGAGTATTAGTCACAAGATCCACTTAAAGTATATGTCAGTAAAGCAAGCTCAACTTAGATGCATGCATGGCTGCAGTTACCTACACGTGAACCATCAAAGTCGATATGTGCTTGTACATGCTGTGGCCAGAATGCAACGATCCAGCTTTTTAACATTTATTGGTACTCTTACCAACTGAAGGGGCCAACTAATACCTCCATCATATGCAGAGACTGAGAGCCGTTATATGTATTTAATATCTAGACCCACAATAAATATTTTTGTATCTAAGGAAGATATTATAACATCCCATAAATGCATTCATAGGACAGGTGATGCATAGCTCCATCGTACTATAGAAGCCCAAGCCAAACACAAGGGTTGTGCGCCGTCAAACAAGGCCTTTTGATCTATTTGGAAAGTGTCCTTGGTAGATTAGGATTACTATTTTCATTTATTTAGTTGTTTTATTAGTTATGGATATTTATTATTTCATAAATAATTATCATCAAGAAAGCGAATGAAACAATTCTGTACGCGCATGTTTATGTACAGTGTATATATATGGGTCATGTTAACATGTGCCCTTACTGCAATTGTTAAAAATAAACATTTAGAAAGATTATGCATGGGAATGACCATTAATACATGGGGGAGTGTTCCCAATATATTGGGGAATGTTTCCATAACATCATCTTTCTAAAATTGTATTCTTAACATTTTCATATTTAAATAGACACACACGTGTATATAACACACACACACACACACACACACACACACACACACACACACACACACATATATATATATATATATATTATTTCACTAAATGAAAATGAGAAAAATCATACACGTCAAGAAAGTATTCATTTCCAGCAAAACAATAGTCGGGATAGGAATATGTAAAGATTACTGTCCTATTACAATACTGCCGCTGGAGCAGAACGCCCCTTACCTGAACATAATGTACGCCATGAATTTTAGTTGGTGAAGTAATCAACTCCAATACAGAATTGCCACTGGATTTCCTAAAATCTGGAAACCTGGAAGAGCTATTTGTGGAATCCAGGAACCTCCAAGCCCCTGAATAATGCATTCCCAAGATAAATATAGAATCAGATTCAACATAAAGTATTAGGCCTATCAACAGCATAGGAAAGTGGAAATCAATCTCTATATGATGTATTTCAGACAAAAACATAGCCTATTCAACATTACCTAAGTTCATAACGAGAATCAAATCAAAATAATCTCTTTTTTCTAGTGGGATGTAATACAGTGTATAAGCTTGAGCTGAGGATGGTTTGGTAATCGCAAACATAATGTTCATGAATATTTCCACTTTGGTTTTGGTTAAGTGGATTCAGAGTTATGACTTTGAAGCCTGTTTCTTTTTTGACATTTGGTTATCAGGAGCAAATTTGAAAGCAACGGGTATGGGTTGGATTCTAACACTAGGAATCCAGAGACTCATGCCACTCTTAGGAAATAAAGACATTTATTCTCCAAGGATGTAGAGTCTTTTTCCATATGTTCATTTTTTGGTGGGGGATCTGTCTTGTGTTTGGTATTGGGAGGATTTTTGGGTGGAGTATGTTCCTCTTGGTTTATTTTCCTCTGATTTTTCGTTTGAATGCATCGCATAACGCTAACATTTCTAGCTAAAGAAAAGTCATCTTTTTGATATTTTCCATGGGAATTTAAAAATAGATACATGTATGAATTCAGTACTCTTCTTGAGTCCCTCCACTGATTTCATCCTACTACTGTTTTGGTGATAGATAAGGCTGAAACAAAAGGATCAAAATTAAGGGCAAATTGCATTTTAGTACCCCCAAGTTTGGCCAAAGTTGTGAGTTAGGATCTGTGGTCCCATGTTGGCAATTTAGAGCCTAAGGTTGTTCTCGGTACAATCAGGGTCTAGGTGGATAGCAATTAATTGTTTGGATGGAAAATAGTCACAGAGCATGCACATGCCATATTTCTAGGTTGTTTCTGTCTTTTCACCATGGCACATCACTAACAAAACTTTTTTCCTTGCTAGCCTTTTTGACGCTTTTCAAGGCTCTAGAGGTTGCTGGAAAATCAAGAAGAATGGTCTGATTTAAAGCTAAGAAGGGATAACAAGAGTCGAGTTCTCCGCCGTTTCTTCAACGTATTAATTCAGTGTTGGAAGAAATTGAACAGAGGAGAATGAAGGTAAGGCTGTATATGAATGTGGAAAATGAACCGGAGAAGAATGCACAATGGAAATCCCTTCCTATGAACTCTGTGACAATTGTAACAGCAGTGATTGTTTCTGATCTCTAAAACAATGTCAAGTCCAAATTGGATTCATTTCTTAAATCAAAACAGAATTATCAGGCCGCAGCTGGAAATGGAGCTACCTCCTTTGTTGTCCCTCTAATACCACAAAGTCAAGCTCTGGCAGAGTTTCTCTACTACAATGTTCACAATGTGGTTTTTAAAGTGGCCACCAACTTGGATCTGAAAATGCTTTTGTTCCAAATAGCAAACAAATCTTTGATCATGATCGAAGATCTGGATAGATAGTTGATTGAAAAGTTGAAGGCTGTTGGCTTGTCTAGATATTTGAACTTCATGGACTGTATTTTCTCTAGCTGTGTCAAAGAACACGTCATGGTCTTCACGTGGACGATAAGGATCTACTCTAGATGCGTTTGTCAAATACAGTTGTGAAATAACAAAATATACACAAAGAAGGCACATGCACAGCCCATGATGATTTCCATCTAAAAAGATAATAGTCATCCACCTAAACCCCTGGATGCATTAGGGGGGGGGGGGAGAGAATTGGAACCAATGGCTTGAACTCGTAACATCAACCAAACCTTTCAAGCATTAAAATGCAATTGGCCTAAAGTAACTTCATTCCTATGGTAGAATACTTTGACATTAACTTTTTTCATAAGTTGAAAAATTTAGGATTCTCTATCAGTAACAAAAATTATGAAGTTGTCTCACCCAACTGAAGAATATAAGATTCAATGGTTATAGTAATAAAAGGTGCAACTTTATTTATTTTGATAGAAAAAAAAAATGTATTAGACAAAAGAGATGAAAGTAACACAAGGAGCAACTAAGCAAGAATAAATTGCTGGAAGGAGCTTAAAACCTTAGAAATATGACCCAAATTAACGCATTAATCATGAAACCGATATTGCCTTTTTTCTCCTAAGCAAGAAATTAATATGGTCGCATTCGAAGCTAGATAACTTACGAACCTCTGTAGGTCCCTGTTATGTTCCAAGCATTAAATGGACCCAATTCATTCTCATCTTTCCTTACGACAAGCCACTGCAATATGTGGGAGGGAAAAGGTTAAATTTGATCAAAGCAGAAATAATAAGATCATATTTTAGATCAATAAGGCCAAGGGTCAATATTTCTGCTAGTAATGGATAGAACCATTTATTACAAGGTCATACAAGTGTGAGCATTTTAACAAACTTAACCAAGCAGGTCTATCAAACATATTATGTTCTCTCCTCCTTAAATGGATGAGAATTTGAACATAATTAATGCAAACCACAACAAGAAATCATACAGAAGAGGTAAACTGAACAAAAGATATTTGCTTTGCTCCAACCAAAAAAAATACCTTCCTTTACAGATATTAGTGAATGTTTTCTTTTTTCATGCAAAGCTGGGATGCATTAGCTTGACTTGCATAGAATTATGACATAAACAGCTTTTGCTTATATCCCTTTTCAGAACAATGGAACCACATTGGCGATCTTCGAAATATCCTACACGAATGTCCTAGCCAAGAAAATAGAAATATCACAAAAAATTCGTCCTGCTGATATAGCTTCAGCTTCTAAGCAGCATTCAGATTTGGCATGATTAGTGCCAATACACTGGGTGTAAAATGCCAGCACTCATCTTGTCAAATACCTCTTCTTTTTAGCAAGAAAACATTTTCAGACAAGGAGAGGGTAACTAACTAAAGGAGGAGAAGATGCCCTCCAAATCTAAACTAGTAACGACATAACAACAGAATAGGATCAAATAAGCCTGGTGCACAAGAGCTTGTCAGTTATTTTTTCATCAATTAATCTTAACCCATCTAGCTCTCTAGGTTTTAACATATACAAAAGCATAAAATACAAACTGATTCTAGTGCACCATCATTTCACATTTTAATCTATGCTCGGCCACTCTCTTCCAGATCTTCATCAAAAGAACTAAATATACATCTTTGAATTGTTTTCTTTTGGTTTTGTTTTGATGGACCTCTAGTCCATCTTTTGTATTGCTTCTTTTCATTAATATAATCTTCTTTTCTTATCATAAAGAAAAAAGTCTTACTCCTAATCACTTTATGCCTAATAGCATGTGTTTCACAGGAAAAATGCCAGAGCGACTTACCAAAAAGGGAAATGTTTTGCAGACCGAATTCCCAAGAGCCCCTCCTCCTTGGGTTTACGCACTGTCTCCCACACAACAAGATGATCCCTCTCCCCTTCCCCCAATCCATCCTACAAGAAATCTCTCATAATATTCTCAATACCATCCACCATACTCAGCAGGATCTTGAATAGGAAAAGGAAGTAACAAGGGAAGCTTGACAAGCAAGCTCTAATAAGAGTGATCTTGTTGAAGACTAATTAAATACAGCTAAAACACATACTGAGACAACTAAATCTATAACAAAAATACAATGACCCATCTCCTAATAAGATGAGCCACTGTTCACAAAAGCACATCTGTAGCAAATTATAAAATTACTAAACAGCCTTGACACCTAAAAGTATAAGAAAAGTAGCATGAAACAGATCAGCTGATTAATTAATTTCCATATTAGTGCCTTATGTTAAGATTTCTACTGATCAAGTGACTTGACATATCAGGATCGGAAGCCCCTTGAAATAGAGCAAATTATAAAGCTTTTTGTGCATCTAACTTTATTTTTCTTGGCCCTTTTACACACTATGTCATAGCCCCTATCTCTATTGCAGAGGGGTTCTAAGCTCATTCTGTCCTAAGTTTTATTCTCTCCATCACTTGATCAATGATGGTGTGTTCCAAATTTTGTGTTGTTTAGGAATTGACCAAGTAACGAGTGATGCAAGAACAGGCAGTACCAATAACTGATGCATAATAATGAATCACTGTGTAAAAGGCATCATGGCATGATGAAGAGAAACAAGAGAAGGGGCACAGAGCTAGAAAGATGGAAGATAATCAAGAAAAAGGAAAGTTGGGTTCAAGTAAGAAGATCTTCGATCAATTGATCCGTTTATAGAATCTTATCTTCAGTAGGAGAAATAACTGTAACAATTAATTAAAAAAGAGAAAACAAAAAAATGCATTGTCTGACGGGAGTTACCAGGAAACCTACAAGGACATTGCGAGAAATAGTGTGAACCTGATAAAATAAAGGAAAATAAACTCAAATAATCAAGGAACATGTTTAAAAAAAAATAATAACACCCATATTTCTCGAGCTTCGCCACTTGATATAGGAGTATTATCCATCCTAAATCATTATCATCAACTGACAGTAGAAGAATTTAGATATAGCCAGCTATAAATTCAAACTCAACTCAACCCAGCATTTATCCCAATAACAATAAATTCAAACTCAAACCACTAAGTTAACAACATTCCAATTTCCAGCAAAACAAAATTGATCATAAAATTACCATCAAACATAGAAGAATTTAGATAAAGCCAGCAATAAATTCAAAGTCAACTCAACTCGGCCTTTGTCCCAATTACAATAAATTCAAAAAGGGTAATTAGATTGAAATTTAATAGTACAAATAAGAATAACAATTTTTAAAAAAAAAAAGTTAAAAACAACGAACTAACCTCATCTCCCCAAGAACGAGCCCTCTCCCTCAAAGGTCTTAGCGCAGTCACCGGCCAAATTATCGCCAAAAAGAACCAAAACCCAAATATAATCCGATACAAAACCATCATCGCAATCAAAATTGAGCAAAATTTCAAGCTATTGAGCTGAATTCGGATTCACCAAGTAGAAGACGAAGACCATTGACAGAGACATTTCCTTCTTTTTGTAAGAGATTGTTGCTTCAAGTGGAGTCAACAAACTGAACGACCCACCAACGACGTCGACGCTACCGAACGAAATTCCGAAAATGAGAGCTCAACGACCTATTAAAAGCTAAAGAATTTTGTTACAACAACAACAATTTTGTTACAACAACAACAAGGCCTTGGATGATCAATTCTGAAGCAGAAACCCTACCATATAATAATCAACTGGAGTTAATAATTTTTACACAACGGTTTTCTCTCTCTAAGCTGAAGTATGGTTGGAGATTTGGGTGAAGTGTAGTGGTGGTGGCTTTATAAATTATTGTTACTGCAGTGTTTCTGTAGAAAAGGGTAAAGTCAAAGGTAAGAAGTCATGGTCTATATTTACATCCCGTCAATCTCCATTTGAACTTTCCGTCAGTCTCTATTACTCTATTTAGGAACCAAAAAGCACTTTACCAATAACACCCTTCCCTTGTATTTTTAAGGGCAAACTACACAAATGGTCCCTGTAGTTTTAGTATTTTTTGCATTTCGTTTCTGTACAAAAATTTTTTTGCCAGTCGTCCTTGTACCAACCAATTGAACGCAATTGGTCCTTCCGTCCAACTCCGTTAATTTTTTCCGTTAAATATTGACATGTGCTCCTCACGTTAATTGTCATTTTACCTATGAAAGTACAGGGACCAACCGTGAAATTTGGGCTGGTCTTCTTCTCTGGCAATGGTGACCTCGACTGAAAAAGAAAAACTGAGTATTTTTTCTTTCCTTTATTTCTTTATTCTTCCCCATAAATCTTCCTCTTCCTCATCGCCTGGCCTGCAGAAATGTCCGATTTGGCCATAACTGAGCCCATGTCGGCATTCTAAATTGGCGCCTGAGTGCACTGAGAGCTCAAATCCTCAATCTTTGCCTCCCCAAATATGACATAGGTCTCAGAATTCGGGCTCTTGAAAACATCAGGTTTTGAGATGAAAAACAGTATGTTTTTGGTCCTCTTAATGGTAACCCTACTAACACATGTAACGGGTTTCATCCCAAGCTTCAACATTGCCTTGCGACTCTTTTTCTCACTCCTGCTCTGCTTTGAGCTTTCGCTACCACCTTGAGCACCGTCATCCTTGTCATCGTCGTCCTCGTCGGAGTCGGCGTTATCGTCTTCGTGGTCGTCTTCTTCCTTTACGTCCTCGACACGGCCATCGTTCAAGCTTCTTCTCGATCTCGGTTTCCAACGACGGGGCCCGCATGGCTACGAAATCTTTCACTTCCTCGACTTGAATTTTTAAAATCCTCATTTCCACTCGATCTCAACCTCATCTCCACCTGATTCCATTAACCGGGTTTTCAATTTTGCTCTCTAGATCTCTCTCATACACACACAGTCAACACCAATAGTGGGTAGATTGGGTGTTTGAAAATCCTTTGGTGGGTGCAACAATGGAGTCGGCTAATGAAAGAACTCCGTTCTGAATAATCTCCTTGGCACCACCGCAGCAAGTGCAAAGTGCACAAATCTGGAAGCTACCCAGCTTCCTTCTGCTCTCATTCATCATCATCTCCGCCTTTCCCGCCTCTATCAACGGCACCAACTCCGCCTCCGCCGCAGTCACGTTTCCTTTCTCCGCCGCCGTTACCCACCCATTTGCCCGTCAATCAACAACAACCCCACAATAAATTAATCAAACAAACAGAAAATTGAAGTAAATTGGGAGAAAACCCAGAGAGAGTAAATGCATGAAAATTGGAGGGATCTAAGGAGACCCACATGGGGGAAAAGAAAAGAGAAGGAACTTACTTCTCCGGTGGGAGTGAGGAAGAAGAAGAAGATGAGAAAGAGAGAGAATAAAAGGGAAGTGGCAGTGGCAGTAGTAGAAGCAGTAGACATGCTTGGGTTCTACATTAAAAAAATAAAATTAATTTGTGATAGAAGAGAGAAAAAAATGGTGAAGCTACAATCAAAGTGTATTTAATATTTATATTTCAAGATTGGTCCCTGTACTTTTTAAGATAAAATGACTATTTTACCCTTTCATAAATGCACATGAGTGGCACGTGTGCGCACTTAACGGTAAAAAACTAACAGAGTTAGACGGAAGGACCATTTGTGTAAAAAGTCTCGGTACAGGGACTATTTGCGAGGTGTAAGGATGAAATGCAAAAAACACTAAAACTACATGGACCATTTGTGTAGTTTGCCCTATTTTTAACCATTCTAAATAGGGGTGAAGGTGGTTCGGTTTGGTTCGGTTTGAGCCACAACCGCAAACCGAACCGCCCCCTAACGGTTCCACATATTTCAAACCGAACCGAACCGCCATAAACTTCAAACCGAACCGAACCGAACCGATCGGTTTGGTTCGGTTCCGCGGTTTAATTATTTAAATATTTTAAAAAAGAAAAAAACTTTTAAATATCAAAAAAATACTTTTAACATAAACTAAATAATTAAAAGTCAAAAAATTAACTTTAAAATTACAATAATTCAATCAAAATGTAGGCAAACAACAATAATTTTCTTATTAAATTCAATTGCTAATTACTAATTACTAAATAATATAAATATAAAAATTAAAAAAATAAAAATTAAATGGTGGTGGTTCGATTCGATTCGGTTTGGTTCGGTTTGGCACCAAAAACCGCAAACCGAACCGAACCGCTCGGTTTATAAAATTTCCAAACCTAAACCGAACCGTCCTAATCCAAAACCGAACCGAACTGGCCGATTCGGTTCGATTCAATTCGATTCGGTGGTTCGGCGATTTGAACTTACACCCCTAATTCTAAATAGAGGTTTACTATTAATATCACAATTTCCTCTTAATATACTCATTTTTTTAATACACCCCCTCCATTAATTTTACACCAATATAATTTCTAAATACATCACCCAACATTTCCAATTTTACCCCTCTCACTTAACTCTTTATTTCTTTCCCAATACACCCACCTAATATTATCACACCCACCCCTATTTCTTAATACACCAACAATTTCAAACTCAAAACAATTTCAAACTCAACACCGTTCTATTAACTCCTCCCCAAAAGTAACCCAGCAATATTGTTCAAGGAAGAAGGAAGCCAGGAAGAAGGAAACCAGAAGAAAAGAAGAAGAAGACCCAGAAACTTTGATTTCACAATGAAGAAAGCCTTAGGTATGAAATTTTTCTATTTTTAAGTTCAAATGGTTTCAATTTGTTCATTTTGAATATCATTTTATACGCTGGGTTTTTTAATTTTTGTTAAATGTCATAACTGACCGAAAGGGTGTTCGGGACTGGTTGTAGGAACACTGCAGTGGTGTTCGGGACTGGTTGTAGGAACACTGCAGTGGTGTTCGGGAAAGAACCACCGTGGTGTTCCTTCAACCAGTCCCGAACACTACAGCAATGTTCCACAACTCAGCCCAAACACCACAGTGGTGTTCCTTCAGATGTCCCGAACACCACTGCAGTGTTCCACAACTTAGCCCGAACACCACTGCAGTGTTCTATAAGCTTTCCCGAACACCACTGCAGTGTTCCACAATTTATCTCGAACACCACTGCAGTGTTCTATAAGTATTTCCCGAAGA
The DNA here is from genome assembly GCA_016624345.1 of Platycodon grandiflorus. NCBI lineage: Eukaryota > Viridiplantae > Streptophyta > Magnoliopsida > Asterales > Campanulaceae > Platycodon > Platycodon grandiflorus. The sequence continues at coordinate 68,742,461 of CM028361.1, forward strand.
GTATGTGGTATTCCTTTATACCTTCCCAATTTCCTCTACAAGTTAGTTTCTTCAATCTCTGCTGATATATTGTGATTATTGCAGGTAAATTAGCAAATGTCTATGAAAGAAGAAGACCCACTGCTTCAAACAGAAGAGAAAGAGGTCAGCGTGAACAACAACAGCCTAAGGATCCCCCACGCGTCTCACCGGAACAAGAACAATCTCCTATACAGATGACTGACTATAATTTTAAAAGAGATGCTGGTTTTGGAGAGAATAGAGAGGAAGATATTGGAGATGTGGGAGAAGAAAATGTTAGAGAGGAAAGAGAAGACGTGACATATACCCTATTTCCCGGTGGTCCTGTTAATCCATCTCTACTGACTACTTATGAGTCACACGTAGTGTAACGCCCGCACCATTTGCGCTAATTGCATCATTCGCATTCATCCTATATTGTGCTTCTTATGTTAACATCGTCATTTCGTGAGCATAAATCATTCAAATGTACTTGCGATTGAGTTTGTGGTACACTTTTCAAGTGTATGGATGTGTATTAGAAGTTGCATAGTCATTTGCATTTGATTTCTTATGCATCTAAAGCTTCATTTTATGTGATGGGGATTGTGTTGGTTGCCTTAGAAATGGAGTATTAACACTTCATTACACTGGAAGGCTTCGCACGACCGTGTGTCTTACGTGGCACGGCCGTGCGAGAGTAAACAGAATGTTGGGTTTGAAATTTTGGCTTTGGCACGACCGTGCGACTCATAGGGCACGACCGTGCGAGGCTGGACAGAGAGTCCAGAACTAGGTTGTAACTTTGGCACGACCGTGCGCCTAATTGTGGCACGGCCGTGCGAAGTAGTACGGACAGCATTACTGATTTGTAATTTTCTTGGCTTTAGACCTTGGACCCTTGGTTGTAAGTGTTGTACATTAGGCTTGACCTTTTGACCATATTTAAGTCACTCTTCACCATGAGAGAGACACCAAACACTTCATTTTCTTCCTTAAAAGCCTAAAGAGTTTGTGTGGGAGATGTATAGTGAGATTAGTGTGTGTAGACCATAACCATCAATCCAACCATAGATTCTTGCATGCAATACCACCATTGGATTGCTAAAGGCTTGGGGAACCCATTGCTAAGCTTGGATTGTGAATTCATTGGGTAGATTTGCTTGTGGAGGTAAGCTACTATCCCTTGTTCTTCCTCTATTATGAATTGTTATACATGTTAGACTTGTTAGATGATGATATATGTTAGAAATCATCAAATTTGAGTATGTTTGACTATGTTGACTTTTCAAATTCGTGGTTAACTTTTTGGTTGTGTTTAAAGACTCATGTTTACATGTTAGAAATGTGAAAAATGGTTAGTAGTTGTTAAGTTTACGGTATGATTAATTCGCGTAGACTCGATCTCATTAGAAACCGAAAATGACTCTAACGGAGTTCGTTAGGATTTCATAATCTATGAGACCACGTGTGTGTTTTGGGAATTCTTGAATGATTCGAGTGATTTGTTAAAAAATTTAGTTACACCGATTGTGTGTTTGATATTACGTAATCTGTCGTAATTATTGTAAGTTGGTTATTTGTGGTGTGAGATTATTATAACTCACTTGTGACATTCATATTATTGTCAATTGTTGTTGTTGTGGTATACTCCCTACTTTGGAGTATGACCTTTTATGTTTAAATGTCGAGTAAATATTCTACTTGAGCATTTAGTAAGTCCATGGCTTAATTGTTAGAGAGGGGTGTATTGACGCTCGATTATTACAAGAGCAGGGGCTAAGTAATAGTCGAAGGTCAATACATTGGGTTCTCGCCCCCTACCGTTGGCCGCGGTAGGGGAAATGGCGCCAAGTATTTGTAGGCAAAAACCACAACGTTGGTAAGCTATTTTACCGGGGTGTTCTTTCCGGGTTGTAGTGACCGGTGGCACCGGGGTTTTCTTTTTGTGAATTTTAAATAAAATGGTTCACGGATTCTTTGTTATAAGATCATGGTTTCGTTATGGTTCGAGTACGTCAACAACGGCTCTACAATTGGTACAATATTGGTTGGTTGGTTGGAAGTATTGGTTTGGTCGGAGGTGTACCTCGACACCGTATCCTTTGTAACTTGTTACTTATAATTTTTATGTGCTTCCTATATGAACGAATGTTGGTCATGGTTTCCAACTGGTATGGGACGGTTGGCGATCGTCGAGCCTCTCGTGTAGTATGGGGTTGTTTTGGTTATGTGCGATGCTTGTTACTTCTATTTGGTATTAAAATGTTATTGTGATAACATGAATACTTGTTAAAATTATTGTCTGCATCTAGCATGCTATATTGTTGCATTAGTAGCTTATTGAGTTTTCAACTCACCCCGTTTGTTTTCATTTGTTTTCCTTAGATCAAGCGCCGGCGAGGAATCCTTAGTGTTCGAGTTCGGGTCCGTTGGGCGACATCTTTTGGTAGTGCACCTTGTGCCTAAATATTTTCTTTTGGTGAGGCCAAGGGTGTACTTGTTACTTAAACAATGTATTTGTTGGGTAGATGTCTTGATTGTTATATGATGTATTCTTTTGTTGTGCCGGCATGGTTGCCGTGCTGTTGTATGTATATTTGATAACTTTAATTCCGCTTACTATGATATGTTTATATATGTACCGAGCATGTTAGCTCGAGTTTGTTGTTGCTAGCTAACGTGTTGTTTCTCCGGCTTGTTTCGCCGTCGAGGTTTAGTATTGTTTAAAAGGTTTTGTTGTTTAAAGAAAACTTGCACGTGCATTACAGGGTTTTCTCATGACTTGCATTCTTTTAAATGAAATTTTGCGATGCTATTTTCGTGTTTTCCGCATTTGTCTCGCGGCTCGAACGTGATTCACATCGGATCTCGGGTCGGGTCGCGACACGTAGCACGATTGATATGGCAGGGCGAAGAGAGAGAGCTTCTCAAGTGTAACAATCATACTGAGAAACTAGTTCAGTGGAGTTGTCACAGAGAAGTATGTCACCCTTTGTGGTTGGACGTTGTCAAAGCGTCCAAATTGTTTCGATTAAGGCGAACATCGTACTTTGAAGTTGACAAAGTATTGGTCAGTGCATTTGTGGAACGCTGGCACCCTGAGACCAATAGCTTTCATCTACCCTTTGGCGAAATGACAATCACATTGGATGATGTATTTTGCCTTACAGGTCTTCCGATCACAGGGACTCCAGTTTTATCAAGACGGAGTTTTACACCAACCTCTATTTTTTATGTTGAGCAATGGTTGGGAGTTTCTTACGCTGAAGCGATAGAAGGAATGCGCGGTGCGAGGGGATCTTCTATGAGGCTAGAATGGCTTAGGGAGAGGTTTAGTGAAGATGCTATGTCAGATGATCCGGAAAGGCGTGTATTCTCAGCTAGGGCATATTTATTATACACCTTAGGTTGTACAATTTTTGCTAATAAGAGTGGCACTCGGGTAAATAAGTCTTACTTGGAGTTCTTGGTTGATCTTGAGAGTGTTCATACATATGCATGAGGAGCTGCCACTCTTGCTTATCTCTATAGACAGCTAGGGCTAGTGTCTAGACTCACAACCAAACAGATGGCTGGATATTCCACGTTGTTAGAGGTAATAAATTCATATTTTTACTTATTTTCAATATGTTGAAATAAATATTTATTAGATTATGAACTGATTATTGTGTCTTCTTATTGCATTTCATGTAGGCATGGATATACGAACGATTCCCAATGTTTAGGCCTCCACATAACGTTCAGTACAATGAGAAAAATCCTCTTGCAAAGAGGTGGCTACCAAAGGGTGGACAAGGAACATCTATAGAAAGACTAATGTCAGTGCGTGAGGTTCTTGACTCCATTAAACCCAGTGAATTGAGTATTAATGTGTTTTTATATATGTTGATTGACGTGAAAATCTCGTGTCAAATATACATGTTGTAATTTTTGTTTTTTAAATTGTTACAGGTTATTTGGAAGCCATATACGGAGACGGTGAGACAACATTTTCTGTTCCACCACATTTCGTATTACCATGGATGCATCTCAGCAAACACTATTGTGGAGCCATATCATCCTGATCGAGTCCTGCGATAGTTTGGATATGTACAGACAATTCGATGCGCCCCTATTGCTCCCGGTGTCCCCAGAAAGGAAACCCAACAAACTGCGGCGATATGGGGGGTACTTGTCAAGTACTTTGTATAATGGGATAGTCATGTGTTATCTGACGAGAGACTTGGTCGACCTGCCCGACCAGCAGGACAGTGTGACCATTCATATCTTGAATGGTATTACACACATTCACATCCCATAGTTCAAGACCCCGACCGTCGGTCCTCCTACGTCAGCAACGCAGCTGATACTGCTCCGTTAGATGCTTGGGACATTGTCAGATCTGCACGGGGTTCAATGTAACCGATGGTGCAACGATTGAGATCTGGAGACCGATCTATCTCCAAAGAAGAGTTTGAGTCAGTGATCCTACGAGCATATGATGCATTAGGAGGTCCAGATGATGAGGGACCACATCAGGAAGGACCTTCGCATCCTGCGTCTAGTCGTAGGAGGAGAAGTGTTAGTTGAAATTGACAATAGTAATGTATTATGTATTTCAATTTGGATATTGTTGTATTTAAATGACGATGTTATGTATTTAAGTGTAAGATGTTATGCATATTGGTAGTACTTAGTACTATTATATCTTTGGATGTTATGCATTTTGTATTAAAGATTGATTTACTACCAAGTTAAATGACATAAAAGCAAAAGATTGATTTACAACACAAGTTGATTTACAAAATAAGCAAAGGATATGCGTCTACAACACAAGTTGATTTATAAAAGTAACCAACATATTGATTTACAACTCAAGCTAATCTAAATCTATAGTCGCAGCGCTTCGACCAAGTTGACTGGTTCCTACACTTTCACTATACAAATTAAGTTGGTCGCCAATCCAATTTTTCCAACCAGCTGCACAGTGAAGTCGATCTGCGACGGGTGGTAATGGACTCCCCTCGCGCAAGAACACCTACAAAATATACTACATATCAATATCATGGATATATATAACATAAATAACTTCAGATAATATCCTTGATATGGTGTGTACCTGAATATAATGATCATTATTCACAAATCCAATACATATCATCTTCGGATAACTTGGGATTGGGGTTCTTAAGGGCAAATACGTCATCGGAATTTGTAAATCCAAAGACACGAGCGCAACATTGAAAGCCGATGCGACCAAATGACCCATTTCTGGCAAACAAAACCAGTGTTCCTTAGGTGCAGGCTCCTTATAGTAGTCTAGAATCTCCAACACTTCTTCAACGCGACCATGTTCAATGAAAACATTGCTGTATAGCTCTTAGTTAACTGTCAACTCGTGAAGAAGTGCTCCTCTAATCCTACCCCACGATTCCTCTGTGAAGCTAAGTTGGTCTGCTACGGCACGGAATCCACAATGACTATCACTTTTAACATTTTTTGTCTCTACAATCCAATTGTGCAAGTGGGATGGTAGTTGTTGGATAAAACCACTCGTAGTCGCAATTCGAGTCCTTTGCCGGACAACCTATTGAAAAAAGATGTATCAATTCTTTGTTTCGTTAGCATATAACCAGGTTAGTACACTATTCAATCTATCTTAAAAAAGGATAAAAAAAATACATGTTTCTTCTTTGGCTTAGGTGTCGTACTGAGAGTAAGATGTTGTTTAATCGATGGACCAACCTCGTAGGCAATCTCTTCACATGGTGAACAGCTATCTTCAATGGACTGGACATACTCAAACTTACTCGGATCATGTTTGGTTGACTTAGTCTTTTTTAGCCTTTACGGACTTAGGACGACCACGAGTCAAAATTTTCTGACCCTCGACGGGATGAGTAAATGATGTCGTTGGTGGTTGATTTATTTCGGTCAATCTCTTTAAAATTAACAACCTCTCTGGCCCAGGTGCTTGTTCTCGACGGGATGAGTTCTCTTTCTGCTCGAACTCCAAATACGCGGCTGTAATATGAAATGTCATTTGTGTCGACGTCACACCAACAATTTCCAACAAAGGTAACTTATACCTGTTTGTCTTGTATGTACAATCCATAAAGAGGACTCTCGGAAAACATCGCAATAACTCAACGCTCGTTGGGTGAGCGAAGAAAATATTCTTGACAACTTCGGTCTTCTCACAGCGAATGTGATGGTATAAATATCCATGCTCATTCAACTTGAACATAAGTTGTTGCATTTGAGATCGACCCTGACGCTCTACAACTCTATTTTGCAAACGAGCATTGTAGATAGTCCTTATTGTGGACTTATTATCTACAAAATTTTCTTTTAACCCAAACAAAATGTCCTTGGGTTTACTATTTGTGTGAGACAAATTAATGACATAGTCCTTCTCCTTGGGTGATAATCGACCAACATATGAGTGGCCCTCCAAATAGTCTGCAGTTGGATGATTGTGGATACCATATTGAACATCCAATGCCCAAGGTCCATCAGCTGATACTTGTCTACCCCTCAAACGAAATGGACAACCACACTTCTTCGTTCCAGTTTCTCTTTTCCTCTTTGGTTTCCTCACAACGTCCTTTTCAATAGTAGCCTCTTCGTTATTTACTTCAGACAACTTTCCAGCCTTCTTGAATTCACGGTAATTCCCATTACGTTCACACGCCAGAACTAACCGAGCTCTTTTCTTACACGACCCACTATCAGATCTGATAATTACTATCACCATTCCATGTTCCTTTCCCGTAACACGCACCCAATCAAACAATGCATCACAAGATACAAACATTTCATACGTCGTGAACACATTTATGTAATCCATAATGATATCTTGAACGGGTTCAATCTCGTTAATAACCGGCGCAACGCTACCCTCGGTAGACAACGTGTTTGAATCCTGTTTACAACAAAAGAATAAATTTTAACAAAACATATCTTGAAAAGTTTCTGTTCTGTAAGAGGTTATGGAACACCATAGTGGTGTTCGGGACAAATGATGGAACAACACAGTGGTGTTCGGGACAAACTATCGAACACCACAGAGGTGTTCGGGAACTACCTAAGGAACACCACAGCGGTGTTCGGGAACTACCTAAGGAACACCACAGCGGTGTTCGGGTACCATGATGGAACATCTCAGGTATGTTCGGCAGGTGGTCATCGAACACCACTGTGGTGTTCCATAGACCAGTCCCGAACCAAGACCGTCTCCAGTAGGTACGAAATTTCATGAAAAATCGAATTGAAAACTTGAAAACGGTAGAGATACTTACATCAATGGTCTGCTTCACTTCTTTAGTATCCATGTCTGATTTTTGTTACAATGTGGTTGCTTTACGTCGTTCGTGGGTAATGGGAGTTTGATATGAATTGGTAAGTTGGAGATGTTGAGAGTTTGGCTTTGGATGTTGAGAGTTTGGCTGGGTAAAAGTTGAAGTTTGCAAATGTATACGCATACAAGCATTTGAATCATTTGTTATGGAGCAGGGTGTATTGATAAATTGGTTGGTGGTGTATTTAGAGGTTTAGGTGGTGTATTTAGAGGTTTAGGTGGTGTTTTAATGTTTGGGGTGGTGTATTTAGTAAAGGAAGGGTATTTATGTCTAACAATATAATGATATTTTTGTAATTTAATTGGGGGGTGTATTAATAGGAATTGGTGGTGTTAATAGCAATGCTCTTCTAAATATTAAGAGTACTGCTATTCCCACCCCCAAAATTGCTAAATATACCCCCTTACCATTATTACAAAATTACCACAATTTAAAAAAACTATATTACCCTTAAAATAATTCCATTACTAAGTCCACCCCCTTCTAATTTTTTAGAACCCTAAAACTACTAAGTATACCCCCATCTCCTATTACTCCCACCCCCTTCCTCACCTTCCTCATTTTGAACAAATTTTCTTAAAACTCAACACCAAAAATGGATACAAAAAATTCAAACCCTATTAATGAATCGATCCACATTGATGAAAAGGAGCACAAAGAAGTGGAAGAGATGAATTGTGTAAGTACTACAACTCATTTTATAGTCATTTTACCGTTTAATTTATGTTAAAAATGAAAAAAAAATTCAAAAAAATCGTGCTGCTGGGTCGTCGTGTGCGACAGGACACTACCGCACAATCTTAAGATTGTGCGACCTGAACCTGCTGCACACTCTATAGAGTGTGCAACAGGGTCCTGCCGCACACACTATAGAGTGTGAAACAGGGTCCTACCGCACAGTAACAAGATTTTTTTTTTTTGTGATTTTTTTTTTGTAATGTTTAACAGGATTCAAACACGTTAACTACAGAGCCCAGTGTTCTTGGTCCTAATAATGAAGAGATTGTTGCATTTGAACATGTTGTGAACGACGAAGCCCTCGATGTTGATTTCACGGATGTGTTCACAACTCAAGAATGTCTTATATCTCGGGATAAATTGATTGAATGGGTGCAAGCTAGAGGACGGGAGCATGGCATTGTGATCATCATCGGTAGGTCGGATAGTGGTGCCGGTAAGAAACGAGCTCGGTTGTTATTGATTTGTGAACGTAGTGGTGTATATAAAGAAAAGGTCAAGATTGGGTCATCATCATTACGAATTGATAAGGAAGAAAAGATTGAAAATGTCGATGATGTGGTAGGTAAAGGGAAAAGGAAGAGAGAAACCGGAACTAAGAAGTGTGGTTGCCCATTCCATTTGAGAGGGAAGCAAGTCTCGATTGATGAATGAGCATTAGAGGTTGAATGCGGTAAACACAATCATCCAACCGCTGATCACATGGAGGGTCACTCATATATAGGTCGATTGCAGAAATCTGAGGAGACCTTTGTTATTGATTTTTCCAAGGGCAATACTAAGCCCAAGGACATATTATTTGGGCTAAAACAAAGATTTGAGGGAAATAAGTCAACAATAAAGACAATCTACAATGCTTGGACAAAGAATAGAGTTAATGAGCGTGATGGTCGATCTGAAATGCAACAACTTATATTCAAGTTGAAGGAGCATGGTTATACCTTCTACGATAAACGCTGCGAATTGACTAACATTGTGAAGAATCTTTTTTGGGCTCACCTAAAGAGCATTGACTTGCTGAGGTGTTTTCTGAAAGTCATCTTCATGGATTGCACTTATAAGGCAAACAGGTGCAAGTTACCATTGTTGGAGATTGTTGGTGTGACATCTACACAGATCACATTTCTGATTGCAGTCGCAATTTTGGAGTGCGAGCGGGAAGAGAACTATACGTGGGCCTTGACAATATTGAAATCACTAATGCACCAATCTTCCTTGCCCACTGTTATTTTGACCGATAGGGAAAAGGCTTTAATGAATGCAATTGAGAAAACGTTCCCCACGTCGATAAATTTTCTTTGTCGATGGCATATAAATAGGAATGTTTTGGCGAATCACAAGAAATTGCTAGGCCCGAAAAAGAAATGGGATGCATTTAATCTCTATTGGAATGTATTAATGATTTCAGTGACTGAGACAGAATTTGAAGAGGGACTTAAAAGACTACAATCTCAATTTAAGGAATTCATGCCTGCGGTGAAGTATGTAATGGACCAATGGTTGTTCCCGTATAAGGAGAGATTTGTGGCTTGTTGGACTGATAATGTCATGCATTACGACAATAACACAACGAATAGGTATATTTAAATAAAATGTAGCTTTCATAACTTTCTCATATTTTAAAATCTTACATATTGTATCTTATTTTTCAGGGTGGAGAGTCAGCACGCAATGTTGAAAAGACAGCTCGGATCGAGCCAAGGTAACTTTGACACATGTTGGCGACAGATTCACACGCTCATTAAAACATCACACGTTGTAATAAAGGATTCATTCGAGAAGAGTAGGAATGTCGTCCAACATAAATTCAAGTCAAATGTATTTAGGTCGCTCCGAGGTATGGTGTCGGTGGATGCATTGAACAAGATATACGATGAAATGGTTGCTATTCCTGAAACAGGTGTAGACCCTCTATTGTGTTCATGTACATTGAGAAAGACATGTGGTCTTCCTTGTGCGCATGAAATATCTGAATATATCCGATTGGAGGAGCCTATTCCCCTCGACAAGGTTGATGCTTTTTGGAGAAAATTAGATTTTGTACCAAGCAAGGGAGATGATGTTGGTGTCGGAGAGGAAATAGTTGGCGCATGGAATGTACTTCATCAAAATCTCGATGTTAAGTTTAAGGGAGCCCCTGAGTCGGTGAAGGTAGCAATGTATAAAAGGCTGATGGAGGTAGACAATCCTGTAACAACCGGACTAATTACGTCCGCTCCCGAAAGTCAGACTCGCCCGAAGCCTAAAGGTCGTCCTAAGATTGTAAAGGCTAAATAGTCAAAGTCAACAAAACGGGATCCGAGCAAGTTTGAGTACATGGAATCGATCGAAGACATTTGCTCGCCGTCGCCGGTTGATGATGTGGTAACATATGAAGTAAATCCATCAAATAAACCTCCGATGTTCACTACTATTCCAACGACAAAGATTCAGGTAAATCTTAGTTATTTGGTCAACATCTTTTCTTACTAATGAGATAATCTTTACATACTTTGTTTTTCAATAGGTTGTTCGCCGAAATACCCGCTTTGGACAGGCTAGTGATTATATCAATCAACTACCGATATGGATTCAAGAGTTTGTCATCGAGACGAAGAATGTCATTGCAGATGGCCATTGCGATTTTTGTGCCGTATTTGCACATATATATGACAAGGAGGAACATTGGGGTAGAGTTCGAGGTGAACTAGCTATGGAGTTGGACGTATACCATGGGTTGTACGAAGATGTTTTCATGGAACGTGGATCGGTTGCATTAATTGAAAGTATGCTCAACTACTACGCTGACTTTGCACCAAAGCAACATTGGTTTCAGACTCCGGAGATGGGTTACTTAGTAGCATCATTCTACAATGTGTGCTTTGTTGTATTTTCAAATACTTCATCTTTGACGTATTTACTGTTGAGAACCAAAGCCCCCGACGAACCAAAGTTGATCTGTATTGCATTCGTGAACGGGGACCATTATATTCAGGTATAAAACTCACATTTTGTATGAATATCGCCTGTCATTTATCTAATATAATTGTTAAATTACTGATATAATTTTTAAATTTGTACAGGTCTTCTTGCGCGATGATTCTCCATTACCACCAATCGCAAGCGGATGGACAAATTATAAACAAGCCATGGCTAAAGGGTGGAATACAATTTATAGTGAACGATGGGCTAAGTACAGTGAAAGTGTAGGAAATAGTCGTGTTAGCAACAAGCGTACACCTATTGTATTAAAATAGTAAAGTTTAACTTAAATGTTATGTATATAACAGTGAATGTTTATGTATGAGCTTCATTTTCGTTATGAAATGTGCTGTTGTTTATGTATGTTTATGTTAGATTCATTTTGTTAAATCATTGAACATAAAATTGAACTTGATATGAAAAACTTAGAAAAATGCTAAGTTTGGAGGAGATATGTGCAACAGACTGTTTGTACATAACACATACATACACTTTTTAGAATAATAAAGATGTTCATACATAAAATTGTTTGTACATAAACAAGCTATCTCATCTAATCACTGTCGTGGATGCCTACGACGACTACTTGAAGGACCTGCCCGATCTGAAGGACCCACATCCCCGATATGAGGAGCCAATATAGCGTACGCTTGGTCAAGGGTTGACCCAAACTCTTCGTATGAGATACTCCTGTCGCCTGATCTATATTTTAATGTCGGCTCTCGTATTGCATCAACCACAGACCTAAACATGGTGGAATAATCCAATGGAAGATGTACATCTGCGCCAGAAATAAACGTAGATTGGCTAGCTGGATTTTGCATCTTCGGATGTGAATATACTGCGTACCACTGTAAATAGTCATTCGAGCATGCACTCGATAGGATGGCTTCTTGACCGAGGCTATTATTAGATAAAATATGGTTCCGCCATTGACGATAATATGGCACTTGCTGCATTAGCCTGGCAATGTTCTTGTTGTCTCGTAATCCAAGACCAATAGCAATCGGAGGGAAGGGAATCATCTGGACGTAACCGAATTGCCTAAGAACTCGATCTGGATTGTATGGCTCCACAACACCCGGCGCGGATAACCATCCATAGTAATAAGCGATCTGGTTAAATGGATAGGACTCGCGTACCAAAACAGAATACGGAGTCCAATTAACCTACATACAATAAACACAGAAAAAGTTATAACCATTAACACAGTTAATATAGCATTACTAGGTAGATATATTAATATGAAAGTTATAGTAGTGCAATTAAACTCACTTCATCGGCTGTTAGGAAATCAAGTCTCTCTCGGTACACCTGCAGTGTGTTATGTCCGGTGCTTCTGGATAATGGTTGCCACTTTCGAGCCAGTGGCTGAGTGACGTCGTACTTAATGTTATGTGGAGGTTAAAAACATGGAAATCTCTCATATATCCAAGCCTGCAACAAAATAATACAGTACATTATCATATAACCGGCCCCCTTATAACAACTAAAAATATATATCTCATTATAAGTATGAATCAAATAAATTTGTTACCTCCAATAGCGTTGTATATCCCGTCATCTGTCGACACGACTGACGAGATGCCATGCCCAATTGTCGATATAAATAGGCAAGGGTTGTAGTTCCCCATGCATACTTCGGTATCTTATCGACATTGTCCAGAAATTCCATATAGGCACCAGGAACTCGATTCCAACTCTTGTCACCAAAAATGGTGCAGCCGAAAATGTACAATAAATATGCCTTAGTAGCACTAGTCTGCATAGCATCATTATCACTTGTAACTTCTTCTTGGAACCTACGACGAAGCCACTCTAACTTGAAAGCGTAGCCTCTCCTACCATGGGTGCCCTCAAGCACCTCAGCATTTTACAAATACAACATCTGCCCAAGCTCCTCAGTATTATATCCCAAAGTCCATATATAAACAACAGGCCTCCCCTTTATTGGAAGACCGGTAAGACAAAACACGTCATCCAAGGTGATTGTCATCTCACCAAATGGTAAATGGAAGGTGTTCGTCTCCGGATGCCATCGTTCAACAAAAGCAGCAACCAATGCTTTCGATGACTCCTTATAAGAACACCTAGTCAGCGTAAATAGTCCAGACCTCAGCACAATATCCCACCACCTACTCTCCAGCTGTTGCTTATCTGTAAGCGGAACCGACCAACTCAACAACTTATTAGTGTGATTTTGCATCTTCAGAACTGGTCGTTTTATCCCATTCCAAACATACCTAGCTACGTGCGTGTTGTACGTAACTAGTAGCGGCCTACCTGAAAATGGGGCTTCTTCTTCAGACAACGTGTCATCACCAGCTCCTTGATCACCGGCCCCTTCATTATCACCATCTTCTTCATCTTCATCATAACCGGCCCCCAAATAACCAGCCCCCTCATTACCGGCCCCCAAATTACCGGCCCCAGAATAACCGGCCCCCTCATTACTGGCCCCCAAATAACCGGCCCCCTCAGACATAACCAGCCCCTGTATCCGTTCTGCTTCATCGAGTGGGTTGGGATTTTGTGCCCTCCTAACGGAAGCCGTAACCCTCCGCATATATGTCCTTCCTGTATTCATTCAAACCAAAGTAATGTAAGAACAAGGAAATAATAATGAAAGGATAGCTACAATGTGAGAGAAAAGGCAAGACATGCAGTATAAGTTGTAAGCTTCCATACATTCATCAAATAGTTGATGTGCAAGTTGATTGCAGAAGTACTTTAAAAAAAAAGGACTGTGCGGCACCCTCCGCCGCACGATTTAATGATCGGCACCCTAGCCGCACGCCCTAAGGTCTGTGCGGCACCCCCTAGTCGCACGCCCTAACGTATGTGCGGCACCCCTTCCCGCACGCCCCAAAGAATGTGCGGCACCCCCTACCACACTCCCTAAGGTATGTGCGGTGGACCAGTGCCGCACATTCCTTAGGAGGTGCGGTAAGGGGGTGCCGCACAAACCTTACGCAGTTTCCCCAAAAATTCAAAAAAAAAATCATCAAAATTATCAAAAAATGCAACCAAAATGCGTGTTTCAAAAAATTATCAAAAAATGCAACCAAAAAACCAAACTTTAAATGAAACACTTACCGAATGGTTCCATTTTTTAACTTTGAAATCTTAGAGCTTGTAGTGGCTTGAATTTGTGCAATTAGGAAGCTAAGAAGTAGATGAAGTAACAAAGAAAATGCAGTTTGTGGTTGTGGAGAGGAGTGTGAGCGGATGAAAGAGAGAAATTGATCGATAAAATTTTTGGGAGGGAGATGGGTTGGGTAGATGGTGTTTTAGGTGGGTAAGAATTGGGGGGTGAACTTAGTAGATTAGATTGGTAGGGGTTTATTGTTAAAGGGTAAAATAGGAAAATAAGGGGGGGTATACTTAGTAATATAGGTGGTATAATATTTGAAGGGTGGGTGAACTAAGTAAATGGGTATACTTAGTAATTTTGAGGGTGGGAATAGCACTATTAACTCTAAATATTAAGTACACCCTACCGCCTATTTTTTTATTCAATCATTCCTTATATTTTCACCACCTTTCGCTTTCCCTCCTCTTCCCCCGCTTGCGTGGAAATTTCCCGATGACTTTGGGTAACGGTTTCGACCGTCTATTAAGATAGTAAAGAAACCCAAAATAGTAATTGAATTGCAAATTTACAGAAAAAAGAAGGAAGAGAATTTCACATGGGTAACATCTTCAGCAATGTTAAGGGGTTCAACCTCAGTTGGGGAATTCAAAGAGAGCTTTGCAGACGATAGGAGAAAAGGGGGGAAAAGACTTGTGGAAACTCAAGTAAGTGCGGTCGACATCATGAGATGTCGTCAATGGTTTGTTCATCAGAGACATCGTTTCTCGATTGTTTCTTCTTTTTCTTCCTTCTTCTTTTTATCTTTTCTGGGTCATAGCTATTGGACCTAGTGTTATCCAACACCTTTAGTGCCCATGCCGAACACCACTAATGGTGTTTGGCAACCCCCACCGAACAGTCCAATATATATATATATATATATATATATATTGAATCTAAAAAATGAAAAATACATAAGGGCATTTAGGTTAAAATTTATAATGACATTTTTGTAATATATGAGGGGTGTATTTAGAGGTATTAAGAGTGTTAATAGCAATGTTAATATTTGAATTCGATCCAAGACTCATTATGATTCACTCTTCAAGAAATAAGTTTAGTAAGTAATTTTAAAAATTCGTCGAGTTTAGGAACAGGTTTGGGTTTACCCTCACCAATTTATAAACCTGACCCAACCTGACCCGACCCATATATATAATTATTACTCCATTCGTTCCAATCAAAAGTGCATTGCGATGCACTTGCATCAATTTAAAATTGCAATGCACAAAAGTATTTTTTTTCGAGTTGAAAAAAAATAGGGTGAATTACAGCCGGTCCCTTTTTCAACATTTGTAATTGCTCCAGTCCACTCATCTTTTTTTAAAAATCGGATAAAGGCATTTTTGGGGCAAAAGGACTATTATGCCATTAATGAAAGAAAAACACGCGCGCATTAGTAACCCAAGGCATCGCGATGAGTAATCCAAGGCATCACGTGGGTTAATCATCGAGATGAGCAACCAAGGCATCGCGATGAAGAACACAGGCATCGCGATGAGCAACCAAGGCATCGCGATGAGCAACAAAGGCATTGCGATTAGTAACCAAGGCATCGCGATGAGCAACCAAGGCATCACGATGAGTAACCAAGGCATCGCGATGAGCAATTAAGGCACCGTTTAAATTTCAACTGCTGTAGAGGACTTGATTTTCGTTTACCTTTTAGGAGCGTTGCCCAGCATACTGCTATTGGTGAATTAAAGGCATCTCGATGCCCAATTTAAGGAATCCCGATGCCCAATTTAAGGCATCCCGATGCCTAATTTAATATAATATCAAAATCGACCAAAATGGTTGTTTTTGGTTGGGAAATTTACATACAAACATAGTATTAACTTCCTATAACAGTATGGTATTGATATTATACACATTTCAAACTCAAATCATTGATTAAAGTCCCAAAATCAGTCTAAGAACATCTCCCTTTATTTTTGGACAGCACAATGCCAAGCTCGATTTGGACATCGAAAATAGTATTTTTTTGGTAGAAAAATTGTACACAAATGTAGTGCTAAGTTAGGATAACAATATGGGATTGATTTTAAACAAATTTGAAGCTTAAAACATAGATTAAAGTGGTCAAAACAGCCCAAGAACAAAGAAAAACGGGATGAACTCAAAAAATTCGAATTGATCAAATTGTGATCAAATTCGTGTTTTATACATGGAAATTGATATACAAACATGAGGGAAGACTATATTAACAACATGAAATCATTTATACATCAATTCGAACCTTAAATCTGAAGCAACGATGTTGTTGAGGGCATTTTAGGAAGAAAATTCTCAAAGTGCCTTTTAGCGGTTTAAAAAAAAAGGGTGCACTGGAGAGAAAAAAAGTTTCAGAAAGTGGACCAGCCAGCAATTTCCTGAAAAAAATATAGGGTACTAAAGCGGTTGAAAATCTATCAAAGGGGACCAGCCCAAAATATTCCCAAAGTGTTTAGACTGTTTGGACTTAGGCTTATAAGTTATGCAGGTAGGAGTAAGAGTTTCAATCTAACGGGTATGAAAGAGTTTCAATCTAACGGGTATGAATTAAGAAGCTATAAAATAGGAATGGGTTTGAAGAATGTCAAATTCAACCGACCCGTTAATCGTTATTATGCCTAACTCCATTTAATGTTTGGTTACTGTGTCTGCTCCATTTCGTGACACTACATTATCCAATGTCAAAATAACTTACACAATGGCCTTCTTAAAAAGGGCTTTCAAATGGGTGATTTTGCATTTAATCGATAGAGTTTAAAGCTTGTAAAAAATTTCATGGTTAGATCATTTTTTAACATATCTAGAGTGTACAGTTCGTCAAATGAGGAAAGGAACTGAAGCTTAAATTGAGAGGTTCTTTATCCAAAACATAAAAGAAAAATATCATAACATACTCATTAATTCATTGGACAAATTCAAAACATTGCAAAATTATAAGAAGAAGATTTTTCTAGGCAACAATAACAAGTTATACACAAAATAGAAGTGTAATACAAGTGTAGGAAGTTCCCCCTACATCCATGCTCTTGTGTCAATCCATTTCCTTTTCTCTCCTTCTTTTCTCCATCATAAGAAAATTCATGGAGTTCCCCCTGACTTGCTTGTCTCCAAATTTTTGTTTGTCTCAACTTTTTCTCCTTACTTTAACCCCTTTTTGGCATCAATCAAGCTTTATTTGAAGTGGAGAAGTAGTTTCTTAAGTAGTTCATGTTGTTCTTCTTGCATCTTCTTCATTTCTTTAAATTGATTAGCCAGCTGTAAGACCCCGGAACCTTAATATGCTAGCTTGGTGTCATTCACATTCCATGTGCATTCTACATTCAAAACATGTTGTGTTTATATTGATTTCATGCATTTCATATACCTTGAATCATAGTTAAATTCTTGTAATCGACGTATTCGTAATACGCCACACTTCAAACTTAGTTATCGGACTTTTTGGAAGTATTCCTCGAGTGTTTTGGCCTTGCCTTGGAGTTAGAATCTTCTTAGGGTCACTTAGAATCATTTTGGAGGCATTTTCGGACACTTTTAGAGAAGTTTGAGCAGCAGCGCTCAGGGCACTCGCCTAGGTGGCCGCACCTGAGGCAGAACAAGGGGGGAAAAGCTGGGCTGAGGGCAGTGCACCGCACCCCTCAGCACTGTTCACCCGAGAAATTTTCTTCTTCTTTTATTTTGATTTTTCCTTGGCTAGGGTTATGCCACATCACCAGACCGAGGATTAGTTATTTTTCCCACCTCAAAACCCCTTGGGAGAGATCTCATTCTCTCACTTTCATCCCCCAAAACCATAGAAACTAGAGAGAGAAATAGAGAGAGTTAGAGTGAGAAAGTGAAGATTTCTTGAGATTTCGGAGGAGGCTCGACAATCCGACACCATAAGAGCAGAGAGCCCAACGAGGAGAAGATTTCTATCCAAAGGAATCTCAATTTCGTCGAAGGAGGTTTTGGTAAAATGTAAGTTATTGCTTTTATTTTCTTGCTCGTAGTATCTAAGCATGGTATATAACACGTATTTCATGTCAGTTTGATGAAAAGTGATGATATATGCTATATTTGGTGTTTAGATCGAATTGATACTGTGAAAGGTGAACTATGTGATTGTAGCTCATTCCTATACATGTTTAGTAACTAAAAAGTATGAGAATCATGATGTTTATGCAAAATATGTGTTTGGCTACTAAATGGTGAATCTTGGCTTTAGAATTTACGGAGTCCAAAATTGACATGAGGTGTGTTTATGTGATGGTTTGGTTCCTTAGTACTGGACATGTGGGTAGAGTATATCTACGAAAAATTAATATGTGGAGCTTGGTAACAATAAACAAAAGGAACTAAATCACAGGGGGTCGTAGTATCATCGGCGTTTTATGAGGGCGGAGTGCTAGTGAAACGTTGTTGTTGAGCTACGATCTGGCCTGACTCCCACTCTACTAGCCCTAGCGGGGTTTGGCACATCCCTTGCTAGCTGAGATGGTGACCGGACCGAATGGTCTCCCCAGGTCATAAGGGACTGGGCTTATGAAGGTCCAGTGCGCGTGCTGTATTTTATAGTTGACCCGGGTACTATTTATATTGATATGTGGATGGAGAAACAAGGTTGGATGTTAGTCAGAGGTGTATGTCGACCCCATATCCTTTTTTATGCGATGAAACATGATGATGAGTTGTAAATTACCCCTACATGCTACTTGTCATACAATGTACCTCGATACGCTTACTCGATGCATTGTTAAAGTTTAATACTCAAATCATGTTGCATATTATCATGTCATGTAGTTACATAAGTAATAACTTACTGGGTCTTTGACTCACTATGTCCATATTTGTTTTCCTTAGCTTGCAGGAACACGGATAGTAGCGGTCAGTGAGACCGGCGAGGTTCACGTACGAGGTGTTCATGGGAACTTGAGGTAGATACTCTTTTGTTATCCTTGATGTATTTTGGTGAGGATGATGTGTAGAGCTATATGAACTCTCTTTTGGGTTGTAATTAATGGTATGTAGTACTATTAGTATTTTTGTCCCAACACGTGGTGTCATGGTGTACTAGAATCGATAACTTCATGTTGTATATATATGGTGTTGATGGTTGTAGCCGTGTGGCTGTCATTGTTGTGGTTATGGATTCCTAGCATGTTAGCTCGATGGGCTATTATTTGTTTGTCTCGTGTTAAAGTTGAGACGTTGTGTTAAGTTGTTTGATTAATTGCGTTACACGTTTTAGTGTTTTGTACGACATATGGTGGCCGAAGTTTTGTAGTTGTGTTGTGAAGCTCATTTAGCTTGCAAGTTATATATATTTTTAGTGAATATGAAGTTGGTTTCTGTTGTATTTTGTATAGATTTGCTTGTATCCATAACCTAAGTCTAAGTCAAGGTGACTAATGGGCCGACGTGTCTGTTAGAGTGGCAACTTGTACTTAGATAGTTGCTTGTAACAGCTTAAGATTGCTTCTTGCACTTAGCTTAGTCTTCAGAAGATAACCTATTGTATAATCAGCCACATTCAAATCAGCTGTCTTCATATCAGCCAAGTCCATCAAGTCATCAGCCAAGTTGATTTCAGTCATGATTAAAGACCTGTAGAACGTCTGATCAAGACTTGTCTAAAGATATGCCTTGGGTTATCAGCAAAGTCATTCCTTGATTTTGATATAACGATAACCTGTAAAAATCATTTATTGATTCATTCCTTATTTGGCATTCATCTCAGAAAAGGACATTCTGCCTGCATCTATTGTCTACCTATTTTTGGCAAAATGGCAGAATACAGTCTGGACTTTGCAAAACTCCCTATTGGATTTCAACAACAAGATTAGAGCATTTAATGCAAGTGTTTTCAGCATTGAATGCATTCAAATTCAAATTGTCCCAAGGCTGAAGATCTCCAACGGCTACAAAAACTTCCCTGAGTATAAATAGAAGACACCATTGAAGCATTGAAGATAGACTCTTACCTGAATCTACAACTCTGAAATCTTCATCTTCAACAGCCAGTGCATTCAAAACTGAAAAGCTAAATCTGTAAAAACTTTCTTTGAAGAGCTCCAAACTTAGACGCATAGTCTTTATTGCTCTTTATTGATTGCAATCCTTAGCATTCAAAGCACACGAGAATTATATCTTTGTAGATATCAATTCTCCTGCAAACACTTGGTCAACTATTTTTTTGTACACGATCCATTAGTGATCTATCTTGTAAAGATTCTAGTGAAAAATTTAGTACACGATTTTCAAATTCAAATTTGACCACTTTGGTTGTGGACGTAGCACTTATTTATAAGTGTGAACCATATTAAATTTCTTGTCTATTTATTTCTTGCACTTATGAATTGCGATTACTTGTTGGTTTCCAAAAATTCCACCAGCCCATTGAATAACTGATCTTGTCCTATAAAGATCAGTCATCTTGAACTTGTCCTATACTTCACTCTATTTCGCTGCAAAATATTTTCTAACTCTCTTGTAAAGTAACATTTTAAAATAGTTTTTAAAACTGGAAATAGGCTATTCACCCCCCCCCTTCTAGCTTATTTGAGCACCGTAGGACCTAACAATTGGTATCAGAGCTTTACTCTTTGAAAACAAGTTTTTCCAAGATTAAACTCTTGATAGATTAAAGATCCAATGGCTGCTCATCAAATGTTGGAAACTTCAAATGTGAATCATTGTCCAGTTTTTGATGAAGTTCACTTTGACATCTGAAAAGACAAGGTTAAAAGACACATGAACTCTATTGATAAACGTCTATGAAAATGTGTTACAGATGGTCCAAGAACTCCTATGAAGGCAAATACGTTAGCTGCTGTTGATCCCACTGCTGATCCTGAAATTCCAAAGTCAGAAGCAGAATGGGATGATGAAGATAGAAAGAATAATGATCTGGATGGAAAAGCTATCAACATTATCACCAGCTGTGTAGACATAAGCACCTACCACCAAATCATCAATCTAAATACAGCTAAAGAAATGTGGGAAGCTATATTGGAATATCTCGAAGGTGATGGAGAAACAAAGAACAACAAGATGTACACTTGCATCCAGAAGTTCGATTCATTCAAGAAAGACCCTAAAGAGACCCTCAAAAGTGCCTACGACAGATTCTACGAGGTAGTAAATTCTTGCTATTCTTTAGGAAAGAAATATGAAAAGAAAGAAATAAACATGAGATTTCTTAATGCACTAAGTAGTCTATGGCATGTAAAGATTGCAGCCATGAAAGAATCAAAAGACTTTATGCAAGTCTTTCGGTTTATGAGCTTGAAATTCAGCAAGCTCAAGAAATGGAAAAGAGCTTCAAAAATTTATCTCTACCAGCCATGTCTGTTAAACCTTCCTGTTCTACACCTGATGAAACCTCATCTATATCTAGTGATGGTGATGATATTCTTTCTGACGAAGCTTTTGCCATGTTTGTTAAGAAATATCAACATTTCAAAAAATTTAACAAGTCTTCCTATAAGCAGTCACATTACAAGACTACTGCTCCTCAAAGAACAACTGCTCCTTATAAAACTGCTGTTTCCCAAAAGAAAATGAGCTTGTCTATTTTAACTGTAGGAAGCCAGGTCATTTTGCCTCAAAATGTGCAAAGCCAAAATATGAATTTTACAAAAAATGTCCCGAATCTAAATTTCAAAAACAAAAAGGGATGGTGGCTGAGGACATTGATGATAGCAACATGCCCACTTGGTGTGATACAGAATCTGATGAGGATGATTCCTGTGACTTTGCCGAGGAAACAAATATATGTCTTATGGCCAGGGAATCACCCCATGACTCAGTAAGATCACTGCCATTTCAATAGGATGATAGTGATGATGATGAGCTCAATGAACCTTCGAGGGGAGAACTCATCAAAACTAACAAGGACATGCTGGAAGAATTTGCTAAATTTAAAACTGCCTATGTAAAATTAGCCAAAAAGCATGAATTGGCTCTCTCCGAGAAATCTACCTTGTTGTCTGAGATCAAAGAATTCAATAGACAACAAGCTGAGAATATCAAGACTCAAAAGGAGAACAAAGCCTTAACTGAAAAAGTGGAATTCCTACTTGAACATAAAGAAAATGAACTCTGAGAAAGATGACCTCCAAAAGGTCGTTGATGCTTGGAATAGTTCCAAAGGAAACTTTGATACCATTCTTACAAAACAGAAAACTCTTGATGATAAAATAGGTATCGGTTTCCAAAGTGAGTTCAATGTAGGAAGTTTATCTAGTTCTCAAGAAAATGAGACAACTGAAGTAATTGCTAAGGAAATAGCTGAGGAAGTTGTCTATAATCAACATCCCTCTCAAACAGGAAAGCAAAGACTTGGTTTTCACAAAGTTCCATTTGTTTATTTTAAAAATAAACCAGACAAGTCCAAGGGTAAACAAACAGTCAATGCTAATGACACTGCTAATAGGGAGATTGAGCAACAAAGACCTGTTGTTAAACATCCTGTGAAAACAGTGATGATTAATAACAAGTCAAAGAAATCTCAACTCAAGCCTATTAAATTTGTCAAAGGAAAGAAGGAAATTATACCTGAAAATGTAAAACCTTTTGGTAAAAGGCCTGCTGTAACTAAGCCTAATATCACTAGGAAGATGCATTATCAGCCTAAATTTAATAAGCCTATCATCAGCAGACCCATTATTCCCAAGACTGCAGATCGTAAGAAGACTCCTAAGAAAATCATCAAATATATTCTAGGTTTTCATAACTGCTCTTTCTATAAAGGTCATGGCCACGAGATTCATGAATGTCTTCTGAGATTCATACCAAAACCTAGAGGGTTCACACCTCCAAAGGTCAAACAAGTATGGATTCCAAAAGGCTGCTAACCCTCAGGACCCAAAAATAAAAGGGGACCATATTCTAAAATGTTTAAATTTCAGGAATGCTTCATGGCTGTTAACGAGGAGGAGAAAGACTTAGGTATCTGAATAGTGGCTGCTCTAAGCACATGACTGGAGACCAGGATCTTCTCTCCAACATTATTGAAGCAAAGGGTCCCTCAGTGATTTTGGTGACAACTCCAAAGGGAAGACAGTTGGCTATGGATTTATAGTTCGAGGAAATCTTTCCATCAGCAAAGTATCTCTAGTAGAAGGCTTGAAGCACAATCTTCTAAGTATATCACAATTCTATGATAAGGGACTAATATGTCAATTTACTTCAAGTCAATGCTTTATCAAGGACAGTGAGACCTACACAACAATCTTGACTGGATTCAGAAAAGGAAATGTGTATGTGGTTGATCTGAATGCTATAGGAAGAAAATCAAGCCCGTGTTTGATTGCAAAGACCTCCAATGATAACAGTTGGCTGTGGCACAAAAGACTCAGCCATCTCAACTTCAAGTATATCTCTAAGTTATCAAAGGACAACTTGGTTGTTGGTCTGCCAAAGATATCAGCAGATCATGACAAGCTTTGTAAAGCATGCCAGCTGGGCAAATTAACCAAGTCATCATTCAAAAGCAAGCCATGTTTATCAACTACCAGACCTCTACAGCTGCTTCACATGGATTTATTTGGTCCAATCACTACAACTAGTCTTGGTGGCAGCAAGTATACACTAGTGGTAGTTGATGATTATTCAAGATTCACCTGGGTTAAAATGTTGTCCTCTAAAGATGAAACCTATGACACCATAACAGCACTTTTTAGAAGACTGCAGACTCAGAAGCTGGATGACATTGCTGATATCAGATAAGACAATGGGACAAAATTCAAGAACAATGGTATGGCAAAATATTGTGATGACCATGGAATTGGTCACAATTTCTCTGCTGCTGGTACACCTCAACAAAATGGAGTTGCTGAAAGGAAGAACAGAACTCTTATTGAAGCTGGAAAGACCATGATTGCCGAAGCAAGGCTGCTTATGTATTTCTGGGCTGAAGCTGTAAACATAGCCTGCTTCACTCAAAACAGGTCTACAATCAACAAGTTTCATAACAAAACTCCATATGAAATATGGAGAGGCAAAGCTCCCAACATTAGTTTTTTGAAAATATTTAGATGTAAATGCTATGTTATTTACAATGGCAGAGAACATAGAGGTATGTTTGAACCCAAAAGTGATGAAGGAATATTTCTGGGATATGCTAAATTTTCAAAAGCATATAAAGTTTATAATAAAACTTCTCTTAAAGTTGTTGAATCTGTACATGTCTCTTTTGATGAATTTGATTTTATTGGGCCATATCTGGCTCCTAAGGTTTCTAATGATTCTAATGAGTGTGAGACAGGTACAGAACAGTCAAACTCTAACTCTGCTGAAGTTCCATCTTCACAAGTTCCTCCAAGGATTAACTTGATAGAACTTCCAACTGGTGATAGTGGACCAGCCAATAATGAATCAGA
Source organism: Platycodon grandiflorus (assembly GCA_016624345.1). Lineage (NCBI taxonomy): Eukaryota > Viridiplantae > Streptophyta > Magnoliopsida > Asterales > Campanulaceae > Platycodon > Platycodon grandiflorus. The sequence goes on from CM028361.1 coordinate 68,766,991, forward strand.
TAATCCAGAATCTGTTATTCCATCTACACCAGAAGTATTTCAACCTACCTTGGAAATCACCTACCATCCTGAAAACCAAGCTTCAGTTATCTCCACTTCTCAAGAACTAAACTTTGATGATGCTATCAAACAAGATCTCCCTGCTGAAGTTAGAGAAATTAAAGATCATCCTTTCACTCAAATCATTAGTAATCTTAATGATGGTGTTCAGACAAGACAAGCTTCAAGAAATGAATGCATCTATTCTATAGCATTTGTCTCAAATATTGAACCCAAGAAGGTAGATGAAGCTCTGGAAGATCCAAGCTAGGTGGAGGCTATGCAAGAAGAGTTGAACCAATTTGATAGATGCCAAGTTAGGACACTTGTTCCTAGACCCAAAGGACAAACAGTGATTGGAACAAAGTGGGTCTTCAGAAATAAGATGGATGAAAATGGAAATATCACTAGGAATAAGGCAAGACTGGTAGCCCAAGGATATAGACAGGAGGAGGGAATTGACTATGATGAGACATTTGCTCCTATTGCAAGATTAGAAGCTATTAGACTATTCCTGGCCTATACATCTTTTAAAGATTTCAAGCTATATCAAATGGATGTTAAGAGTGCATTTCTTAATGGTGAGTTGCAAGAAGAAGTCTATGTAGAACAGCCACCAGGATTCATAGATAACTCAAGGAGAGAGGATGTATACGAATTGAGGAAAGGATTGTATGGACTCAAGCAAGCTCCAAGGGCCTAGTATGAGACCCTTTCAAAGTTCTTGATAACTCAAGGCTTTGTGAGAGGTCAAATCGACACTACTCTTTTTATCATGAAACATAAAGGTCATTCATTACTTGTTCAAATTTATGTTGATGATATTATATTTGGCTCTACTAATGAAAGTCTTTGTGAAAGATTTAAAAAGCTTATGTAGAGTAAATTTGAAATGAGCATGATGGGAGAACAAAATTTCTTCCTAGGACTTCAAATTCAACAAAGCTCAACTGGTATCTTCATCAATCAAGCCAAATATGCAAAAGACCTTATTAAGAAATTTGGGCTTAAAAATGCAAATAGTTTCAGCACACCTATGGCTACTAACTGTCATCTTGACAAAGATGAAAAGGGAAAGAAAGTGGACATGACTCTTTATAGAGGCATGATTGTCTCACTTTTATATTTAACTTCTAGTAGACCTGACATCATGTTTGTGATGAGCTCAAGATTTCCACAAATTTTCCCTTTAATTTCCTTTTATTTTGTGCTACTTTTATGTTAAATATTCTTGGAAATATTATTATTTGTGTATTTGTGCTTCATTGTAGGTTTCCAAGGTATTTACGAACATTCAAGGATTTTAGCACAAGGTTTTAGGCAATTTTGGGCTTCAAGGTTGAGCTGCAATTAATTCCGTCAAAGTCCATCAAGTGTTGCTAGGCAAAATGAGCTAACGGCGGGCTAACAGAGCTAACGGAGGACTAAAAAGAGAAGTCTGGAGGGGGAAGGACCTGGGGAGCCAAGAAAAGAACAGAAAGGGCACCGCTGCAATAAGGCAAAGTCTTCATTAATGCGGTGGCGCGCCCACAGCGCGCCACGTGTTGCTCTGACCCAACAGCCAACCCGCGGCTTCTCCCATGGACTTTGCTGATCCGGCCCATCTACCCGTCTTCTCCACCCACTTCCACTCACATCCTCAACCCGTTTACCCACCAGCAGACCCGCGCTCCACCAGCCATCATTCGCCCCATCTGCCATCCTAACCCACGCCCACTTCCTCATACACTCCACCCTTGATCCAGCTTCAGCCATGTTCCATTCCGCCCCCAGCAATTTCCTCTGCTCTTTTCAGCCCCTAAAGCTTCTATTTAATTTCCATTTTGCCACAAGCTTCCTTGATACTCTTTGGCCCTCATTTAAATATCTCCCAAGCAGCCCAAATTAAAGAAGAAGTCCCCTGTTGGGGCAAAAACGCCCCTTTGGGGCAGCATCCTTCTTCCCCAAAAATCTCTCTCCACCATTGATGCTTGATCACCATTGAAGGTTTGGAGCTTCAAATCAAGGGCCAACGAAGCTTCTACAAGTGATTTCAACCTCGGATCTCGGCATTGCTCGCGGCTTTGTCGGTTAAAATTCTTCCAAGTTATATTTTAGATATTTTCTTGGGTTGAATGATTTTGTAATTGTGGAATTGGTTTGTGCTTAATGATTTATGAAATGCAATTATTTTTCTATGTTGTTGTAGTGATTTAATTTAATCTCTCTCTCTATTTAGTATACAAGCATGTAAGGTTATTATTATTGATGGGCTTAATGCTTTTAATTGATTTAGCCATTAATTAAATGATTTTAGAATTGTTTGAGTGAGCGAGAGCTACCTGACTTTTTGGATCGATCAATTTAATAGTTGGTGTTTGACACACACCGATAGCCTCCGGCTACCGACATGACTTGTAGAAAAATAGAGAGATTATTTCTCTACCCATTATTACCCATTAGATGATCACTAGAATTATAGGATAGTTAGCAAGAGCACTTCCTATTAATTCCGAAAACACAATAATTGTCTATGTGACGCCAGGCCGAGAGGTAACGAGTGTTCATAGATAGCCAATTGAGGACTTGTTTTAACATGCGATCAATCCACCTTAGCCATTCGCGAGGTAGGGGAGATTCGGGTTGCTATTGGGGCGAGAGCTCGTAGTTAACCAATTTAGTGTTCTCGGCTACCAAGACTTGAGTTAAAGAAAAGTAGAGAGAGGATTAAATTAATCACGAGCTAGACTAGAAAATATTGCATTCCTATAAATCCTATCTTTTATCTTGATTTGTTGCTGCCAAACCATTTGTAAATATTAATTGCTTTATTTTATTTTTAGTTATTTTTAGTTTTTATTCTCAATTTATTTTCGCTCAAATATAATTAGCTAGCTCAATTTCGGTACTTAGTAGGAGTGAAAATTCCGTGCATTCCCTGTGGGATCGATAACTCGTACTTACGTACACTTTATTACTTGATACGTCAGGGTACTCTTGCCCTAGTTGTTGCAGTTTAATTTGCAGCAAACACAATCAGTTTGCTGTTTGTGTTTGTGCTAGATTCCAAGCAGATCCAAAGGAGTCTCACTTACAGGCTGTCAAAAGAATCATCAGATATTTAATTGATACATCCAACTTGGGTATTTGGTATCCAAGGGATTTATCCTTCACTCTTATAGGATATTCTGATGCTGACTTTGCTGTTTGTAAGGTTGACAGGAAAAGCATAAGTGGGACATATCAATTCTTAGGGAATAGACTTATCTCATGGGCCAGCAAAAAAGCAAATGTTTGTTTTAACTTCAATAACTGAGGCAGAATACATAGCTGCTGGTAGCTGCTGCTCACAATTGCTGTGGATTAAACAGCTACTTGTAGATTATGAGATCAAGACTGATGATTTCCCTATTATGTGTGATAACACATCAGCCATCTCAGTCTCTCAAAATCCTGTCATGCACTCCAAAACAAAGCACATTGATGTGAGATATCATTTCTTAAAAGATCATGTGAAAAAAGGTAATTCAGCATGCAATATGTATCTACTGATCAACAGTTGGCTGATATTTTCACCAAGCCACCTGATTCAACCATGTTTGCCTATCTCAGAGGAGAGCTTGGTATGCTTGACCTCAATCCTTAACTCATAAAATTTCTTGATTTATTACACTTTGCCTGTATATAGAACTGCCTATCTTGTCAGCCAAGTGTAACTCTGCTGATGGTATAAGACAACCTTAGGTAAGTATTTCTCTCTCCTATAAAGCCTTAATCGGCAGTTCTCAAAGCGAAAGTGTGAACAGTCACTTATCACGACATTAAATGCAGACTTCAAAATTCATTAAATGCTCTTTATTGAAACATGTCAGACCTATAAAACATAAAGTTCACTGTTCAACTATTCACATTTTAAAAAAACCGCCTTTCGCACTTTCAAACTTTCGCCATTGTTGTGAGTTTGAAGACCCTCTGAAATTTTCAATTCCTCCCTTCTTTTGCATTTAATCTACAATGGTATGTAATATTATCTATTTTAGTTCATTTAATTTTAGTTTTATCACATTCCATGCTTTAATTATGAATCATATGAACTGCTCTATTCTCACGCCATTAATGAACTGCGTATACTTGATTTTAGAAATATATGAATGTTTATTGTTAATTTCTGAGTATCCAATATGTCTAATATTCTTCAAATATGCATATTTATAAATTATTCTTTTAAGGTTTCTTAAAAATATTACAATCTGTACTCATCTAAAACCCTGGGTATGCACTGTTGCTAGTGAACTTCTGTTTTTAAAAATTCAATCTTGCTAGCATATTTTGGGTTTTGATTCAAACAGTACATGTTTTTCAGAAAGAACTGCTAATAATTATCATGTATCAATTATTCTGAACTCTGCTCTTGTGTATATAGGATAAGACACAAAAATCTAAAATTGCTAGTTCTTCAACATCAGCTGGTACTGCTCTTCAATCCACTAGAGCTGTCGAAGCTGCCCAACGGCCTATCGTATATCTTCCGAAAAGCAGTTATCATCCCGGAGTCACTATTAATTCTCAATCAGTTCAAGAATACTCTTCTGGTGAATCTCTTGTGAAAGATCTAACTGAAAGTGGAATTCTTCCACTATTCGAATTAGGAGATGTCAACTACAGCATCAAGTTAGTTGAAGAATTCTACACGTATATGATTGTTCCTCTTCCTCCTATCAACAATGATGATCCAGTTGACAAGAGCTATATTAAAGGTTACATTAGAAATAGGTTTGTCAAAATTACCTACAAAGATGTTGGTGAAATTTTGGGTCTTCCTACTGAAGGAAAAATGGATTTGACCATGGAAGAATCCGATGCAGCATGGGCCATGATGCGTGGAGAAACTAAGCCAGAACTACTATCTGAGATGTCCAAGAACCTATTTCCCGAGGTTCCATATCATATCAGTCATTTAATTGACAAGGGTTTCCTTTTTAAGAATGGCTCAAGAGACATCTTCACCTCCCACCAACTCATGCTTACCGAGGCCATAGTTCTACGCAAAATTGTTTACTCTCTCTTGTTTGACAGTATCCTGGAAGTCCAAACCATCTCAGGCATGCGCAGACCTTTCGTCAGAATCATTAATGCGATTCTGAGAAGTTATCCAGAGATTGAGAAAACCATGGCTGCTGATGAAATCATCAAGGTTACCAACACGTATGTGTTTAGTCTCAACAACATCAAACGCTATAAAGAGGATGTAGCCAAAAGAGTTACTTCTGCTGGGCCTTCTGGACAAGCCAAGAAGGGAAAGAGAAAGCATATATCTTCAAGTGAGGATCCATCTGCTCAGGAGGAGACAAAACCAATCGCTGCCTCCTTGCCAGATGACTTTGATCTAGGGCGTCTGTATCACGACCCCTTTGAACCCAAGGCCAAGCTAACCAAAACTGTTGATACACCCCACTCCTCTCAACCCTCCAAATCTTTTAAGCCGCATGCTAAATCCAAGAATACTGCTGAGCGAGATACAACCACCTTTCAACCAGCCAACCTCTAAACCACCAGTCAAACTGCACCCCTCCCTCCTAAACCTATATCAAAATTAGCCAAGGCCAAAACCAAACAAACCCTCCTGCCAACAGATGAAAATTTTGGCCTCCCCAAACCTTCTATCATAACTCCTTCAACACCATCTATTCCCATATCGAACAACCTCAAATCTGCTCAATCCTCTTCAACCATTCCCATATCCGAAACCACCACACCAACTCACCTCAAATCAACCAATCCTGAATTCTCTCCTTCAAAGTCAAGGCATGGCATACATCTTAAGAAAAGTGTAAAAAAGGTCAAATTTGTGCCCTCTGCCGATTAGACGTCTTCACCTCCTTCTTCACCTACTCAACCTCAACCAGTACTCTTACACCTGCTCACTCTTCTGCTCCATCTGCACCCATAGACCAACTAACTCTCACTCCAATCACTCCCAAAATCACACTTCCTGATTCAGAAGATTTGTAAGACTCACCTGATACTCACCCTCTCACTCGCTCTAAACGCACGCTAACTTTTTCTTCCAACCAACTTATACCCAAAAGAACCAAATTAAACCTTTATTGCAATCTTCACCCTAACATCCAAGAACTGTTGTTCTTTAGAGACAACCGACCTACACCTAATCCATTCCTATCTACTCTTGACTACCCCAAGCGCATTCCTTGCCAACCTATGTCTGCTGGGGATATTCTCCTCTAGTAGGGCGCCTTCTATGGCCCTCTTCCTTCTACCTGGTCCCAGCAATTCTTCATACATAACTCTGCTGTGCAAGATCTTATGATCTTTCAGCGGTGGACTGCTATTCACAAGGACCTAGGTCTTTCCCCTCCTACCAAACTAGACATTTCCCCATTTCTCTCCCTTTCAAAACTTCCTATCACTACCATAATTTGCCATCCTTCTGTTTTCACCAGGCCATACTTCTGTGACTTCTTTCAATTGGTCTCTGCCTATATTGGTTTTAATCCTTGTTTCCCTGTACTTTTTAAATCCATTCGAAATCCTACTCCTTTTTCAATTCTTACTTTTATCAATGCTCAGTCCTATCAAGACTACATTAAGAAAATTTTCCCTGTGCCCAGGATCTAGTTTAGACAACCTGGAGTTCGTCACTCATCTCCTTTACTCGATTCATTTACTCCACCAGCTAGAAACTTTTCTCCTTCAGCTATTGCCACAGGTCCCTCTGCTCCTGACCAGCCTCCGTCAGCTGATCCCTCTCCTTTTAAACCTTCAGTGCATGACGACTTTGTTCAATGCTTGAAAACTATCCTTGCAAACCTCCACTCTTCACTACAGCATCTTACTGCCAAGCAAGATCACACCAAAGAGGTCACTGCAGAATACATGACTGAAGTTGTTTCACATGCTCGGGCTGCCAAGAAAGGTGCTGCTGAGTGCCAATTAGCATTCACTTCCTATACTGACCTGATGACAGATAGAATTTCTGCTCTCTCTGATCGACAAATAGCTTCTGCCAACAAGATGTATGATAGATTCGATACTCTCTCTACTAGTTTAATTGATTTAGTCAATTTTGTTGATAAAAGCCTGGCCGTAATGCGCCAATATCAATGCAATGTCAATCGCTCGGTGCATTGGTCTGTGCTTACTTCCCGAACAGCCAATCGCACTAATCATGCTCTTTTACGGAAGCGGTTCGACAAGTCTCTGCATCAGATCTCTGCCATAGACAAATCGCTTGCATCCATGAAGGAGGAGATACGTCGAATCAACAACAATGATAAGCTGCACACAACTCTGATAGAAAGGAATACTTTTCTAGCAACCAAGAATGAATATCTCAAGTCAGACTTAAAAGATGCCATAAGTGAATTGGAAGCAGCCAAAGCTGAAATTACTCATCTCAAAGCTGCTGCTAGCTCAAAATAGGAAGGACAAGCTTCAACATAACTGGTATATCTATTCTTCCTCTTTCCTTTCCTAAGAGCTATTTTGTCATTAAACTTCTTGTTTAACATACAATGACTATTTTTGTTTGTTTAATTTTTCATGCTTTATAATTAATTGCCTATCCTTTGTGCATGAAATTTAAACTAATGGTTTAAAAGACATTATCTATAATTACTTTATCTATCCTGTCTTTAAATACAATTTTTATTACAAATGTTTTTGTACCTTAAGTCTTTATATGTAAAAACTTTGTAATATTGAATACACTAACTACCTTGTAAGTCTATCTAGCACATGCTTGCTTAATATAATACCTTCAAAAGCATGTTATTACTAGAATCGGACATGGTCAGCTTTCATTGTATTCATAAGTTCATGGACTCAAGCAAATAGGAGGAGATTGTTGTATTTTGTATAGATTTGCTTGTATCCATAACCTAAGTCTAAGTCAAGGTGACTAATGGGCCTGCGTGTCTGTTAGTGTGGAAACTTGTATTTAGACAGTTGCTTGTAACAGCTTAGGATTGCTTCTTGCACTTAGCTTAGTCTTCAGAAGATAACCTATTGTATAATCAGCCATGTTCAAATCAGCTGTCTTCATATCAGCCAAGTCCATCAAGTCATCAGCCAAGTTGATTTCAGCCATGATTAAAGAGCTGTAGAACGTCTGATCAAGAATTGTCTAAAGATATGCCTTGGGTTATCAGCTAATTCATTCCTTGATTTTGATATAACAATAACCTGCAAAAATCATTTATTGATTCATTCCTTATTTGGCATTCATCTCAGAAAAGGACATTCTGCCTGCATCTACTGTCTACCTATTTTTGGCAAAATGGCAGAATACAGTCTGGACTTTGCAGAACTTCCTATTAGATTTCAACAACAAGATTAGAGCATTTAATGCAAGTGTTTTCAACATTAAATGCATTCAAATTCAAATTGTCCCAAGGCTGAAGATCTCCAATGGCTACAAAAACTTTCCTGAGTATAAATAGAAGACACCATTGAAGTATTGAAGATAAACTCTTACCTGAATCTATAACTCTAAAATTTTCATCTTCAACAGCCAGTGCATTCAAAATTGAAAAGCTAAATCTGTAAAAACTTTCTTTGAAGAGCTCCAAACTTAGACGCATAGTCTTTATTGCTCTTCATTGATTGCAATCCTTAGCATTCAAATCACACGAGAATTATATCTTTGTAGATATCAATTCTCCCGTAAACACTTGGTCAACTATTTTTTTGTACACGATCCATTAGTAATCTATCTTGTAAAAATTCTAGTGGAAAACTTAGTACACGATTTTCAAATCCAAATTTGACCACTTTGGTTGTGGACGTAGCACTTATTTATAAGTATGAACCATATTAAATTTCTTGTCTATTTATTTCTTGCACTTGTGAATTGCGATTACTTGTTAGTTTTCGAAAATTCCAACAGCCCATTGAATAGCTGATCTTGTCCTATAAAGATCAGCCATCTTGAACTTGTCCTATACTTCACTCTATTCTGCTGCAAAATATTTTCTAACTCTCTTGTGAAGTAACATTTTAAAATAGTTTTTAAAACTAGAAATAGGCTATTCAACCCCCCCCCCTTCTAGCCTAATTGAGCACCATAGAACCTAACAGTTTCATACTTTAGTTCGAGGCTCTATATAGGGGCTCGTATTAGGGTGTGACAGAGTGGTATCAGAGCAATAGTTTGCTACAAGCTAGGATAGGTTCCTTGGCTTAGGTGGGTTGATTATGTTGATTATTAATGTTGAGTGTTTATGTTTAGGTCATAAGGATGGTGCGAACCAGACAAGGAGTTGGAGCTAGTGTGTCTGGAGGCTGTGCGATAGCGGAGAGTAGCAATAGTAACAACAATGTTCCCCTAAGGCAAACGTTCCACTTGAGGCCAATGTTCCCCCTGAGGCCTACGTTCCACCTGAGGCCAATGTTCCCCTTAAGTGATGTGAACTCTACCAAGATCGAAATCGAAGAAGCTCCAACACATTTGAAGAAACACGACCAAGGCAGCAACAATGGAAAAGACGAATATTTGAGTTTCCCTCGACCCACTATGCACAATGAATAGGAACCTCGGGGTGCAAACGAAACCCGATAGACGCAATTGTCTATGAACCTCGCTTACAGAATGCCACAAACTCTCGAATCACGACTTTGATAAGTTCAAGTTGAGTTCTCTCTCAAGAATCCCGGTTTCTCACAATCCTCTCAAGAATTAGTGAAAGGAAAAATACCTAATTTTGATTCAATCTTGTCTATCCATTACAAGGATGATCATGGCCTTTTATAGGCTCAAAAGACTCACCAAGGACTCACAAAACATACAAAAAACGTGCTCTAGAATACCCCAAAGGTTGTTGGTGAAAACTAGGTTGATTTGGTCAAAGAAAAACACAAATTCAACATTTCCGTCCATTCTGACCAGTCTTTCTTATTTTGGACATAAATTTGTCTAGAGAAATCGAAATTGAGATCCGTTTGATGAGTTAGAAACTAGACTTCCAGGGCTTTCCAACCATATATTATACACCAAATTTTGAGCTCTAAAACATCCTGTGTGGCCCATTGAAGTTGACCCAAAAATTCTGACTTGTAGTAGTTTGTTTATTTTTATCCTTGTTTCACGAATTATTCAGACTTTAATTATGCAAATGGCTTCCAACATGCAAATGGGCCTTCTCTTGGTCTTGGACATCCTTGATTGTAGTCTTGGACTTGATCTCTTCTACAAGTGATATTAGGGCCTCTTGAATCTTCTTAGCTAGTGCTCTTGTCATGGGTCCTTCATTGATGCTCAATGGGTCACTACCACGAGAATCTTGACCTAAGCCTTGCCTTTCTTGATCCTCATCATTCCCCTCCTCTTGAGAAGGATTCGACCTCGAATCATCACCTGTGTCAAAAAGAGATAGATCAGCAACTTTAAAAGTTACATGAACATTATACTCAAATCTCAAGCATTTACAAGTCAATGCATACCTTTGCATTCTATCCACACGACATGAACAAACCCATCTTGTTTCAGCATGTTTAAGAAGAAACGCGTTTAACAAAGGCATTTTAGCTCTACATGCATCATACAATCTGTAAATTTTATGAAAAAATATTGCAACATGAAAAATTAGTCTTGAAAACTCATATGCATTCCTAATTACACATTTCTGAACCTTATGTACTTCTATCGCAAACCATGAATCCAATAATCCCATGGAATCTCCACAAAATAGAGATGACAAAATTTCAATCATCTCATGTTGGACAACATACATTCCAACATTTTTATGAAATAACACTTCATTATTGTAAACATTATCCACTTTGCGAAATGCATCAACATAATTCATTAAAGAAGAAATGTGCACACTTGCAAACTTAGGATTCTTAAACACCCTCAACGTACAATTTAGATATTTCAATTCAACTTTCGTTGCACAATTCAAAGTTACCAAATCAACTTTCAGTACCCCATTCAAATCTACCAAGTCAACCCTTGAGGCACATTCCAGAAATGGATCAACATATGAATTAATTGGTTTATGAAATGATATGTATAATCTCGTTTCACGTAACTCACCAAAATTCAACAAATTCAATTCATGATGATCAATAAAAACTGGAAAGGACAACATCCCACACGTATCACGTGATCTAACAAGATTTCTTAAGAATAATTCACAAGTTTGACTAGAGAACTTAACCAAAACATCTTTAAAAAATTTAAGTCTCTTGTCTAAGCCAAGGTGATCAACATGATACAACCTACTTTGATTCTCAAGCCTCAAAAACTCATTATCACAAGAAGGAATGGAATCATACCTTTGAGAAAGTGTAGGAACTACGACAATCTCCTTATCCAACCCACAATTCCATTTGGCTCTCACAACTTCCTTGCTGAATTTGGGAATTGCTTCTTCGAAAACCTGTGGAGAAGAAATAACAAATGGAAGATGCAATTGGAACAACACATTAGAATAAAAAGAATTCTCATTAGAAAAGAGAACTACTTCACTTTGATGTTTCTCCAACTCCCTCAAAATCTCACTGGGGATGGTAAAGAAATGTTGTTTCGCTCTCTCTTAGCCCTTGGCCTTTTCAACTAATTCTTTTTCTTCCTCTTTCTCCCGTGTATTCTCCCTCTTGTTTTCTTCTTTTTCACTCTCTTTTACCTCAACTCTCGGGTTTTTGCTCTCTTCCATCAACCCACTCATTTCATTTTTCCTCTCGACCTCACGAGACTCAATTTCATTATTATTTTGAATTCTGAGTTGATACACTTGTTCACTATCGCTAGCTCTCCTCTCTTTTTGCTCGGCTATGTTTTGATTAACACTTTCTACCTTAGCCGACCATTCATTATTTGCTCTCGAGCTCTCCTTTTTTTCAGCTATCCCACAAAGTTCCTTTATCTCTCGAGCCGAATACTCATTATTTTTCCTCAAACTCTCTTTGCATTGTGAAGAACCTACGCAATTCCTAGGTACAACACTAATGTTCCTAGTTTCAACCCCTTTGAGTCGATTAGGTGTTTGAGAAAATGACGAATAAGAAGAAGTAGTAGTCCTCGACAAATTCTGATGGTAGTATTTTGGGACAACCCTCCTATCATAATCACAATCGCTATTTACCCAATCATCATCGGAATTCTCATAACCACTATCTAACCACTCATCATAATCACCAAAGTATGCTTCCCTTCTCGTTTTTGCATTTTCCTCTAACCTAGCTAAACGTCGACTAACATCCTTCGCCATCCTTAGCATATGTTCAATAGGATCCTCACTAACTAATCCCTCATTAATTCTACCTTTTTGTGACATATTTCAAAATAAAAATTCATACAACTCACAAAGTTTATCACTCGTGTATCACTGTCAACTCACACATACTCAACTTCTTAGAGAGAACTTTTTCACTTGAAATTACGAACAAGGAAGTGCAGATTATCACATTCCGAAGTGTTCAAATTGATAATTGTAATTCTGGGTTTTAGATTCTTGGTCGCAAGAATAGAAATGAACACAATGGATGAATATATGAACACAATGGATAAATATGATACGATATATCAAGTATTCTAGCAATTTCTCAATTGGAGGAATAATAATGGTGAGGGCAGATTGGTTCGCACCTTGGCTGCGATTTCTTTTGCACCCGCGAATCGGAATATGATGATATATATGATAGATGAATAATATGTTTATGTGTTCTAGCAAATAGCACTTAGAATAAACAACAAAGATGGTGGATAAACAAGATGTTTAAATTGTTCCAACAAATTTTAATTTAGAACAATCAAACACTTTATTAAAACTCTTCCAAATCCTATAACTTTTTGCCCAATTTTTTTTTTTTAAATTTTCAGATTCAAGCTTTTCTTTTGATTAGCTTGATTCACAACTTTTTTTTGATTCAACACTCTTTTTTTTTTAACAATGGGCAATCTTATTATTTTTTTTTTTTTACTTTATGGATTGGAATGAAGAAAGAAAAACACACAAAGAAGATATGCTTACGAAGAAGTTAGATGAAGAACAATGACACAAGGACAGATTTGAAGAAAACGAAAATTGAAAAGAATATGGATAGATGAAGAAATGATAGATGAAGAACAACAAAATTGGAAAGCAAACAATAGAACGATTTTGTTGGGTATACTAACCTCTTCGATTGCTCTGATACCAATTGATGTGAACTCGACCAAGATCGAGATCGAAGAAGCTCTAACACGTTTGAAGAAACACAACCAAGGCAGCAACAATGGAAAAGACGAATATTTGAGTCTCCCTCGACCCGCTATTCGCGATGAATAGGAACCTCGGGGTGCAAACGAAACCCGATAGACGCTATTGTCTATGAACCTCGCTTACGGAACGCCACAAACTCTGGACTCATGAGTTTGATAAGTTCAAGTTGAGTTCTCTCTCAAGAATCTCAGTTTCTCACAATTCTCTCAAGCATTAGTGAAAGAAAAAATACTTAATTTTGATTCAATCTTGTCTATCCATTACAAGGATGATCATGGCCTTTTATAGGCTCAAAAGACTCACCAAAGACTCACAAAATATACAAAAAATGTGCTCTAGAATACCCCAAAGGTTGTTGGTGAAAACTAGGTTGATTTGGTCAAAGAAAAACACAAATTCAGCATTCCCGTCTATTCTGACCAGTCTTTTGTATTTTGGGCATAAATTTGTCTAGAGACATCGAAATTGAGATCCGTTTAATGAGTTAGAAACTAGACTTCCAGGGATTTCCAACCATATATTCTACACCAAATTTTGAGCTCTAAAACGTCCTGTGTGGCCCGTTGAAGTTGACCCAAAAATTCTGACTTGTAGTAGTTTGTTTATTTTTATCCTTGTTTCACGAATTATTCAGACTTTAATTATGCAAATGGGCTTCCAACATGCAAATGGGCCTTCTCTCTTGGTCTTGGAAATCCTTGATTGTAGTCTTGGACTTAATCTCTTCTACAAGTGATATTAGGGCCTCTTGAATCTTCTTAGCCCGTGCTCTTGTCATAGGTCCTTCATTGATGCTCAATGGGTCACGACCACGAGCATCTTGACCTAAGCCTTGCCTTCCTTGACCCTCATCACTAAGGCTAACAATGCTCCTGAGGCTAATCTTGGGGACATGTATAGAATGTTGGAGAGAGTGGTTGTTGCGTTGGGACGCCAGGAGCGACCCGAATAATGAGCGGAGGCTAGAGAACCCCAGCCAGAGGCTAGGAATATGGTACGTGCTATCAGTGTCGAGAAGTTCTTGAAAATGGAACCCCACAGCTTTGATGGTGAACTTGAAGCAACAAAGGCCGAGGGTTGGATTGAGAACATGGAGAAAATCTTCGAAGCATTGGGTTGTACCAAAAAAGAAAAGGTTATATTTGTCGTGTTTAAACTTGAGAATGCCGTAGAGCATTGAAAGTTATTGAAGATAAAGAGGGAACAAGATGGGACTCCGAGGACTTGTGTGCAAATTTTGTGAAGAATTCAATAGCCAGTTCAATCCGGTGAGGGTGCAAGACTGCAGAGAGGTTGAGTTTCTTAACTTGGTACAAGGTAGCATGAGTGTGGCGAAGTACACAGCCAAGTTTACCGAGTTGGCACAATTTGGGACTCACTTGATTCTGGATTATGCCAAGAAGGCAAGGAGGTTTATGAAAGGTTTAAGAACCGAGCTAAGAGAGAAACTTTTGCCATTCGACTTTACTAACTATCGAGCGGCGATAGACCAAGCCTTTTACTTAGAGAGTGATATGGAGGAACACAAGGTAAAAGTTGAGATAGTAGCCATACCGGGATCTACGAACCCACCATCTTCTCAACAGCATGGACGGAGGCAAGGTTCAGGGAATAGAGGAGGTTTTAATAACTGGCATAGTGGTCAATTTAAGAGACAAGTTAAAGGAAAGTCAGCAGATGTTACTCCTTTCGAGGGAAAACAACCACATCGGGATTCGTGTAAACATTGTGGTAAACTCGGGCATACGAAAGACAAGTGTTGGGGCAAGTTAAATAAGTGTTTGGTTTGCGATGATCACTATAGGAAGGATTGTCCGAAGTGGAAGGATATGCAAGCCAGGGTTAGTAGTTATCAAGCCGCGGAGACTAAGAGGGGAAGCGATGGGAAGCCAAAAGTGTAAGGTCTAGTGTTTGCTTTTAATCAACGAGAGGTTCCAGAGTCGACCACTGTTGTTGGAGGTACCTTCTTCGTTTCTAACACGAAAGCTTGTGTCCTTATAGACCCTGGGTCATCACATTCGTATGTTGCATCACACTTTGCCCATCATTTACATGTTATATCTCATCCTTTGTCATATGCACTAGAGGTGTCTACTCTATTGGTAGATTGCATGGTAGCACATGACGTGTATAAAGGTTGTACCGTATGCGTAGATGGTCATGTTTTGCCTGTGGACTTGATCGGCCTCCCTATTCATGATTTTGATGTTATTCTTGGTATGGATTGGTTATCAGTCCATCATGCTATGGTTGATTGTTATCATAAAGTAGTAACATTTACCATGCCGAGTGTACCCGAATTTAAGTTTTAGGGTGATAAAGCAGGTGGTAAGGTGCACAATATTTCAGCTTTGAGAACGCGTAAGTTACTTTCACGTGCTGGGTACGAGGTGAAATTATAAGATGTTCCTGTGGTGTGTGAGTTTGCCGATGTATTCTCTGTCAATTATGCACTACCTCCTGACTAAAAAAATTGAATTTTGTATTGAGTTATTGCCGGGGACCGCACCTATTTCTAAAGCACCTTATAGGATGGCACCCGCGGAGTTGAAGGAATTGAAAATTCAGCTTGAGGAACTCCTTGAGATCGAGGGGATTCATCAAACCTAGTGTTTCGCCATGGGGCGCACCACTACAACAAAAAAGGCCTTTAATATCATTTTTAAAACGTTGTAATAGGGCAAAGACAACGTTTTCCAAAACGTTGTCTAATCCAACGTTGTCATAGGGTCTTTTTTAGACAAAGTTTTTCAAAATATTGCAAAAAAATGTTGTTGTATCCCCTTCCAAGCTGAAATTTCATTCTTTGAAGTTTCATTAGACAACATTTAAAAAACATTGTGTTAGATCTAAGACAACGTTTTTCAAAAAAAAAAAAAAACGTTATCTTAGCTCTAAGACAACATTATTTTGAAAAACATTGTCTTAGATCTAAGACAACATTTTTTTTGAAAAACTTTGTCTTAGCTCTAACACAACATTTTTTTGAAAAACGTTGTCTTAGATATATAACAACGTTTTTTAAAAAAACGTTGCCTTAGAGCTAAGACAACGTTTTTAAAAAACGTTGTGTTTGATCTATTACAACGTTTTTTTAAAATGTTGTTATATATCCAAAAAACAACGTTATTTAAAAAAAATGTTGTCAATGTTTTTTTTTACATCCTGGGGTTTTTGTCCCGTTCCCAATGCCATTCTCATTCCTGTCTCGTCCCGTCCCCGCACCTCCACCTCCACATTCACATCCACATCCGCATCCACAAAATTGAAGTTAGAAAAAGAAGTTTTTGTATTTAAGATGCAAAAATTCTTCATAAATACAGGGAATGTTGGCAAAAGAAGTTTTTGTCATCTAATGTGAATATTCCAAGGTTTAGTTGAAAAATGAAGACAATTTTCAAAAATTCAATATCATGTACAAATAGAGGGAATAAAAAGATCTGTATTAATCAAGTCCATTAACAACCAAAACATATGCATATAAAAATAATCCATATTGGCTCCAAACAAAGTCATCATACATATGCTTCTACTATAGGTGAATTTTTCTTACACAATTAAAGCCTTAAATGGTACATGTGAGTGACCATGCTGCATGAATGTGTTGCGTTCATAGCCTTAGAAGTTCTATTCACAAATCTAACATGAGAAACTAAAAGTGGCATCAGACCATATTGACAATAAGCTCTTATGAATCATAGAGAACTCTGGTGGCTGAATAAGATACGAAAGTGTTCGTGCTAACTCAAGAAATTCTAAGATGCCCAAGCGATTATTCCCACCTTAAACCAATTTTTTAGAAAATGAAAAACAATAAATTTTTCAATTACAGAAGTTTACCCAGTGATCTCCCTATGCTTGTAACTTGTTAAGATGTGTCCTAATTTTTGAAGAAAATAGATAAAGAATGTAAAACAGCCTGGCTAGTAAATGATGTTACCAGTTAAATAAAGTTGTAAATGGAATGAACTTCCAGGAAAGCATAATAAATAAGATATAGTCCTACTTAAGTAAACCCTAAATTTGGTCCAGTCAAAAATGATGTCAGGCTTGTTTATTCACAAGATATTGGGCGTTAGACAAACATATCAAGTCCGGACTTGAGACTCAAATTGTGAAGTTGAAATTGAGAAAATTACTGGATAATAGTTTCCTTCAACAGGTTGAGTCATTGAAAGAGACCAGTCTGCTCGGAAATCGCGTACCTGACAATAAAACAAGGTTAGTTTTTATGTAATAGGTAGAAACCAGGGTTGTTCTGTATAGGCATAGGAAATTATGAAACAAGAAGATATAGTTCTGTAATAGGTATAAAACAAAAAAATAGGATATCCAAAATGGATAATTTGTTCCCTTTTCTATCTGCAAGTACATTGTTCTCATCATATATCCTTCAGAACCTCCACTGAGCTGTAAGAACAATGTCAGAGTAACACGTGCCAACCTGAAAATTCTCAACAACTGTATTCATATTCTTTGAGAATAAGTTCAGGACAGCCTTGCACAAGTGACAAATCCGAAAATCATAATCGTTTTCTATGACCCTATTGCACAGAAAGAAAAGATGAAGTATGTTTTACTCTTCAAAAAGTGGTGGAAGCAAGCCCCGAAATCCAATCCAACCCAACCAAGCCCCATGGCATAGTACTGTAAACCACAATATATGAAAAAAAAATCCTAAAGTATACCTCGGGTCCATTTGCTAGTGAGTGCACAAGAATGTCGACGATGCCAAAATCCTCTTTCACTGATTCTACAACTTCCTAAAATACATGACAACTCAATTACTGACATCGTTGTAACAATTATCTGGCAAGCCTGATGCATTTTCATGGTACCCCTCTCTTTTCTTCTGTCACACGTTTTGGTTCGCAAACGAATATGCAAATACTACAGGCAAGAGTACCTAATCGACAACAAGTAGTAAAGTGCGTAAGCATGAGTCGAACCCACAAGGACAATTATGACGTTTATTTTCGTGAATACTAAAATTTAGGATTTTTAACTTTATCCAAACGATCGAAATTGAGTTCAGATGTTATAATTAAATTAAAGCAAGTAAAATGAGCGATGGTGGAATTGCAAATCACACACACACACGAGTGAAAAGATGATTATCAAAGTTAAAACACTAGCATTATGATTTCATTCCAAATTATCCACATGACCAATTAGTCCACTCTCCATAACTTTTCTACAATTTACTATGGAATCCGAGAACACAAAAATAGTCACTACGAGCTCTCACTCCGATAGCAACCCTAATCTTCCCACCTAACTACGGGCTCTCGCAACGTATAGCTAGTGTGTGAAAATAGCATGAAAATCAAGTTCTCAAAAACGGATATTGAGTTTTGTGCTATATCTCAATGCTAAAAAAACATCAACTACTAAATTGTTTGATCCAAATTTGTAATGGTAGCTTTCACTCACGCAAAACAATTTTTATAATCATTTAATTGGTAATCAAATAATTAAAAGCATTAAGAACAACAAAATAATAACCATAGCATAAAATGTAGTTAAGCTAGGAGAGTGAAAAAAATACTAGATCATGCTTCAAAGATGGAGATTCATCACAATCCTAGTTATAGAAAATTAGCTCATAATGCAAAAGAAACTACACACAAATATTCCAAGAAAATATTGCATAATGATATTAAAAATAAAGAGTATAAAATACAATACTTCAATGGAGATTTTTGTGAGAATCCCTTAGCATTCCTTGACAAAATCTAGATGAAAGATGATGAAACCCCCAAAAAATGAGTCTTCTTTTTCTTCTTCTTTTGTTCTCATGAGTTCGTTCTCACCCCTTTTCCAATCTGATCTCTTTCCTTTTTAGAAAATGATCTCCCACAATTTAGAGTATTCCACATGCTAAGGAAGGGCAAATTGGACATTTGGATAAGCTTTTTACATTTAAAAACCAAGGGGACTCGGCTGAAAAAAGTGAGGAAATAGGTCTTGGGTTCGGCTGATCAACAGGGCAGCCCATCAAAGGATGACACAAACTCTCCACAGGAAAATGGGCTAGGCTGAGAGGGAAAACGAGCAGGAAGGGCGGAACGGACTGGTGGGAAGGAACCAGGCTGGATCGGGGCTCCAGACCAAACACGCAGGTCTGCTGTGGGTAAGGGCTGGGACACGTGGCGGGCGGAGAAGGGTGACAGGCCACGGGAGGAGAGGTTTTAGCTTATTACAGCGGTACCCCTGGGAATTCATGAGTTGCTCTGGTGCCCCTGTATTCTTGATAAAGCGAGCCGTAGTCCCTGTTCTGCCAGGTCTTGCAATTTAGTCCCAAGTCAACCTCCATTAGCTTCCGTTATCTTTCATTTTAGTCCTTTCCTTTGCAAATCTCTGACGGAGGCTAACGGCCCTTGATCAAAGTGCTCAAAACTCTCCAGATTTCTACGCCTTGTATAACACCCTGAATCCTCCTATGTATGATTTACTTATTTTATGTGTTACTTATGTGTTAAACTTGTTTCAGTAACATGTTAGTTGAACTATATTTTAATTTATATTTTAGTTTCATGTTTATAAGAATGGTTAGATTAATTATGCATTGTTAATTTGATTATTATGATTCACGATGTCTATGAGATGTGTTATAAGTGTTGTGCAATCACACCTAGGGTTGGCCAAGTGATCAAACCAAAGAAATAGAGTAAAATAGAAGTGTGACTGGACAAAAAGTTTGGCACGGCCGTGTGCCTTTCCTTGGCACGGCCGTGCAAGAGTGGTCAGACTATTCCAGAAAGTTTGGCACGGCCGTGCAGCCTTCCTTGGCACGGCCGTGCGAGAGTGACACGGCCGTGCGCCTTCCTTGACGCGGCCGTGTAAGTCAGGCAGATTTAAAATCTGTTTTCCGAAAAATTTCATTTAACTCAAAATCTCAAACCATTTGTGTGGCTCTCCTTGAGCCACGTCACCACCCACCCCCAAACCAGATTTTGGTCACTTAAGTGAGGAGAGAGACTTCATTTCTCTCCACTCTTCCCTCTCATTTTCCCTCTATTGTTTGATAGAGTGTGTGTGTGTGTGAGAGTTTTGGTGAGAATAGTGTGTGTGTGTGTGAGTTCCCAAAGATCGAACCATCCAATTGACGATCCAAGACCATCATTGTGTTAGTGTTGAGCAAGGGAGAAACTTGGGTGGCTTTGATTTCATTTTTGTTGTCTTGATAATCGACTCTAGGTAAGTTACTAAACCACCTTTTGTATGCTTTAAGCTTTAATGTATGCTAGTTCATCTTTGATCTTGTATGACTTGCTATGGATGTTGTTTTCATGTACAAATCTCTAGGTTGAGATGGGTACATTATACTTGTGCTATGGGTATGTGTTGGATGATGTTTGATGAGCTAGGGTTTGAACATTAATCTTAGGATTTGAACAAATAGAGAACTTGAGACTTGAAATTGGGAAATCTTGCATTTAGCATTGAAACCCTAATTTTGTTGATTTTAGAAATGACTCCGAGAATCTGATTTTAAGGAAGATTATGATTTCCCGAGCAATATATTAAATTACTACGAGGTTTAGAGTTCGAATGATCGAGATTCTAGTCCTCCGTGTTTTTGGTACTAGTAAAGTAGAGACTTGTGAATGGCTCTAATGTGTTGAATAGAATTCTTACATATGTATTGAATGATGATCAGTGGTAGAATAGAATAATCTACTTGTCATTTGTCAAGTTCACTACTTTTGAACTTGATGGGTATTTGCATTAGATGAGTAAGAACATCTATTTGTGCATTGTATAAGTCCAGCTGGCATCGTTGGTTGAGTAAGGTAGGACGACCTATGGTCTTCACAAATTAACGTTTATGATCGCTATAAGTCGTCGTACCGGAGTTCCACACACCCCTCTTCTGTTGGCCACAGTCGAGAAGTATCCCCACTATTGTAGCAATACGCATGGCTTTGGTTTGCTAGATTGAACTCGTTGGTATTAATTGGGGACGTCGATACTACACACACGAGTATCGAGGCACATTTGGTTATTTGTGTATTGTAAGAGCAACGCAAAGAATGGACAAAGAGATATCATATCCTTTATAATGTGGTTTATTACGAGTACTTATGTGAACATCAAAGTGCTACGTGTAATGCATATGAATTGTAAATCAATGATGATGTTACATGTTTGATTGTGATATATACAAATGTATTACTATGCTATGATTCCCAGTTGAGCATTATGCCATGACATATAGTTGCATTTAGTAACTTATTGAGTTTTGACTCACCCCGTTTGTTGTTTAATTGTTTTCCTTAGATCTAAGCCAGGCAGGAAGTTCACGGTGAGGCCAGATAGTATTACCGTTTAGCTCGCAGGTGCTCTTTTGCTTCGTAAACCCTGGAGCTCTTGTGTTATTAGTGTTAGCAATTCTTTTGGTGAGGACGATTGGTTAAGTAAAGTCATTTAGACTTTACTTTGGGTAGTATTGATACATTAATTGTACTTATTATTCTTTTGGGTAGCCGACACGTGTATGTCGAGCTCGTATACTCTGTTACATATTTTACTCAGTTATTTTCCCAAGCATGTTGTAGCTTGTGGTTTATGCACAGTTGTTCCAGCATGTTGTGGCCGAGGTAGTTGATATTGTGAATGATTTTCTACAAAACGTATACTTGTGTTTTATTAGTTGGGTTTCGGCTGTAACGTCACCGATGATTGATTTTATTTCATTAAGTTTTTATTATTATGGTGTTGTGGTAAGCACGGGTTGTTGCGCCATGTGCTTTTAGTATTTGTTATTGTTATTTTCTCGTTGTTTTGGCGCGTCGACCTTAGGATTTCGTATTGGAATCCAGGTCGGGGTGTCACAGTTGGTATTAGAGCAATAGTTTTGCTGTCGCCAGGATAGGTTCCTTGGCCTAGGTGGGTATGGTTTATTGTTGAGAATCTTAACGTCGAGTGATGTATGTAGGTTAAGATGGTGGAAACTAGGAACGGAGCGAGTACTAGTAGGGCTGGTGCAATTGCTGGAGAGGGTGATGAGGGAGCGGGGAATGTTAACCGTCCTCGTAACGATCCTCCTGAACTGAACCAGAATGACCGGAATGAGGAAATGGCAAATATGTACCGGAGAATGCTTGAGCTGATGAATGAAATGACGCAACAGATGAACGGAGGGACAGGACCACAGCCCGAGGTAGAAGCACCACAACCGGAGGTGGAGGCACCACAACCGGAAGTTATAGTGCTAGAACCGGAGGTAAGACAAAGAAACAACACCACCACTCTTGAGAAATTCTTGAAGATGAAACCCCGAACTTTTCTGGGAGAACCTGATGCTACTAAGGCAATACTGTGGATTGAACACATAGTGAAGATATTTGCAGCTTTGGGTTGCAATGATGGTGAGAAAGTTACCTTGGCTGTCTTCAAGTTAGAGGGAGCAGCGGAGCACTGGTGGCAAGTGCTACAAGAAAGCTGGGATTTGCAGGGAGTACCACATTCTTGGCCTAATTTCTTAAAGGAGTTCAAGGCCCAGTATATTCCAGCTATGGTTCGTGAAAAGAGGGAGTGAGAGTTTTATGATCTGGAACAGGGTACCATGTCTGTGGCTCAGTATTCAGCTAAGTTCACGGAGTTGGCGCGTTACTGTACCCATTTGGTTCCAAATGAGGCTAGGAAGACTCAAAAGTTTATCAAGGGGTTGAAGACCGAGTACAGAAACGATTCGTCATTGCCTAGCGATTACGGCGGTGCAGTAGACCGAGCCTATGGGATAGAGAGTGACATCGAGGAACATAAGGGAAGGATGAATGTGGGTTCCCAACAATCTTCGCAATCTCATGGGCGAGGACAAGGTTCAGGGAATAGAGGTAATTACAACAACAGTAATAACAACCACAGGGGAAATAAGAACAGGGCACCATCTGATGGACAGTCTAGGCAACAGTTTGGCAGGCGAGGAAATAATTTTTCTTCTCCTCAGGGGCAGCGAGGTGCTCCGGTGATATGTAACTACTGTGGGAGGCCTGGGCATTCGGAGGAAACGTGTTATAGTAAGGGTGGAAGTGGGTCGGGCCAATGCTACTATTGTAAAGAGATTGGTCACATGAAGAGGGATAGCCCTAAGTTGAAGGGTAGCCAGTCAGGGGGCGTGAGTCAGCCGTCTAGTGGTACAAAGAGAGATAGCGACGGTAGGCCCAAAGTTCAGGGCCGTGTCTTTGCGCTCGATCAACAAGGAGTGCCTGAGTCTACGTTCGTGATAGGAGGTAGTCTTTCTGTTTTCGGTAGTGGAGCACGAGTTCTTATAGATCCTGGCTCATCGCATTCATATGTTGCATCTCATTTTGTGAAAAACTTGTGTGTATTGCCCCAATCATTACCTTTTGTGCTTGAGGTGTCTACCCCGTTGGGGGAGCATATGTTGGCTTCGGAGGTATACCGAGCTTGTGATATACTGATAGGTGATCACACTTTGTATGCTGATTTGGTTGTGCTACCCATACGTGATTTTGATGTGATACTTGGCATGGATTGGTTGTGTGTTTATCATGCTTTAGTAGATTGCCATAGTAAGAAGGTTACTTTTGCTATGCCGGGTGTTCCCGAGTTTGTATTTGTGGGTGATGCTGTCAAGAGTAATATACATGTTATTTCTGCTTTGAGGGCTAGAAAGTTATTATCACGTGGTTGTACGAGTTATTTGGCTTGTGTGGTTGACAAGAATATTACTACACCGAAGTTAGAGGAAGTTTCGGTAGTTTGTGAATTTCCTGATGTGTTTTCAACTGATTATGATATGCCTCCTGATAGGGAAGTAGAGTTTTGTATTGAGTTATTACCAGGAACTGCTCCTATTTATAAGGCCCCTTATAGAATGGCACCCGCGGAATTGAAAGAATTGAAAGAGCAGTTGCAGGAACTTCTTGATAGGGAATTCATTAGACCAAGTGTATCACCTTGGGGTGCACCAGTTTTATTTGTGATGAAGAAGGATGGTACTTTGAGGTTGTGTATCGATTACAGACAGTTGAATCAGGTAACAATCAAGAACAAGTATCCTTTACTTCTCATCGATGACTTATTCGATCAGTTGCAAGGGTCGGTTGTGTATTCCAAGTTAGACTTGAGGATTGGGTATCATCAGTTGAAGTTCGAGTGGAAGACATTCCTAAAACTGCTTTTCGCACGAGGTATGGGCACTATGAGTTTGTAGTTATGCCGTTTGGGTTAACAAATGCACCGGCGGTATTTATGGATTTGATGAATCATGTGTTTCATCAATATCTGGATTGTTTCGTAGTGGTCTTTATTGACGATATACTTGTTTACTCTAAGTCACGGGAAAAACATGAGCAGCACCTGAGGGTAGTATTATCAGTTATTCGGGAGAAACAATTATTTGCTAAGTTCAGCAAGTGTGCTTTCTGGTTAGAGAAAGTATCATTTTTGGGTCATGTGGTTTCAAAGGATGGGATAGCAGTTGATCCATCCAAAGTGGAAGCAGTGACAAAATGGAAAATGTCGAGTACAGTTACCGAGGTTCGTAGTTTCTTGGGTTTGGCGGGATACTATCGGAGATTCATTGAGGGATTTTCCAAGATTGCTACACCTCTGACGAATTTGACAAAGAAAATGACACCGTTTGTATGGAATGAGAAATGTGAGACTAGTTTTCAAGAGTTGAAGAGACGTTTGACGACATCTCCTATTTTGACGTTGCCTAGTGGAGGTGAAAACTTCGTGGTTTACAGTGATGCTTCGAAGGAAGGTTTGGGTTGTGTGCTTATGCAGAATGAAAAGGTTATTGCTTATGCTTCAAAGAAATTGACAGCTTCTGAACAGAATTATCCTACTCATGATTTAGAATTGGCTGCGATTATGTTTGCGTTGCATAAGTGGAAACATTATCTCTACGGAGCAAAGTTTGAGGTCTTCACGGATCATAAGAGTTTGAGATACGAGTTGAACATGAGACAACGTAGATGGATGGAGAAATTAAAAGACCATGACTGTACGATCCTTTATCATCCAAGGAAAGCGAATGTAGTAGCGGATGCATTGAGTAGAAAGACATACGTTTCTTGCTTAATGGTTCAAGAATGGAAGATGTTAGAGGATTTGCGAGATTGGAATCCTTTCGAGACAGAACGTGGAGTAATCTTTGCGAATATTCGAGCTACACCCGTTTTGTTTCAACAAATTAAAGAGGCTCAAGTTGGTGACCCAGAAATTGTTAAGATAATTAGTGAGTTGGGCGAGGGAAAAACACCCGACTTTGCGATGAACAGTTCTTACATTTCGGGGAAGAGTTTGCGTTCCTTCAAATGATGTGGTGAAATGCCAAGTTCTTGATGAGGCTTACAAGGCAAAGTATACTATACATTCGGGGAGTACTAAAATGTATAGGGGTTTGAAGAAACAATTTTGGTGGAGCGGAATGAAACGAGAGATTGCGGAATATGTTTCTAGATGTTTGACTTGTCAGCAGGTGAAGGCCGAGCATCAGAGGCCAGCAGGTTTGTTGCAACCACTTGAGATTTCGGAATGGAAGTGGGAGCACATCACAATGGATTTTGTGACAGGATTACCACGTACTCGTCAAGGTTTTGATGCAGTTTGGGTTGTTATTGATAGGTTGACAAAATCAGCACATTTTATTCCTATTGCGATAACATATTCTTTGAGTCAGTTGGCGGCATTGTATATTCAGGAGATAGTAAGGTTGCATGGGGTTCCAGTGAGTATTGTATCGGACCGAGATCCGAGGTTTACGTCAAGGTTTTGGCAGGCATTACAGGAAACTATGGGAACGAGGTTAAACTTTAGTACAGCTTTTCATCCTCAATCAGATGGACAATTGGAGAGATTGATTCAGGTACTTGAGGATATGTTGCGTGCGTGCACGGTAGACTTTAAGGGAAGTTGGGATACTCATTTGCCTTTAGCGGAGTTTGCCTACAACAATAGTTTCCAAGCGAGTATTGAGATGGCACCGTATGAGCCTTTGTATGGGCGGAAGTGTAGATCGCCGATTTGTTGGGATGAGGTCGGTGAAGCTAAAATTTGGGGTTCGGAGTTGGTACAACAGTCGATTGAGAGTGTGAAGGTTATTCGGGATAGACTACTTACTGCACAGAGTCGACAGAAAAGCTACGCTGATAACCGGAGACGAGACCTTGAGTTTCAGGTAGGAGATTACGTGTTCCTTAAGGTATCGCCACGTAGGGGTACTAAGAGGTTTGGCAAGAAAAGAAAGTTATCACCGAGATACATTGGTCAGTTTGAGATTCTTGAGAAGGTGGGAACATTAGCGTATAGAATTGCATTACCGCCTTCGTTGTCAGAAATCCATAATGTGTTTCACGTGTCTATGCTTCAGAAGTACATGAAGGATGACTCACATGTATTAGAGTATGAAGAGATCACTTTTGAACCTGACTTGTCATATGTCGAGCAACCAGTAAGAATTCTTGACACTAAGGAACAAACCTTGCGAACCAAGCGGATTCCACTCGTTAAAGTACTATGGAGGAATCACGACATTGAGGAAGCTACTTGGGAGACCGAAGTCGATATGCATGAGAAATACCCTCATCTTTTCGATGAACTTGGTAAGGAATTTAGGAACTAAATTCTTTTAAGGAGGAGAGGATGTAACACCCTAAATCCTCCTATGTATGATTTACTTATTTTATGTGTTACTTATGTGTTAAACTTATTTCAGTAACATGTTAGTTGAATTATGCTTTAATTTATATTTTAGTTTCATGTTTATAAGAATGGTTAGATTAATTATGCATTGTTAATTTGATTATTATGATTCACGATGTCTATGAGATGTGTTATAAGTGTTGTGCAATCACACCTAGGGTTGGCCAAGTGATCAAATCAAAGAAATAGAGTAAAATGGAAGTGTGACTGGACAGAAAGTTTGGCACGGCTGTGCAAGAGTGGTCAGACTTTTCCAGAAAGTTTGGCACGGCTGTGCAGCCTTCCTTGGCACGGCCGTGCAAGAATGACACGGCCGTGCGCCTTCCTTGACGCGGCCGTGCAAGTCGGGCAGATTTAAAATCTGTTTTCCGAAAAATTTCATTTAACTCAAAATCTCAAACCATTTGTGTGGCTCTCCTTGAGCCACGTCACCACCCACCCTCAAACCAGATTTTGGTCACTTAAGTGAGGAGAGAGACTTCATTTCTCTCCCCTCTTCCCTCTCATTTTCCCTCTATTGTTTGATAGAGTGTGTGTGTGTGAGAGAGTTTTGGTGAGAATAGTGTGTGTGTGTGTGTGTGTGAGTTCCCAAAGATCTAACCATCTGATTAACGATCCAAGACCGTCATTGTGTTGGTGTTGAGCAAGGGAGCAACTTGGGTGGCTTTGATTTCATTTTCATTGTCTTGATAATCGACTCTAGGTAAGTTACTAAACTCCTTTTTGTATGCTTTAAGCTTTAATGTATTCTAGTTCATCTTTGATCTTGTATGACTTGCTATGGATGTTGTTTTCATGTACAAATCTCTAGGTTGAGATGGGTACATTATACTTGTGCTATGGGTATGTGTTGGATGATGTTTGATGAGCTAGGGTTTGAACATTAATCTTAGGATTTGAACAAATAGAGAACTTGAGACTTGAAATTGGGAAATCTTGCATTTAGCATTGAAACCCTAATTTTGTTGACTTTAGAAATGACTCCGAGAAGTTGATTTTAGGGAAGATTATGATTTCCCGAGCAATATATTAAATTACTACGAGGTTTAGAGTTCGATTAATCGAGATTCTAGTCCTCTGTGATTTTGGTACTATTAAAGTAGAGACTTGTGAATGGCTCTAATGTGTTGAATAGAATTCTTACATATGTATTGAATGATGATCAGTGGTAGAATAGAATAATCTACTTGTCATTTGTCAAGTTCACTACTTTTGAACTTGATGGGTATTTGCATTAGATGAGTAAGAACATCTATTTGTGCATTGTGTAAGTCCAGCTGGCGTCGTTGGTTGAGTAAGGTAGGACGACCTATGGTCTTCACAAATTAACGTTTGTGATCGCTATAAGTCGCCGTACCGGAGTTTCACACACCCCTCTTCTGTTGGCCACAGTCGAGAAGTAGCCCCACTATTGTAGCAATACGCATGGCTTTGGTTTGCTAGATTGAACTCGATGGTATTAATCGGGGACGTCGATACTACACACACGAGTATCGAGGCACATTTGGTTATTTGTGTATTGCAAGACCAACGCAAAGAATGGACAAAGAGATATCATATCCTTTATAATGTGGTTTATTACGAGTACTTATGTGAACATCAAAGTGCTACGTGTAATGCATATGAATTGTAAATCAATAATGTTGTTACATGTTTGATTGTGATATATACAAATGTATTACTATGCTACGATTCCCAGTTGAGCATTATGCCATGCCATATAGTTGCAATTAGTAACTTATTGAGTTTCGACTCACCCCGTTCGTTGTTTAATTATTTTCCTTAGATCCGAGCCAGGCAGGAAGTTCGCAGTGAGGCTGGATAGTATTACCGTTTAGCTCGCAGGTGGTCTTTTGCTTCGTAAACCCTGGAGCTCTTTTGTTATTAGTGTTAGCAATTCTTTTGGTGAGGACGATTGGTTAAGTAAAGTCATGTAGACTTTACTTTGGGTAGTATTGATACATTAATTGTACTTATTATTCTTTTGGGTAGCCGACACGTGTATGTCGAGCTCGTAAACTCTATTACATATTTAACTCAGTTATTTTCCCAAGCATGTTGTAGCTTGTGGTTTATGCACAGTTGTTCCGGCATGTTGTGGCCGAGGTAGTTGATGTTGTGAATGATTTTCTACAAAACTTATACTTGTGTTTTATTAGTTGGGTTCCGGCTGTAACGTCGCCAATGATTGATTTTATTTCATTAAGTTTTTATTATTATGGTGTTGTGGTAAGCACGGGTTGTTGCGCCATGTGCTTTTAGTATTTGTTATTGTTATTTTCTCGTTGTTTTGGCGCGTCGACCTTGGGATTTCGTATTGGAATCCGGGTCAGGGCGTCACACCTTGAATCATCCCAATTTGCTATGAATTGAATCTTTAAAGCTTGAATTCATGCCCATAGACCTGAAACATAATAAAATCACAATAAATGCAAGTCCTAGGGCAATATAAATATGAAATTCATCAAAAATGGGGACAACATATGGGGACAAATATACACAATTACGAGCTTATCAACACCCCCAAACTTAGACTTTGGTCGTCCTCGAGCAAAGAGTAGATATAACAAGAAACATAAGCTCGAGAAAGAAAGCTTGCTTAGAACATCATGCTCATTACATTATAGGACCCCTCTTGGGGTTGAAAACATGATAGCAAGAACCCACCAAGATTCTCAATCTAATAAATCCATCCCATTCACAACCCAAGAATGAATGCAAAGCTAACAAATCCCCAAGTACTTAATTTAGCTGAGATTATGCAATCAAGGCGAACAAGGCAATAAATATATATAGGAATCTCACATAAGGAAATATTAAACCATGCTTTCAAAAGAAATTTGCTAACACAACCATAAGTAGCAACAAGATCATTAGGACTTTTTTTTTTTTCAAGCTTGAAATGTTGGGCCAAAGTTGGGGCTAACAAAGAAGAGATAGGATATAACAAAGCAAGAGAGCATAAAATAGGAGTCTTCAAACCAAAACTTGCTTCAAAAATAAGCTCATTCTTCTTACAACCACACAACTTACTTCAACAACCAAATTTTTCAATAAAAGTTGAAGAAGCATCTCAACTACCCAAAAAAAAAAAAAATTAGAAACTCCCTTTGATTTTCTCCCATTTGAGAATGATGAAGAACAAATGGCCTTCTTGACCTTTTTCAAGTAGCTCCCCCCCCCCCCCTTTTTTTTTTTTCAAGAGGGCTTTTCAAGACTTTTCAATCACCACCTCAAAAACAATTTCCTCACACTTTGGCATCGAGAAGATTAATAACAAGCACTTCCATGAACAAAACACACCCTCTAAGATATAATATGACAATTCATTCCAATTCATGCTCTCTCAAAGGGTTGGATAAAAGTGTTTAGGTTCACGGGATAAGTCGATGCGGGTGATAGAAATGAAGTTGAATGGGGGTTGATGTGTACTCTAGGCACACGTCATTCTTTGCATGAGGATCAAATGGGATATTAGGGATTCATGATAAATGGGTAGGAGAGAAAGGCTCAATCAATCCAAAGATGGCCTAAATCACATCAAAATTGCTACAATGATCATGCTTTGCTTTGAAGATAGTCAAACATGGCATTCAAATAATCCTTCACCCAATGCTCACTCTACCAAGCTCTTTATGAATAGCATAAGCCTTCGCTAGATAGCACTCAAAGAAAATCAAGACATATATGCACCATGAACTTAAGAAGCATGCTTGAGATAAATTAACATGAGAATCCCAACAATATTCTAGGCTATCATATAATCAACCCTAAAATTGTAACTACGATGCAACAAGCATGGCCCAAAAAGTCTAAATTTTGCAAAAAAATATTTCAAGGCAAAAGAGTTTCTCAAAAACTCAACCCACCCCCAAACTTAAAGATAAACATTGTCCCCAATGTTTATAATCATAAAATTGCATATGAAGGAGGAGGGAAGAGAAAACTCCCGCAATGTCGATTCTCATGAAGTCCAAGCCATGAGGAATCCACATCATAGACTGCCTGAGCCAACACCAAACTTAGAGATTTACTCTTGCATCAAAATTTGAGCTCTTGGGAGGGAAAATAATCATGTCACAAAAATCACCATTGGAAGCAAGGGCAAAAGTATATGAAATTAAATGCAAACCCTCATCAAAGCAAAAGGAAAAAATATCTTTGTTAGGGGACTCTATGTACACCTCCCTAGAAATTTACAAATTCGAGAGGGCTTCGAAAAGCGACACAACATAAAATAAATTGAGTAGGGAAGAGAAAACGGTCTTTTTTTTTTTTTTGTTCTAAGTTACCGTCGTTAGCTTGACCTTGGGCCTCCCTTAAACCTAGGGAGGGTCATCAAGAAGGACAAAAACTTATTTCCGGGATCTAGGACCACCAAAATAATGCTTAAGCCACTGCCCATTAACTTTGAAAGTGGTGTGGTCTTCCATGTTCTCAATTTCTACTGCACCATGAGGATAAACACTAACCACAGAAAAATTGCCCGACCATCTCAATTTCAATTTTCCCGGGAAGAGTCTTAACCGAGAGTTGTAAAGGAGAACTTGTTGACCCGTCTCAAAAGTCCAAACCTTGATTTTCTTGTCATGCCATCTCTTTGTCTTCTCCTTGTATATTCTCAAGTTCTCATAAGCATTCAAACGGAATTTATCCAACTCCTCCAATTGAAGCAACCTTTTTTCACCGGCGGCTTGCATATCAAAATTAAGCTTTTGGATAGCCCAATATGCTTTGTGTTCCACCTCCACCGGAAGATGACAAACTTTTCCAAACACTAGTTGATATGGAGACATACCAAGAGGTGTTTTAAATGCCGTCCTATAAGCCCATAACGCATCATCTAGCTTTTGCGACCAATCCTTCCGTGAGGGATTTACTACCTTCTCGAGAATTTGCTTGACTTTTCAGTTTGAGACTTCCACTTGCCCACTTGTTTGAGAATGATATGGCATCGCAACTTTATGCTTCACACCATATTTTGCCAAAACCCCTTCAAGCAATTTGTTACAAAAGTGAGATCCGCCATCACTAATGAGAACTCTAGGTACACCAAAATGAGTGAATATGTTTCTTTGAAGGAGCTTGGTGATGACCCGAGCATCATTGGTAGGAAATGCAACGGCTTCAACCCACTTTGACACGTAGTCCACCGCAAGAAGAATATAAAGATTACCACAAGAAGATACAAAGGGACCCATGAAGTCAATCCCCCATACATCAAAGATTTCTACCTCTAGAATACCATGAAGAGGCATCTCATGAAGTTTTGAAATATTTCCCGTTCTTTGACAATGGTCACAACAAAGCACAAACTCATGAGCATCCTTGAAGAGCGAAGGCCAAAAGAAACCACTTTGAAGTACCTTAGTTGCGATTTTGAAGCCTCTCAAATGCCCTCCATAAGAAGAAGAATGACAATGGAATAAGATTTGTTCTTGCTCCTCCTTAGGCACACATCTTCTCAAGACTCGATCCTTCCCTTGCATGAACAAGAAGGGCTCATCCTAATAATAATACTTGACATCATGAAGGAATTTCTTCCTTTGGGAATATGACAAGTCCGGCGGCAATACATTGCTCACGATATAATTCACAAAGTCGGCATACCATGGCACTTCCTTGAGAGAAATAGAAAAAAAGATGTTTATCGGGGAAAGATTCTTTGATAGCACCATCATCCTTTGTAGCCTCATCTTGCTCCAACCTCGATAAGTGATCGGCCACTTGATTTTCTGCCCCTTTTCTATCCCTTATCTCCACATCAAATTCTTGAAGAAGAAGAACCCATCTAATCAACCGTGGCTTTGTATCCTTCTTATTGAAAATGAACTTGATGGCACTATGATCGGTGTAGACAACCGTTTTGGTCCCAAGAAGATAAGAACAAAATATGTCGAAGGCAAAGACTATGGCTAGAAATTACTTCTCGGTTGTGGCATAATTGACTTGAGCTTCATTCAAGGTCTTACTTGCATAATAAATTGCATGAAAGATCTTGTTCCTCTTTTGGCCTAGCACGGCCCCAATAGAATAGTCACTAGCATCACACATGAGCTCAAAGGGCTTTTTCCAATCCAGAGTGATAATAATTGCACTAACGAGAGCCTTTTTCAATTTCTCAAAAGCTAATAAGCAATTTTGATCAAAGGTGAAAGGAGCATCCTTTTCCAAAAGACTACATAGAGTCTTAGTAATCTTGGAAAAGTCTTTGATGAAACGCCGATAGAAACCCGCATGGTCTTGAAAGCTTCGCACACTCTTAACATTCGTTAGTGGAGGCAACTTCTCAATTACTTCAACCTTTGCTCGATCAACCTCAATGCCTATTGAAGATATTTTGTGGCCTAGAACCACTCCTTCAGTCACCATGAAATGACACTTTTCCCAATTTAACACAAGATTAATTTCTTTGCATCTTTGAAGAACCCGGAAAAGATTGTGCAAGCATATATCAAAGCTATCACCAAACACCGAGAAATCATCCATAAACACCTCAATTTGCTTTTTAACCATATTCGAGAAGATAGACATCGTACACCTTTGAAAAGTAGCGGGTGCATTGCACAATCCGAAAGGCATCCGTTTAAAGGCAAAGGTACCATATAGACATGTGAAAGTAGTCTTCTCTTGATCATCCAGTGCTATTTCAATTTGAAGATACCCAGAAAACCCATCAAGAAAACAATAAAATTCATGACCCACCAACCGATCAATCATTTGATCAATGAATGGAAGAGGAAAATGATCCTTGCGAGCGACCTTGTTGAGCTTTCGGTAGTCAATGCAAACACGCCAACCCACCATAATTCTTGTGGGAATAAGCTCATTATCATCATTAGCAACCACCATTATGCCTCCCTTCTTCGGAACACATTGAATCGGGCTCACCCATTTGCTATCCGAGATTGGATAAATAATGTCCGCATTGAGCCATTTGATGATCTCTTTCTTGACAACTTCTTTCATTGGTGGATGAAGTCTCCTTTGTGCTTCCACGGAGGGCTTATATTCCTCCTCAAGATAGATCTTATGAGTGCATAAAGAGGGACTAATGCCCTTGATATCGGCCAGAGTCCAACCTATAGCTTCCTTGTGCTGCTCCTTAAGAACCCGCAATAATTTTTCTTCCTGCACATCATTAAGAGAAGAAGAGATAATAACATGTAAAGTGTTAGAATCCCCCAAAAATACATACTTGAGATGTTTAGGAAGTGGCTTGAGTTTTAAAGTTGGTGGCTCGACACATGATGGCTTCATAGACTTTGAAGGATCCCTTGTTAACTTTAGTGGTTCCCATTTCGATCTTGGAATCACTTCACCCCATTGACAATCAAATTGAGCTTTTGCTTCCATTAACTATCGATTTTGCCATAATTTTCATTCACAAGAATTTGCTCAACTGGATCCTTTGGATAGCTTGCACAGAATACCTCTTCCACACAATCATGGATGACATCAACCCTTGAACACTTCCCTTCATCAGACGGATATTTCATTGCATCATTCATATTGAAGGTAATGGTTTGATCATGCACTTTCATTGTCAATTCACCCTTTGCAACATCAATATTAGTTTGCCCGATGGAAAGGAATGGTCACCCAAGAATGATTGGTACTTCCCTGTCCTCCTCTATATATAGCACAATAAAATCTGCTGGGAGAATGAACTTATCAACCTTCACCAACACATTTTCCACTACTCCCCTTGGTCGAACCATAGAGCGATCCGCTAGTTGGAGAATCACCGATGTAGGCCTAGGCTCGCCAAGTCCCAATTTCTGAAAAATAGACCGCGGCAAAAGATTGATGCTAGAACCAAGATCACATAGAGCTTTCCCTACATGAAGCTCACCAATAGTGCAAGGAATAGTGAATTTCCCCGGATCTTTCAACTTTGGAGGCAACTTATGACTGAGCATAGAACTACACTCTTCCGTCAAAGGAATAGTTTCATGATCTTCCAACCTTCTTTTCTTTGTAACAAGATCCTTCAAAAACTTAGCATACTTTGGCATCTCTTGCAATGCATCAAGAAGAGGAAGATTGATCCATTGTGACTTGAAAACTTCAAGAAACTTTGCAAAATGGTGATCATCCCTTTTCTTTTGAAGCCTTTGAGGGAAGGGCGGTAGTGGAAAAATATTTCGAGCATCGGAGGGAATTGGTGTGGCATGATGTTCATGTGAAGAAGGTGGATTCTCAGCCTTGTCTTCATCATCATTTTTTTGATTCTCGACCTCAGAAATTTTTTGCTCAACCCTAGTGCTTTTCCCACTTCTAGTTGTGACTGCTAAGCAACGCTCTTTATCCTTAGGATTCAGATCCGTATCACTAGGTAGAGTCCCTTGAGGTCGGGAAAAAAGAGCCGAAAGGGTGTGAGTGGCAATGCTCTTGCTTACTTGCTCGACATTCTTTGCCATCAATGCTTCCATATGTGCTTGTTGTTGTTTAAGAAAAGACATGATATCCTCGGATGGCTTGTTGACTTGGGCTTGAGAATTTTGAAAGCCAAGTGGTGGTGCATTCATCCTGATCTGATTCGGGAAACTTTGTGGTTGAGAAGGGCCTGCATTATTAGTCCACAAAAAAATTGGGGTGGTTTCTCCAACCAGGGTTATAAGTATTCGAGTACGGATTATTATTCTTATTGAAATTTGAAACAAATTGCACAGATTCATAATTTAAATTGCAATTATCCGTAACATGATTACCTTGGCAAAGTTCACACATTTGAATAGGTTGGATGGCGGATGCCTGAAGTGCCTTTGTCAAAACGGCTACTTGAGCTTCTAGTATTTGAATTCTATCCGCTTCTCCCGATTCTGATGTTTTCTTTGGTGTGTGTCTTTCACCTCCCCATTGATAATTATTGCTTGCCATTTCTTCCAAAAGTTCATAAGCCGCATCAACCGGCTTTCCCATTAAAGCTCCTCCCGCTGCCGCATCGATTGTGCAACGGATGGTAGGATCAACCCCATTGTAGAATGTTTGCACGATCATCCATTTAGGAAGCCCATGGTGAGGACACTGTCGAAGCATATTCTTGTAACGCATCCATGCTTCGTAAAGAGATTTTCCACTCCGTTGTGTGAAGCTTGTGATGTCATTTCTCATCTTATTTGTTTTCCCGGGCGGAAAGAACTTTTCTAGAAACTTTTGGGCCATGATATCCCATGTAGTGATAGACCCCGCCGGTAACGACATCAACCAATCATTAGCATTCTCTCCCAAGCTAAATGGAAATAATCGGAGACGGATTGCATCCGACGATACCCCATTGAATTTGAATGTATCACATATTTTAAGAAAATTCTTGAGATGAGAATTTGGGTTCTCATTTGGTAAACCCACAAATTGCTTCACCTTGACCATTTGGATAACTGCGGGTTTGAGCTCAAAGTTGTTTGCTTCAACTACCGTCTTCTTATACTTTCTTAAAAACCCTCTATTGTTGGCGCTGAAATTTCCCTTAGTGTTCTTTGTGCGGCACCTTCATTTTCTTGGTTTGCCATGGCTTGTATTCTTCGGATTCGAAAAGTGCGCTCAATTTCGGGATCCAAATTGAATAGACCGAGACCTTGGCTTCGGGTCCTTCACATAAACCTATAGAAATAACTTGCAAGACAAACACCAACCAAGAGTAATGACAATACCAATAATTAAAAGTGTTCAAATTAAAGTCAAAATCTGTAGTATTAATATCACAAAAATAAACTAAATTGTCCCCGACAACGGCGCCAAAAACTTGTTGGTTTGCAAAACGAATATGCAAATACTACGGGCAAGAGTACCCAATCGACAACAAGTAGTAAAGTGCGT
This sequence comes from Platycodon grandiflorus, assembly GCA_016624345.1. Classification (NCBI taxonomy): domain Eukaryota; kingdom Viridiplantae; phylum Streptophyta; class Magnoliopsida; order Asterales; family Campanulaceae; genus Platycodon; species Platycodon grandiflorus. Next base: position 68,803,737 of record CM028361.1, read on the forward strand.
AAGCACGAGTCGAACCCACAAGGACAATTATGACATTTATTTTCGTGAATACTAAAATTTAGGATTTTTAACATTATCCAAACGATCGAAATTGAGTTCAGATGTTATAACTAAATTAAAGCAAGTAAATTGAGCGATGGTGGAATTGCAAATCACACACACACGAGTGAAAAGATGATTATCAAAGTTAAAACACTAGGATTATGATTTCATTCCAAATTATCCACATGACCAATTAGTCCACTCTCCATAACTTTTTTACAATTTACTATGGTATCCGAGAACACAAAAATAGTCACTACGAGCTCTCACTCCGATAGCAACCCTAATCTCCCCACCTAACTACGGGCTCTCGCAACGTATAGCTAGTGTATGAAAATAGCATGAAAATGAAGTTCTCAAAAACGGATATTGAGTTTTGTGCTATATCTCTATGCTACAAAACATCAACTACTAAATTGCTTAATCCAAATTTATAATGGTAGCTCTCACTCACACAAAACAATTTTTAAAATCATTTAATTAGTGATCAAGTAATTAAAAGCATTAAAAACAACAAAATAATAACCATAGCATAAAATGTAGTTAAGCTAGGAGAGTGAAAAAATACTAGATCATGCTTCAAAGATGGAGATTCATCACAATCCTAGTTATAGAAAATTAGCTCATAATGCAAAAGAAATTACACACAAATATTCTAAGAAAATATTGCATAATGATATTAAAAATAAAGAGTATAAAATACAATACTTCAATGGAGATTTTTGTGAGAATCCCTTAGCATTCCTTGACAAAATCTAGATGAAAGATGATGAAACCCCCAAAAAATGAGCTGCTTCTTTTTCTTCTTCTTTTTGTTCTCTGCGAGTTCTGTTCTCCCCCCTTTTCCAATCTGATCTCTTTCCTTTTTAGAAAATGATCTTCCACAATTTAGAGTATTCCACAAGTTAAGAAAGGGCAAATTGGACATTTGGATAATCTTTTTACATTTAAAAACCAAGGGGACTCGGCTAAAAAAAGGGAGGAAATAGGTCTTGGGTTCGACTGATCAACACGGCAGCCCATCAAAGGATGATGCAGACTATCCACGGGAAAATGGGCCAGGCTGAGAGGGAAAACGGACAGGAAGGGCAGAGCGGACTGGTGGGAAGGAACCGGGCTGGATCGGGGCTCCAGACCAAACACCACGGGTCTGCTAAGGGTAAGGGCCAGGACAAGTGGCGGGCGGAGAAAGGTGACAGCGAACGGGAGGAGAGGTTTCAGCTTATTGCAGTGGTACCCCTGGAAATTCCTGAGTTGCTCCGGTGCCCCTGTATTCTTGATAAAGCGAGCCGCAGTCCCTGTTCTCCCAGGTCTTGCAATTTAGTCCCAAGTCAACCTCCGTTAGCTTCCGTTATCTTTCATTTTAGTCCTTTCCTTTGCAAATCTCTTACAGAGGCTAACGGCCCTTGATCAAAGTGCTCAAAACTCTCCAGATTTCTACATGCTGCCTTGAATCATCCCAATTTGCTATGAATTGAATCTTTAAAGCTTGAATTCATGCCCATAGACCTGAAACACAATAAAATCACAATAAATGCAATTCCTAGGGCAATATAAATATGAAATTCACATAAAATGGGGACAACATATGGTAAAAAATATACACAATTACGAGCTTATCAACACGCACGCACGACACACACACACACACACACACTCTCTCTCTCTCTCTCTCTCTCTCTCTATCTCTTTGATATGTGAAGATTTATTGCTTCGTCTTGTTTCTCTAACTTGAATATTTGTGCCATGGGGTATTAAATAATATATCATTCTACGTAAGCCACCATCTATGACATACATGTCCATGTTCATCATTGTTGATTGCGTTATAACCAACTTAAAGCTTCACCATCGAAGTTAATGACCATGACCAAACCAAGTCAAAAGGAGATGCAGGGTGTAAATCATACACAAATCTGAAGACAAGATGGATGTTGGTTTCCAATATAAATGTAAATGATTCTGTGATCTGGCTCTCTAACCAGATCACTGTCAACAATATAATGGAACTACAACTAAAGTTAGAACTACAAAAGGAGAAAATTTTGAGTTCCTAGTTACACTAGGGCTAAATCAAGGATCAACTTTAAATCCTAATTTTATGCTATTGACCAAACATATATAAGATGATGATGCAAAGTGTTGCATACTTGCATGTTAACTTTCAACGTGTCCTTCCAGATGAGACACAGGCAAGAGTTACTGCAAAACTCAAAAAAAAAAAAAAAAAAAAAAAACGGTGGAAAGAAGCTTTAAAAGTCGAGTGTTTTAAATAAGTAGGAATAAAAAAGTATATAGGATGCAAGTTTAGAGACAGGAGGATTACTATTGGAGAACCAGTCAAGCTAGATCAAGAAAAACTGTTTTATTAGGGTCAATAATTACTCAAGAGAGAGAGGTAAAGATGATTGCAGACACAAAATTGAATCAAGTTGGGCAAGTAGAACAATCTAAGAGATGGAAAATGGTAGGATAACTTTTGCAAATCTTGATTCAAAATATCATAAACTTTAGTCATGGAATATATAACTCATATAAAGAAAGACAAGACAGAATTTAGCAGCAAACTGACCCACCACAACAGAGATAACAAACTATGTTTGTAGGTGTGGACATCCACATTCAGGGCAACAGACACCACTCCAGTACATGCAAAAACAGGTATGAGACTTTCTGAATGAGAATGTATGTGTGTGTAATATATATATATATATATATATATATATATATATATATATATATATATATATATAGAGAGAGAGAGAGAGAGAGAGAAGTAACAGAATTACATGTTCCCGTATTTTACTAACAAACATCTTAATGTTTGGCCTCTGTGAAACTCTATCTCGTCTGTTACTATGATAGCTATCATCATCATATGAGCCTCCTAGAAAACTGCTTTGTCCCTGGAAGTTGAGAGTTGAGATGGACCATATTACGAAACGAAGCTAAAAGTTCATCAAAATAAAAGAAATTAATAGTTCCTTAATTAAAACGTGGAGGAACTCGCTTACCATGAAAGCTCAATTCTTAAAGATTGAATTTCTGATAAGGTGCAAAGAGTTTTCAAATTATCACTTTCATAAAAACATGCGTCTGTTTTTAAGGTCGTCGGGTAGAGTAACGACAAGATCTTCTCTACATGTCAATAAGGATGTCTAACATCTTCCACTCCCAGTCCAGTATCATCCAATGCTCTGGCCATTAATCCATACTTGGCCTTTACCCATATTGCTCATGTCCAACGCCAATGGCGCATCTCCACCAGAGGAATTAAATGAAGCCTGCAGAGTTTCAGGCAGAGTTATAATAATGTCATGGCTTGTTAACCACTACGCAGCTAATAGCTAATATTGAACACTGCTTTCATTAATTCACTTTTCGATACCTTATGCCAGGTCAGGGGTTGCTGTTTTTGCGCAATCAAAGATCCTTGCAACCACTTGACAGAAGACATGCCATTTGTGACAAGATTCATGGCCTCTCCCTTCAGGCCAACCTGTTTATAGAGAGAACTGTTAAGGAGCCTGTATTCTAAATAGCAACCTATTATTGAGAACTGAAACATAATAAATTTCTAAACCTAGTAATTCTAGTTTGCCCAGGACAAGTTCCATTTTCCTTTATCCATGCAGTGCAACTGGACCTAAGATTCCAGTGTTCCAGGTTTCATAATGTCCCCCAATATTCTAGCCAAGAAAGAGAAATGTTAAGGTGTGATAGAAATAATCGTACTTGAAAAAGAGAAGTCAAAAGCAATATGAGAAACGATAGGGAGAAGAAACTAACGGGCAATCCCATAGCCACACTGAGAAGTGTGATTTTGTTTGTTCCAACACGTAGATTGATTTTTCCTTTAAATAAGAACCTCCTATTTTCCCTTGTTCCGAAACCAGAACCTACAACATCACTCTTGCAGCAGAGTTTGTGTCGTAGTTTGCATAGTTTGAGAGAAAAGCTGCATAATCTCCCGACTCCGAAAAGAAAACACGAGCCTGGAAAATGCCAAATGTTCAGTGAAAACAGACTTAGAGTTATAAATTTCAACTATCAATGAGAGGCTCTGTAAAAGGTCAAAACCTGTTGTAGGCTTCCCAAAGAGGTTACAGTAGGGTGCCAATACTAATGATCGCTCACATAGCTTAATAGCCCTGTGCAGCTCCTTCAAATGACCGTATTTAGGTTGTCTGATCAAGCCTATCAAAGTTCATGCAGTTAAGAAGTTAGTTGGTCTAGACAAAAGCAAGAATTTATTAATAAGGAGATGTTTATGAGCTTCACCATATTCATCAAGTGAAGCATCGTAGTCATAACTGGTAGTGATAAAAGGGCCTCCGGTAGTGTGCCCAAAGTTGGTGCCCTCATGATACTGTTTTTCAGACGAGGATCACAAGTTTACTACACAAGGGAGTAAATAACAGATTCGACATAATCCAGGGAAAAGATTGTTGAATAATGATCCTCCCATCTGTATAAATCGAGCAACTGCAAATGCTAAATCCTGAACTAGCCTCTCATGATTTGGACCACCAAATTCATAAAACCTTTTGTTTTCCAAGAAAATAAAATAGGAAACTATTAGATGACAGGGTTTATCTTTTTCTTGTTTTTCACCAAATAAAAGCAATAAATTAGACACATACCATCCACTCCAAGTCTCTGTCCAAATTGTGGGTTTGTAAGGTCTATTAGGTGAGAAAGTGTCACAATAGAAACCATTGCATGTGTTTATCTGGTGAGAGTTTAACGAAAAAAGAAAAATTATGTTACTGCAAAAGTATTTCTATTATCTCAGCACAGGATAAAATAAATGAATGAATATCGTTTAATAGCGGGAAAAAATAGAGGAACAATATGTTTAACGAATAAATGAATCGAAACAAGCAACTCACCACAGGATCAGGGGCGTCACCACATGAATCATCATTAACATTCAAATCAAAAGGCCATTAACACTTCCTGATTTCAACTTACTCACAGTTCACAAAAGAAAAAGCACCTAAAAATTAAAGACAAGCAATATTAATTGCTATTATAGCACCCCTTTGTTGACGAAACCCCAAATGTGATAACACAGTGACTCAACACAAGAGTTTCATTCTGCCTAAGCAAAATGACATACTTATTTTCACATTCTTGATCTACACTCCTAATTAAATACATGATCACTTTAGAACAACCATAATATATTTTCCATCAGACCTCAAAAGGTTCTATTTTTTAACTAATTCACTTCAAACAACCTCCCTATATATGTGTGTATATCTATATATATATATATATATATATATATATATATATATATATATATATATATCACCAATATCTACCTCTTAACTTTGCTAAACATATTGGTAAATTTTTTATCCTTCATATTCTTGTTCTCCCCCCATACTTAACTTTTTCCATTCAGTGATCATGAAGCGTAAACATTCATCGTAGTGACTCCCCATTTATTGCAGACCAAGTCCTTATCACAGTAGTCAAACTCCCTTGTTTAATAGTGTCCTCCACCAAAATTCATCCTAATTCCACATTGAAAGGCAATCCGCCAACCAACCCTTTTGCTTCAATGATCTCCCAATAAACAACATCTAGTACAAATGTGGATTACCCACCCATGTTAGGTCCAGTAATAATTTGGAACCAACTATTTCACCTGACGTAGATAGTGAGGAAGACGAAAACATGAATGTCAAGAGCCCTTCAATAAAAAAATCTAGATGAAACATTATCCTTAAATTATTTGGTATAAAATTTACCTAGTTATGTGCTTTACACAAGGATCACTAATGCCTTCTAATACAATATCTCCCACATCCTGTAATCCAACAGATCCGTTAACATACCCATAATGCATTTGCTTTATAAACAAAAAGAAAATTGTTAACCTAACAAAAACAAAAAAATCAACAAACTGGTGAATGAGATGGAGTTAAGTAAATCAGGGGATCATAGTGAAGTAAGAGTTGTGAGGATATGGAATTGGATTTTATAACTTTTTCCTAAATAAAAGGGGGGGGGGGTGTTTGGGCACTCTCTAAGGATCCAAATTTGAATTTTTTTTTTCTTTTTGATAAGTTAATTATCCAAATTTGAAAGATTCTGCGTTGGGATTCTCCCTAATGGCCTTGTGAACTTCTCCAATGCCCCTGTGGTGTACTTCAAGACAAAAACATTCTAAATCTTGAATGTTTAAAGAGTGCCGTTAGAACACTTGTTTGTATAACAGATTGTGGAATACAAAATTATTAAGCAAATAGAATGTCATCTTTACTTGTTATAACAATATCCCCACTATTATTTGGAGTACGAGGGTCAAAGTTAGAAAATTCTGAAACTTGTCAGCTTAATTTTGAAATAGACTCTAAATGGGATGATCGCGGTATACATGAAAGAGCATTTACTAATGGCAAAGTCAGAAGATCCATTGATGTTGCATAACTAAGGTCCCTTTGATCTGTAACTGTAAGTGAAATAATTACAATTAGAAATCTTTAAGGAAATATATTAAGACATATCCAGTACCCAAAAAAGAAAGGAAAACAAAAAACAAGAAACATATTACCAGTTAAAAAATCAAACGTAGTTAGGGAAGATAAAGACCTGCGTGATTCCTCTTTCGCCCCTCATAATTCCTATGCGCTGCCAAATCCCTAATTGAAAAAATTCATCCAAGCAAATCGAAGTAAGTATGCATTGCCAAATCCCTAATCCAAAAAAGTCATCCAAAATTGGGGCTGAAAGAAAATTGCATACTTTGAGTCTTTGACACCCACTAAAACCCTAAAATCAACTGTTATACACATAAATGAAATATTTATTAGTTTTCTAGGGCTTGCAGAGAGAGAGAGAGAAAGAGAGAGTGAGTACTTACAACTTACAAGCTACAAATCAAGACTTGCGAGAGAGAATACTGGTGGATGGTGACTTCGTGAGGTGAGAGAGAGAGAGAGTGTGAGGGGCGGTGAGGTAGAGGTAGTGGCGTTGGCGGTGACCGGTACTGCATTGACGGACCGGCAGTGCCGATTGATGTCTAAGAGAGAGAGAGAGAGCGCGACTCTTAAGAGGAGAGGGAAAAAAAGGAAAACTGAAGACGAAGACCGAAGATAAGGGATATCGGGTCAGCGACGGCGGTGGTTGTGAGCAAGGTATAGAGCATTCTTTCCCATTTTCTTTCTTCAGTTCTCTACTCTGTTTGTCATGTCTATGTAGTGTGAAAAGCTGCAATCGATGAATTGAGGATTTTGACTTGTGGGGTTTTAACATTTAAAAAACCGCGCAAAAAGACTACAGGCGGGAGAGGGAAAACCGTAAAACATTTCGTTGGGTTTACACGATGTTTACGAAAAACGTTGTCTAAAGGGAATTTTAGACAACATTTTTTTAAAAACGTTGTCTAAAATGTCCTTTTAGATAACGTTTTTCAAAAACCATTGTCTAAAATTCTCTTTTAACAATATTTTTTAAAAAATATTGTCTAAAATTTTCTTTTAACAACGTTTTTTAAGAAACGTTATCTAAAATTCCCGTTGTCTAAAATGGAATTTTAGACAACGTTTCTTAAAAAATGTTGTCTAAAATTTCTTTTTAACAATGTTTCTTAAAAACAATGTTTCTTAAAAAACGTTGTCTAAAATTTCTTTTTAACAACGTTTTTTAAGAAACATTGTCTAAAAGGGCATTTTAGACAGCGTTTTTAAAAAAAATATTGTCTAAAATGCCCTTTTAGACATACTACTACTACTACTACTACTACTACTATTATTATTATTATTATTATTATTATTATTATTATTATTATTATTATTATTATTATTACTACTATTATTATTATTATTACTACTATTATTATTATTATTATTATTATTATTATTATTATTATTATTATTATTATTATTATTATTATTATTATTATTATTATTATTATAACATATTATCAAGATTAATTAAAGCAAAAAGTTTACCTGTGCTGTCTCCAACAATGCAAGAACCTGATTATATTTGGCATTTTTCGCCAACTTCCCCACCACCTTCCACTTATAAATCCTAGGATATTTTTGCTCGGTCTCTTGCAAATTAAACGTGTTTCTTATGCCGGAGAAGGACTCAAATGCCCAAACCTACAACAAATTGTATTTTAGAAACATGATATGAGAATAAATAGTTGTCATTTGATTAATAATTGATTTTAAACATTTACCTGTATTGCATATGTGAAGCCATAGTATGATACATGGTTGGTGCGACCTTCAATTTTTCTTGTGAGTCCACCTAGGAGGTGATCATAAGTCCTTGTTCCCCATGGATATCTATTGAACAAATCTAAGTTGTTGACAATATCCAAAACTATCGCATCAATTTGTGTAGTATTTTCCCGAGCACTCAAAACATACTCGTATACAAGTGTCAGCCCCAACTAGTATCGGTCCACCTCATTCTTTCATGGTTCAAAAATGTCTCCTTCAATTCTTTAGGCTTGATGGATTTTTTCACTCCACCAAAGTATTCATTCCTCAATCTGCTTCCACTAGGGATTTCCTTACAAATTTTTCCTCAATATCTGGGTGTAACCCAGTAATGAGGGTATAGTCTGAGAAGCCAAATCTTATTTTTTTTACCCCCAATACCAAACCACACCTCTTTTTGACCGTGCATTGGCTTAATCCTTATTTAGAACATGGAACAGTTTGCATAACATTATCATTTGATCCCGCATGTTGTATAAGTTTTCAAAGCAAGATGTCTTGAACAATTATTTGTGTGCATCGTCTAATTTATTATACACTTCATCTACCATGTGTAATCTACACCAGCATGTAACTTTTGAGTCAAACCATTTTGAACGATCAAGAAGGAATGCCATATTGTCTGCAATTGAAATGCAAACAATAAACATCATTGACACATAAACAATTACATAAACGTAAAATAAGTTTTGAAAGCACCAAATATATAATGACATAAACAATACATTTTTGAAGACCAACATAATAATAAGCCATATCTGGTTAATAAACCAAACACACAACACACAGATTTAAAAAACCAATTGAAATACAAAATTGTTACAAGAAGAGCAATCAAAAGAACATAAAACATAAACCAAACACAGAACTGGAATAAGTTTAAGCAGCAAATAAAGTTACAAAAAAATCAAGTATAAACAATCACTAACGAGGGTTAAAGGATTTGGAAGAATTACCTTTTTGTGATGATACGGATGCTGAAGTGTGGTCGTAAACCCAACTGAAAAAGTGTGATGATTCGAGGTATGGAGTTTGAGTTGAAGCATGGTCGATTAAACACAATGCAAATAGGGGAAAGGGTTTATGGTTTTAAGGTTTTGATGTAGTTTGAAAATAGAAGGAAAAACTTAAGCAATTGAGAACTCAAACGACTCATTTCAGTGAGCATTTAAATGGTTAAACAATCGATTAACCTGGTAGTATTCATTTAAAATTTTGGTAAGCCTGTTTGGTACACGTTTAAACGATCAAGGTGAACTTACCTCAAACGACAAGTCGTTTCAGTGAGCGTTTAAACAGTTAAACAATCGATTAACTTGGTCGTATTCGTTTAAAATTTTGGTAAGCCCGTTTGATACACGTTTAAATGATCAAGGTGAACTTAAAATATTTTAACTGTTTGATAAACAGTTTATGAACATTTAATTGTTTAGTAATCGTTTAGTTGTCGTTTAAACGGCACTATGAGTCATCGTGTTATTTGGGATGGGCATTTTTAAAAGTTCACTTTTACGCTTTTTGTTCATTTTTTTTAAAGGAACTAATCAATCAAAGGCTATATAAATTATTTTGTCGGGTCAAGCGGTCATACTTAATATATACAACTTGTTTAATAGAGTGCGCAATAATGATGCTCATGATGGGATCTCATAAGGGAGTCAACATTTAGGGGTCAGAGAGAGAGAAGATGACAAAATCCTTAAGAAAAAAAAACTAAAAATTGCTGGCCAGTCCACTTTTTGAAACTTTTTTTCTCTCTAGTCCACCCTTTTTTTTTAACCGCTAAAAGGCACTTTGAGAATTTTCTTCCTAAAATGCCCTCAACAACATCGTTGCTTCAGATTTGAAGTTTGAATTGATATATAAATGATTTCATGTTGTTAATATAGTCTTCTCTCATGTTTGGGGAACAATTTCCATACATAGAACACGAATTTGATCACAATTTGATCAAATTCGAATTTTTTTGAGTTCATCTCATTTTTCTTTGTTCTTGGGCTGTTTTGGGCACTTTAATCTATGTTTTAAGCTTTGAATTTGTTTAAAATCAATCTCATATTGTTATCCTAACTTAGTACTACATTTGTACACAATTTTTCTACCAAAAAATACTATTTTCGAGATCCAAATGGAGCTTGGAAGTGTGCTGTCCGAAAACCGAGGAAGATGTTCTTGGACTGATTTTGGGGCTTTAATCAATGATTTGAGTTTGAATTTTGTATAATATCAATACCATACTGTTATAGGAAGTCAATACCATGTTTGTATGTAAAATTTCCAACAAAAAAACAACCATTTTGATTGATTTTAATATTATATTAAATTGGGCATCGCGATGCCTTGGTTACTCATCACGATGCCTTGGTTGCTCATCGCGATGATTAACCCACGCGATGCCTTGGATTACTCATCGCGATGCCTTGGGTTACTGATGCGCGCGCATTTTTCTTTCATTAATGGCATAATCGTCTTTTCGCCCCAAAAATGCCTTTTTCCGATTTTAAAAAAAGATGAGTGGACTGGAGCAATTACAAATGTTTAAAAAGGGACCGGCCTGTAATTCACCCTAATTTTATCTTTGTAAATATCCAAAAAAAATAGGCAATGATTGTTATTTACAACCCATAATTTAGATAAATTATTATGTTTTTCATAAGAAATATAAATTAGATATTTTTTATATCATTGTATTTAAATTTTAACATGTTTTACCTCAAAGTAATTATTGAAATTGCTCTACTTAGTAGTCCCCTCCAAGAGTTTCGTTTATATTTCAGTATTTATTCACAAGAACACAAAAAAAGACCTGTGGTGCAAATGATAAGTGTGTTTGACTTTGAATTAAAAGGTTGTGTGTTTAATTCTAATGGTGGTTGTTGTTAGGAATATGCCTGTGAAAACAGCTGATATATATGTTTGCATATTCCAACACAGTGATTTGCTTGTTCCCATTACAACGCATGTTTCACAAGTGGCTAAAAGGGCTGCGTACCGGTTAGTGTGGCAGCTTGATGAATCAATGCATAGGTCATTAGACTAGGAAGTCTTTGTATATATCCGAGTCTTTGTCCTGCCAAAGTGATGACAACTTTCATATGGATTAGCTCTTCATGCGCCAGCAGACATGACCATCAGCAATTTCTCATCAGCAGACATTCCTACCAGCCATGTTTCATCAGCATTCTTTACACCAGCAGTATTATATCGGCAGATCTCAGTATTAGCCAAGCTCTTCATCAGAACAACTGCAGAGAAGCTGATTATTTAAGAGGAACATCGGTCGTTGCTCAAAATGCTACAAGTCAAAATAGATCCGTTACAAGATCTTTCTGACAAACCCAAGATACGTATCGATGTCTGCGCTTTCACTATTACTCAGAAGACATTTCTTCTTTTGTGTATTGGTCCCAGTCTCCAAGGCTTCATTCTATAAAAGACCAAACACAGTGCGCTACATCCCAGGCCTGATTAACAAGTCTCATTCTGCCAGTCTGATTCACGGACCAACTTCAAGACAAAAAGCTTAACGGAAGGTCTTTGCCCAACAGTTCAAATAATGCACTCTGATGCATTAATGATCCAGATCCTCAACGGGCAAAAACTCATCAAAGCTCCAAACGACTACTTCAGCCTATAAAAGAAAACTCTCATTCTAAAAAATATATATATATGAGGAGAAGGTGTTGGTAGTAGATTTCGTTCCTCATTCGTTCAAATCAAAAACCACACCAAAAAGTGAGAAAACACAAGTGTAAGAACAAACAAACACTTTGTGGGAGTAAAAACAGAAATTCCAAAAGGCTAAGAAGCTCTGCTTGATCAAGAAACCTTGTTCTTGATTTGAGTTTTTTCTTCCTTCAAAAGACTCAGTCTCTTTAGTTGCTGCACTTCAAATCTTCAGCAAGAGACCAAGCTTCCTGCAAGTCGTTGAAGACTGATCAAGCTTGAAGATGTCCGATGAAGAAACAGAGCCTAATAATCCATATTGCATTCATATCGGCAGACTTATACTACATTATAAGTGTTGTCGATTGTGCAATGAATTGTCCTCACTTTTGGCCGAGTGCTTAGCACTCAGTTGTTCAAATACTTGTTATTTGAACAACGCCTAATATTCTGTTCTCACAACAAATATATCGAGTTGATACTACAGGAAGATACCTCAATAAATATTGAGTACATCTTCCAATGTATTTTCGATATATTTGATTTCGCTTTCTTAATCTCCCCTTTTTCTTTCCTAAGGAGATTGCTAGGTTAGAGAGTCTAGGTTGATGTACTAAGCATGTTTGTCTTTGAGCAAACCTCTACTGAATTTTAATAATAAATCATATTTTATTATACTCAGCCTTTACTTATCTTTCCTGTAAATTTTTGATATATTTCTTATGCAATCTGGTTATGGAAAGAAATTGATGCATCTAATACAAGATTTTAGTTGGCTGTTATGTTAAACGTGCACACATTTATATACAGTTACTTTAATCTTGTCTGCTATACTTATGCTGCTTATTCTTCCGCTGCTTAAAATCTCTTTTATCAGCTAAGTATAACAATAACTTCCTATCAGCTATCCTCTAAGTAAGCTGATGCACATAAGCTGATTCCACTGTATCGGCTGTGTTGCTTGAACTAGGAAGGTGACCTATTCATGTTAATGACTTCATCCATGTTTCTCATCATAAATTCTAAAATAGGATGAAATCTTTAAATGAAGGTAATATAGGCTATTCACCCCCCCTCTAGCCTATATTCTGAGCACATCACCATGGACCTAACAATTGGTATCAGAGCAAGTACTCTGTGAATTTTATACCAGGCTTAACAACTTGAGAGTTTAGATCCAGTTGCTCAGATTAGATGCATAGTCAAAAAATTTATTTTCAAAATTCTCTCTTCTAAAAGATCTTGTGACTGAGAGACCTGGAAGCTACTTTGAAAATGCTGTTGCAAATCAAAATCAATTTTGTTTTCAAAATGTGTGAGAAAAGATTATTGTGATGACTGTGTGATTACTATAGGAAAATCTTACATGTATCAGAAATATATTTTTCAATTGATATTATGAAGAGAAGTACTATAGTCAAATAGAGTTTGACCTGCTAAGGATAATTTTCACTTTAAAACAATCTTTTTTTTATCCTCTAGCAAATGCGCCATCTTCATATTTGATGGATGATTTAACTTAACATAACTCTGAAAAATTGCCATCTTGATATAAGGCTAATGATTGTCTCAATCTAACACCTTTTCGAGAAAGTTTTTTTTTTTGAAAGCTTAAAGCAATAGGAAGAGCTTCAAAGGTAATTCAAGGGAAATCAGATTTATGTCATCTCTAAAATCACTATGATTATTAGCTCTTGGTCCAAGGACATCGATGATGAAATTGTTCTTCTTCAACGGAAAAGCTTCAGCCTAAAAGATTCACTCAAAGAACTTATGCTCAACATCAGAACAAGTTATTCAACTACTATGAGCAGATATGTTCAAAGGGTATAGTGAGAAAGTAACCCCAGTTACTAACTTCATAATGTCTTGGGTTGCACTTATAAGCTATATTTTGAGTAATTATTCAATTATTGTGCTTATTAAGTCTCACTTGTATTGTTGAATTTCTGGAGCTATCTTTAGCTCGCAAATGTTGCTGATAACTTTTCTATGAGTATTTATAGCAGGAACTCATATAACCAATCTCAAAGATGCAACATTTCTCTCCATCAGCAGACATCAATTCGACCGCTGATTTATGAAGGACTGCTGATCACTCATAACTTTCTTCGTCCTTCACTCACTAAATGTCAAATCAAAATCTACTGAACTACGGCATCAACTTATAAAAGTCTACTAATGAGTCCAAGATGCTGATAATGACCTCCTCTCCAGCATATACAAAACAAGTCAGCAATTGCCTTGTTATATGCTTGTATCCATGTCTGCTGAATTGATCTTTAATATGTTATTAGACATGCTGCATAAATAAAAGTCTCATCATACTATGCTTTTTATGATATATCTATATGCTTGTATGATTTGCTGAATGTAAATGTTTTTCAAAAACTTATCAGCACTTTCCATATTAGCTGATTAAAAATGATTTCAAAACATTTAGTTGGCTGAATTTCCATATCTGCCAACAAACACTTCATAAGTTCAGTTATATGTGCTGACTTATAGGAGTAAAACCTTTAAAGGACTTGTCTTCTTCCCAAGTCCATTAAAGGTGGAGGCACACTTTACGAAGATTGACTACTTCGTTTAAAGTAAAGACTATTCTCAAAAGCTTTTGGAAAATGACAAGTCTGTTTAATAAAACAAAAATACTTTCGCTTTCAAAAATCTTTTTCAAGAATATTGAGAAAGTCGAGACATCACATTTACAGCCTAACTCTGCTAAGGCATGTAAAAAGGACAATTCTACAGTAAATCTCTATTATTACAAGTCCTTTAATCTAGCCTCCGTGAGTATAAGTAGAGATATTTCCTCATCCAAACTCTACTATAAAGAAACTCACAAACTGATTACAGATTATACTAGATGCTAAACATTGATTCAAAATTTTCTCAAAATGTTACTAAGTTCAAATCCTAGAAATCGATCAAGTCAACACTTCAACAACTTGGTATGACTCTTTCATATTCATTAAAAGTTGTTTTGGTTTATTTCTGTTACTCATGATGAGTCGATTTAAAATTCTCAAAGATGCATTCTGAAAATCTAAAATCTTCATAACTGTGAAATTTTTTTTAAACACTTTTAAGACACAGTTATAATATCTGAGAGAAATTTTATTAACTTATTTGTTCCAGAAATCATTCATTATAAATTTTCAATCTTGCGCCTTGAAATTAGTTGATAAAAAAATCTTCTTTTGTCTTGTCTGATAATCTTAAAAGTTTGTTGGCAAAAGATGAATTATATGCTGCAAACCTTTGATCATCAGAACACTTAAGAATGTCTTTAATCAATTATATTAAAAGATAAGATAGAAAGTTATTAATTTATGCTCGCAAAAGTGACTTCACTCCACTTCTAACATTTAGTTATCAAACTTATTGATATTCTAAAATGTTTTCAGATGAATCACTATGAAAACCACTTAGCATATACATGTCCGACCATCGTAACTCTGCATGTATACATGAGCATCTCAAAGAAGATCCCAGATAAGATTTATCAAATGTCCGAAAAGCATCTGATAAATTGTTGTTTCAAACAACTCGTCTGGTCATACGAAAGTATACCGGCCATCACCCCAAAGATGGCGATGCAGATAATTCAGCTCGACTGGATTAGGTAGCTAATTAGGTGTTGATAAGGATGACATGCTGCTAACCACTACCATCCATCCCTGTGCATATCAAAGGGGATTCATGGCCAAAGCAGTACATCTTTGACGGCTATCACCCTACGGTGCTTTCAGAATGACCAGTAGGTGTGAACGTGTTCTTCCTCCCCCCAGAGCTAGAGGAGATCAAAAACGGACACAGCCATCTTGATCCATTCCGAACTCCACGACTAATGACCTCTCATTATGTTCTCTGGAATAGGATATCTTGGATACAACTTTGTAACAAATTTTCTATTAAAAACTGAATCATTGTTTATCTTTATCCTGTAATCTGCAGTTTAGTCAAATTATGTATTGTTCTTGTAATTAGCTGATCCCTAATGAGAAGTTATTCAAAATTATTTGGATTACTGAATACAAGTTCTCCAACTTTCCTTCATGTCTATCTACTTGTCTGAATTCCTCTGATAGCATGAATTGATGTGTTTTAATTGTGTTGATCTAATATACTATTCTTCTTCATTATATTATCTACATTCTTTTGATGACTGAAGAAATTGACCTCAAAGAATCGATCGCACATTTCTTACACAAACTCAGCTGAAACCCCATCAGCAAACCCGTCCTATAAAATCTGCTATTTTGGGTTCTGGTCCATTACTAAAGTTTACCTATATTTTTATTAACCATTCTTGTAACTGCCTTTCTAAATTAGATCATCTCATCCTGGTCGATTTTAAGGTCTGCTGAAAACATTAATAAACTACAGGAATTTAAAGAAAAACTTTTCATATCCATATTCACCTTTTAGAATTGATAAAGTCAGTAGTATATCTGTTATAAATAAAGGTTGTCTGATGTATGAAAGAAAAGACTGATGAAAATTCTATTTTTCAAAAATGAGATAATTCTTATCATAATAGATAAAAATGCATATGTATTTTAAATTAAAAATCTCTAGTGCTTCATAAAACTCAAGACCGTTCTACTTCTTTCAATACAACAATAACTAGTGTTCATCTCAAGACAACTACTTGACACTATATAACTATTGTATTTAAAAGGCAAAGTTAAATGTTTTTCATAATAAATTGGTGAACTTTGTGCAACTTGACCTATCTCAGAAAATAGCAAGAAATTTTAGGATTCATAGGAAGACTGTCATTTCCAAAAACTAGTCTTTCCTCAGGAGTGAATGGCTGATATAACCCCTATTGTATATATTTTATGCCTCACTCTCTTCAGACTTCAAGAACAGGTCAGTATGAAAATACACTTAAGCAGAATCTCTTCTTTGCTAAGGAATGATATGACCTGCTGCAAAGAAAGAAGCTCGGACATCACTCCAGGTATGTTTGCAAAAACTCACTTGTTTGTCTTCTCTCTTCAGACGTTCAACCAGTAGAACTATGTTTCTCATAAAAATATATGTCTTTCTACTATTTTCGTGAACATTTGTCAAAGACACTTAGCTAATGTTCTAAATTTAAATATCTTCTCAAATAGCAATGATTGTCCTATTTATGTGTGGATATATGATATTAAAAATCCATCAATATCTCTTAAAATATTAGTTACACATTTCTCAAGATAAATACCAGACAACCATCTTTGTCAGCTATTCTCACTTCAGCAGATACCCAACACTAACTGCTGATAAAGCCTAAATTCTTGAAGTCCCAACCAATTCTCCACATTTCTATATAAAATTTCAATTGGTATAAGACTTAACCTAAATTCAATGCACTTTGTTCTTCAAAGCTAATCGCTATAAGTATATCCAATCCATTACTCTTCAAATATCTTTCTAACAATTGGTTTCCAACAATTGGTATCTGACAAATCTCTATAAGGAAGATACTGTTACAATTCTCAAAACGGCTGATAGCTCAAAACAAAACATTAAAAAACTTCAACTTAGCCGGTATAACCATTCTTGTCCCTTCTTGTGTAAGTCAATCCTTTTGACTAAAATATTACTTTAATCCTCTCAAACGATCAATGACTACCTATGTCATAGCTATACTTACTCTGCACATCTACTTAATCATTAATTACAATACATCATTGCTATGGCATTAAATACACTCTTTTTCTTAAGCCGCCATTATGTCTTATCAAATTCCTTCACCCTAGGATTTGACACCAGACTCCTTACCCTAGGAATCTCTTCATATTCTCAAAATCCTTCAGAAGATTGGTATTCGTCTCTTTAAAACCTCTCCTAAATCTTCATCTTCCACAATCTACATTGATTCTCTTCCATTTTATGCTCATCTTCAAAATGTGTAACACAAACTCCTTAATACCCGCACGTCGTCCCATCTCTCACAACGGATGGCTAACTCTTGTGATGAACATTCTAGCACCACAGCCTCAAACGATTCGAAGACCTCGTCGAATCAGTAGTCGGATAAGGAATTGTCTGCAAGACCCCAGGAATGATGTGTCAAACTTCATCCCCTGGATTCCCTCAAGAAATCTCGCATCAACTACAGAGCCTGACACTCTCTCTGCTCCCACCTCAAATATCTCTCCTATTTCCTCAAATGCTAAACTCGAGCAATCTCAGATTCAGGAGGAGCGTCAGATCGCAAGTGCAAACTCTGTTCAAAACCCAGCAGTTAACATTTCCACCAATTAGGACAGTAGACCTACTTCCCTAAATCTACTTTGTTAAGAAATCTTGCATGTATATTGTTTTGCTGATGAAACCTCTCTGATATCACCTTGATATCCTTGTAATATAATCTTGTTGCGTTTCATCATTATAACTGATCTTTTCTGCTTTAATTATTCCTACTTATCTTAACTTGTATCACTTCATAATCTTCTATGCTTGCCATCAATATTCATAATGTATGTGCATACTTTTGCTTATGACCTTTAATATGTATATTTCATACATTCTGGGTCTTATATATAAAGGAAACAATATTCTGGACTTAACAATTGTCCTATACATTAAAGAAGAAAAATGTTCTATATATCATTCTTAGATGTATGTCTCGTACATTCTATCAATTTTGACATATTTCTCAACAACATTGTCCTATCAAAAGAAAAGAGTACTGTATATTTTCAGGAGAAGAGTACACTCCAACGTATATTTCTTATAACATCATGAGAAGATACATTATAGAGTAATATAGATGCTCATATTCATAACACGTAATTTACATATCAACTCCCACACTTGTACATATTTCTTAACACATGACAACTCCACATTTATGATACTGAAAAGACATATGCATTAATGTCTTAAAACTATTTAACTCATGATAAGCACTATTCCTAAAACTCTCTGGTCCGTTCCTTAAGACATCTAAATTAACCATTCAGGAGGAGAAATATACATTTCGACATCTACAACATCAATATCTTTCTCTTCTGATTGTATACTTTAACACATCTTTTTCTTACAACATTAAAGGAGCAGAGTTTCATAATTCCACAAGTTTAAATGCTTTCATTAAACTCATTTGATTACAACAAAAGCAACATCTCTGCATCTCTATCAAAGTTGCTCTTCAAAGCTCACTCGTGTAAAAATTTCTTTACAGATAACAGGACAAAAATACTCTAGTCACATTTTGCATGTATAATTAACATGTATACCTTATACATCATAGTCATATACCATATTTGTATACTTATGTACTTAAGGAGGAATACGTTCAGTTTTCGTTTATGACCATTCAGGTGAAGAGTTTACACATACATGACATATACATGTAAGGTTAAGGAGGAGAGTTCATCCTAACTGCACGTCATAACTGCAAGTCATACCTTATGAGTTGACCTATTAAGTCTTTGTGACTTGTCCTATTACATTTACTCTCTTGTAAAATCTCTTTACAAGCCATGGAACAAAATTCCTCACTTTACAACTTGCATGCATACCTTACTTCCTACATTTGATATATACATATCTTATGCATAATGGCTGTGCACCATAACTTATTCGCAGACTCATGTTCTTGAGGAGACGAGTCATTCTTATACTAAAAATGGTTCAAAATACAGGAAGAAAGTTACTTTTCTAAATGTCTTGTTACATCAAAAGTTTTACTTTGTCCCACAACGACATTCTGAAATGTATACCTTATACATACCGAATGAAAGTCATTTTGACTAGTGACACTTTGATAAATGCTATTTTGCAGTATAAATTCTTTTCTAAATATGTGTCTAAAAATTATATATCTCATACACTCAAATGGAGGAGAGTTAAATAATCCTAACTCTTGCTTGTGCCCATTAAGGAGGAGAGTTTATACAAAATTGACATATACACATTTTTAAGGAGGAGAGTTTATAAGTTTACATAAATTTTTAAGGAGGAGAGTTTACATAAATTTTTAAGGAGGAGAGTTTACATAAATTTTACATAAATTTTTAAGGAGGAGAGTTTACATAAATTTTTAAGGAGGAGAGTTTATATAAAAAATTAGTTTTTACATAATTGACATATACACATTTTTAAGGAGGAGAGTTTATACAAAATTAACATGTACACATTTCTATACGGTCAACATAAACTAATCAAGTTGTCCGATCAACTGGAAAAACATATTTATGGCATACTCATCAATTATATCTCATAATTACCTAAAAATATGTTTAAATATTGCTTCGTATTTGTACTTTCATTTATTGAGTCTGTAAATTCGTAGCAATAAATGACTATACATACGCTATCGCTTGTAAGTTCAACCTAGGGTATGTCTTGATATAAAATAATCATTCATTAGAAGACATGTTATTACTAAGGATTGAACATCTGCTTTAAAGAGCCATATGTATATGTCAATTGTAGTAATGACCCCAAGCAAATAGGAGGAGATTGTTAGGAATATACCTGTGAAAACAGCTGATATATATGTTTGCATATTCCAACACAGTGATTTGCTTGTTCCCATTACAACGCATGTTTCACAAGTGGCTAAAAGGGCTGCGTACCGGTTAGTGTGGTAGCTTGATGAAACAATGCATAGGTCATTAGACTAGGAAGTCTTTGTACATATGCGAGTCTTTGTCCTGCCAAAGTGATGAAAACTTTCATATGGATTAGCTCTTCATGCGCCAGCGGACATGACCATCAGCAATGTCTCATTAGCAGACATTCCTACCAGCCATGTTTCATCAGCATTCTTTACACTAGTAGTATTATATCGGTAGATCTCTGTATCAGCCAAGCTCTTCATCAGAACAACTGCAGAGAAGCTGATTATTCAAGAGGAACATCGGTCGTTGCTCAAAACGCTACAAGTCAAAATAGATCCGTTACAAGATCTTTCTGACAAGCCCAAGATACGCATCGATGTCTGCACTTTCACTATTACTCAGAAGACATTTCCTCTTTTGTGTATTGGTCCCATTCTCCAAGGCTTCATTCTATAAAAGACCAAACACAGTGCGCTACATCCCAGGCCTGATTGACAAGTCTTATTCTGCCAGTCTGATTCACGGACCAACTTCAAGACAAAAAGCTTAACGGAAGGTCTTTGCCCAACAGTTCAAGAATGCACTCTGATGCATTAATGTTCCAGATCCTCAACGGGCAAAAACTCATCAAAGTTCCAAACGACTACTTCAGCCTATAAAGAAGACTCTCATTCTAAAAATATATATATATATATATATATATATATGAGGAAAAGGTGTTGGTGGTAGATTTCGTTCCTCATTCGTTCAAATCAAAAACCACACCAAAAAGTGAGAAAACACAAGTGTAAGAACAAACAAACACTTTGTGGGAGAGAAAACAGAAATTCCAAAAGGCTAAGAAGCTTTGCTTGATCAAGAAACCTTGTTCTTGATTTGAGTTCTTTCTTCCTTCGAAAGACTCAGTCTCTTTAGTTGTTGCACTTCAAATCTTCAGCAAGAGACCAAGCTTCCTGCAAGTCGTTGAAGACTGATCAAGCTTGAAGATGTCCGATGAAGAAACAGAGCCTAATAATCCATATTGCATTCATATCGGCAGACTTATACTACATTATAAGTGTTGTCGATTGTGCAATGAATTGTCCTCACTTTTGGCCGAGTGCTTAGCACTCAGTTGTTCAAATACTTGTTATTTGAACAACGCCTAATATTCTGTTCTCACAACAAATATATCAAGTTGATACTACAGGAAGATACCTCAATAAATATTGAGTACATCTTCCAATGTATTTTCGATATATTTGATTTCGCTTTCTTAATCTCTCCTTTTTCTTTCCTAAGGAGATTGCTAGGTTAGAGAGTCTAGGTTGATGTACTAAGCATGTTTGTCTTTGAGCAAACCTCTACTGAATTTTAATAATAAATCATATTTTATTATACTCAGCCTTTACTTATCTTTCCTGTAAATTTTTGATATATTTCTTATGTAATCTGGTTAAGGAAAGAAATTGATGCATCTAATACAAGATTTTAATTGGCTGTTATGTTAAACTTGCACACATTTATATACTGTTACTTTAATCTTGTCTGCTATACTTATGCTGCTTATTCTTCCGCTGCTTAAAATCTCTTTTATCAGCTAAGTATAACAATAACTTCCTATCAGTTATCCTCCAAGTAAGCTGATGCACATAAGCTGATTCCACTGTATCGGTTGTTTTGCTTGAACTAGGAAGGTGACCTATTCATGTTAATGACTTCATCCATGTTTCTCATTATAAATTCTAAAATGGGATGAAATCTTTAAATGAAGGTAATATAGGCTATTCACCCCCCCTCTAGCCTATATTCTGAGCACATCACCATAGACCTAACAGTTGTTTTACATATGTCTTAAACTTTTTATGGCATAATTAACATTACATGGGCCGCGGGGCAGCCCTTAAACCTAGCTAACCGGCCGTAGGTTAAACGGTTCGGGCAAAAAAAACTCTGATTTTAAACGAGCAAAAAAAATAGAACCCTAACCCTATTTTTTCGGGATTAAACGGTTGTGACCCTTTTAACATCTCTAGTCGGTGTGTGTATTTTTGTTTGACTTCGTGTGTGTATTTTTGTTTGACTTCGTGTGTGTGTGTGTGTGTGTGTGCATGTGGTTGTGTGGGTTATATTTTGTTCATAATAATAATAATATTTGTTTATAATAATAATAATAATAATAATAATAATAATAATAATAACAACAATAATTATTATTTATAATAATAATATAAATAATAATTGTTTATAATAATAATAATAATAATAAACCTTAAAATTCATAGTTAATTCATAAGAACTCGAATTTAAGTGATTCTTAAGCCTATTTTGGTATTTGTCAATGTACTTTTGGATAGATATGGTTATAACGATTATAAGGTTTGGAAAATTTTAATTAGTTTTTGTACGATACTTGACTTATATCACACTTTAATCGAGTAAAATTAATGAAATACTTAGACGTATAAAGCTAAATGCTTTCTTACATAATAACTAGTGGTGTACGTTGTGAAATTAGATTCGAGCAAGCGCGTGTAACGGTCCTTATTTGTGTACAAATTTTCGTTCCTTCGATAAACATATATATCGAGGTAAGGAATTATACATCGTTTAGGTCATTTGAACTCTTATTCTAAATTTTTAGGCTTCAATTATATTTTCTTTTATACCACGTTATGCCCAACCTTAAGTCGATAGTTGCTTTGATTCTGTCGAGCATGTTCTGTTCTTATTCTATATAGATTGATATTTTGCAAACCTTTTGTATTCGTTTTATATCACATGAGATATTTTTATCAAATTTGAAATGATTGAACCGCCTTCATTGCATAATTGAGTTAATCTAATATTTTGACAAATCCTACTTTGATCACTAAAGCAAATAACCTGTTACAGGGGTAACTATCGAGCTTTTATGAACCTTTACACCACCTGGTCGGTGGTGGGTAATCCGGATATACCACTTATTGAACTATTAAATTATCGAACTCTTCGGAGCCACTCTTTTATTAAGGTCATAAAACCACTTATGTGGTCATGGTATCTGCAAGTTGGTTGTTGCTTCCAACCGGTATGGAATGGTTGGCGGCCGCTAGACCTCTTGTAATCATTTTGTATGTCTGCGTCCTTTATTTGAAATTCTTGTTTATTCTTATGATATTATGAAATGTGAATATTGATTCTATGACATCGTTTATTGAAAATATATATGAATCTTTGACTTTTTTCGAGTTAACTCCTCTTTAAAAATTGGAGGGGTTGTATATAAATTTATTGAACATTGTCCGCTTATCCTTTTTTAATCTTTTCTTTCATGTTAAAAGTAAGTTGGATTCTCGAATAGACATCGTGAATGACGACCCAAGAATTTGATCGTTATTTTGATTCCTTGTAATTTACTTATTTTGGAATGAATGAATAAGTCCTATGTTTAGTATTGGGAGTTGAGGATTCCAAATTGTTTTGGGAATGGTATTAGACAGCTAAGAGATTTTTTATTTTTATTTTATGGAGCTATTGAATTACATTTAGATCCTATTTGGTGTAGCGTTTTCAAAATGCAGATTATTTAAAACGCGATTTTTTTCTTTTTGTCAAAACGAAGATTTTTATTCTCTACTGCATTTTAAAATCTGCATTTTGAGAAAAAGTTAGGAATTTCAGCATTTTAAAACGCAGTTACGTTTTGAATACGCAGCTTTTTCTAACGGAGCATTGAAACACTGAGTTAAGGAATAAGTTACGTTTTAACCCTGCATTTTGATTAAAACGCATGAACAAACGGATTTTTAATAAAATTTTGGCAAATTATATAATTTTAGCATTAAAAATTGTGACGTGACTAAATTATAGAACCACAATTTGGGGACCAAGTTTGGGGCCTTACAATAAGTCCGCCCGCGGGGTAGAATTGCTTTATACCTCTTAGAGCAGGAACAACAACTTTGGGAAGCTTAGGAGCTTATGCTCACTTTTTGGTATTTTATACCCAAAATACCCTTATGCTCCCCACTATACTCCCCAAATAAATTAACCCTCCCAACAATGCACAAACTCCAATACTCTTACATACCCCACCATCTTTACCCTACCATCTTTATTTTCATTAAATTAACATTTTTACATTTATTTATATTAAACAATAAGTTTGTAAATGCCATTTTAATTAGATATTTGCTAAATAAATATTTTTGAAATCATATTAATAATAATTAATAATATTTTCGAAATTAAATTTAATGTAATAACTTTTCAGCTTTTTTAACAGTCATTCTTAAAATATTAATATTTAAATTAACATTAATTTTAAAAAACTTAATGTTAAAAATGTAAAGAGAGAAAAGAGAGGAAAATTGAAAAAAAATAAATTTGAAGAGAGAGAGAAGAGAAGAAAATGGAGAAAATCTTCAAAAATTTGTAGAAAATTGATCTGGTGTCCAAATGAAGTAAACCAAGTCTGTATTTATAGGTAAAAATGTGAACTTTAATTCAGTGAAAAAAAAAAAGAAGCTTTTTTGTGGTCAAAATTTGATTAAAACCGGACAGGGAGGTTTTTTTTTTGGCCACTCATAGCCTGCCATGTGTAAAACATGGCAGGAGCTCTTTCTCATGTGTTGTCCCCCTTTTTGATGTGAAACGGTGACGCTTGAATTGCCAGAGCTATAAAACGGTGCCGTGTAAACTTTGGATCCCAAGTAAAGCTCCCGGATGATACGGGAGCAATATTTGCTCCCCAAAAATTTTCTCTCACCTCCAACTAGATATTTGCTCCCGGATGATACCTTATTGGAGGAGCTTTGGGGAGCTTAAAATCCATAAGCTCCCTTGTTGTTCCTGCTCTTAGGTGTGTCATAATTCCAAGTTTGAAGTCTTGGCCTAACCGATCTTCTCCTAAGTAAGAAATAAAAGACCCTCAGCACATGGGATTTATGAGAATAGCTCTACCATCTTCATCTTTATTAACCAACTAAAATACTTAAAGCTCGTTTGGTGTAATGTTTATAAAACACAGTATTTTAAAAACGAAGCGTTTTAAAAAATGCAGGTCTTTTCTTATAAATGCGTTTTAGATATCACTTCAATTCGCATTTTTTTTTCCCTGTAGCGTTTTGGAAAAAAGCTAGGAATTTCAGCGTTTTAAAACGCAGCTGCATTTTGAAAACGCTATTTTTTTCTGCCGCAGCATTGAAACACAATTTTTACAAATAAACTATATTTTATTTCAACATTTTGGTCAAAACGTACTATCAAACGAGCTTTTAAATGTGAACTATCTTACAGCAAATACATTTACACGAAAGGGAACTGGATCCGTCCAAAGGTAAACTCCCACTTCGACTTTTGCTTTTCTATTTGTCTCTTTCCCGGGGCAGGGTGAAATCTAATTGTGGAAGTCTTGCCCGTAGGAGTAGTTTGTATTCCGGGAGAGATTTCTGTGTTTAGGTTACAGATCTCGAGGGATTACTTATCTTTTTTTTCCGTCTTATCTACTCACTCTGTTCTAGCTAAGGAGTTCTTTTTTTTTTTTTTTAAACTCAATATGTGACTAAATCAAATTAAAATTTTACATACTTTATTTATGTTTTAAGAAATAAAATTTCATTAATTAAAAACTACATTAACAATACTATAGATTACAACTTTCATAACTTTGTAAAAACAAATAAATGTATGTAAATTATTGGTCAAATTTTAACTAAGTTGACCCAAAAAAAATTAAAAGTAAACACTTTGACTAGAACGGAGGGAAGGGAGTATATGCTTAACACCTTCCAGTCTGAACATATAAGTTTGAATTGCTTATTCAAATTTTATTCCTTTCCCATAAGGGTATGGCACACTGTGGAGAAGGTATGGCACTTGCTCGTGTCTAAACGTGCAACTCTCATTCTTTTGATCTTATTGTTTAGATTTTGTAGTGAGCCCTCTCATTAACCGAATTAACGTTCAAAGGAATTTAAGAGTAGAGCTGTCAATACGGGTTGAACCCGTCGAGCTAGTCTAATCCGTCATCAAAATGGGTTGGATTGGGTTGAAAATTTTTGATCCCACCTAGGAGGAGGGTCAAATGGGTTAAATATGTGCAAGTTGAAGCGGGTTGGGCTGGGTTAGGCTAATCGGCCAAATTGCTTGACTATATAAATTTAGTTTGACTCTTTAATTTTTAAGAAGTGTAGTTATATTCCCTTAATTTTTTTGGCTTTAATTTGTTAGATTCTTTCTTGACCTTTTGTTTGATTTTTTATTTCATTAATTAGAAATTAAAAATAGTTGTGATATATATATATATATATATATATTTTTACTTTAATTTGTTAGACATTAAATTTATTTAAGAAATTTTTTTTTGTGGTTGGCCTGCCCCAACCCGTAGCTCATAGCGGGTTGGGTTGAGTTGAGATATTTCAACCCACTCATTTGGGGGGTCAGCCCAACCCAACCTGCGTAATAGCTGATTGTGGCAAGTTGTGGGTGAGCCCAACCCGTTGGCCCGTTTTGACAGCTCTATTTAAGAGCCAGTTCAAGACCAACAATCATTAGAACCCAACACACCAGGGAAGAGATTTCATGATCAAATACTACATGGAGAGGGGGTGGAGAGAGGGAATAAGGAGACTACATGAGGGAGAAGGCGGGGATGGACAACATATTGGAGAAGAAAAACATCACAACTGTGGAAAAGTGAGCAGTCAAGACAGCAATGCAGAAAGATTGAAGAAAGAAGGAGAGTGGATGAGAAAGGGGAAGAAGTAATCACAACCTACGTTTGAAAACTTAACTCCGTGGATGGATAACAAGCGACTATGGATATTTCGCAGGAGAAGGTCCATATCTCTTCTTTTTCACCGGGGAAAGCTATCAAGAAGGAAGGTAGGTCTCTATATATCAAGAAGAGAGAGCGGTCGGTGGATATCGAAGCTTCTTGACCGGAAGGTCTAATTCACCTTAAATGCTCTCTCTCCTTTTGGGATTTGATCACAATAGAGAATCTGTGTGGTCATTTCTTTCGCTGATGAGAAGCTTCTTTCCGTTTTTTTCTGCTATCAATGAAACCGAAAGAAAGACAAAAAAAAAAAAAACCAGTGTTATGGCGTATGTACGAGAAACATGGGAAATTGTAGATACTTTTATTCCAAAATAAAAAGAAGCAAGAAAGGTTTGGTTTTTTGATGTGTAAGATTTAAAAAGAAGATAAGTGCAGATCATCTCGCAGTGAGGCAATCAGATAGGGCTTGGGTGGAGGTGTTTCAATTAGCAGTGAATATCATGGGATTTAGAAGGGAAAAAAAGGAGGACAACAAAAGGGAAGACAGACATACAGAGAAGGGGAATGGTGCTGGAAATAATAAAGGGGAGGAACAAGGATCAAAGAAAGGAAGTGATGAAGAGAAGAATAAGGAATGGAAGAGGAAAGGCATGGAGTGTCAAGCAATTGTTAACAAGGACTTATGTGAAGAGCTGAAATGGAGTGTGTGAGTTTTTACGGAGCATCCGTATAACTTAGGTGTGTTGGAGGAAGAACTGGCTTGGTATAGAATGTCGGAGTTGTATCTACAACCACTGAGCAGTTGGTCGTTAATTCTCATGTTTAATGAGGAGGAGCTTTATATGGAATTGATTTTGGAGAAGAACGGAGGGTGGTTAGTTGATACTCCCTCCGTTCCACTCAAAGGGTCCACATTTAAAAAGTCTATAATAATAAAAGGATATATAAGCACCATTGGAGTTGTTCATAATTACAATAATGTTTTTTGCATACCAAGATGTTTATAGCATATGTAGATGGTAAAGTGGAAAGATTTATAGAGATTGTAGGCATAATTTTTTAAAGTGGACCCTTTACGTGAACTCTTTGCCTGGAACGGAGGGAGTATATTTTACTGGATTGAGAAATGGAATGTGTTGGAAGATTTGTATTTGAGGGCAGTATGGCTGAACATCAAAGCCCTTTCAATTCGGCACAATTTTGGTCCGAAGGTACATTCAGGAATATTGCGCGCATATGGGGAAGCGTGATCACAATTGACGAAGACACGATTGATGGGTCTCACACTCATGGGTATCTGAAAAACACACACTATCATAATAGAGTCAATATTTTCTTAGTCTCTGTGTCGGGTCAACACACTCTTTCGGTGGAGGCACAGATATATGAAATGAGAAATGGTCGGGTCAACAATTTTTTATCCCAATAGTGTGGTGTTCGCATGGTTCTACAAATATAGATAAGCTTTATAAGGAAATAGTTGTGGGATTTAAGGAAAAAGAAAAAGGTAAGAATCAAAAGTAAAATTAAGGAACAAGCATAAAAAATCAAAGGAGAAAGTTGAGGAAAATCATCAGGAAGGTAGATACGGAATGAAAAGTAAAGAAGAGACAACAAATTGGAAAGAGATTTCAGTGAAGTTTTTCAATCAAAGGAAAATCTAGAAGAAAGTAGATCAGACTATGATGAAGCGGAAGAATTGTGAAGATTTGGGAAATGGATAGGAGTCAGTATCGGAGAGGAGGATCAAGAAGCAATTGCTAAACAGGTAATTGAAGAGGTGCTGAAAAGAAGTAGTAGTCGAATTGTAGAAAAAGCTCGGCGACCACATGCAAAATCGAAGGAAAGCAACGAAGAGTCAGTGAAGGCAGCAATGTTATGCAGCTTGTGTTTTGGATTTCTGTGGTAGGGATGATTAAGAAGAGTAGTCAGGGAGGTAACTTTTGAGTTTTGAGATGGTGATTTGTAGAGCTAAGCATTTGTCCAAAGTCATTATAGCTAGGGAAATCGATGTATTGAAGCTCAATAAACGAATTGGGTAGAAAGGAGTAGTATCCTGCCAATATCGAGCACCAATTCAGTCATTGCTACTGTTAGTAGATTGCAGTGGCACCAGCATGGGTGTGGGTGTTTTGTGGTTCTTTTCAGCATCGTACAGTTTGCTGGTTTTATGGCTGATGGTTCTGTTTGTTTCACTGTCGAATGGCGTCTTTGAGGGTCTCTTGGAGTGGAGTAGGATGATTTTTGGATGCTAGGCAGTAGCGAGTTTTTTCCTCGAGGCAGCGGCAATGGGCTTGTAAGTGAGCAGCTGTTTCATTTTAGGAGTTAGAGTTGGCATATTTTTGTCTTTGGGTGTTTGGGTGATCTGGGGTGTCCTGGCGGGGTTTAGAGTAAGAGGAATTTGGAACCTTTAGAGTTGAGCATAGGATATGAGTTGGTAGAGTCCATGGTCAAACTTTGGCCACACCACAAAGTTGGTTAAGCCAATGATTAGGATCAGCAAACATTGTCTTTGGATTTAAACTATATAGTTCTAGTAATCTCAATCAATGATCAGCTATGAAATTAGGAAATTCAGGAACCTCAACTCCAGATGTTCCGGATCTACATAAGAGTCATGAGTTTAGTGGTAGACCCTCTATTAAATCCCATTGCACAAGAGAAGCCACCAAACAGATATAGTAACTCGATACCTTGAAGCTAAACCGATGCCAACATGAAGGCCCCAAGTAGACTTGGCTATCACAAAAAATGTAGACTTGGCTATCACAGCCACAGGAATGAAAAAATCCATCAACAACAAGACGAGTTGCACTTCAACTGCATATAAATTACTCATATTTTCCCATTTCCAGCTATAAGGACCGTAAATTCATGGTTAAGCCAGCTAGCCTTTGGAAAAAGAGAAGGAAAACCAGACAAACCTAACAAAGAAAGAGCATTTTGATACTAGGCAAACAATTGCCTATACTATTTCTTCACTAAACAAGATGGCAAGACAAACAATTTGATGCCATTTGTTTGTTTGATTGATTGAACATGCCAAAGAAACAAATCTCCAAAACCATTGATTCATCAGGTATTAAACTGGGTTCTCCTTCATAACTGACCTACTTGATCTCCTTTGGAACCACATTGGGAACAAAATCCCAAAGCTAAACCATAAGTGTGATTTTCTTGTTGAATCAATTTAGCTTTCATCTTCATGGTCATTGTGCAGCGAGCTTTCCTAGAAAGGCCTTTTCCTAATAGGACTATCACAAACACAAGCACTGCACTAGACAACAAGAATAACAGTAGTTCCAGCATTTTGAAAAGAAAAAGGAAAACTGAAGTGAAATACAGATAGAGAGCGAAACAGAAAAGTTCCTAATCGAGCAAGTTGGGTACTACAATTTTTAATTTGCTAATCAACGAAAAATCTTTGGTTCTCTTTAACCAGTGAAAAGTGAAACGGGTTTGCTTTCATAATGTTTCATATGCATCGCAAACACTTGCAACTGTTCCTTTTCAATTGTGTCTAATTCATCTATCTTTTGACAAAATAACACTTCAATTTTCTGTGAGTCCTACCAGAGTGTTGAAACAAGAACACCGACCGCTGACATTTTCTGTAAAATACAAAATTAAAATAACTCTTTAAGATGGGGAATCGATAAATGCAGTACATTATCACAATTGGTTTCCACACTTGACTAAACATGATATATTGAGGATGAAATGTTTTAAGAGAAGGTTGAAGTCTGAATATCTCAATTTGAATGCTTATTCAAATTTTATTTTTCTTGCCCAAGCACAAGCACTTGAACAGTTCCACTGCATATTAAAGACAAAGATTCATATGTTCCCATTCTGGTAGAAGGGTTATCAATTCATGCAGATTCAAACTAAACTAATCTTTAGAAAGGAAAATAAAACTCAACGAAACAAACCCAATTTTTGCATT
The DNA here is from genome assembly GCA_016624345.1 of Platycodon grandiflorus. NCBI lineage: Eukaryota > Viridiplantae > Streptophyta > Magnoliopsida > Asterales > Campanulaceae > Platycodon > Platycodon grandiflorus. Next base: position 68,834,958 of record CM028361.1, read on the forward strand.
GAAGTGCGGATCGGATTCTGTTTCATAATCTCACTTGCAGCTTCCCACAAAATTGTGGTCTCCCCATCAGCACTACGAACTAAATCGCCTTCACCTTTACCATCACCATCACCATCACCATCACCATCACCGTAAACTGCTTTTGAAACTGCAAACTTTACCCCCTTCATCACACATTGAGAATTCGGGAGTTGCAACACTGGCACATACCAAAACTGCCATTTCAGTTGATACACATTAGTTTCCACCAGCTCATCTTTGCTCGCCACTATCTTTCCTAGACCTTCCGAGTCGGTTATCACCAACTTTTGAATCATAACATCCTTGTCAAACAATGACACCCTCAAAGGAAACCATTTCGCACATGTATTCATATGGAAATACCTTGCAAAGAACTCGAACGAGTCCATTTCCTTCCAACATAATTCTTGTTTCACATAGTTGTTGTCGCCGCCGCCCTCGCCGCAGTCCTCCTCCTCCTCTCCTTCTTTCTTCATGGTACTAAAGCCTTCCACAGATAAAATTAAAAACTGGGTCGAGATTATGGAGTTTTTGAATTCAACTTCCCAGATAGAAAAACGATTTTCAGGGTCGGAAAGGGGGAGATGGAGGTGGAGAGTATCTATGCCGCGAAACTGTTTGATGAAACGCCTAAATGAAATGGCACTAGGGTCGGTTAGTTGCTGTACGGTGACGAAGCGAGTGTGGGGAACTAGAGAAGCAAATCGCTTGGAGACCAAAGAGCAATTGGAAAGGTATTTGGCTTCTGAGACTATGTCGAATATAAAATTGAGAGTCTCGTCTGGTAATCGATTTATATGATCTTCCATTACTTCAGCTTCGTTTGCATGCTTCATCTTGCAAAACACACACTCACACACTAACCTAGAAGAAAAGGCTGAAGTGAACGAAACCGTATTGAAACGTCAATACTTATACTAGACCAACGATAGAAAAAGTAAAAACTAAAAAAAAAAAGTTAAAATAAAAAAATCACGAACGACAGAAAAAATAAATCACAAAAGACAAACGAAACCAACATCGACCAAATCATCTTTAACTCTCGATTGGTACACAAAAATAAAATTAATTTCATCGATTCTAGTAATGAGATATACAGAGAGATTCACAGAAATAGATAAAAAGATGATTGTTAAAAAGTACTCCGTCCGTTCCACCAAAGAGTTCACATTTGAAAAGTCTAATTATTAAGTGATATATTAATGTTGTTCGATTTGGTCATAATTACAAAAATAATTAAACACAACCAATATGATTACAATACAAGTGGAGGGTAAATGTGAAAGATTATTAAAATTGTAAGCATAATATTTTGAAAGTGAACTTTTTAAGGGAAATAATATCTCAAAATAGTATAGTGGACTCTTTACGTGGAACGGAGGGAGTATTTGGTAATTTAAAGAATGTGATTATTAATGTAATAAAAATTTCTATTATATTGTTTGGTAAGAAACAAAACAACTTGGAATGTAAAGATAAAATTGAGGTAATTGACAATATTACCTTAATGTAGACAAGTACTTGTTAATGACTTCTATGATAAAAATTAGACATTAACGTTATTCTACTCCACAAAATAACAAGTTATTCGCTCTTTTTCAATTTTGGTGAAAAATTTTAAATTATCCAACATCAATAAAGTAAGAAAAATTTATTAAATTAATTTTTAACAAAAAAAAAACTAATGTTATAATCAAACATGTTCAAATAAAAATAGCTTAAACATTTGAAACAAAAGAAACAAATACTTGACCTAATAAAAAGAGGCGAAAAACAGTGACGACAACGAGGAGTAAAAAGAAACTGTCATAAAGTAGTTGAAATTAAATGCAATTATATATATAAAGCAAATATTTAACCTAATATCACCTCCTCCATCAGGATTGTGATTCCTTAAATTTTCGTAATCAATTCCAAGATTTTAATAATTCATTCCGATTCCAAATATAAGAGTTTCTCCAATGCAATCATCTATCTAGTAAAAAAAGTAAGACACATAAGAAAGATAGATTTTACAAAAAAAAAAAAAAAAAAAACCTCTTCAATTCAAATCTCTTATGCTGAGGTGGAGATGATGTGATTCTCTACTTCTAGAGGGTCACCTAAATCATATCTTTTCATACACGTCATTTACAGTCATTTTTCTTTTAATTTAGACCATCAGTTACGGTATGGAGTAATTTTTAGTTTTTATTTTTTGTAATTAATTATAAAAAACGGTCACGACTGAAAAAATATTCTAAAAGGAGTCTTGCATTGGACCACCTTTAGAAAGAGGACTCTCTATCTTTTAATTTTTTTGCTACATATGAAAGAGGTCTTCTTGTTTAAGTATGTCACATAGGAAAAATTAGATGATAGCATTGAAGATGCTCTAATTCTTACACCACTAAACGTTATTAATTAATTCCATAGAATCAATTCCGCAAAATTAATTTCATTTTTGTGTATCAATCGAAGTCTTAAAGTACTAGCATAATCTATGCAATCGTTTTTTGTACAGAAATCTTCGTAAAGATACTTTTAAATCTTTACAAAATCTATTAAAAACTAATAAAACAAAAGTCAAAGCGCATTAAAACTTTTTCGCCTAATCTCCTACCCTTCTTAAGCTGTCCTATTTATTGTCTCTTTTAGTCATTTCCTCCTTAATTATAAGCTGTCTCATTTACAGTCTGTTGCAGAAACGACATCGAGACTTTAATATCTCTCTATCTCTATATCTATCTCTATCTCTATCTATCCCCCTTTCATAACTGATAATATCTCTCTCTATTGCTATCTCGATCTATCCTCTTCAAAACTGTTTAGCCATGAATTTCTTTACCCGGATTTGAGCCAAATGGGTGAAATTTTTGAAGACGATACAGATAAAAGAATAAAATTTACTGATAAAAAGAGTTACAGATTAAAATAGTAAAAGTAAGAGTCAAAACAGTGATTAAAAAAAATTTAATGATAAAAAAAAGACTCTACCAATTTAGGATAACGTTTTATATATTTAACCAAGAATGAAAAAAAGTTAATTGAAAAAGACTATCGTTAAGAATCTTACTAATCTTTATTTTGATATAGGGATAATGACATTACAATTCTCTTGACTATGGTCGATTCCACCATTAGTCCCTTAACAAAAAAATTTACCATCAAAGTCCCAAGAGATTAAAAAACGTCACACGGTTAGTCCTTTTGATGGAAGTCATTAGAAAAAATCCGTTAAGTCAATCACGTGTCTCATTCATGTGCAATTAGTTAAGGGTATAAATGGAATTTCAGTGCCACCCTTCTGTTGAAATCTGTTAAGAGCTCTAGCTCAACTGGTAGTGCTCACTTCTCTTAACTGAGAGGTCAGATGTTCAAGTCTCACCCGAGACACCCTGGTACTTAAAAAGGTCAGGTGTTCGAGCCTCACTAGAGGCACCGTTGCTGTTCAAATCATACTAAAGACCCATTTAGTACTGGTCACTTCTCCTAACAGAGAGCTCGAATGCTCAAGCCCTACACCAGAGCCACCCTAGTACTTTACTACTCTCAACGGAAAGGTCGGGTGTTCAAACAATTTGTTTTAGTCACATTGTTAGTCCTTCCCATGATTTACTTAAAACCATTCTAAGTATTTTGAAATCACTTTGCTCAGTCAAACCATCTATATATATATATAATGACAGATGCATATTAGGCTGCTAAATAAAGCAGTTTCCCGCCTAAAACAAATTGCTAAAAATAGAAACTCGGATTCATTGTCTATATGCCATTTTGAAATACTAAAACTCACAATTTTCTATGAATTCAATTAAAAACAGAACATTAGATTCATTGTCTTGATTGTCTCTTGATTTCACAAATGCATTCCCTTTAGTTTCCCAAAGCCTCTTTATCCTCTTTATTTAGCCTATATAAACCTCCGCTTCTATTCTGCGAATTAGAAAAAATACCTAAAATATATCCAAAGATATCCAAGATATTATCGGTTATCTTCCTAGAAAAGAATAAACAATAAAGCTTTAAACAATAAAGCTTTAAAAGATATTCACAAGTAGAGGAATTATCGATTCTTCTTCATGTTTGTCTTCTCGACGACTCTTCTTTGTATATATGTTTTTAGTTTCGGCTGGATCTACATTAAGAGGATCATGGATGCAGATGATTTAACTATATGGAAAGCAATGATCAAGACCCCTACTTCCATCTTTTTGATAGTATACACCTTCATATCAGTACAAATCAGGTGAAACAGCAATTTCCCTGGATTCAATACTTTCATTTTTATAGTTAAAAGGAGGCAGTCTGATGCCCGGGCTCATTTCAATACCTTAGAAACCTTTTATTTTGTTAGATGATTAACAACGAAATCTCTTTACATCTTCGATTTTCGCAGACTACTTATGAGAATTTCGATATCGATATGATAGGCGAGCCAACCCCTACAACAAAGGAATCGTGCGAGAATTTCGGAGAGATATTTTGCACAAGCATTGCTCCATCAAAGAACAATTTCGGGGCAAATGTGCCAAGGGAACTGGGTTGCCGGCTCGATCTGTTGGTGGGGGTTTGTTAGTCCAAACATGGGGAAGGCGGTGGAGGACATTGAAATGTAAAGGAAAACAGTGTGGGGAGATGTTGGAGGAGGGCTGGTTGGGATCATCAAGAAGGGAAACTTAGTGACAATGATGGTATTAATAAGGAAGGGGATTAGGTGAAATGTCGCGGAGATAAGGACTAACGTAGATGAGGGGATCGTCTTTGGAATTATACATCCCGGGCGGTCCAGTTAGGGAAGAAAAAGTGGGAGCTGGGAAATGTCACTGAAGTTATTGCTTTAGCTTCTAGGGAAGTGGGAGCGCGGTAATGGTAGTTTGGTGAGTTCTCGACCTGCAGAACTGAGGCAGTAACATATTAGAGGGTGGGAATGGGAGATTGAATCGATTGGGTGGTTTCAGATGCGTGGGTCATTTTTAACTTGCATGATAACTTTATGCGTTATGTGGGATGTTTCATTTGACCGGTGTGTGAAATATGTTGGTTTGGCTGTAGAGAGCGACGTGAGGGTGTTGTGTCGTGTGTTTTCTTTGATCCTGATTTTCTACCTCATTTGTGGAATTAGTTCTCTCACACTCTCTCATCTTGTCCCTCCCCTTTCTCTCCGTGTTATGAATGCGTGCGAATCCCCCTTGATTTTGTGCTATTTGTACCAACGTTTACGTGTTGCCCCGAGTTAGATTAACGAGTGCTCTAAGATCACCTATAAGCGGTCGGACCTATTTATTTATAGACATGTTTTGCAAGTGCCCGAAGAAACTCCTCAACATAAAATAAATATAGCACGCCCAGGTTTGCTCGAGCCGTTTAGCTCCGTCTTATCACCATTAAAGAGCATCAATAAAAGTAAATTATTACTAGAAACTAACAAAGTCAACAGATCCATGTCCCATGTACCCTGCCCAATGATTGGTCCACTAAAAGGGTTGACTGGAGTCCATGAAAGTGTTTTTGCCCAAAATCGATCACGTGTTTTAAAGGTGTCACGAGAATATTTCTCTCAACTTTGCCATTCAATTATTTTACCATATATATATATATATATATATATATATATATATTTGGTAGTTAGGTGAAGTAGATAACTAAAATACCCATTAATAGTGAGTATCTGATGTTTGGTATTTAGGTGAAATAGATGAATGGTGAATACTGGTTTATTACAATTATAAAATACCCACTAATAATAGTGTGTATTCAAAATTGCGAAGAGATAGAGAGAGAGGGTGAGTTTCTCGTATTCATTCTTGGATTTCAAATACATGAGTATTGTACCTGTACCCGTACCCATAAACCAAACACGCTCACCCAAGTAATCGAAAACATTAACAAGAAAGTGTCTTTTATGGCACAGTATGAGGATCTAAAATAAAATTGCAATTCTAAACAATGATTTGGAAAATGTTTTCAATCCTATTGTGGTGAATTTTAAGATAAAACATTATCTTAATTATGAATGTTTAAACATCACTCCATATTTTAGAACAATTATTAGCAAGACGCTCTTAAGTAATTAACTTAAGTAATTAACGTCATTAATAACAACTGATGATGGTAGGGTGAAACCATTTTTTAACTACTCTTATCATCTATGGAGAATTGTGTACTTACCGGGAAAGCATGAGTTAGTTACTGCAGACGGAGTCCAATTTTCCAGACTAAGGTTTAAATAAAAATAAAAAAACCCAAAAAGAAAAAAAAAAGAAGAAAAGAAGAAAACCTTTAAAAACTAGAGTGGGGCGGTAATAAAGTCTAGGGTTTATTTTACAAATAGTCCCTCTACTTTGTATTTTTTTGTCAGTAAGTCATGTACTTAGATTTTGCACACGGTTGGTCTAAATACAACATATTTACACGTTGGTGGTCCTTAGATGGATGTCATTTGATGCTTGATTGATAAGTAATTTTTGGAGGGTGAAAATGTAAAAACACTAATGTTAGTCCCCAAACTTCTTATTTTTAAATACATGGGCCAAATGAGTACATGGTTCAAAAAAACGAATCAGAAGGAAAAACGTATTTGAATTCAGATTCTATCTGTAGGGCAGAGAACAACTTAAGTTTGTTCGAAGACATTCATTCTACAGAATTTTTGAATAGTATTAAGTGTTAAGCCATGAACTAACACTTAAGATTGGTGTTCCGGTTATGTTGTTGAGAAACATTGACCATGCTGTAGGGTTGTGCAACGGAACAAGACTAATCACTACAAAGCTTGGTCAACATATTCTTGAAGCAAAGATTTTGAATGGAAGCAATGTCGGAGAAAAAGTTTGCATCTCAAGAATGTCATTGTCTCCATCAGATGTGAGGTTACCTTTCAAGTTCCAGAGAAGATAATTTCCCTTGGTAGTATCGTATGCAATGACAATTAACAAAAGTCAAGAACAATCATTGTCGTATGTAGGAATCTTCTTGAAGAAACCAGTGTTCAGTCATGGACAGCTGTATGTCGCAGTTTCTAGGGTAACAAATCGTTTTGGTCTGAAGCTATTGATATGCGATGAAGATGAAAAACCAACAAATACAACAATAAATGTTGTTTATAAGGAAATTTTTCAGAATTTATAATAATTAATCTTACAATTATATATTTCTATTTAAGATATTATTCTTAATTTATTCTTTTAATTTTGTTTTCTTCTTCATTTTTCTTATGTATAATTCAATTAAAAAAGACATATGCCGTGCGTTTAACGCACGAGGGTAAAAACTAGTTTCATTAGTGTTGATTAATCTAGTCACCAGCAATTCCTAGTTGGCTGATGACTGATCTAGTGACTAGCCATTTTATTAATGTTAGCTGATCAAGTGACCAGCCATTCTTGCTAACCAAAGATGGTTGATCAATTGACCAACCATTCCTAGTTGGCTTGGCTGATGACTGATTTACTCGTGTATATCAGTCACCTGATTTAGCCAATGAATAGCGACTGATAAAGGCTTAAACATTTTCTAAATCAGTCACTGATAAATTGCCATAAGAACAGTAGACTGATAATTGTCTTTGACTTATCTCTTGTAAGTCTACTAATCTTCAAACGGAAACTTCCTTGATAAGCATACATAGTTATTTTGAATTTGTGTCAGTACTTATCATGTCTTGTTTTCAAACATGCTTTTTGCTTTACATTTAATGAGTACTCTGACACACTTTCCATTCGTAGCTTTTTGTTTTATTTCAGAATGAAAAGACAGGTTCAACCTACCTCTTCTGTGATAGCACAAAGCTTGCGGAATAGTTATTCACCGTGTTTGACCTGCTCTATATCAGAACATTTAATGCAACGTCAAACATTATCAATGGAGTCCAACGGCAACTTTTTCTAGCTCTATCTATATAAAGCCGAAGGAGCATTGAAGAACAACAACCAACTAGATTACAAGAAGCATTCAAGAGTTCAAATATTTATAACACTTCAAGAATTCTCTGAAGCTTCTCTATTAAGGCACATTTACTTAGATCATTTATCTCTTATTACATTCTCTGTATTTTGCCTTTAAGTTCCAATCATTGTATTGTGTCTCTCCCAACTACTTAGTTATTGAGAGATCATTGATTGTAACACACGAGATTGATTTGTTCCCTTGAACATTCAATCTCAATATCTCATTAGTCCTTGTTGTACACTGATCCATTAGTAATCACACAGATTATTAATATTAGAGCACTTCAAAATCCAAGTTTGACCAATTTGGTAGTGGACGCAGCAGTTTTCATACTGTGACTACTTTACATACTGTGTTCGTTTACTGCTTGTTTACTTGATCAAACTGACTAAAGCTTTAAGTAGTTTATTACTTAAAGCTTCACTCAGCCATTGTTACTTTAACATCAGTCATCCCATCAAACTGTTCATAAGCTGATTCTTCAACTGATCACTTCCATTGACCAGTTGGCTAATTTCACTAAAATCGCTTTTTCGCTGCCTAAGTTTTCAAAAGTTTTAAAACTTAACAAAAAGATTTTATAAGGCTATTCACCCCCGACTCTAGCCTTATTATTTGCCTCAAGTGGACCTACAATTGGTATCAGACGCTAACTTTTCAAAAATCATTTTTTCCCAAGCTTTACCACTTGAAAGTTTTAATCTAATGGCAAATTCCAAAGCTTTTCTTACTCTCAAAATGTCACAGGTCCCCATGTTTAATGAGGACAATTTTGATATTTAGAAAGAGATAATCTCTAGATACATGAATAGCATAGATAAAATATTGATGAAATGTGTCTTAAGTGGTCCAATTTATCCTATGATAATCAATACTAAGACTATTGTTGAACAAACTGATGATGCAGATGACACAAAAAATCCAACAATTACAACAATCGATGAATACATTTTGAAGCCTAAGGCCGAATGAAGAAGAGGAAGGAGGCTCAGTGTCAGCTTCCGTTTAAGTAGTTGGCCCTCAATATCCTGGATCTGAGCAGTAGCTTCCCTTTGAGAAGAGGTCACATGTTCCCATTCATCAGCATGGCAATGGCTCTGCGGACTTCATTGTAGATCTCTCCCTACACATCTGGCACTATCATTCTCATTTGATGACGAAGTTCATATTGCAAATGAACCAAGTCTCTGAGTGTGATGTCCATTTGCATCTGCTGATATTTCAGAGCATCCACCAGACCCATTCTGCCTGTTAAGTCTTGGATGGAATTGTTCAGTACGGTAAAAGTGTGAGTGTTAGGTCTCAATGTGCTCAAATAGGCTAGAAGGGGGGGGGGTTGAATAGCCTATGTCAAGTTTTGAAAATTTTATAAAATTACTTCATAAAAGAGTTAAGAGAATAATTTAGCAGCAAAATAGAATGAAGTAAAGGACAAGTTCAGAATGGCTGATCTTGGATAGACAAGATCAGCTGTTCTCTTAGCTATGTTGGAAACTGGAAGACTTCAAGTAATTAATTAAACCAACAAAGCAAGAAGTAAATAGACAAGGATTTAAATTGGTTCACACTAAAGAATAAGTGATACGTCCACTACCAAAGTGGTTAGCTTTGAATTTAAAAATGTGCACAATATTTTCCACTAGAATCAATTTACAAAGATCACTAATGGATCATGTACAAAAGAATTTTAACCAAGTGTTTATGGTGAAAGTTGATATCCAGACAGATATAACTTTCGTGTGTTATGAATGCAAAGGATTGCAATCAATGAAAAGCAATAAAGACTAGGCATCTAAGATTGGTGCTCTTCAAAGAAAGATTTACAGATTAAAGCTTGAAAATTCTTGAATGTACTAGCAGTAATGAATATGAAGATTTGCAGAATTGTTCAAGTTGATGGAGTTGTCTTCAATGCTTCATCAAGTCTTCAATTTATACTCAGAGATCTCTTGGAGCCGTTGGGGATTTTCAGACTTGAAATTGTTTGATTTTGGTGCATTTAATGCAAAGAGATATGCATTAAATGCCCTAGGTCTTGCTGTCAAAATCTGAAAGGGAGTTCTGTACAGTCCAAGCTGTCTCTAAGGACTACCTGCAATTTTGGCAAATATGGGTAGACAAGTACTGTTAGCAGAATGTCTTTTTCTGAGAAGAATGCCTAAAATGGAATGGTCCAATAAATGAACCAACAGGTTAATGTTACACCAAAGTCAAAGAGTGACTTTACTGATAACTAAAGGCATAAATCTTCAGACAAGTCTTGATCAGACGATCTTCAGGTCTTCATACATTGCTGATGAAGCTTGGCTGGAACGTTCTTGACTAATGGCTTGTTGGACATTACTGGTGAAGATGGCTGACATACAGAGGCCATCTTCTGAAGACTTAAGCTAAGTACAAAATAAGTAATCCTAAGCTATTACAAGCAATTGTTTAAGTACAAGTTGCCACTCTAACAGACACGTAGGCCCATTATTCACCTTGTGACAAAGACTCAGGTTATGGATACATGCAAATCTAGATAAAGTACAACAGTCAGCAAGCCTCAGCTGCGTTTCCCTTAGTGCGTCAAAACCTACAAAAGTATTAGAAGGCGTTGATGTGGAAGGGCCAGCAGCATTGGCAACATCAGCAGCAAGAGTCTCTTTTGTTTCAGTCGCAGTATCAATAGTTGCATCAGTCGGGGCAGTTTCAGTTTCAGATGTTTCCTCTTCACTATCTAACTCAAATGTAATCCTAGATTTCTTGAGCTTGTCAGGATTGCGAAGGATGTCAGTGACCAGAGTAATTTTAGCTTTCTTCTTCGCAATAACTGGAGGCAGAGGGGCAGCATCAACTTCTATATCATCCTCGTTTGCAATTAACTGCTCAGAGAAGCTAAACAGGTCTTCAGCCGAGGAGTCTTCAGATTACTCCAAGTCATACTGAATTCCTACACTGAAAGTAGTAGAACCACTAGTGGCTGGGGGAGCAAGTGTAGAGGCTGAAGGCTGGGGTTCAGCAGTTGAGGTTTTAGCTTAAGGTTGGATAGGAGGCTGACTGGCTGACGTTTGGGGAATGAGGGTTTTAGCTGGCTGGGATATGGTAGGAGGAGTTACTGATGTCTGTTCTGGGGAAAGTGTTTGGAAAGGTTGAGGTTGTGGAAGGACTGAAGTGGAGGGGTAAATGTAACTGTGATAGGTGTTTAAGAGTGAGGATGGGATAGAAATGCAATACCCGTATCAGCTCCATAGTTATTATCATCCTCATCATCACCATCACCATCGTCATCATCATCATTGTCATTATTTTCTTCTTCCTCCTCATCATCCTCATCATCATCTTTATCAGTAACCTCTGGAGACTGATGCTCCTCCTTAACAGTAGGAGGGGGTTCAGTGGTTGTTTATTCAATTTTATCTTCATCATTAAGTCCAAGCTCTTTAAGGACTTCATTAATGGCAGCATCAATTGAGTCAGTTCAAGTGTTAGTCCCGAAGGGCTCACGTTAGGCTAGAAGGGGGGGGGGTTGAATAGCCTAGTGACAAATTAAAATTTATCACAAGTTTCGTTTCCTTGAACAAAGTTTAACCAACTTATTGACTAAGTTGGAGGTAGCGAAATAACAAAGGAAAGAAACTACAGTGAAGGTCTGTTGATGTTCTAAGAACAATATCAGCAGTCTTCTATAACTGCTATGCTTGGACAGATCAAGATTAAGAAATGAATAAGCAATTAAAGCAATATATGAATACAAATATTTGAAGTGGTTCACACTATAAAGAGTGCTACGTCTACTACCAAAGTGGTCAACCTTGGATTTGAAATGTGCACTATTTTATCCACTAAGATGATTACAAAAATCACTAATGGATCGTGTACAAAAATACTTTTGACCGAGTGTTTACGGGTGAGAGGAATAATCAATAAGATATATTCACTCTCGTGTATGCTTTGAATAGAACAGAAAAGACAAACTCAGAAGAGTAATAAAGACTAGAAGTGTATGATTGCAGCTTCTTCTTCGAGTTTGTTGGAGTGTTAGTTCAGTCCTCAATCTCTTGAATGTGCTTAAAGGTTGGTAGAGTAATGGCAGAATGTTCAAGCTCTTAATGTTCATAAGAGATCATTTCTACCAGTCTTCAAATGTTGAATATATACTCAGTGAGATCTATCTGACCATTGGATTTAGATCATTGAGGAGGTCTAACATTTAAATGCATTAAATACATATAGCTGTTGGTCTTCATCTTCACTAGAGATTGGGATCATACTTGCAGGAGTTACAGGCAGCTGTGCAGACTTGCAGAATTGAAAAAGTTTTTTTTGCTAGAAATGGCAATGGTTCAAACTTGCAGTGCTGAAACACTTTTCTGCCAGATACCAGTTGAGGAGTTACCAGCTGAAGAATTACCAGCTATGCAGCAGCTAGCTGAATTGGTTATTGAAGCTGAAGAAGTCATTCCTCCACAACCAGCTGAGGGTGCTGTCGAAGTTAAAGTTTAGGAGGAGTCCTCAAATAATGAAGATGATGAGGATGATGATGATATAGATGGGGCTGTAGCTGAAGCCTTACCCACTCAAACCCCTCTCATAATCCCACCATTTGCCTCATCGCTTCTATCTTTTCCCATATCTCAACCTACCCAAACACATCAACCTAGCCCAACAGAAACTATCCCTTCTCCAACACATCAGCCAGCTGATATTCCTTTTCTTCCACAAGCTAAAACTCACATTCCTCATCCAGCTGACATCCTACCCCCTTCCCTTCCAGCTGATCAGCCAACTGAAACTTCTGTCCCTTCAGCCAGTCAACCAACTGAACTCCCCATAGCTGACGCCACCTCTACTGAACCTCAGCCTTCAGCCTCCTCTTCTGTTGTTCCCTTGGTCACCACTAGTTTCACTTCACTAAGTGTGGGCATCTAGTATGACCTGGAAGATTCTGAAGCGTCCTACGCTGATGAAGACCTGTACACTATAGCTGGACAATTGGTTGAAGATGAAGAAGATGTTATGGTAGTTGAAGAACTGGTCCTCCCCCTTCCTCGACTTGCTGCAAAAAGGAAAGTGAAGTCTGACTTAATCACTGAAGTCATCCGTAATCCTAAAGAGCTGAAGAACAAGATGATCAAGTTTGATTCTGAAAGTGAGGAAGAGGAAGCAGCTGAAGAAGTTGTTCCTGAAGAAGCTACTAATAAGGCTGATGAAGCTGCTCCGACTTATGCTGCTACTGACACGGCGACTGAAATTCATGTTGATGCACCTACTGAAGCTGATGCCAACACTGCTGGTCCCTCCATATCTATCCCTTCAATTACTTTCGTAGGTTTTGAAGCCTTACGGGAAGCTCAGCTGAGACTTGATGCGACGTTCTCTACACTGCCGAATGGGATCAGTAAATACACTGAGGTTCCAACAAATGTAAATGAACATCACACTCCGCGACGTGGTTCATTCTCAGGATGATCTTCGTGGCCAAGTGATGATGACTATTCCTGAGGTGCGTAGAGAGATCTAGAGCGAAGTGAGAAGTGCCATGGTTGAAGGATATCCGAAGAATGTCAATGATACTGAATGGGCGGATGTCCTTGCCTAATAAAGAAAAACTACTGATCAAGTTCGAGATGCTGAAAAGGGGCTACGTAAAGCCATTTAGGAGGAGAAGAAGTAGAAAGCAAAGGCTGATGCTCTTGCCAAAGAGAATGCTGAGTTGAGCAGAAGACTGAATATCCCTCAAGCTGACATTGCCCTTTCCTCCTCATCTTCCACCGGAACTGACCCACCCTGTCTACATCAGCGATGAAAGCAGCTGATCTATCCCCTCCTCTCAACTTAAACTTATTTACTTTACGTTTTTAAGTTTCAGTTTTTTACATTTCAATTATTTACGTTCAGTACTTTACTTCAGTTTTGGAAGGCATGTTTTTGCTTTGTATATTTCTTTGTCAAACTCTAATCTTTGCAGGGTTATATATATATATATATATATATATATATATATTGTAACGCCCGCGCCATTTGCATCATTTGCATTCGTTCTATGTTACGTCTTTTATATTAACATCGTCATTTCATGTGCAAATATCATTCATATGTACTTGCAATTGAGATTGCTATACACGTTTTAAGTGTATGAATATGTGTTAGAAGTTTCATTATCATTGCATTTGATTTGGTATGTTACTTGTTTACTTTGGTTTTGGGACTTTTCGGAGGCCTTTGCTTAGTGTTTTAATTTCACTTAAGTGTTAGAACCATCATGGAACCTTTGGGCATCATTTTGGGGCTTTTCTAGACCACATTTCATGATTTTGGGTGCACTGGAGAATGGGTGAGCACCTGGGCGAGCGCTCATTTGGCAGAAAGTCAAGTTTGGAGAAACTGGAGGCTGAGCGAGCGCCTAGGCAGGCGCCTAGGCGGCCGCGCCGCTTCCAGAATGTTGCCCCTGTTTTTCCTGCTTTGTAAAACTTGACTGTTTCGCCCCTTGACCAAACTTAAACGTACCTAGGCTTTGACCAGCTCATTTTCACACCTAAAACACTAAGGAAACACCCACACAAACACCATCTCTCTCTACATTTCATCCATGGTATGTGAGAAAGCTTGTGTGAGAGAAATAGAGTGAGATTAGTGTGTGTATGCTTTGTCTTCCCTATCCAACCATAGAATCCTACATGCAACACCACTACTAGGTTGCTTAAGACTTGGGGAATCCATTGCTAAGCTTGGATTGTGAATTCATTGGGTAGATTCTCTTGTTGAGGTAAGCTACTATCCCTTGTTCTTCCTCAATTATAAGTTGTTATACATGTTAGACTTGTTAGTTGGTGATATATGTTAGAAATCATCAAATTTGAGTATGTTTGACTATGTTGACTTTTCAAATTCATGGTTGACTTTTTGGTTGTGTTTGGAGACTCATGTTTACATGTTAAAAATGTGAAATATGATTAGTAATTGTTAAGTTTACGGTATGATTAATTCGCATAAACTCGAACTCATTAGAAATCGAAAATGACTCTAACGGAGTTCGTTAGGATTTCATAATCTAAGAGACCACGTGTGTGATTTGGGAATTCTTGAATATTCGAGTGATTCGTTAGAAAATTTGGTTACACCGGTTGTGTGTTTGATATTACGTAAATTGTTGTAATTTTTGTAAGTTGGTTATTTGTGATGTGAGATTATTATAACTCACTTGTGACATTCATATCATTGTCAAATGTTATTGTTGTGGTATACTCCCTACTTTGGAGTATGACCTTTTGTATTTAAATGTCGAGTAAACATCTACTTGTGCATTTAGTTAAGTCCATGGCATATTTGTTGGCGGTGTATTGACGCTCGATTATTGCGGGAGCTGGGGCTACGTAATAGTCGAAGGCCAATACATCGGGCCTCGCCCTACCGTTGGCCACGGTAGGGGTATAGCGCCATTTGTTGTACGGAATAAACGCAACCATGGTAAGCTATATCCGTGGTTGATTCTTGGGTTGTAGGGACCGAGATCACCCGTCGACGTGAATACAGAAGATGGTTCACATGTGTTTTGTTATCGGTTTTCTTGTTCGAGCACGTCAACAACGGCTCTACATTTGGTATATTATTGGTTGGTTGGTTGGAAGTATTGGTTTGGTCGGAGGTGTACCTCGGCGTCGTATCCCTTTTAATGTGTTTACTTATAGCTCTTATGTGCTTCCTATATGAACGAATGTTGGTCATGGTTTCTAACCGGTATGGGACGGTTGGCGATCGTCGAGCCTCTCGTGTAGTATGGGGTTGTTTGGCTACGTGCAATACTTGCTACTTCCGTTTCTTATTGAAATAATATCGTGATGACATGAATACTTGTTATATTTATTGTCTTGCATCTAGCATGCCATATTGTTGCATTAGTAGCTTATTAAGTTTTCAACTCACCCCGTTTGTGTTTATTTGTTTTCCTTAGATCAAGCGCCGACGAGAAATCCCTAGTGATCGAGTTCGGTTCAGTTGGGACGTCATCTTTTGGTAGTGCACCTTGTGCTTAAGTATTTTCTTTTGGTGAGGCTGAGGGTGTACTTGTTATTTAAACAATGTATTTGTTGGGTAGTAGTTCGACTGTGTTTGATATATTCTTTTGTTGTGCCGGCATGGTTGCCGCGCTGTTATATATATTTCTTAACTTTAATTCCGCGCACTCTGATATGGTTTATACATGTATCGAGCATGTTAGCTCGAGTTTGTTGTTGCTAGCTAACGTGTTGTTTCTCCAGCTTGTTTCGCCGTCGAGGTTTAGTATTGTTTAAAAGATTTTGTTGTTTAAAGAAAACTTGCACGTGCATTACAGGGTTCTCTCATGACTTTGCATTCTTTTAAATGGAATTTTTGAGATGCTACTTTTGTGTTTTCCGCGTTGTCTCGCGGTCCGAACGGGATTCACATCGGATCTCGGGTCGGGTCGCGACATATATATATATATATATATATATATACACACACACACACACATCTGAGGTATAAATTTTCTATAAGAGTAGACTCGTTTAAAACTGCTTATTTCTTGTTTCTGCTTTAATGTGAATGGCTTTGAGTAAATATGATGAGTTTGTTAGTCCTTCAATGATTTACTTAAAACTATTCTAATTTTATTTGGAATCACTTAAAGATCAACCAACGCTTAAAGCTAATTCTGCCATGAATCAGTCACTGATATTGACTTAAATATTTTCTAAGTCAGTCACTGATAATTGGCATAAGAACAGTAGACTGATAATGTCCTTGACTTATCTCTTATGTAAGTCAATTGATCTTCAAACGGAAGCTTCCTTGATAAACTTTCGTAGTTATTTTGAATTTGTGTCAGTACATTGCGTACTTTAAATACAAAGATGCTTTATGCTTTACATTTAATGTATTCTGACACACTTTCCACTTTAAGCTTACTGTTTATTTTAAAATGAAAAGACATGTTCAACCTACCTCTTCTGAGATAGCTGAAAACTCGAGGAGAGTTGTTCGCACAATTTGACTTGCACGACATCAGAACATTTAATTCAAAGTCAAGAGCTCCAATGGCAATAATTTTAGTTCTACCTATATAAAGTCGAAGAAGCATTGAAGAACTCTAACGAGATTACACGAAGCTCTCAAGCATTCAAAGCACTCTTTACACTTCAAGAATTCTAGAGCCTCGTTGTTAAAGAGCAAAATACTTAGATCATTTACTGCTTATTCTCATTCTTTGTATTTGCCTTTAAGTTCAATCATTGTATTAAATCAGTCCCAACTACTTAGTTTTTGAGGGATCATTAATTGTAACACACGAGATTGATTTGTTCATTTGAACATTCAATCTTCATATTCAATGGTCTTTATTGTACACTGATCCATTAGTGATCATTTAGGATTATTAATATTAGTGCACTTCAAAATTCAAGTTTGACCAACTTGGTAGTTAACGCAGCAGTTTTCATACTGTGAACCATTCTACATTCTGTGTTCACTTAAAGCATTAGTCAGCCAAGCTACTCAACATCAGTCAGTCCATCAAGTTGCTTCATAAGTTGATTATTCAACTGATCTCAGTTGGCTGATTTCTTTAAAATCGCATTTTCGCTGCCAGTTTTACAAAGGTTTTAAAACTTTACAAAAAGATTTTATAAGGCTATTCACTCCCCCCTCTAGCCTTATCAGTTGCTTAAAGTGGATCTACACATCATGTGTGCATGTTCAAATTTCACAAAAGTGCATTTTTGCCGGTTTAAAAATTGCGATGGATTGATTTGGAATTGCGATGCATCCTGTGTTTGTTCGAATTCTACAAAAGTGTCTTTTCACTGGTTTAAAAATCGCAATGCATCGATTTGGAAATGTGATGCATCATTAAGGGCATGGACGACATTTAGCCATAAAAGTATTTTTTTTTGGGTTAAAAACAAGTATAGGGAACTAAAGCGATTGAAAATTCATCAAAAAGGACAGGCCCAAAATTTGCCCATTAAAATATTCAATCAATCATATGTAAGTCTGGCCATAAATTAGCTGACAGGGCAAGAAAGTGTTCTTTGAATCTTTTTGGTGTGCTTAATATATTTAGTTCATTGTTTCTTCAAATAAAAAAAAAATCCTAATAAGGCGGGATACTTTAACTTGGACGTCCTCAAAAATTTTATTATCAAGTTTGAGCATAAATATTTTGTACGAGTCTTAGAGCTTTTCTATGCAATCATCTATCTAGTAAAAATGATCATGCCAAAAAGATTGTATGTGAACGTGTCTGGTCCACGTGTGTAGTCTAGTAGGATTCCGGCTCTGTGTTGCAGGGATTGTCCTTGAAGTGCAAGTAGCTTCGAACCTGTGATCAACAAAGAACACCATAAGGGGTGCTGGGTTGTCCCAGCTATAACCCTCAGGCGTGAGAATTAGCAATACTTCGTGGGAGAGGTAAAGCTAATTGAATCTGTAAGAAAGTAATTTGCATGTACCTTATGATGCCTGTGAGGGTGCTTATTTATAGGGAGATAAGCCATAATCTTAGTTAGTTTTGGAATGGGAGAGATATGATCAATTCCCATGTCTTTCGGATTATGTTTCCTTGCAGGATTCTTCCCAGGCGAGAGGTGATTTCATAAAGGACTCTGCTTCGCCGAGCTGAAGGGGCTATACCGAGGTCAGCCTGGAACGTATCCAAGTCGCTCGACGTAGTCAAGGTCGGTCTGGCACATGGTCAGGTCGCTTGATGCCATGTGGTCGACCTGGGATATTCCTAGGTCGTACTGTAGATCCGCTTGTCAGCTCGCTAGGAGAGCATACTGGTGAGGTAGGCGACCTGTCGCAATGTGATCTCCAGGTCGTCGTGTTCGAGGTTGTGCATGTCACCTCGGCGCTTGTCTAGCTGGAGCCTATGAAGCCGATATGTCTGCCACGTGTCCAGCTGAAGGCTAAGGTCGTTCAGTAGCCCCCTACTTCTCAAGGAGAGGATTTATCCTCGAGGGGTGAAGTAAATATTCGGTGCATCGAGCTGACTGGTTCCCTGCGAAGTTGCCAGATTTTTAGTTTGACTTTGTACTTTCCTTGGTAATCATGAACATTTAATGGGTGCAGAGCTCGTGGGTTGTCAGACGACGCGTCCTTTCAATTTTGAATTTTTGGCGATTGTCATTCTTGGTTCAAAGCGACGCCGTATCGAGGTCCGCGTGTTTCTGTGTAGGTCGACCCGGCCACTCCGGGTCCCCTATATAAGTGGGTGTCCCACTGTTCATTTTCATTTACCAGAAATTTCCAAATTCTTCCGGTGACCAGGCGATTTCCGGCGAACTTTCCGTCTTCCAAAAAAGCTCAGATTCAAGTTTTCCTTCGTGCTTTGTTGCTTCCTCTGGATCTTAGGTTAGTTACCCTTGATCCCTACTCCATTTTTTTCCATTTTAGCCTGTTTTCTTGTTTATTTGCCTACTTTATCTCTTCGTTGGGTAATCGGCCGGATTCTGGGTAAAGTTTCGGCGAGTTTGAATTTTTAGGGTTCCGGTGAGTTTTGTGTTCCTTAGCCATCCGTCCAGGTCGATCTGTCCAGGTCGTATACCCTTTTCTTCCTCAATCATTTTTCCTTCGAGCACTTCTTCCTCGTGTTCTCTCTTTGTGAACATGAGGATCAAACGTGCCAACGAGGGTCCTATGTTCGCTAGGTCGCAAAGCTCACCGCGTGGGGTGCATATTTGGACGGCCTAGTCGTCCTACCTGACGATCCGTATAAGGTTGATGACATCCCTTTCGGGACTACAATGAGGATCATTGAAAAGTATGATGTGGCTATGACTAGCTTGCTGTATCTGTACTTTGATGAACAACGGGTGGCGAGTAAGGTCGCAGGGCCCTCGAGGGCTGCTACTTCGGCGTCATCTACCTCGTTTCTTGATGCCAGCCATGTTTTGCGAGCCCCTCAAAGTAAGAAGAGGAAGACTAAGGTTGATGTTGATGCGGTGGTGCCGCGAAGCGCGCCTTTCGAGATTGGAGGAACAAGATGTCTTTGCCGATCTAGGTATATGGACGGTGAAATATCCTTGCAATTCTGATGACTATCGAGGCAATGTCCCTGACCCCGAGCTCGGTTTTCTCGACTTAAAGAATATGCGGACTCGAGTGGGCTTCTATATGAGCTTCTTCGATCTGGGCCTTCGACTTCCTCTGGACCCCTTCATCTGTGAATTTCTTGACGTCACTTCGACTATTCCCCTTGATCTTACCTGGAACGCCATGAGAATCCTTATTTGTTTTGCTGCGAGCACACGTATTCTTGGATTCGAGCCGACCTTGACCCTATTCTGTCACCACTTCCACCTCGATCGAAACAATAATCGTCTTCAAGCTAAGAGCCAAAACTATCGAGTGAAGTTATTTTCTAATCCCCCGAGCAAGGTTTTGGGCTGGGCTGATTAGGTGATCATGGTCGAAAGTCGGCTTGGATGGAACTTCGTGGTGCTAACCGAGGAGCCCTATACTCTGGTGCATCACGCCGATCTCGATGAGTACGACAGGTTGGCCAAACAAGCCCTAGAGGCTCCTCTTGGTGTTCGAGGAAGTACCCAAGTTCGGTGTTACGACAGGAGGAGGATAGTTCAGGATGAGAACCTCCTTGTTGTTGCCGGGCTCTCCCCGTTGAAGGTTAACGGCTTGGAGCCAATGTGTACCTTTCCACCCTTCGAGAGTTTCCTGGGGTGGATTCTTCATAAGGACTTCGTGCTTCATCAGCATTGTCCGGGATTTCATAGAGATCCGGAGAGGGGTTGTGTCCATAGATGAGTTTTAAATGTACTTTCTTTGCAATGCTTCCTTCTTTTATAAATATATGTTTTTCAAGTGCTTAACCTTTTTTTTTCGTCATGTGCAGAGATGGAGGATGTAGACGCAATGAGAAGGAGCTCGAGCAGGCGAGCTCAAGTGAAGTCTGACCGATCGGAGCAGCTGGGTCGGGCTCGCGTGGCCGCGACCTTGGCCGGCACTGCTGAGGTGCTCCCTACCATTGCTCTATCTGCTGATAAGGGTAAAGAAAAAGCATCGGGCTTAAAGGCTCCTGTGAAGCGATCACTGTCCACATCGGCCTCCGTACCGGCCAAGAAGTTGAGGGTCAAGGAGCCTGCGAAAACTGTTGAGCCCGTGGTGCCCATTGAGATTGTTCGTCCTGGGCCTGTCGAGTTGCGGAGCCTGATGTTACAAGGCAAACTTCTCCAGTTGGGAGTATTCAGACTGTAACCAGTCCCTCTACCGAGGTGCACTCCGTTCCCAGTTCGGCTACCCCTCCGCGAGCTATGCCTGCATTGAGTCTTGGGGACCACTCCCTAGAGTTTGGCAGGAAGGCAGTCCTCGATATTGCTGACGAAGGATTGAGTGAATCCTTTGATGACTGTACTCCTTCTCGTCTAACTGGAATCATGGGGATCGACCTCACCCATGTAAGATGCTTGTACTGGATGGATCCCTTCCTTTATTTCTGCCTTGTTCGTCTCCTTTCTGACTTATCTTTTGCTTCTGCAGGTCCCCACTGGTATCAAATCTTTTGTAAACAGGCTCGCTCAGGCTCATAAAGATAGGCGTGAGTCTGCTGAGCGTGTTGCCGTGCTTGAAAAGGAGAAGCAGGATAGTGTTAGCAAAGTCGAGCTTGAAGAAGCCCTTGCTCATATAACCATGTTCGAGGCGGCTGCTGCCCGGGCTTAGGAGGATATCAAGCTGAGTCAGGATCTGGCAGCTAGTAAGATTGAAGAAGTGAACCGTGTTGCTGAGGAGGATGGTCGGCTTAGGGACGAGCTTGCTGTGGTCGTAGCTGAGCGGGCCCAGCTTCATGTGGAGTTAAAGTCTAATCAGGGAGATGCTCTTACTACCCAGGGGGAGCTTACTAAAACAAAGTTGAGCTTTGAGGGCAGGATTAATGAGCTGGAGAGGCAATTGGCTGAGTCGAGGAAGGCGGTGAGCCCAAGCACCGCTATTGCTGAATTTAAGAAGAGTTCGTCCTAGATGGACGAAATTCTTTCTCATTATGATAAAGGCAAAACCCAAATTCTGCGTTTTGCGGCGGCCTGCGGCATTTCTCTTCGAGATTTAGTGAAGTGGGGGAATGCTGAGCTGAAGGGTGATCTTACGCGAAGGGGCCATGAGCTTGTGCCCTATCAGCCCAAAGAGCTCGAGCTAATCGGTAGGAAGGATGCCGAACTAGGTCGTGAGCCCTGGGTGCCTCCCCCTTCTTTTGACAATAATGTGCCCTTTCTGCTCGAGGCCCTTGCCGATGGGGACGAAGTTGATTTTGATGGCGACTTCAGGTTGGAAGAATTCGAGGGGGCCAAATCTAATCAAGATGAGCATGCCCGCTCTGTTCACGAAGCCGAGAGCCGCGCTGACCCCTAGTTCACCCCACTGCGTCGGGTTTGATGTAGCATCATTGTTTTTGTAATTCAAACAATGTTTTTTGTATTGTTGGCCATTTTGGGTTTGTAAATAATTCGATTCATAAATATAAACATGAGGTGCCTGTTGATTGTCTCGACTATGTTTGCTTATTTTACTTAAGTGTTTTTGCACAAGTGTTTGTTGTGGCCTTCTTCATTGCGGTGAAGGTTAGGTCTGAGGTGACGTCGATGTGGTCGAGGTGCCTTTTGAACTTACGATCTTCTTCAGCGTGGTGAAGAGTAGGTCGTAAGGTGACCTCGACTTGGCGAGGTGCCTTTTGTACTTACGATCTTCTTCAGTGTGGTGAAGAGTAGGTCGTAAGGTGACCTCGACTTGGCGAGGTGCCTTTTGTACTTACGATCTTCTTCAACGTGGTGAAGAGTAGGTTGTAAGATGACCTTGACTTGGCGAGATGCCTTTTGTACTCACGATCTTCTTCAACGTGGTGAAGAGTAGGTCGTAAGGTGACCTCGACTTGGCGAGGTGCCTTTTGTACTCACGATCTTCTTCAACGTGGTGAAGAGTAGGTCGTAAGGTGACCTCGACTTGGCGAGGTGCCTTTTGTACTTACGATCTTCTTCAATGTGGTGAAGAGTAGGTCGTAAGGTGAGCTCGGCGTGGCGAGGTACCTTTTTGACAATATTGAGGAAAATAAATTTGAGGTCGATGCCAGATAGGAGAAATTCTTCTTTTATTGATAATATCTAAAACAACATGACATCAGTGATAGTATTTTTTTAAATGATCCGCATGCCAAGGATTTTTTAGTGGTATGCCATCCTGTTCAGCCAGTCGGTATGTCCCATCTCTGATCATGCCCGTCACTTTGAATGGTCCTTCCCAATTTGGAGATAGTTTGTTCCTTCCAGTGTTTCTGCCTGTCACCTCGATCATTCTGAGTACCCAGTCTCCGATGTTGAAGGATCTTGTTCTGACTCGTTTATCGTGGTGAGCTTTGGTGAGCTGCTTGTAGTTGATCATCCTGAGTCTTGCCTCCAGCCTTCTTTCCTCTAGGTAGTCGAGGTCGAGCCCCCGAGTTGTTACATTGTCTAGCTCGTCGAAATAGGCTACCCTTAATGTTGGTAGGGCCATCTCTACTGGGGCCATTGCCTCTGATCCGTATGCTAGCGTGAAGGGTGTCTCCCCTGTTGAGCCTCTGACCAAAGTGCAAATTCCCCATAGTACAATAGGTAGCTCGTCGAGCCATTTTCCTTTCTTTTCGTCCAGATTTATCTTCAGGGCATAGAGGATCTTCTTGTTCCCTGCTTCGGCCTGACCGTTCCCTTGGGGGTGAGCAACCGAGGACTTCCAATGCTTGATATTCATCTGCTCGCATCTCTGAGTGAACTTAGTGGAGAATTGGGTGCCATGGTCGGATACAATGGCTCGAGGTAGGCCAAATCGGCACCAAATGTAATCATGTATGAAGCTGATTGCCTTTTCCTCGGTTATGGTAGCCAGTGGTTTCACCTCAACCCATTTTGTGAAATAATCGACTGCCACTATTAAGAACTCGCAGCCCCCTTTAGCTTTTGGGAAGGGCCCGATAAGGCTGACCCCCCACATGTCAAATGGCCAAGCTGCGACTACTGGTGTTTGTGGAACTGACGACAGTCTTGGGATATTAGCAAATCTCTGGCACTTGTCACACTTTTGTACGTAGGTCTCCGCATCTTTCTGCAAGGTTGGCCAGTAATAGCCATGGAAGAGAATTATGTCTGATAGCGATCTCGCGCCTGGGTGACCCCCGCATACTCCTTCATAGACTTCGGCGAGTAGGTCATCCACTGTCTCTGGCCGGACACATCTGAGTAGTGGCTTGGTGAATGATCTTCTGTATAGTACCCCAGCAATCACTGTGTAGCGAGCTGCTCTCTTCCTTAATAGCTGGGCCAAGTCCTTTTCTTTAGGCAGTATTCCGTGCTCAATATAGTCTTGTATTTCGTCTATCCAGCATCTTTCTGTAGGGTTGATGGGCATGGCTTCCTCCCTATTCACTGATGCTGACTCGAGGGTTTCTAACCATACGTCTTGAGGGAGGTCGCTGATGTCTGATGATGCAATCTTGGATAGGTGATCAGCTCGTGCGTTCTCTGTCCTGTCCACCTGCTTTAACTCCCAGTATTCAAATTTTTCTAACAGGTGTTTTGCATGCTCGCAGTATTTTTACAATGTGGGTGATTAGCCCCGTACTCCCCCCAAACTTGCTTCATGACAAGCTGGGAGTCGCTGAAGATGACGACCTGGCTGGCCCCAAGCTCTAATACGAGCTCTAGTCCTGCGATCAGAGCTTCATATTCTGCCTGGTTGTTAGATGCTTGGAACTTGAATCGTAGAGCTTTACTGAATTCTCCCCCCTCTAGTGAGTGCAAGGATAAGCCTGCACCGCTACCTGCCTTGCTGGACGAGCCGTCAACATAGAGTGTCCAGTGGTGCAGTGGCCGAGGACGTGATGAGCTGGCCGTTATTATTCACTTGGGAGGGCTGGGAGGGTTTGTCGAAGACGTCAGCTCGGTCAGCGTGGTGGCCGGGCTTTGATCTTGTTTGGCAAACGAGGTTTCAGCGATGAAGTCCGCAAGTACTTGGGCTTTTTATTGCCTTGCGCTGCTCATATATGATGTCGTATCCTGAGAGCTCGACTGACCACTTTAACATTCTCCCAGCTACATCTGGTTTGTGAAGGATTTTCCTGAGTGGGAAATCGGTGTACACCGTCAAGGCATGGGCCTGGAAGTATTGTGTCAGCTTTCTTGCCGCCACAATCAGGGCTAGTACTACTTTCTCCACGTTTAGATATCTTGTTTCCACATCTGTGAGTGCGTGGGAGACGTAGTATATCGGCTTTTGGACTGCGTCTCTTTCACTAAGTAGGACTGCTGCGACGGCTGTGTCTGAGGCGGCAAGGTAGATGTAGAGGTGTTCTCCTGGTGCCGAGCTTGTAAGCAGTGGCGGGCTGCCCAAATAGGTCTTTAGCTCAGCGAAGGCTTTGTCACAGTCTTCATTTCAGGCAAACTTCTTGCTTCCTCGCAGTGTCTTGAAGAATGGGAGACACTTTTCTGTCGATTTTGCTATAAATCTCCCAAAAGCCGTGATTCTTCTATTCAGCCGCTGCACCTCTCTGATCGAGCTGGGAGCCTTCATGTCGACCAGGGCTTGGATTTTTTCCGGGTTGGCCTCTATACCTCTCTCGTTCACTATGTATCCTAGGAATTTGCCTGCCTTTACTCCAAAGGCACATTTGACTGGATTGAGCTTCATCTTGTTTTTTCTGAGATTTGAGAAGGTTTATTTCAGGTCGTCGACGTGGTTGGCTTGCTTCGTCTTGATGACCATGTCGTCGATGTAGGCCTCAATGTTTCTTCCGAGCTGGTCTCCAAAGACCTTGTTTTCCATCCACTGATAGGTAGCCCCTGCGTTATTGAGCCCGAAGAGCATCATTTTGTAGTAATAGATGGCGCCTGCTGCTCGGAAGGTTGTTAGCTCCTGGTCAGCCAACCACATACATATCTGATGGTACCCTGAGTATGCGTCGATGAAGCTGAGTATTTTGTGGCCTGCGATTGCATCCACCAACTGATCTATCCTCGGTAATGGGTACCAGTCTTTGGGGCAGGCTTTGTTCAGGTCTGTGAAGTCGACGCACATCCTCTACTTTCCGTTGGTTTTCTTGACCATTACCACGTTTACGATCCAGGTCGGATAGAAGACTTCCTCAATGATGTTTGCTTTGAATAGCTTGTCAACCTCTTCCTTGATCGCTGCCTGTTTTTCTGGAGAGAATATTCTGGGTCGTTGTTGGACAGGAGTTATGGTTGGATCAACATTCAGCTTGTGTACAGCAACCTCTTCACTGATTCCTTCCATGTCCTCCATCCTCCATGTTCAAAATAAATGTTCACTTTTATTCACGAGCACAAATAAAAGTAAATATTCATTTTGAGATGAGAAAATAACAATAATATTACAGATTCAAGTAGTTGAATTCCGAAAAAAAATTTAACTTGATATTTCAATTAGAAATACTAAGATAGAGTGAACACGTTATATATATATATATATATATCATGTTTGAAATTCTTTAGTGAGTTGATTTAAAAATATAAATTATTTTCTTAATACTTTAATTTTTAAAGATAGTATTACACGGAATAAAATATTTAGTTGAAGAATACATGAAGCTTCTGGTATTGTGACGCCCCGACCCGGATTCCAATACGAAATTCCAAAGTCGACGCGCCAAAACATCAAACAAGTACAATAACAAATAGTAAAAACACGTGGCGCAACAACCCGTGCTTACAACAAACCATAATAATAAAAATTTGGATGAAATAAAACCAATCATCGGCGACGTTACAACCGGAACCCAACTAATAAAACACAAGTATAAGTTTTGTAGAAAACCATTAATACCAACAACTGCCTCGGCCATAATATGCCGGAACAACTGTACATAAACCACAAGCTACAACATGCTTGGGAAAATAACTGGAATAAACAAATCACAAAGTGTACAAGCTCGACATACACGTGTCGGCTACCAAAAGAATAATAGGAAACAAAGTATTAACACTACCCAAAGTAAATTTCACATGACTTTACATAACCAATCGTCCTCACCAAAAGAATGTCTATCACCAACAACAAAAGACCTCTAAGGATTACAAAGCAAAAGACCACCTGCGAGCTAAACGTGAATACTATCCGACCTCACCGCAAACTTCCTGGCTGGCTCGGATCTAAGGAAAAATAAATAAACAACAAACGGGGTGAGTCGAAACTCAATAAGTTACTAAATGCAACTACATGTCATGGCATAATGCTCAACCGGTAATTATAACATGGTAATACATTTGTATATATCACAACTGAACATGTAACATCATTATTGATACACAATTCACATAAATCACACGTAGCACTTTGATGTCCACATAAGTACTCGTAATAAACCACATTATAAAGGATATCATTTCTCTTTATCCATCTTTGCGTTGCTCCTGCAATATACAAAATAACCAAATATGCCTCGATACCCGTGTAAGTAGTATCGACGTCCCCGATTAATACCATCGAGTTCAATCTAGCAAACCAAAGCCATGTGTATTGCTACAACAGTGGGGCTACTTCTCAACTCTGGCCAACAGAAGAGGGCTGTGTGAAACTCCGGTACGGCGACTTATAGCGATCACAAACATTGATTTGTGAAGACTATAGGTCGTCCCACCTTACTCGACCAACGACGCCAGCTGGACTTACACAATGCGCAAATAGATGTTCTCATCTAATGTAAATAACCATCAAGTTCAAAAGTGGTGAACTTGACAAATGACAAGTAGGTTATTATATTCTACCACCGATTAACATTCAACACATATTTACGAGAATTCTAATCAACACATTAGAGCCATTTAGGTCTTTACATTAACAGTACCACAAACACGGAGGACTAGAATCTCGATCAAACGAACTCTAAACCTCGTAGTAATTTAACATGTTACTCGGGGAATCATAATCTTCCCTAAAATCTACTTTTCAGAGTCATTGCTAAAGTTCACAAAATTAGGGTTTAAATGCTATATGCAAGATTACCCAATTTTAAGTCTCAAGTTCTCTATTTATACAAATCCTAAGGTTAATGTTCAAACCCTAGCTCATCAAACATAATTTAACCCAAGAACACATCACAAGCACAATGTACTCAACTCAACCTAAAAATTTGTACATGAAAACAACATCCATAGCAAGTCATACATGATTATTGATGATTTAGCACACATTGAAGCTTTAAGCATACAAAAGAGGGTTTAGTAACTTACCTAAAACCGAATATCAAGCCAAAAAAATCACGATTGAAGGCTCTAAAGTTGCTCCCTTACTCAACACCAACACAATGACGGTCTCGGATCGTCAATCGGACGGTTCGATCTTCGAGAACTCAAACACACACACTAATCTCACCAAAACTCCCACACACACACACAAGAACACCTATGGAGGAAAATGGGAGGGAAAAATGGAGAGAATGAAATCTCTCCACTTCATTTAAGTGGCTAAAATTCAAATTTGGGGAAGGTGGTGACGTGGCTCAAGGAGAGCCACCCAACTGGTCAAAATTGTCCAAAAAGAGAAAGTCAAGATAAGCTGTCGGTCTTCTATGCGGACGCATAGGGCGGCCGCATGGCTTCTATGCGGGCGCATAGAGCAGCCGCATAGATTCCAGAGAATTGAGGGGTTATGCACGCTAGCACTGTGCGGCCGCATAACTCCTTGGTTCAGACTAAAATATTTCTAAGTTGTCCAAAGGTGATTCCAAGCACTCCCAAGCCATCCTAAGATGATTCAAACCTCAAACTCAGCCCGAAACAAACCCGAAACAACCCATAACAATGTAGTAAACATAACAAGCCAAGAATAATCAATTACAAGGCATAATTAAACTAACAATTCTTGTAAGCATGAAATGCAACAATGTATTAGGGCATGAATCAACTAACATGCTACTCATCAAGTATAATATGTATGTTTAACATGTCAACCATATAATAAGACAAGTAAGTTATACGTAGAAGGAATCAGGGTGTTACATCCTCTCCTCCTTAAAAGAATTTAGTCCCTAAATTCCTTACCAAGTTCATTGAAAAGATGACGATACTTCTCTCGCATATTGACCTCTGTTTCCCAAGTAGCTTCTTCAATGTCATGATTTCTCCAAAGTACTTTAACGAGTGGAATCCGCTTGGTTCGAAAAGTTTGCTCCTTGGTATCAAGAATCCTTACCGGTTGCTCTACATATGACAGATCGGGTTCAAAAGTGATCTCCTCATACTCTAATACATGCGAGTCATCCTTCATGTATTTTCGAAGCATAGAGACGTGAAACACATTATGAATTTCTGACATGGAAGGTGGTAATGCAATTCTATTCGCTAATGTCCCAACCTTCTCAAGAATTTCAAACGGACCAATGTATCTTGGTGATAACTTCCCTTTCTTGCCAAACCTCTTAGTACCCCTACGAGGCGATACCTTAAGGAGCACATAATCTCCTACCTGAAACTCAAGATTTCGTCTCCAATTATCGGCGTAGCTTTTCTGTCGACTCTGTGCTGTAAGTAGTCTATCCCGAATAACCTTCATGCTCTCAACCGACTGCTGTACCATCTCTGAACCCCAAATTTTAGCTTCACCGACCTCATCCCAACAAATCGGTGATCTACATTTTCGTCCATACAAAGCCTCGTATGGTGCCATTTCAATACTTGCTTGGAAACTATTGTTATAGGCAAACTCCGCTAAAGGCAAATAAGTATCCCAACTTCCTTTAAAGTCTCCCGTGCAAGCACGTAACATATCTTCAAGTACCTGATTCAATCTCTCCGATTGTCCATTTGATTGAGGATGAAAAGCTGTACTAATGTTCAACTTCGTTCTCATAGCTTTCTGTAACGCCTGCCAAAACCTTGAGGTAAACCTCGGATCTCGGTCTGATACAATACTTACTGGAACTCCATGTAATCTCACTATTTCCTGAATGTACAACGCCGCCAACTGACTCAAGGAATATGTTATCGCAATAAGAATAAAGTGTGCTGATTTTGTCAACCTATCAATAACAACCCAAACTGCAACAAAACCTCGACGAGTACATGGCAACCCTGTCACAAAATCCATCGTAATGTGCTCCCACTTCCATTCTGAAATCTCAAGTGGTTGCAACAAACCTGCTGGCCTCTAATGCTCGGCCTTCACCAGCTGACAAGTCAAACATCTAGAAACATACTCAGCAATCTCTCATTTCATACCACTCCACCAAAATTGTTTCTTCAAATCCCTATACATTTTGGTACTCCCCGGATGTATAGTATACTTTGCCTTGTGAGCCTCATCAAAAACTTGTCGTTTCACCACATCATTTGAAGGAACGCAAACTCTTCCCCGAAATGTAAGAATTACATCACTGTTCATCGCAAAGTTGGGTGTTTTTCCCTTGCTCAACTCACCAATTATCTTAGCAATTTCTGGGTCACTAACCTGTGCCTCTTTAATCTGTTGGAACAAAACTAGTGTAGCTTGAACATTCGCAAAGATTACTTGATGAGCTCAAGATTTTCACGAATTTTCCCCTTTATTTCCTTTTATTTTGTGCTAGTTTAGAATTAAATATGCTTGGAAATATTATTATTGGTGTATTTGTGCTTCATTGTAGGTTTCCAAGGTATTTACGAGTATTCACGGAGTTTAGCACAAGGTTTGAGGCAATTTCGGGCTTCAAAGTTGAGCTACAAATCATTCCGTCAAAGTCCGTTAAGTATTCCAAGGCAAAATGAGCTAACGGTGGGCTAACGGAGCTAACGGAGGACTAAAATGAGAGAGCTGGAGGGGAAGGACCTCGGCAGCTTGTTCTGAAGACCCAGGGGCACCGGAGCAAATAAGCAAACTTTTCATTAATGTGCTGTCCACTCTCCCTTGCTGCCACGTGTCCTACCTTTTGCCCAGCAGCCCTTCTCCTCTCCATTTGGTCCCTTTAGCCCCTGAAACTTCATGTTTAATGTCCATTTTGTCCTTGGCTTCCCAACACACTTTGCCCTTCACTTTTAATCCCAAAAGCAGCCCCAAGAACGCACAAGTAAGCCCCAGGCGGGGCTGTGAGCCCTAAATGGGCAGCAGCCCTTCTCCCCAAAATTCTCTCCACTCCATTAAAGCTTGATCAACTTTGAAGGTTTGGAGCTTCAAATCAAGTACCAAGGAAGCCTTTGCAAGAGATTTCAACCTCGGATCCACACTTTAATCGGTTCATTCTCTCCAATTTATATATCTTAAGATTATTGTGTAATTTCTAGGGTTGAATATTTTGTAATTGTGGAATTGGTTTGTGCTTAATGATTTATGGAAAGCAATTATTTTTCTATGTCAAAAGTAGTATTTTAATTTAATTCTCTCTCTTTAAAGTATTACCCATGTTGTTGGTTATTATCATTGTGTGTTTAATGCTTTTAATGAAGTCATGAATCATTAAATGAGCCCTAGAATGATAGGATACGGCGACGCCCTTCCTATTGTTCGAAAATCGTGATAATTGTTTACGCAACGAAGTAGCTCGATGAAAACGGGCGTAGATAGTCATGGGTGCTTGATCTTCATGCGGTTATTTCTCTCCTATGTTATGTTTGCGATGGTGCCCATAGCTAGGAAGAGTGGTAGCTAGATTCGCTATACGTAGCGACACCGTAGTGAATATTATTAACGTGTGCCCGACTACCACACATGAGTTAAGAAAAATAGAGAGAGGGTTAAATTAGACACGAGCGAGACTAGAAATATTGCAATCCTAAAATCCTATCTTCTATCTTGATTTGTTGTTGCCAAACCATTTTTGCGTTAATGTAAATATTAATTGCTTTCTTTTATTTTTAGTTTTTTTTTAGTTTTTATTCTCAATTTATTTTCGCTCAAATATAATTAGCTAGCTCAATTTTGGTACTTAGTTGGAGTGAAAATTATGTGCATTCCCGTGGGATCGATACTGTACTTATGTACACTTTATTACTTGGTACGGCAGGTAATCTTGCCCTAATTGCATTTTATGCACATCAAGTTTTTGGCGCCGTTGGGGAATGATTTAATTTTCGCTCCTATATGCTAATATCGATACTAAGCGAAGCTAATTGTAATTTGAGCAATTTTTTATTTAGTTTACTTGTTTTTGTATTTATATGCTTGAGTCGCTTTTCGAAGCCTTCCCGAGTTTTGTGGGTTTGTAGGGAGGTGTATATAGTGTCCCCACACAAAAAGATTTTCTTTTTATGCATTTATTTCCATAATTGCTTTCACACTTTTTTTTCTTTTGAGCTTGATTTGATACAGGGGTTGAGCGCATTCAAAGTCGGGGTTTGCTTGAGGAAATTCTTTAGAGTAGGCTCACTCTCGGGCCCGGACTTCTTTAGGAATCAATTTTGAGGGAGTTTTCTTTCCTTCCCTTCTCCGTTTACTTTAAGTTTGGGGGTTGGGTTTTGGATTGGTTAGCTTTGAAAATTCTGAAAGTCTTGAGCTTGAAATTCCTCATTTTTAATGCTTTGAATTTTGGGCGCTTGTGAGAGTTATATGTGCATTATTTTCTTAGATTCTTTCTTGAGTTTATTATATGCATAGTTGAGGATATGTGTGTGCTTTTTATGCTATCTTCACCTCATTCATGATTAATAATGCCCATGTTGGATTTTGAATTGAATTGTTATGCTAAGCTCTAGCTTTGATAGTGCATGTCGGATAAGTATCATGTTGTGAGTTTTGATGACCGTGAGATGATCTTGAAAATTGTTGATTAAAGTAGCTTGGTTTGGACTTGTGTGCATGACAAGAGCATGATTTAGGCCATCTTTGGATTGTTTGAGCCATATTATCCTACCCATTATACATTAATCCCTAGTGTCCCCTTTTGAGCTTATTTATAGAATGGCGTGCGCCTAGAGCACACAATGACCCCCATTCGACTTCTTTTTTCGTATACCCACATCATCCTATCCCATAAGCCTATACACTTTTACCGGCACCCTTCAAGAGAAGCATGATTTGGAATGAATTGTTTTATTTATGAATTCTTGTTGGGAAGTGTTGCTTCATGGATGTATTGTGCTTAATTGTAGATGATATTGGTGTTTGAAAAGTGTTGATTGGTGGTAAAAGAGCCCCCTTGAAAAATAAAGTGCAAAGAAAAAAAGAAAAAAAAAATCAAAAGAAAAGAAAAAGTCAAGGGAGGCAAGAAAAGAAAAAAAATATATATATATGCCATTGTTCTTCAATTCTCAAGGAGGCATAAGGGTGGAGCTTCATTGTGGTGGTAGTTGATACACTTTATTCAACCCAATGTTTAAAGTTTAAGGGGTTGTTGAAGTGAGTTTGTGGTAATTTGAAGAGTTGTGCTTTCATGAAGCAAGTTAGTGTGTGAAGACTTCAAATTCTTTGCTCTCTTGACTTGTTATCCTATCCTTCATTTGTAGCCCAAACCTTGGCCTAACATTACAAGCTTATTAAAGTCCTATTGATATTGTCATGCCATGCGAGTCTTTGCCTTGTGAAACATAAAACTCTTTCGGTTTGATTGCTCATTTTTGATATCTCATTGACCGTTCTATCCTTGCTAGAGCTAAGCTACTTTTTGATGGGCATATGTTTTGAATCGTGGGTAAAATGTTTGAGGAAACAAGCGAGCTAGCATTAAAATCACACCATACCTTATTTATGCATGTTTATAATCTTGAGTTTGATTTTCATCATAGTAATGTGCATATGATCTTAAGCGAGCGCCGTGTTGTCAAGTCCTTGAGCTCATTCTAAACGTTTTATTTCTTTGCTCGGGACGATCAAAGCTTAAGTTTGGGGGTGTGATGAGCTCAAGATTTCCACGAATTTTCCCCTTTATTTCCTTTTATTTTGTGCTAGTTTAGAATTAAATATGCTTGGAAATATTATTATTGGTGTATTTGTGCTTCATTGTAGGTTTCCAAGGTATTTACGAGTATTCACGGAGTTTAGCACAAGGTTTGAGGCAATTTCGGGCTTCAAAGTTGAGCTACAAATCATTCCGTCAAAGTCCGTTAAGTATTCCAAGGCAAAATGAGCTAACGGTGGGCTAACGGAGCTAACGGAGGACTAAAATGAGAGAGCTGGAGGGGGAAGGACCTCGGCAGCTTGTTCTGAAGACCCAGGGGCACCGGAGCAAATAAGCAAACTTTTCATTAATGTGCTGTCCACTCTCCCTTGCTGCCACGTGTCCTACCTTTTGCCCAGCAGCCCTTCTCCTCTCCATTTGGTCCCTTTAGCCCCTGAAACTTCATGTTTAATGTCCATTTTGTCCTTGGCTTCCCCAACACACTTTGCCCTTCACTTTTAATCCCAAAAGCAGCCCCAAGAACGCACAAGTAAGCCCCAGGCGGGGCTGTGAGCCCTAAATGGGCAGCAGCCCTTCTCCCCCAAAATTCTCTCCACTCCATTAAAGCTTGATCAACTTTGAAGGTTTGGAGCTTCAAATCAAGTACCAAGGAAGCCTTTGCAAGAGATTTCAACCTCGGATCCACACTTTAATCGGTTCATTCTCTCCAATTTATATATCTTAAGATTATTGTGTAATTTCTAGGGTTGAATATTTTGTAATTGTGGAATTGGTTTGTGCTTAATGATTTATGGAAAGCAATTATTTTTCTATGTCAAAAGTAGTATTTTAATTTAATTTCTCTCTTTAAAGTATTACCCGTGTTGTTGGTTATTATCATTGTGTGTTTAATGCTTTTAATGAAGTCATGAATCATTAAATGAGCCCTAGAATGATAGGATACGGTTGACCCTTCCTATTGTTCGAAAATCGTGATAATTGTTTACGCAACGAAGTAGCTCGATAAAAACGGGCGTAGATAGTCATTGGGTGCTTGATCTTCATGCGGTTATTTCTCTCCTATGTTATGTTTGCGATGGTGCCCATAGCTAGGAAGAGTGGTAGCTAGATTCGCTATACGTAGCGACAGCCCGTAGTGAATATTATTAACGTGTGCCCGACTACCGACACATGAGTTAAGAAAAATAGAGAGGGTTAAATTAGACACGAGCGAGACTAGAAATATTGCAATCCTAAAATCCTATCTTCTATCTTGATTTGTTGTTGCCAAACCATTTTTGCGTTAATGTAAATATTAATTGCTTTCTTTTATTTTTAGTTTTTTTTTTTTTTTTAGTTTTTATTCTCAATTTATTTTCGCTCAAATATAATTAGCTAGCTCAATTTTGGTACTTAGTTGGAGTGAAAATTATGTGCATTCCCTGTGGGATCGATACTCGTACTTATGTACACTTTATTACTTGGTACGGCAGGGTAATCTTGCCCTAATTGCATTTTATGCACATCATTACTCCACGCTCTGTCTCGCTAGGATTCCAACCTCGCAAATCCTCCAACATCTTCCACTCTCGAATCATCAAGCAAGAAACGTACGTCTTTCTACTCAATACATCCGCCCACTACATTCGCTTTCCCTGGGTGATAAAGGATCGTACAGTCATGATCTTTCAATTTCTCCATCCATCTACGCTGTCTCATGTTCAACTCCTTTTGTGAGAAAGGTATTTCAAACTCTTGTGATCCGTGAAGACTTCAAATTTTGCTCCGTAGAGATAATGTTTCCACTTATGCAACGGAAACATAATCGTAGCCAATTCTAAATCATGAGTAGGATAATTTTGTTTAGAAGCCGTCAATTTCTTTAAAGCATAAACAATAACCTTTCCGTTCTGCATAAGCACACAACCCAAACCTTCCTTCGAAGCATCACTATAAATCGCAAAATTGTCACCCCTACTAGGCAATGCCAAAATAGGAGATGTCGTCAAGTGTCTCTTCAACTCTTGAAAACTAGTCTCACATTTTTCATTCCATACAAACGGTGTTGTCTTCTTTGTCAAATTCGTCATAGGTGTAACAATCTTGGAAAATCTCTCAATGAATCTTCGATAGTACCCTGCCAATCCCAAGAAACTATGAACTTCGGTAACTGTACTTGGCGTTTTCCATTTTATCACTGCTTCCACTTTGGATGGATCAACTGCTATCCCATCACTCGAAACTACATGACCCAAAAATGATACTTTCTCTAACCAAAATGCACACTTGCTGAACTTAGCAAACAACTGTTTCTCCCGCGTGATTTAGAATAAACGAGTATGTCGTCAATAAAGACCACTACAAAGCAATCCAGATACTGATGAAACACGCGATTCATCAAATCCATAAATACTATAGGTGCGTTTGTTAGCCCAAATGGCATAACTACAAACTCATAATGTCCATATCTCGTGCGAAAAGCTGTTTTAGGAATGTCTTCCGCTCGAACTTTCAACTGGTGATACCCACTCCTCAAGTCCAACTTAGAATACACAACCAATCCCTATAACTGATCGAATAAATCATCGATATGAGGTAAAGGATACCTGTTCTTGATTGTTACCTAATTCAACTGTCTGTAATCGATACACAACCTCAAAGTACCATCTTTCTTCCTCACAAATAGAACTGGTACACCCCACGGTGATACACTTGGCCTAATGAATTCCCTATTAAGGAGTTCCTGTAACTACTCTTTCAATTCTTTCAATTCGGTGGGTGCCATTCTGTAAGGAGACTTAGAAATAGGAGCAGTTCCTGGAAATAACTCAATGTAAAACTCTACTTTCCTATCAGGAGGCATATCATAATCAGTCGAGAACACATCAGGAAATTCACAGACTACCGGAACTTCTTCTAACTTCGGTGTAGTAATACTCTTGTCAACCACACAAGCCAAGTAACCCGTACAACCACGTGATAATAACTTTCTAGCCCTCAAAGGAGAAATAACATGTATATTACTCTTGACAGCATCACCCACAAATACAAATTCGGGAACACCCGGCATAGCAAAAGTAACTTTCTTACTATGGTAATCTACTAAAGCATGATAAACACACAACCAATCCATGCCAAGTATCACATCAAAATCACGTATGGGTAGCACAACCAAATCAGCATGCAAAGTGTGATTTCCTATCAGCATATCACAAGCTCAGTATACCTCTGAAGCCAACATATGCTCCCCCAACAGGGTAGACACCTCAAGCACAAAAGATAAAGACTGGGGCAATACAATCAAGTTGTTCACAAAATAAGATGCAACATATGAATGCGATGAGCCAGGATCTATAAGAACTCGTGCTCTACTACCGAAAATAAAAAGACTACCTCCTATCACAGACGTAGACTCTGGCACTCCTTGTTGATCAAGTGCAAACACGCGACCCTGAACTTTGGGCCTACCATCGATATCTCTCTTCGTACCACTAGACTGCTGACTCACGCTCCCCAACTGACTACCCTTCAGTTTGGGACAATCCCTCTTTATGTGACCAATCTCCTTATAATAGTAGCATTGCCCTGTCCTATTTCCACCCTTGCTGTAACACATATCCTCCGAATGTCCAGGCCTCGCACAATAATTACATATCAACGGAGCACCTCGCTGCCCCTGAGAAGGAGTAAAATTATTTCCTCGTCCGCCTAACTGTTGCCTAGATTTTCCATCAAATGATGGCCTATTTTGATTTCCCCTGCAGTTGTTATTATTGTTTTTGTAGTTACCTCTATTCCCTGAACCTTGTCCTCGCCCATAAGACTGCGAAGACTACTGAGAACCCACGTTTATTCTCCCTTTATGTTCCTCGATATCACTCTATATCCCATATGCTCAGTCTACTGCACTGCAATAACCTGCAAGCTGCAACGAAAGTAACTGTTTCCTATATTCAGTCTTCAACCCCTTGATAAACTTCTAAGTCTTTCTAGCCTTATTCGAAACCAAATGGTTACAGTAACGTGCCAACTCCGTGAACCTAGCTGAATACTGAGTCACTGACATGTTACCTTGTTTTAGATCATAGAACTCCCGCTCTCTCTTCTCACGAACTACAGTTGGAATATACTGGGCCTTGAACTCTCTCAAGAAATTAGGCCAAGTATGTGGTACTCCTTGCAAATTCCAGCTCTCCTGTAGTACTTGCCACCAATGTTCTACTGCTCCTTCTAATTTGAACACTGCTAAGGTAACTTTCTCATCTTCATTGCAACCCAGAGCTGCAAATATCTGCACTATGTGTTCAATCCACAACTCTACCTTAGTAGCATCAGGTTCTCCCAGAAAAATACGTGGTTTCATCTTCAAGAATTTCTCGAGGGTGGTGGTGTTGTTTCTATGCCTTACCTCTGGTTCTAGTACTATGACTTCCGGTTGCGGTGCCTTAACTTCCGGTTTTGGCGCTTTTGCCTCAGGTTGTGGTCCTGCCCCTGCATTCATCCGCTGCATTATCTCGTTCATCAACTCAAGCATTCTCCTATACATGTTTGCCATCTCCTCGTTTCGATCATTCTGATTCATTTCAGGAGGATCATTACGAGGATGGTTATTATTCCCTGCTCTCTCGTCACCCTCTCCAGCACTCGCACCAGCCCTACTGGTACTCGCTCCGTTCCTAGTTTCCACCATGTTAACCTACACACATCACTCGACGTTAGAATTCTCAACAATAAACCATACCCACCTAGGCCAAGGAACCTATCCTGGCGACAGCAAACCTATGGCTCTGATACCAACTATGACGCCCCGACCCGAATTCCAATACGAAATCCCAAAGTTGACGCGCCAAAACAACAAACAAGTACAATAACAAATAGTAAAAACACGTGGCACAACAACCCGTGCTTACAACAAACCATAATAATAAAAACTTGGATGAATTAAAACCAATCATTGGCGACGTTACAGCCGGAACCCAACTAATAAAACACAAGTATAAGTTTTGTAAAAAACCATTAATACCAACAACTACCTCGGCCACAATTGGGAAAATAACTGGTTTAAAGATATCACAGAGTGTACAAGCTCGACATGCACGTGTTGGCTACCAAAAGAATAATAGAAAACAAAGTATCAACACTACCCAAAGTAAAGTCTACATGACTTTACATAATCAATCGACCTCACCAAAAGAATGTCTATCACTAACAACAAAAGAGCTCCAAGGGTTACAAAGCAAAAGACCACCTGCGAGCTAAACGTGAATAATATCCGACCTCACCGCGAACTTCCTGGCTGGCTCGGATCTAAGGAAAAACATATAAACAACAAACGGGATGAGTCGAAACTCAATAAGTTACTAAATGCAACTACATGTCATGGCATAATGCTCAACCGGTAATTGTAACATGGTAATACATTTGTATATATCACAACTGAACATGTAACATTATTATTGATACACAATTCACATAAATCATACGTAGCACCTTGATGTCCACATAAGTACTCGTAATAAACTACATTATAAAGGATATCATTTCTCTTTGTCCATCTTTGCGTTGCTCCTGCAATACACAAAATAACCAAATGTGCCTCGATACCCGTGTAGGTAGTATCGATGTCCCCGATTAATACCATCGTGTTCAATCTAGCAAACCAAAGTCATGCGTATTGCTACAACAGTTGGGCTACTTCTAAACTCTGGCCAACAGAAGAGAGGTGTGTGAAACTTCGGTATGGCGACTTATAGCAATCACAAACATTGATTTGTGAAGACTATAGGTCGTCCCACCTTACTCGACCAACGACGCCAGCTGGACTTACATAATGCACAAATAGATGTTCTTACTCATCTAATGCAAATAACCATCAAGTTCAAAAGTGGTGAACTTGACATATGACAAGTAGGTTATTCTATTCTACCACCGATTAACATTCAACATATATTTGCAAGAATTCTAATCAACACATTAGAGCCATTTAGGTCTTTACATTAACAGTACCACAAACACAGAGGACTAGAATCTCGATCAAACGAACTCTAAACCTCGTAGTAATTTAACATGTTTCTCGGGGAATCATAATCTTCCCTAAAATCTACTTCTCGAAGTCATTGCTAAAGTTCACAAAATTAGGGTTTAAATGCTATATGCAAGATTACCCAATTTCAAGTCTCAAGTTTTCTATTTATACAAATCCTAAGGTTAATGTTCAAACCCTAGCTCATCAAACATCATTTAACCCAAGAACACATCACAAGCACAATGTACTCAACTCAACCTAGAAATTTGTAAATAAAAACAACATCCATAGCAAGTCATACATGATTATTGATGATCTAGCACACATTGAAGCTTTAAGCATACAAAAGGGGATTTAGTAACTTACCTAGAACCGAATATCAAGCCAACAAAATCACGATCGAAGGCTCTAAAGTTGCTCCCTTACTCAACAACAACACAATGACGGTCTCGGATCGTCAATCGGACGGTTCGATCTTCGGGAACTCAAACACACACATACTAATCTCACCAAAACTCTCACACACACACAAGAACACCTATGGAGGAAAATGGGAGGGAAAATGGAGAGAATGAAATCTCTCCACTTCATTTAAGTGGCTAAAATTCAGATTTGGGAAAGGTGGTGACGTGACTCAAGGAGAGCAACCCAAATGATCAAAATTGTCCAAAAAGAGAAAGTCAAGATAAGCTGTCGGTCTTCTATGCGGACACATAGGGCGGCCGCATAGAGCGGCCGCATAGATTCCAGAGAATTGAGGGGTTATGCGCGCTAGCACTGTGCGGCCGCATAACTCCTCCGTTCAGACTAAAATATTTCTAAGCTGTCCAAAGGTGATTCCAAGCACTCCCAAGCCATCCTAAGATGATTCAAACCTCAAACTCAGCCCGAAACAAACCCGAAACAACCCATAACAATGTAGTAAATATAACAAGCCAAGAATAATCAATTACAAGTCATAATTAAACTAACAATTCTTGTAAGCATGAAATGGAACAATGTATTAGGGCATGAATCAACTAACATGCTACTCATCAAGTATAATATGTATGTCTAACATGTCAACCATATAATAAGACAAGTAAGTTATACGTAAGAGGAATCAGGGTGTTACAGGTATAATGTTTGAGATCATAGAATTTTTAATTTGGGATGAAATTGGAGCCTAATATCATCTTTGCAGTACTCAATTTTAATAAATACTTCATTCGTCCTAAAATGAATGTTCATTATTTTATTTCGGGACGTCCACAACAATTATCTCTTTCTTTTCTTTTTTGGTTTTTGAAACGTGTTTTCAAGTCAATCAATTATGTTATTGTTATTTGTGAGATTGAAAAGTAGATGAACCCCTCATTGATTTGATACCACTAGTGATAATTGGGGGTTACTAAAGAAATTATTTAAAGTAAAAAGCTTTTTTAAAAATAAGTGTATATTTAATAGGGGACACTAATTTTAGGACGAATGGAATATAATATTTTATATGTATTCATGATATGTTTTCCGTGAGAAAATTCATGTGTTTGCCAGACACCCCAAAATGTTTTCCTTCACATTTTCAAAAGATTTACCAAATGCCTAAAAATAGAAAATTTTCATTTTTTAAAAGCTATTTTCCAAAAATCATTTTCCGGAAGTTATTTTCCTTGAAACAAACGGAGCCTAGTTGGGAAAACATCTTCTACATGATCCTCTACTTCTAGAGGGCCACGTAGGGGATGTCTTTTCATCCCCGTCATTTACCGGCAGTTTTTATTTTTATTTTTTACCGTCAATCAGAGTAGTTTTTATTTTTTACTTTTTATAAATAATTATAAAACAATGTCACGTCTGAAAGAATGTTTTAAAAAAAATCTTGGATTGGAGCACGTTAAAAAAAATTTCCTATCTTTTAAAAATTTTGTTACATATAAAAGAGGTCTTCTTGTTTAAATACGACACATAGAAAAAATTAGATGATAGCATTTGAGACGATCTTAGCAATGCATGTACCTGTGACACGTGCATCAATCATGTTAGCTAATGACGAGTTTTAAGCTTTTGTTATCCCTAAATGAGTATTTGTATCCCTTCTTCCCAACGAAAGTCAATTGTTCATTTTAAAACCGTTCCCAAAAAATATAATCCTTCCGTCCTATAATAATTGTATTTTTTCTTTTACAAAAAATTAAGAATTTTACTTTTATGTTAGTTTAGTAATACATGTACATGAATACCCTTAAAGTCCATGCTTTATATCATTGCAAGTAAACACCATAACATTGTAGTTAGCAGAAGTGAATTTAGTAACATTATACAAAAATAAACACGCATTTTAGGCAAAAAAAAATTAAAAATAAACATTCGTTTTGAGACCCGCGGACGGGCATAACTCCTTTATAATCTTTCCATATTAGGATGTTACTTTATCCATATACCCTTAATTTATTTGCTATTTTCATTGATATATCCTACTTGTATAAGTATTACTCCCTCTGTTTGAGGCAAAGTGTCTACTTTTAATTTTTTTTAGGTCAATTTAATT
Organism: Platycodon grandiflorus; assembly: GCA_016624345.1. Lineage (NCBI taxonomy): Eukaryota > Viridiplantae > Streptophyta > Magnoliopsida > Asterales > Campanulaceae > Platycodon > Platycodon grandiflorus. The sequence goes on from CM028361.1 coordinate 68,877,231, forward strand.
AAAGTTTGACCAATAATTTATATAAATTTAGTTATTTTTACAAAGTTATGAAAATTGTAATCCATAGTATTCTTAATGTAGTTTTTAATTAATGAAATTTTATTTCCTAAAACACAAGTAAATTATATAAAATTTTGATTTAATTTATTTACATGTTAACTTCTAAAAAAGAAAAGTGAACTCTTTATCTGGAACAGAGGGAGTACTAAACAATATACATCTTAATATTTATAATTAAATCAACTAGTTTTCTTAATCTGTGTATTAAATCAAACTTGACTCTTTTTTAAGACGAGAGAGTATAGAAGAATATTATTTCTAATGTTAAACTGCCACGTCCACCTTAATTTCGGTAAAGAAAGAGAAAAAGTTTGTCTTATTTAGGGATTTAATTTCTCACTTTTATTATATACTTTTTGGAATATTTCATTTAAACAGTTTGTTTTTAAAAAAATATGCTTACAATTTTCATAAGTTTTCATATTTACCCTCCACTTATATTGTAAGCATATTAGTTGTGCTTAAGTATTTTTGTAATCTCATGACCCTAATATATTCTTTAATTATTAGACTTTTCAAACATGGACTCCTTAAATAAAACAAAAAAAATAATTTCGAACATTAAATATCATCGAGTTAAACCCTATAGTTCAACGGAGATTTCCTAAGAGTTATGAGGGTCTAATTAGGAGCGAATCCAAATTCAAATCCAAATTGTTAAAAAATTATCAGATTTAATCAAACCGAATTATCTCTCAAATATTTTAAAACTCAATTTATATCCTAAATTTTTGAATTCGGATCAAATTCTAATTGTATTCAACCCTCGTTAAAGTATTGAATAAAAACAATAAAAAAATATCTTTTACTCGATCAAAGTTCGAACAAACATGAAATATCTTGTTCCCAACTTGCACAAACACAAATGAAATGTTAGTAAAAGATTATATTGCACAAAAAAAGTTAAATTTAATTGAAATAGTAATTATTAATAACTAAAAGTTCACCATAACTTTTTTTTATATTAGATTAAATCGAGTTGTTAACCGATCGAATCACCCCTAATCTAGATTTGATTTGTTAAACTATCGGCCCGGGTTATCGGGCTTGGATCACAATCAGGTAATTGGATTGAAAAACTCGATCCATATTCTAAAAATAACATCAAACTCGGATTAGATTTGTATCAAAATCCAACCCATTGACAAACTTGGGTCTAATCATAAGTTTTCACGCTAACACCAAAGAAGAATCAATTGCAACCAGAAAATGTTGCAATGTAGATCAGATCATGCAAACAATGAGTCTATTCCTAGTGGAAAAGCCCAAATTTTCACAGCTTCACCCAAATATGGTTTTTACACTGAGCTTAGTCTCAGAATTTAGAACCTCCTGCTGGCCATATATACGAAACATCGGCATAAATATTTTCTTCTGCAAAATGTTTGGTTCGCTTACAGTCCTCTGAATCTACGTCAAATTAGATTAGACTACATACGACAGCACTAGGTTAGAATGCTTATATATATAATAAAGATCAGAAAGCACATTTCGTGCAAAGTTTTCAGAGAGGTCTTGATATGTTGGTGCTACTCCACTCCCATATAACTTCATAAACATGAGCCGTTTCTATATTCTCCGGAATATCGTCAACCCTTCTAAACACGGCAATCTGGGACGCAAACCCAGGTTCCACGCCAGCGACACCGCCAACTCCACCAAACTCAACCGTGTAGTTGTGCCTTTTAGCAAGGTCAGATGCCCAATAGTTGAACTGCTCCCGAGTCCACTCAAATTTATGGTCATGGTTGCGAAATTTACAAGATTGAGTTTGGCTTTTCTCATCTGCTTCCTCTTCTTGGTTTTGTGGTGTAGATTTCTGAAGTATCGCGTTGTACTCATAGTTTGGAGTTGAAACAATAAGAATCCTTGGACAAAAAGATCTCAGCACAATGTCACCGAACAAGCATGCTTGGTCTTCCTCCATATGCTCAATCACCTATTAGAAAAGTCCATTGTAAACACCAATCAAATAAACCATAGTACATTTTGTTATGTCGATGAAGAAATTAAATACGACGAGTAATGCAAAGGATACTTGGGAATTTAACAAATCAAGGATTGCCAAATCAAATCCAATAACATGCAGAGCCTTTGAGATTATTATCATGATTCACCCCGACATTAATCATATGACAAACGTGTGTGCATGTTTTTGTAGTGCTAAACAACAGCAGGCTAAGATAATGGTGTACTCCAATACTCCCTTTGTTCAACTCAAAGAGTTGAACTTTCCTTTTTAGGATGTTCCATTCACAGAGTTCATTCAAAAATAAAGTTACATTTCTCGTGATGTTCTAGCTTTATCCCTCATATAAGAAATAAACAAGTTGGATACATCAATCAAATAATTTTGAAGTAGTGGTTACTCCAAGGCTAGTAATTATCACTTGATATTTGACTATTCAAATGGCGACTCTTTGGCTGAATGGAAGGAATATCAACAATGAGAACGACAACAAAAAGCGAACATGAGAATTGAATAATTTTAATCATGAAAATTTGATGGCAAGGCTTTGATAGCACCACACAACATATTCGGAAATGTTTTGCAACATTTTAAACTATATTTAGATAAACCAAAAATTGCAAAAGGGAAAGAACAACAGAGGCATTTTTTGGCAAGGACAACAAACAGATTTATAGGGTTGATTTTAATGTTCAGGGCATTATTCACCATTCAAAGCATAGTGATTTGCCCTTTAAGTCTGTAGCCTACTATTCGCGCTGAATAGAGATATGGTTGTAATGCACATTGAATATCTTGATATGGAATACTAGCACAATATCTCTCCAATGCACTCATGCATAAAGATTTTGGTAAGAATGTACTACACTACTACTTCATATACACCCCAAGTGAACAGTACACTTGTCTTGCCCCGTTAAGCAAAACAGAACTAACCTCCCCACCCCCCACAATAAATTAACAAACCTAGAACCAAAACAATTTTTTTATCTGATTTATTTGGGAAAAATACTGATAATTTTCAGGATAAGGAATGCTGTTTTGTTTAACACTATTGAGCTTCTCTTCCAGAGGGTTATGTTACCGATGCAGTTTATCCTCTCTCTGGACACCGTTCCAAAAACCAACCACTTCCCACCGCAACCCTCCGCAATCGGATGGACGTTGGAACCGCTCACAGTGATCCCATAGCTCTGCTAGTCATCGGAGTTACCAAAGTACGCAGATTGCAAGAGAATACTTAGTATGTGCAATAATCCTAACGTGCAGCCCAACCACTAGAGCATACTAAAACATTAGTAATTGATATTTTCAAGTAGGGAAAACATATACATAAAAATAACGGACCTATTTTCAAAATGTGAGTTCTCTTTTTCCACTACAAAAAAAATATTTTACGTATACAGTAGGGTACTACCCTCTCAGGATATGGGGCACCCAGGTTACTCCTACAGAGTATTATCTGGGTTACTCGTGTTACACACTACCAGTCAACAGAAAACTCGAGTATTGAAGTAGTGATGAAGATCATGACAATGTTGATTGGCAGAAAAGGAACCTTGCCCCTCAGTATGTTAGAGCTCAAAACATGACAGCCAAGTCTCATCAATCAAATCAAATTATGAAATGATTGTTATGAACTGGGCAGGCACCCGTGTATAGTGCCAAAAATGGAGCACCTCATAAAGAACACGAAGGTAACCTAACACTTTTAACAAGTTGGCACTAGCATATAAGCTCATGACAGATGTTTTCAGCAAAGGTCCTTTTCAGCTCCCTTTCCTTAACAAAGAAAATTTCTACATGTGTCCTTGGGAATGTCCATTGTGATGTATTCCTGATCTCGATCACTAACCTAAAACCTCTTTTGATGCAGGACAAACTAGCTTCATTCGACTTTGGAAGCACAGGCCAAAGCCCAAGGGTCTTGCACTATCAAACAAGGCCTTTTGGTCTATTGGGAAGTCCTTGGTAGAAACCGTAGAATAGGATTTAGTATTATTATCTATTTAGTTGCTTTATTAATTAGGAGTATCTCATTATTTCATAAATTAGTTGTTTTCCAAGTCCTAGTAGTATTAGTTTAATTCTAGTGAACTAATTTGAGCTTTGAGCTATTTGTGTCTCTTCTCTCAATTTTCTCCTTTCTTCTTCTACTTCTTATCTCTTAATCTTTTTCTATCCACTTCCCCCATCACCATTGCATCCCCATGTCGGTGCAATCACGGAGTCCTTTCCTTCCTGTGAAATCTGTTGAATGTTTTCCCATGGATCCCTACACATGATGTTTTGTAGTTGTAAATCCTCCCTTTCTGTTGTATTTCAAAGAGTCATGTTGTGTCCCCTTTATGAAGATCTAAAAGAATGACACCATATGTAGGCACATGTTGGGGTATAACATATTTGCTGGTGATGTTGGTTAGGGGTGGCAATGGTTGGCACGACACGAATGCACGAACCAGCACGACACGATTAAAAACACGAATTACAGAGACAAATGACACGATATGACACGGCACGACACGACACGACACGACACGAAACACGACATGAAAGCACGAAATTAAATATTTAGTTAAAATAATATTTATTATTATATTTATGATCAAATAAGATAGATAACATGAAAACACGATAGTACGGCACGAACACGACACGATAGCATGAATTGCCACCCCTACTGGTGGTTGGGGCCCTCATGAAGGCTGATGCTCCACTGTTATAAATTATAATTTTCTTAAGAATCACTGAATCACAGCCTGAGTTTCCATAAATTGTTTGAATTGACCTTGGGTTATGTGTCAAGGTTTCTGGTTGAGTGCTAGCCAGTGTTCTAGGTGGGATTGGCTCCGAAATTGAGTGAGTTGACTTGTGACTGAATTTTGACTTGGCTCTCTGTTGAAGGGTAGTTCTACTGACTGGTCCAAGACTGCGGATAAAAAAAAGTTAAGTATTGGATAGATGGTGTCACACATAACGGGCCACCAAGAATGATGGAGAGGAGGGTGGAAGTGCGGACTAACTAGGATTGTGGGAGAGGACAACAATGCTTACGGGTAAGACCTAGGCACACTCATAGTTATTAAAGGCGTACGCCTTGGCCGCCTTAGGTGCGGAGAGGAGTGAGGCATGGCTTTGCCGCCTCGAGAAAGGTCGGATTTGCAAAGGCGAGGTCGAGGCGTCACCTCCCTCGACTGGGCGCAAGGCGGGAGGCATTGGTAAGGCATCGCCTTCGCGATAGGCCATCGGCAATTGGGTTTTTTTACAAAACGACGCTGTTTAAAAGTACAATTTAAAAAAATTTTAAAAAACTTTTTGACTTATGCCCTCTCTTTCACTTGCAACAAAAGGGAAAAGAAACATACCTGATTTCAGAACCCTCGACCTCACAAACCCTAGCGAGCGAGACGAGAGACGACCATCAGAAGACCTAGGCCACGACGTGAATGCGACAAGCCCTAGGCCACGACGCAAACGCGACCAATCCTAGGTCATCTCTCTCCAGATGTCTCTGTTCTGCATCTTTATCTTTTCTTTTTCTTCTTTCTTTTTTCTTTTTTATATTTCTCTCTTGGGCTGTTTTAGAGTTTTCTTTTTTATATTTCTCTCTTGGGCTGTTCTAGAGGGACTATTTACCTTTGTTTCTTATTTTGGACCTTTATTATTTGGACATTTCAAATTTTTTTTAATTCTACTTCTTTTTTTCCTTCTACGTTACTCTGTTTTCTTTACTTTGTGTGTTTTCTGTTACTCTGTTTCTTCTTAGTGTCTTTACTGTGTTTTTTTTCCTTCTGTGTTTTTCGAACTCTGTTTCTTCATCTTTATTTGGACTGTTTTTTTACTTTGTGTTTTTTTTTTTTCCTTTTTATGTACTCTATCTAGGCTTGCTATTATATGTAAACTTAATTTCATATATTATTCTCATTTTGAGATTTGTTACAATTAAGTAAGTAAATATAGATACTATTTTTCCTAATTTGTCGCATTGCTCACCTTTCAGTCCCCCGCCTCTCGCCTCAAAAAAGGGCCTCTCACCCGCCACACGCCTTTAATAACCGGAGGCACACTACGGATCTCTACGAAGTAGATCTCAAAAACCATAAAAGCATGCTCATAAATTATATGAAGGGCTCGCTCACGTGAGGATCGTACTATGCGGTGGCATTCCCTTATTAGTTGGTCCATACTAGGGACAAGCTACAGTTCTCCTTCAACTACCTAGTTAGGCCACATGTATTCCGATAAGGGGGTCAAGTGACAAAGCTCCGTACTCCAACCTCCAAACCAAAACCATCGGTGATCTAAAACGGAGGGGCCATTTAAAGTTCCTGCTAGTACTCCATTGGGTTATCCCTACTAAGGTATTTTACGAGACGAGAAGCGCCAACTCCATAGGCAGGAAGTTACCACAAAATTTGCGAGATGTTACATGCGGGCATGTACAACAGTAATTGGCCCGCAGGTCTGTCCCCTTGAATGGTCCCGTCATACACGGGCTAGGGTTTACGAGCAAACTTCCTTATGCATCCTTGTCGATTGGCATGTAAGGGTTGGGTAGGACCCTACTCTACATAAAGATTAGGGAGTATTTTAGTAATTTCAGCTTTTTGGTGGAGAAAGGTCACAGAAGTAGTCGATGGCTCTTGTTTTATTAGTAGACAAGTCAATGTATCTTGTTCTAGAATTCTAGGTTTCTATAGGTATTTTCAGAATGAGTGGGGCTATTCACAAGTACACCACTTCAAATATTACAAAAATACCATTAAAAAATTGGACAAAATTGCCCTTAGTGGAACACCCCTAGTGGTGTTCGATAAGCGCTGCCCAACACCCCTAATAGTGTTCGGTAGGCTCTTAGTGGTATTCAATAAGTGCTGGCCGAATACCCCTAATGGTGGTCGGTAGGCTCTAGCCGAACACCCCTAAAGGTTGCTTGATCAAGTCAGTTTTATCTTTATGTGCTTTTGGGTATCACAAAGTTGGCACAGCAAAGAAAGTACCATAGCCATCCCTCGGTCTCCTCGCTTCGTTTAGATTAAGTCAATTTGAGCTTCTTCTTCTTATTCTTCAGCCAAGCTTTTTCCTAATATTCGCTTACCCGCCTTACTCTGACCGGAGGAAAGGGCCCTTCAAATTTGAAGAAAATGAAGCCATTACCGAAGTTCTACGTTGGCTTCTTCTCTTGCAATTTCTTCGACGACAAAGCATTCCCACTTCAGATGAGAAAAATTGCAATCTTCCCCATCTCTATCTCTCCCTCTCGCTCGTCGTCATCTGGAGCTTCAATTTTTCCTTTCATCTATATATATATATATATGGGGGAGTATTTAATGGTTACTTTTTTATTTAACCATCAATGGTTACTCTCATTTTCAACCATTGGATCAAAAATTAAAGGTTGAGATTTAATGGTTAGTTGGAAAATACAATTAATGCAAGTAGGTGAGTCATTTAATGCATTAAATCTCAACCTTTAATTTTTGATCCAATGGTTGAAAATGAGAGTAACCATTGATGGTTAAATAAAAAAGTAACCATTAAATACTCTCCCATATATATATATATATATATATATATATATATATTAAATTTCTTATCTTCTCTCTTTTGTACGATGATGATGAGAAGCAGCTGATTTTTTTCAATTTCTATGTCTCAACCTAACACTACGTCCACTATCTCTCCTCCTCCCACCACCACCACCACCAGTGTCGGCGGCGGCGGCGAAGCCCACTTCCCATTGATGAAAAAGGCCAAGTCTCTGCCATGCTTGCAGCTCCATCCTCTCAAAGGTTGAGCGAGTGTGTGAGGGAATGGGAAGAAATTCGTATAGAAGGGAACCTTGAAAGAGAAGAAAGGAAGAAAGTAAAGAAGAGCAAGGAGAGGCGGTTCACAGAAGGAAGGAAGGAAGGAGGGGTAAAATAGGTAAATAGGGGGAGTGTAGTTAGTATTTAACAAGGTTGAAAATGTTTGGGGGTGGTGTACTCATACGATTTGGGGGTGTGAATAGCCCTACTCTTTTAGAATTTCTGTTTAGGACTATTATTTGCCTATACAAGTTAGTAACACTACCAATTCAAGATATAGATAGTTTAATAATAAGAGCTCTACCAGCATCAATTATGGTGTTACAAAGAAGCTGCTGGCCCGCTAGGCGAGGGAACTCCAAATGGCAGTTTAGAGCAGTAATTATGCCACGTCTCATCACACCACGCAAAACAATACCAGTCATGACTAAGTAATTGGCCGCCATCTTGAAGCGTGCCCCACGAGTATGCCTGCGCACCCTCCTTAAAAGGATGTTTCATGTGCAAGGGGACAATTGTAGGGTAGATATGCGGCATAGAAACCCACGCGCCACTACCACACCACGTGGCCCGCGCTTAACACACTACGTGGCCTGCGCTTAACACACCACGTATCTGCAAGTCCACACGTGTCATCACCCGCGCCCCTTGGCCTAACAAGCCATCTAGTAGGCCCGCACAAGTTGCATCCTGCATTGTTTTAATCGCAGCCTTGAAAGGACAGCTAAGGCAATGCGGGCTGGTTGTGGATTGGAGTCTAGAAGGAAGACTTGCCACATGAACTAATTACAGAATCACACTTGGCCCAGCTAGATTCAATAGAGGAATTGTGGATGCCCCCCCCCCAATAGGGACACGAGGCTTTCACTTGTGCGTTTGTATGAATGGACCACGTCACCGCCTGGACGGACCGTATATGATCCGTTAGGTGAGGCCCCTCTCACCTACCTATTAATAGGTCGTTCACTGCATGTATGAAACACGAGATCTAAAGACCAGAGTCTACCGCAATTTGCACATCCGCTCTTCAGAGTCAACCGCAATTTCCATGTCCTCTCTTAATAGCTCAGCCTGCCTTCATTCTCCCCTATCCCGCTCTCTTTGCGGTCCTTAGTGTATAACGCCAGCTGTCACCCGGTACTATTACCACTTTGCCCTTCCCGCAAGGCACTCCATTGTGCCAATGGTTTGAATTTTTACGGCTATTTCGCTACTCTTCTTGCGCCCATGATCTGGAGTGAATACCAAACCAAAGTCACCCCAATGTGGAAGGTAAGTATCACCTAGAGTGTCACAAGGTTCACCAAAGCGACTAGGGGTACTCCTATTAGTACAAGGGTTACTATTAGTCAATAGGAAAACTTGGGAAAGGAAATATGGGTGAAAATCATGACAATGTTGAGTAGGTGAGAGATCAATTTTGGATCACCTTTGCCTGAAAACGTCACAAAGCTCAAAGCTAAGTCTCATCAATCAAATTAACTTATAATATACTGCCCAGCCGGGTCCGCCACTATATAGAGGGAATCGGCAGCTCAGCACAAGGTGGACCCCATCACTTTAGGTGAAGCCAAGTCCTAGATAGTTGGCTAGAAAATAAGCTCAGATATGTTCCACAAGAACGTCACTTTTACCTCTTCTGCAAAGGTCTAAAAAGGTATGCATGAGTCCTTAGCTAGGTCCATGGTGACATACTCCTCTTCTCATATCCTTGGGTAGGCCCAAGGCGACGTACTCCTAATCCCAGCCACCAACCCAAAACCCCCAATGAGCCCTATTGTGGGAGCAATCAAGGAGTACTTGTACTTCTCGTGTAACCCATTGAATGCTTTCTCAAAGGCTGCCCTTCACAGGATACTTTGTAGATGTATAGTTGACAATGTCCCCTTTCGAAGGGACTACAATACAGTCCTGCCGTGTCCCCTTTTTCAAGTACTACAGGAATTTCACCATGGGCTCAATTAGTTGTTTGGCTCTGGATGGTCTCCTTGTGGGGTCTACTAGGAAGGTCTTCTGTGGCTCAATTGTGTTTGCCTTTGGATGCCTCTTCAGTGAGTTCACTGTTGTGCCTAACCCAGGTAACATTTCCAAGCCGTGCTGACTGCTAAGCCTCCTGGTAGATACTTCCGAAGGAGTTATCTCTTTCCCAGGCCAATGGTCATTGAGGTGGTACCATAAGGTCTGTGGGCCACCCTAACCATATTATGAATAAGTTAAAGGTATAATGAGGTCACTGACATGGCAATTGATCGATGGTTCCCATTCCACAACGTCAAAACAAATGAGGCATTAAATATATTCAGTTGCTTATGTAGTATTGAATCTATTGATACATCAAAATATAAATTGGAAGTACACTGTTAGAAAGAAAAAGAAAAAGGTAAAAAAAACTATTAGAGGAGTAAACTAAGGGCAAAGCCGGTAAAGTAAAAAGAAGCCGGACTAATAAAAAGTCTTACCTCTAAGCAGGTTCCAATATCACAACCATACAACCGAGAATCGAAATTTGTGATAGAACCTTCATAAAGCTGAGCAGATTTGAAACTGTTACTTGGCACTACGGCCTCCAAACTTGCGCTTAACTTGGAATGGAGTATCTGCACCGTTAAAAGAGAAGCTTAAACGTAGCCAAGGGACCAAATATTACTGAAGAAAGGAACAGCAAATATTGCTAATGTGAGTTACCAGAAATAAAATTATACAACAAAATTAAAGATTTTCAGTCACCACCTTCAACTCATGGGGCCTTAAGCTAGAGAAATAGATTCTCTTGTTCCAGTAACTACACCAAGAGGGACTGACAGTGAGAAGCAACTTGCTACGACTAGACCTTACTATTTGCCTTAAACATTAGATGGTCCGGCCACCAAGGACGCAGGGAGGTCAGAAACTACTCGACCTACCAGGAGACGTAGTCTCATTGAAGTTTGAAGAAGGTTTTTCTTTGAAATTGAAGAAGGCCAGGGCAACAACAAGTATGCACAGCAATCAACATTTTGATAATTGCAAATACTAGCCAGTATGTTACCTAGAATCTTCTTTATGTTTTCCTTGCATCCTTAACAAAGATAATATATGGAATAACTCACTCAAGTACTTGACAGAGGTACTGATGGTCATAGCTATCGAAAAGCCATGGTCCCAGACCCCTTGCATGAAAGAAGTAGTCCTCATTATATTCGTCAAACTAATGCCCACATCCGAAAGAGACAGACCACTACTTGATAGAGAACAACATCAGGGGAAAAACAAAAGATATGATGTGAACAAGGCTTTTATAAGTGATCCAACCTTCGCCGCACGAGCAAGACTCTTCTGTGAAATATCAACACCAGCAATTTTTTCCAACGAGGTTGGATATTCTAATAATGAGTCCAACAAGCTTCCAGAGCCACATCCAAAGTCAACCTGCGACAAAATCCAAGATAATTAAAAACTTATAGATCGACTCAGAAATCCTTATACGTAAAAATGTCTTCATTTACCAAATAAGTTGCACGTGATTCTTTAATGTGTTGCAATGCATATTCGACTCGTTGCTTTGATAGAGGAGGACTAAATAAAGCCTTCTCCATCCTGTCTTCCAAGGGTTCAGTCACCCGCAGCAGAGTTATTGAGTACTCCAACCAACAGCATCCTATCTCAGAGACATAAAAGAAAGGAGATACGTCAACTGCTATGAACATGCATTTTTAAAACAAAAACCAAGTTTGACTATTGTCAAATGAGCCATCACTCCAAGGTATAAGAAATCATTTAAAGGACATATAAAGAAAGGGTTTAACTCACCTGAAGACAGTAATGATAGAATTTGTGCTGAATCACCATTAGCAGCAAGAAGAAACTCTTCGGGAAGCAACTCGCTACGGAAACAAGCAGACTGACCAACTGACATCTGTGTCACTACTGCTTCAAGATGGGGAATCACAGCCTCAATCCCTATCTCAAAATCAAACTCGCTATTACTGTCAAGAAGTTCTTTAAGGCGTTCTCCTTCTGTAACCAAATATATATTGTAGCTTATGCATACTAAGGCGCCAGTTGACGGAGAAACTCCAGAGTCTGGACCTTCTACTTTAACAGAGTATGCTCTATCTTCCTGGACATCATGTAATTGATTCATGCCGTTAGATTCCAATAACCTGCTTCTGTCAGTCCAAGTTCTCTGCCAAGACTTGTGCACAGATGGGCAAAATGCGAACTCCTTCAAGAATTTTTGCTGATAAAATTGGATATCAAGTTTTTCTCCCAATGTGGCCAACTTCTCGATAGGCATATCTAGTCGCTTAAAATAATTATTCAGCCATGAGAGAACCTTCAAAGCAGAATTCTGGATAGCATCACTCTGCTTCTTGAATGATTCTTTTGGTGAACACTCTATAATTAAATCCTGAGACTTGGAAAATATTTGCACTTCACATGTGAAGGTTACTCCGGATTCCAGCAATTCTCTGCCACCAATAGCAGGGCCACCACCATTCCTTTCTTCTTTACCTGACTCCTCAACTTTCAACTTCTTGCATGATCCCGGTAACTTGGGCGATGATTCCAAGGGACTGCTAGCAACAGTGATGATAGGTTCAGATAAATGATGCTGACGACAGAATGTACAGAGGATATCCCTTGGAAAGGAGCCCTTCCAGTTACTTCGCGATGCGAACACTACAGGCAATTCCGCTGCAAGAATTGCCTCTCTTGACAACTTATAAATTCCAGAGGGTATTCTGTTGATCAGTATCCTAAAACAACTTACAGTTGTAAGGCGATAAGAACTTCATGGTATGTATGCTTTAAAAAGAAAAAGTTAAACAAGAAATATCCAAGTGGGTGAAGAACTGAACATCAGGTGAAATAAAATAGAAACATATATGTATATTCAAGCTGCAGAAATGCATCTAGTTGCCTATATACTAGATCATCTGCCAGAAGCACAATGTCTGAAACAGTACGCAGTTCCCTGATTATTAAACTTGTTTATGTGATCCTCTAAAGACCTAACCTTTAAGGGTCTAAAACCATTACTTTCATATTGTTGAGTTTGATATACATTGTTGGGCCCCTATCTAACAACTTAAGCTTTTAAATCAGTTGGAAACTTAACATGATAACCTGAACTTAGCCTAATTAGACTAGATATGTACTTGGACTGCAAGACTAGAGCCCTACTTCTTTTTCTTTCTAGGGACCTTCTAAGCCTTAGCTATGGTTTGGCAAGGTCTTGGGATCGAGTCATCCCGCTTGCATTTTTTACCCGAAATATTGTGTGCATGTTGTCACTTTGTTTGGTTTGTTATGCCCTAATGGTGCATATTTGTTTGTTTCTCCACGTGCGGACGGTCACACGTGAGGGGGAGTGTTGAGTTTGATATATGAGCCCCTATCAAACAGCTTAAGCTTTTAAATCAGTTCGTAACTTAACACATATCAATAAACACCTAATTGCAACTAGACATATTTGGAAAGTAGTATGATGTTGCATACTTGAAGACAGAAGAAAGCTGCAAGCAGGACTGCAGGAGGTAGCACAAAACCACAGAAATATTTGCTTTTTTTCAAATAGGCAATCTAATGCTGCTTACTGATCACTGAAGAGCAAAGGAGGTCCATTGGCTCAAGGATAATAAAATCCATTTTCAAGTTTCTCATCCTTTGCCTGATTTTTCTTTTTTAAACAGATCACTTTTGAAAACTTCAAGCAAATTCTTATCAAAACAAAAAGATAGGAACCTAACAACAGCTGACTTAATATTTCTCTCCTATAAGTGACTTATGTGACGAATAGTTAGACCTTATTAAATACACTGTGCACTTATAAGTAAGAAAGAGACAACAGAAAAAGCTTGTATAGGACAAGCATCTTAAAGAAGAAATATTACCAAGATAGATGCTTTTTAGAATATCAAATTCGGTCTACGTAATAGTAACGAAAGATAAAAATAAAATGAAACTGATGATACACCTTCATAAAAATGAACAAACTATTGAAGAGAGCCAAGTAAGAAAGAAACCTGTAATATGAACGTGATGAAACATCTTCGTAAAAAAGATCACTAGACTTCCATGTGTATCCAATAGTAGCCAAAACTGCATCACCATATATAACCTGACCAGAGAAGTAACTTGCCCTTGCATTAACACATCTTTCAGATTTAGGAGCTTCTTTAACTTGCAGTTCTGACGATCCATCCAACGCATATGATTTAGGATCACAATAGTAAAATCTTGTCTCAGAAGAAGCTTTCCCAATACTCCTGTAAAGAAGACAAATAAATCTATAAGCTGGAAATGCACTAATACTCTAAATCCTTTTCACTAATAATACCATACTGTTAAACCCAGGTTTTGAAGCCAATGATGTGATCCACTAATCCCATATTCCATTCTCACTCCCTCTCTCTCTCGCTCTTCTCTCACAGCTATCTACATATACACAAAGCACAAGAACAAATAGTTACAAACATTTGTTTTCCAAAGCGTGTATGTGCATATTCTGTGGGTCAAATTTTGCATTCCCAGTATTGGAAGAAATCATATCTCTCATGCATAAAAGAACAAAAAAAATTTTACATATGAAATTACTGGAGTGGAGTCTCCGTGCTGCTGCTCCATTAAGACCATATTCTACTTCATATATTTGTTTTTATTAATACTTGTCCTGCATGACAAGCATAGAGCTAATTCATTCAATATGGTGCATCAACTAATTCAGATGGAGTTACTGAGACTTGCTCGAACAACCATCCTTCCAACTAATCTAAGTCTAACCTGGCTAACACCAATATCTACCCATACATCAAAATTACTATTGCAATCACTAGCAAAACACGCTCTTAGTCAGTGCCTTGTTCGCAAACTTATGGAAACGACAAACCGACGTTCTGCTTTTAAGCATTGGGTACAAAACTGTTCAAAATTTGTGAATCTGCATTCTCAAATCCACAGAATGGAAGAGCAAGAATCAATTCTTGTGTGCAGTGAACACTAGACGAAACCAAAAAGCTCTGCATCATCAAGCCTTCTACTACAATGAATAAGAGATGCTAGCGTGGTGCTTTTTGACGATCACTCAACCTACACTGCTCTCAGCAAGACACCAAATCATTGCAACTTATAACAAAGCGAGACAAGTGTTGCATAAAAATAGCAGAAGAACTCACCGCTGCGAAACCCAAAACTTCAACCTATTAGGATCCTCAGTTCAGCAAAGAAATGTGTCGTTCCATCACTATGCTCTATCTTTTATGTAATTCTACAGAAACGTATTTATTACTTATGAAAGAAATTAAGAAATAATAATAGGTATCTTTTGGAATATTATTTGATAATATTAATTAGATTAATTTGCTGGTGCTCTCTCTCTCTCTCTCTCGAAACTAATTACCTTCAACTTCGACACACTCACTCACCTTTTAGCTCCACTCATACTCCTGCCTAACTATACAAATTGGGCATCGAGGTCACTCCACTTATCCATATGACATAACAGTTGGCACACGGAACTTTTTGTTTCCTTTTTTTTTTTTTCTTTTTTACGGATAAAGTGAGAATTTATTAGAAAGAGAGAGAATCTACAATCAAGAGGACAAGATGTTCGCTAGAAGATTTAAGCATGTAGAATACGAACAATAAGATAAAAATGATGCCACATAGGGATTGTAAACACATGAATTGCAAATTAGCCAGTAGATTATAGCGTACTGGTCCTATGCCCATGGCTAATTAGATCACAACTGTAATAAAGTAATATTAGGGAAAGGCTACAGTGGAAAATATATACATACACACAGAGATTTAGGAATAAGAATAGAAAATTGTATACTATGTCTATACTGTGCGTACCTGGAAATTAGAACCTTAGAAGCATTTGTTGCGCCAAGTTCTTGTGCAATGGCATCTAGGTAATAACCGTTGGAAGAAACATTTAGAGTCAAGAGTTCAATAGCCTTCTCAACCAAGTATGGAACACGTATAGCTTTAATGCAAGTTTCTGGCATACAAGGTGGTTGATCAGCTAAAGAGTGTGCAAGTTCAGGAGGGTAAGGGCTTGTTCTTCCCAAAGAAAGCAGCTCTTCAGAAGCAGACACGGTCTCAGGAATTCTTGCAGCAGCGCACATAACGATCGACATCACCAACAAGGGATTGGACTCAGCTTCTGGATTTATGTATTTGCATATATTAGTAAGCTTTGAATCATAAATGACCATCACAGAAACCGGAACGAGACCATTAAAGCGACCCTCTCTCTGCAAAGCTGCTCTGAAGTGACCACTTAGCGGATGAATAGATGAAAGAAACTGCACCAATAAACAAATTTAAGTAGAAAAACTCAACTAGAATGATGGGAAAAGAATAAAAAAAACCTCCAATCTACAAACGAACCAATGAAATAAATGTAATATCTTAAACTTCATACCCTTTTTATAAAATTGGGACGTTTTAGTTTCTTTTCTTGTATCAAAGAAATACTTTTACCACTTCACACTGATAAACACAAAATTTATTCTACCTGAAAAAACTACGATAAGCTAGAAGATGGAATTTGGACAGTTACGCAGTACCTACAGCCTAGTTACAAAAGAGTTCTTACAGTGTGAGATGATTTGTAATATAAACTCTTTCAAGGTTTATCACAGGCCAGCCAACTAGTTGGGCAATCCATGAACTGCTTGGAACTGGCTTGTTAGAGGACTCATTTATAGTTTACTGAGCTGATCTTGAGCTTTGATAAGGATCTCAAATATCAAATGATCCAAGCTTTGAACAAGCCTAGGCTTGACATAGGCAGATGAGAGGTACAAGTGTTACTTATGTGATTTCTCAGAGCATTTGTACCTTTCTACTGTACTTGTGAGCTAACTTTTGCAATCAAATATAAATTAGACAAGTAATAAAGAAGAATCAATGCTTGCACTCGCCTATGAAAAGATCAGATGCAATAAGCTTCCGTCATTCTATAAGCTATTTATCTTAAGCTTACAAAGTTAAAAGTTATCAGTTTTCACATTATCCTTGTGGACGCATCAAGTTTTGTTAGCCAGATGCTTCAAGAGGTAAAAAAAGAGGTCAACAGAAGCAGTGTAGATCTAAGTTGCCCAGACTGGGCAGTTTTAGGGTCCAAGTGTCTCATAATCTAAAATCCCCAATATAGTGACATGATGACATAGTATACTCGTCATACAATCCATACATTATTTCTGTATCTCTAAGGATAAACTGCAGTTAACATGAGATATGGAGTTCAAAATGGTCCTTTTTTGCTTAAATTGTGTTTTGGATGAGTTTCGGATGTGTTTTCTGGTTCCATACCCGTCTGGATGTCTCCAACCATATCCCAAACCTTTTCCAAGAGTCAATAAAAGGTCAGGCAGAATTAAGAAATTTTTTTCATTCAAGAAGAGTAAATAGATAAAGAAATTATCCTTATCTATTATGCTGGACAAGGGTATAGGAAATAGAAGGGCAGAAGATCGAAAATAGGAGATAAAGAGATAAGAAAACCTAGGCCTCACACCCAAGGATTGATGTCTAAACATCATAGAAATCTGAATGTTTATTTATTTCTCCTCTGCCGCTAAAGGCTAAAGTACAAACTTGAAGCATTTGAATAGTATGGTAAATATGTACAGGCTCAATTGAGCTCAGAAACTAACAAAAATAGGTCCATGTCTCAATCGAGCCAAGGCACCATAGATAAAGTAGGAACTCCCATTTGCTTTCTTGCTAATCCCGAGTAAAAAACTAATAATATTCCATCTGTTCCTAGATTAGTGGCCACTTTAACTGGGAATTTAAGGGGAAATATTTGAATACCTACTGATTGCCTCTGCTTTTTAACACATCTCATATTTTCCCTCTTGTTAGCAGATTTAGATGTTCTGAATTTGAGAACTGTAAAATGGGAAGAGTAGTAATGCTTAGCTTTTGAGACCCTTTGGGAAATGAATGATGGCTCATAATCTAGAGTTGGACAGAGTATGCGATAACTTGCTAGTTCCAATGAATGGTAAAAGTTTGGTAAAACATCTTGGCTAGCGAAATTTAGTAACATGATAAAAAGAAAAATATCTAGGTAGGCAGTGCAAAGCATAATGATATTTTAATATGGTTTCGTTCTACAGAGGCTTATACCTCGTTTGAGAATAAATAGGAGAGGCGAGCAACCAATTCATCCCATGCTTCTTGTTCAGTGGGATTATTTGTTGGAGGATGGATGCCTAGCTGCAGAAAGAAACAGAAATGTATCACAATTAACCATATAAAGGAAAGAAACAAGTTTTCATTGATGAAAATAAAATAAATATAATATTTAGTAGAAGAATATATTGAGGAAGCAAGTGAAAATGTAAAGCAAGATGAATAAAAAGTTTTAAATATAGGATATGTGCAGAAGGGGGTACTGCGGACACAATCAATGCCATATTATTTACCTTAACATCCACTTTACAAAAGCAGGAATGAGATATAATCTTATAAATCCAACTAGCACAATCTATTTATAAGCTCAAGGCGATACATACGGCCTATCTCTTTCACTTTATCTTCTTTTCTTTCACAAAAGTAGTTACTCATGATCACTAGACAATGGAAACATCCACCAATTATATATAGCTTTTCAAGAAATTTTTGTAGTCACGTAACAAACACATAAAATAATAATACATGTCTTTGTCCATCCAAAGAAGCAATAATTCATGAGCCTTCTCAATGGATAAATGTACTGGCAATAGCTGAGTAAGATGTGATCAGAGGGAAATGAAATATACAACCGGTCCAGAATGAATATGTAGATTTACAACTAAAGAAAAGTAAGGAGAACTTAATTAGTAATTGCACAAATATATGATTTGAGCTCTGGGAAAGTAACTACTGTTACTATGCCATGGAGGCTACATGCAACTCGTCAGAAACGCCATGAAGCTTCAACATTCACAAGGATTTTTATTTTTTTTATAGAAATAACATTCCTTAGGATTAGATGGACCTTCCCACGCAAAAGAGCAAAGAACTGCGCTCCAATATGACAGGCACTAAAAACACCCAAAGCCTAAACCCCCAAAAAAGAGAGAAAAACAAAGAAAAAATCTGGAGAAACAAACTCGTCCCTTTTTAACTCATGTGCACTCTACCTTTAACTTTGATTGAGCATTGAGAATATTGCCCAAGTAGGTTCACACAGTAAATTTTTTCGTGCCTACACCGTTAGAAAGAGATTCTAGTAAGCGTGTGCCAGGTGAAACATACTCGCGTCTTTTCAACTAATTTGCACCCTACCTTCAACCTGATTGAGCATTGACAATGTTGCCCTAGTTAGTCTTAGATAGTACACTTGCTACAATGTAATATAGTGACTCTAGTTGGTCAGCTCTAAGCAAAGAAGGCCCTCGCTTGTGATAAGGAGTTCGTTCTGGGGTAATTTCCAAAAAGGCTAAAACAAAACTGGTTAATCAAAAAGAATTTTAAGGAAAAGTATGAGTAAATGATTTACCCTCGTTAAGGACCAATAAGTTGCCATTGTTGTGAGAGTTTCTTTCTCATGCAATTAATTGCATGATAAATTCAAAATTGTGTTCTTAAGCAATCATCTAGTAATACATTGCATGAGACTTCGTTTAGTTTTTATTATTACTACAATCATTTATTTTTATTTTTGTGCTCAAATACTTTTTGTTTCTTGCCAATCATATAGTTTTACGAGGATTATATTTTAAAAAGTAGGAAGTTTTGGTCCTACCAAAGATTTTGGTACTTATTAGTTATTAAATTAAGAATGGATAATAGTAGAGTTATGACCCTACCAGAAGCGAGGCTCGGTCAGAACTCACCAGGCTTACAAACTGTTTAAGATTGAATTATTTTCAATGCAAATACAGATCACAGGCACTTGCCTCAGATAGGTTTTACAATAATAGGCAAACATAACTTAAGCTGCGACATAATGTTAACATAATAAAGGCTCATAAAAATATCCTAATGCATTTGGGAGCACATGATTCATGGTCACACCACTTATTGGTAGCATTTACTTTCTGACCAACCCCATGCATTGCCATTGCATTATGCCTTGAAAGTGTGAAAGCATTTCGTGACCCTAAGCAATTTTGGTTGAAGCTGACAAAAAATTTCATCACTATAAATTGAAAAAAAAGGCACTCTTCAACTATTTACAGTGGTTTTACCAATAAAAATTCCATTTGACTTTAGAGGAAACTTTGACATCGTCCTTCTATTTTCACCGGTGAACATGGCCTCCAAGCTTTCTTGAATCATGCTACAGTTAGGAAACGGGCTACTAAAGATTGCAACCAAGTTGCCCATTTGATGATATGCTTAGTATTCCTGTCATTTTCTCCCTGATATTAGAATGCTATGCTTCAACCTATAACTATTTGTTTTACTAAGCTCAACTGCCTCATAAAGATGTTACCCTCAAGGGAACTGCATCTCATATTCCTCTCAAAAAGTACTCTGCAAATCTGAGATTGCCAAGGATAACCTGTCGTTCAGGCATACTTGGTGATCTTTGTCGTTCAGCTGCTTCTCTGAGCAAAAATAGAATAGGAAAGAAATCTCCCCCATGTCAAACCTTCTACTATTATCAGAACCTAGAGTTTGTGGTAGAACTCTGTCTCTTGCAATATTCTTAACACATTAACCTAGTATTAGGATGCCATGTTTGATATCTCTGTCTCTTGCTACACGCTTAAGATTTTATCATAAAACAAGGACTAAAACATTATCTTTCAACAACCTACGACTTTTCTATATTTAATCTAGTTAACTTAAAGAGAATGCATATAGGACAAAAGTCATCGTAGTGCACTTGTGTTACATGAAAGAGAGGAAAATACAAAGCCCAAGCATTGCATGCTGGAGTGATCATTAAATGGACAACCTTGGACTATGTCTTTTCTTTTACTTTTTTTCTTTTTCTTTTCTTTTCCTGATCAGAAGGACTATGTCTTGATTAACTTAAAGTTTTAGGACTATACAAGTTTGCAAATAGCCGTATTCCAGATTGTTAAAGCATTCATCATATGCATAGTTGGTCTCACTAACCCCATAAACTTTTTGATGAGTTGGTAACATAACATGGTGGTAATGGAAGGTTTGGGTTCAAGTCATCATGTTTGCCTTTTGCATTTATTTCCCAAACTACTGTAACGGCATAATTTGACACTCTATTTGGTGTATGATACACTTCTATCCGTGTGTCAGCAAGGCCAGAATTAGGGGTGTCAAAGTATCTGGTTACTCCCTCCGTTCCTAAATTATCGTCTTGTATGACCCGGCACACGGATTAAGAAAAAACAATTGACTCAATTATAAAAATTTGTATTTGTGTAATTTTCCACTTCAGCCCTCTATAATGACAAGGGTTGCCAAAGATATAAATAGAACAAAAATGCTATGTTTACAACTCCTACAACTTTTGCTACAACTAAGCTTTGATGAAGAGTAAAGTTGTTTTGGAGAAAGACAACTTTGCCCTTCATCAATGCTTAGACATGTAGCAAGAGTTGTAAAAAAAGTTGTAAAACTAGCATTGTTGTAAATAGAAAGGGAAGAATGTGTTCTCCCGCGAAAATTAAATGGAGAGAATGTGGATTGAAAAAATTTTAAACGGCACCACCTTTAAACCTACCCTATTTCACATTCCTGTATCTTTTCTTGAAAACAAGGTATGTGTCATGAAGCAGATATTCTCTAAACCGTACTCAGCATTAGGATTCATGCCTTTTGTGTTGTTCATATAGGTGAATGATCCTAGTATTTAAATATGTCCATTAACATGTTTAATGCTCACTAAAATTTTCAATATAAGTTAAGATAAACCCTTGTAGAAAACCCAACCCCTCCCACGCTTTTAAGTATCGGTTGATACGTATTTTATCAGCCATACTTATCTGTAATGCACTTGTACACACATGTTACAGCATCATGCCATATCGGACTAATAAACCCCAATGACATATCAACCGTTATGCATCATTTAAAGGCTGTCAGATTAAGGGTACAGCCTCACTCTAATAAAAACAAAGAAAAATGACACAGCAACAGAATGTAAATACAAATTTGGTTAACACAGCAAACATTGTGTTGTACAATACATCTACTGATGCATTTAGTAATTGTACTCTACCACACTTTAAATCTTGTTGTAAATGGAATTTGTTTATAAACTCTGTTGCTGTAGCATTACTCTTAAAACAAAATAATATTCAAACCCTTGTCTTGTAAGGGCAATTTTCAGTTGACATTAGTATATACAATTAAGCTAGGTTGCACGGAGGGATACGTGGATACGGATACGCAGGTACGGGACACGGGGATACGGGATTTTTGAAAAATATAGGACATGGGTACGGGGAGTAATATGTAAATATTAAAAATATAAGGACCAAAATACAAATAAAAAATATAAAGACCAAAATGTAAATATAACAAGTTAGTGAACTCAGTGTTAATTATAAAAAAAACAAGCCAAACACTCATAAAGGCTCTATCCAAAAAAGAAAAAAACGGAAAAAATGGTCGACGCACAGACACAGGCAACGAAGCTTTTGGAAAAAAAAAAAAAAGAACGACTTACCTAGCTGAGAAGACACTAGGGTTTGAAGTGAGGCTTCGATGAATCCACGGCGGCTTCGACAAAGGAAGCACCGAATCAAATCGACAGCAGCTGTGAAGAAGACTTTGCAAATTGACGGCGGCTTCGACGAAAGAAGCGGATCGACGGCGGCGGAGGTTGTTTTGAAATGGCTAGGGTTCGTTTTGACTCTTTTGAGAAGCAATCGACAAACGAAAGAAGATATCGTGTGCGGATTTTCATTTCGGACGAAAGAAGAGTTCGTTTTGAAGTGATACGTATACAAATTTTCGGGTATACGCGTCCGGATTTGGGTTGACGTTGCGGGTTTTGGACTCACGTACCCATGTCCCATGTCCACACTCTTTAAAAATTCAAATTCGGCCCCGGTACGTATTTCTAGCCATATCTCACGTATCCGTGTCCTACACGCGATACGCTGGGTTTGTGCTGTGTCTGTGCAACATAGCATTTACGTACTTAATGAAAACAGATATAAGTTCCTCAAAGCAATATTGACGTTTGCCAAGATTTAATATAGCTTTGTAAGATTGTAACTTATGCGCATAGGTGTACTACATCCGTCGAAAGGATACTATTAACCACTAAAAAATACTAATATGGCGGTAGAAGGTTTAGAGACTTGGTTAAGACTTGGTGTACTACATCAGTAGAAAAATATCACATTCTGATAGCCATTTCCTTTACATATAGCAGTAGGCCAGTATACCCGAAAAGGTGACACCTTGTCCACGTTGACAGCCCTGACGGATATTCAAATCCTTGATCCCCCCTGCCCAACCCACGATAATGACGGACATAATATCCTTGTCCATTGTGCACGTAGAAGCATACTTCGTGCTGTCCAAAAGTAAGAACCGAATAAAAGCAGTTCAAACTTTACATAAAGTATCATCCTTATTAAACAAAGGACTGAAAGAAACAAATAATCATTAAAAACACTACCGTGATTTCAGATATTGAAAAGAGAATAAGCATGACTAAGAGTTGCTATGAGTTGGAAAATTGGATTTGGATGAAGTGTTTTTATCAGGGATGGGTTGAGGAAGGCCAAACGAACCTGTCATCCCTGTTCATCGTGGCAAACTCTTGAGAAGATACGAGGTTGCGAAATGAAAATTGAATGGCAAATTGGATCTATGGAATACTATCCCAAAACTAAGCAATTTGCAAAGGGGACAATGTTGAAGGTAGTTCTCTTCAAAAAGATTAAAAATACAACCAATGTAAAACCCCGAAACAGAACTGGTATTAAGTGTTAGCGAAGTGATTATGACAAAATTGAAAAATATACATCTAGAAGTATCTGCAAAGAAATAGGGGAAAGTAAAGTGCATATGCAAATCAAGTCACTCAGCTTTTCGCTCCAACTAAATTGGACCAGGTAAGTAAGTAAACCCTTTTCTCTGTAGATTTAAAATAGAACAATAAACAATTCACGGGAAATTTCAGCAAAATTCAACTGCTAATGACATAAGTTTGGCACTACTAAAATGAACCTGTTTAGGCAATAAGAATCATTTGGAAAATTAAGTCAATTCTGAAATTGGGGAACAGAAAGGAAATTAAGTTTAGCACAATAGAAAGGCAACTTGGTAATCAGAAACTGAACCAAACCTTCTCTATAGCCTTCTCTGCAGCAGATTGCTCTGCGTCCTTTTTGCGTTTGAAGATATCTGATACAACAGAAAGTTCTGGAAGCTCCAAGCAGCAACGATATAGACAGGGACCCTTCTGTGTGATGGCTAATCCTGGGCATCCATTTAGAGTAGACTCCTGAACTTCCTCAACCTTGTAGGAAGCATTGGGGCCAAACTTCTGGTATATTAAAGCCTTAGGGGTTAGGGTCGTCTTCTTCACAGCAACAGATTGTTTTCCTCCACTTTCCATTTTGTCCTCTCCAGAAGCTGAAAAAGTGAGTTCCGACAATGTAAGTTAGCAGATTCTTACGAAGCTTCATGTAACAAAAGAATACATCGAACTAACGGCAACAACGGCAATTATTTACTGCATTTACTGCTTATTTCAAGTAAAAGGCATATTCAAAAGAGCATTAAAACAGAGGTAAAACATGTACAGAAAGATAAAGCTACACAGATCCCTTTCATACAAGGTGCAAGCTGAACCAAGAAAATCAACAACGGCAATTAGTTACTGCATTGACTGCTTATTTCAAGTAAAAGGCATATTCAAAAGAGCATTAAAACAGAGGTAAAACATGTACAGAAAGATAAAGCTACACAGATCCCTTTCATACAAGGTGCAAGCTGAACCAAGAAAATCGACAAAGCACGCGATGCACAAAACTCCCCAAATGAGCAAAGTTAGATCTTTCTTTAAGTAAGAGAAATGTGAATCAACCCAACGTCGACCACGGCTTTATCATGCAACTGATTTTGAAGATCACATTTATTTCACTGTTCTTTTCATATTTTACATCCAACCAAAGAGTTCAATCTTACATTGTTCCTATACTAGAAAAGCACTGGTTTCGAGTTGTGCTCAGACATGCTTGCAGAGGAGAGCTGCGGAACAAATTTGTTACTGGGATTAAACTGGGATGTCAATAGCAGGGATTTTACGCGTCCTTATTTGCAGATGAAAGACGGACAAAACAATGGCTTAGTTCTTTTTTAATGCTCAAAAATCAATGGTCTATCTAGTTTGAAATATAAGAGAAGGATTAGTGTTTAGTGTGAAGAAAATAAAGATACTGCAGGGCATCATATAGAAATAAACTAATACTAATTTTTTATCATAAATTATTACAAAATTAGAACTACTATTATAAAATTCCAAACTTCCATGTCGATTTATGCTAAATTTTCTTCAAGAAATTATTAAGATTTAGGACCAAAATAGACAATAATAGTTCAGCATGCAACAAGAAAGGATCATGGCTATAAATTAGAGACTGGCTGACATAAGATCATTAATCAAAAGATATTTCCAACCTTGACCACCTATAACTTATTTTCATTTTTATATTACATGAAAGGAAAATGAAACTGATCAGAGAGCATGCCCAGAAATTCACTTTGGTGTGACAAGAAAATTTAGGAAAAAGGAAAAGGGAAAATATAAAAAATGCATTAAAAAATTGAAGATAAAGTTACTGCAGATGCAAGGAATCATAGTAGAACAATACTAATACAGCAAATATTGTTATCAAAACTTATTAGGAGTATATAAACATATACTCCCTCCATTTCGACCAAAGAGTCCACTTTTCATTTTTAAAAGTCAACATGTGACTAAATTAACTCAAAATTTAACATATTTTAATTATGTTTTCGGAAATAAAATCTCATTCATTAAAAACTACATTAAGAATACTATCGATTACAACTTTTATGACTTCAAAAAAATAAATAAATTTCGGTCAAACTTTAATTACATTGACCCAAAAAAGTAAAATGTGGACGCTTTGGTTGGAAGGGAGGGAGTAATTAATAATCTACATATTATTGATGCAAAATTCATCAGTAAATTGTGAAATTATTTAAGATTTATAACCCAAATAGATGCAATAATAGTTGTCTGCATGCAACTAGAGGATCATTAAAAAATGGACAAGATTCAAACTCATTAATCAAATATAATCTCCAACCTTTACCACCTACAATTTATCTAATTTCATTCATTCAAAACTTCATCATTTTTATATTAACTTTACTGAGCAGACACAACATCCCCGAAACATTCAATCTGGTATGACAAGAAAATTCAGGAACAATAACTAACGAAGGCTAACACTCTAACACTAGAAGGGCAGTCGTCCACTACAACGAAAGAAAGAAATTAGAAACAGAGAAAACGAAAAACGCATTAAAAATTTGAAGAAAATCAAAATTGATAAAGTGGGGGAGAATCAGAGAGATTAATGATCGACGAAAAGAAAAAGTTACCTCTTCTGCTACGGCAATGGATTTTGGTTCAGGAAGAGATTATGAAGAAAGAGAGAAAGTTTAAGAACAATGGGAAAGATTGATAGAAATTGATACTGGGTTTGGATTGGAGGGTTACAGGAAAAGCCTCCACAACTTCCGAGAGAGGGAGAGAGAAGTGGGATTTTCAGTGAAGAGAGAAGTGGGATTTTCAGTGAGGAGGGTGTTGGGTTTAATTTGGGTTTTGAGAAGATGGAATGAAAAGTTACAAAAGGGGACGAAACCAAACAACATCAATGTCGCGCAACTCACTCTCTACTTCTTACTTGAGTAAAGTTACCGTATCCAAAGAGTATTAAATTTTTTGTATCAAATAATTTGTTAATGGATGTTACAGTTGATATGGTATAAAAATAAAATTAAAAATTATAATTAATATATCACATCTGATATATTATTTGGTATAAAAAATTTGGTACTCTTTAAGTACTTATAGTATTACTCTTATTACTTCTTGACTTATTACATGCCCCGTTTCCTTAGGAAAAAGATGATCGAGAAGTTATTTAGTGGAATGAGGGTGACACAATGTCAAATGTGGTAGTGGAAAAGAATTATGTCCGACTCATTGTATAGACTAAAACTAACTAAGGAACTATTATAAGAAGAAAATTGCAAAAAAAAATCTTGTACTAGTTTGCATTTTGCAAAATAGATATGTGTTTTTTTTCGACCTCATAAATCATTAACAATTTTCATTTGTTCAATTTAAACCTTCCGTCAAATATCTATTGTATTTTAAAAAAGAAAAAAAAACCTTCTTTACTTGCTAAATTTTTTAGTTATTTATATACCATTTCATCAAAAAAAAACATTTACAAATCTCTCTCTTCAATCTTCTTCGTCCTTTTATATTTTATTTTAAGCATCATGAATAATAGATCGTTCATTGCCATTGTAGAAAATTGACTGTCATGCGAACATTATGGACAGATTAAAATTCAGGGACGAGGTTCTTGGGTTGTGAAAGATTTGGAGTAAGTTATTGTTTGAATTTCATTTTTTTATTTTTTGTGTTTCTTAACTTTCTAAAAAAATAAAGTGAACAACTACTTGAGGACGTCTCAAAATCGAAAAGGGGACACTTATTTTGGAACAGAGGAAGTAGGATATATGATTTTTCTTTGATATTCATGTAATATCCCATCAATTAAAGTAGAATTAAATCAAGAATAAAATGGTAAATTAATATCTCAAAAAGAAAAAGTTAGAAAGTGAAGTATATGTTCTAAAATGTCTAGAAAAGAGAGATGGACTCTTTGTACGAATTAATACTTCATTTGGTTCATATTTATTGCCCTTGGGGGCAAAAACATACCCCTTCGTCCCAGATAAATGTTTCTAGTGGATAAAATAAGGAATTAAGAAATATAATTAATGATGTGCTATAAAATATGTTCTAACAATAATATACATGAACATTAATTAAATTCAACTATTTTAAATAATTTGGTTTCTTTGGGATGTGTTATATTAATGAAGCTTTATGGGTATATTAGGAAAAATGGTAGATAATATGTAGATCAAAAGTCTTTAGAAACATTAGTTGGGACATTTCAAAATAAAAGGTAAGAACAATTATCTGGGACGGAGGGAGTATATATTTAGGGAGTCTTATTAAATGCATTGCCAAATATTTTACTTTCCACGTATAGTTTTTATGTAATTAATTAATAGTAATTAATACTTCTTACTTTAACTAGGTTATTGTAAATATTTTATTTAATTGATGGCATAATAGGACATTGATTAGTTAATATTCATTGCAATTCTAAGTGGTCAAAAAATTTGAAAGATCCAAAAATATAAAGTTGGACAATATATGTGAAATGGAGGGAGTACTTGAAAAGTAGTGTGTGTGTGTGTGTGTGAGAGAGAGAGAGAGAGAGAAAGAGATGTTTCATAACACACCTTGATCTAACGAAACTAGATCATTAACAAATTATCCCTAAAGTGTACGCGATAGAGTAGGACCTCTGAATACATAAAATAAAAATATCATATATTATAAATATATAGATAAATATAAATATAATTAATATAATAATTAATAATAATTTTAAATTAGTTGGTCGTTTACTCCATGTTCTCCAAAACAAAATCTAGCATCTTTGTATCTCGGCCTCCAATTTCCCTATGTTGGGGAAAAACTTTTGCGTGCAACTTTTCAATAACATCTACATAACATATAAAAAAAATACGAAAATCAAAATTAGAAGATAAAAAATATAATAATGCAGAAAATTTTATATATAAATTTGAAAATATAAAATTACCTATTAGGTGTGATTCATCGACTGAATCCACACTTGACAATTCTTCAAAAGACTTAAACCTTGAGAATGATTCATCAGGAATTTCGGCCAAACGTGTAGTACCAACAAAAACGATTTCCTATTTTGCAGATATAGTCTTGAATCTCATCCTATTGTCAGCCATAATGAAGTTTTATATGACGTACAGTTTGGTCTTTTTCAAAAAGGATTTGTAAAAATGGGCTTATCACATAAACGAAGAATGAATTGCTTAAACAACTATCTTCAAGACTGTATAGAACAGTTAAACATTGTACCTCTTTGTTGTGAAAAATACACTCTAAACTGAAAGGAGTTATATTATCACCATATGATGGAATAGTGTAAATACGGGCTAATTGTAGTTTTAGTACCCAATGCAGCTTTAATGGATTGATATCATGAACTAAGTTGAGGAGAGGAGGCATTTTGGATAGGGGTGGCAATTCAATCGAGTCGGACTGTTATCGAGCTGGCACGATAAAGGCACGACACGATAAGTCCAAACACTAACATGATACGATAAGCCTAACAGGTCTATAATATAAGCCCAAACACGAAACGATTAAAACACGAAAAGCCCGGCACGGTCCGATAGGCATGATTTTCAAATTTGTTCGGTCAAGCCCATTAGGCCCAAAAAACATTAATTGTTATTAGTCTTTTCTAATGGATATCAATATCTAACATTAAAATTAAAATAAAGTACCATAATATTCAAATACTACAACCAGGAAACAAAAACATTCAAGTAATTAAGTAAATACATATCAAGCTGATAGAAGAAAAAAATAATATTCAAGTACATATCAAGCTGATAAAAGAAGGCTGTTTAAGCAGGCATGAAATCCATTGAGTCATACAATAAAAATGAAAAACAAAGTCATTTTAAACAAAGATCCAACATCTATTCCAAGTTCCAAACTTCATGCTCTTCAAAAGTCCTCCAAGCAGCTCCCAGCAAAGAGCAAAAGAACAAACCTGAGATCAGTCAACACAACAGACCAGTCAACACAACAGACCAGTCAACATTATGAATAACAGAGAAACACAACAGATAAGTCAACATTATTTATACAAACCAAAAACCTCCACTAGACATGTCCAACACAACTCAGAACCTCCAAACCATGAACATTTAATTACACCCACCAAAGAATAGGAAAGGCAGAGCAAACTGTTTCAGAGTTAGGCTGTTGGAAAGGACCTAGGTAGTTGATCTAAGTCACCCAAGTGGCCAAGTACTAAAACTATAAGAAGCAGGTTTTTAAAATTAACCAGCAGCTTTGTTAGAGTCTACAGATAGTATGATAAAATGTTTTGGGGGAAACTTTGAAGTTCATGTGACTACAGTGAGTAAATTGCTCTATATATATCATGAAAATAAAAGAAAAGAAATATGCTTAATTAATACAACACACAAGCACAATGCTCCGCATACGTACAGTCCAAACTGTGTTGCATGAAATGCAACTAATACATGGCTTTTATCAGGGCATAGTTTCAAAAGCATGTCCATTTAATAAGAAATGCAGTTCAAAAAAATTGTTTTACCAGAAAAGAATACTTTGTCCGGTGTACTGACAAATATTTTCATCACTAAAGCTGTAATAATCATAAAGATGTCATAAAGCTTGTTAAAAATTACTTAAATATCAAAAAGTTTCATTTTCAAATATGTAAAATTTTACTTACCTTGGATTAGCTACCCAAATTAGAGGACGTGGAAGGAGCATTAACATTATCAATATCCTAGTGGATGATATCTTCGGTGAGCTCTTCAATTTTTAATAATTGATGATCTACATGCATCAATACGATAAATATTATCAATAACACAATAAGAAATTAAAAAAATATATCGTAACAACTATTAAAGCTTGCATGTAAATAAAAGATGTGAAAAAAAAAAAGTTTACATTTGTCTCCAAATAACCAATCTCTTGTACATATTATTGCCTCCACTGTGTTTGGTTTAAGTGCACTACGATATTGATCGAACACTCGTCCACCAACACTAAATGCTGCTTTAGATGCAACAGTTGAAATGGGAATGCATAAAATATCTCGAGCCATAGATGCAACTTCAGGATAACGATAAAGATTTCAGCAACATTGATTCTTTATCCCCATCAATGATCAACTGACCCACATCACGGGCATTTCTTCTTGGACAATTTTTTATGTGACGATTTAATGTGCCAGTCTCATTCGAGCTACTAGCTTTGTAGATACAATTGCACAACTTACATTCTGCTCTTTAAATTTTGTCTTCGGCTAGTGGCAGCTTTCTAAAGATGTTCCACACATGAGACCTAAGCTCCTTTTATTCTTACTGTCTAAAATCAGCATGTTTAACCAAAATCCCCAATCAATTTAAGCTTTGAATTCATAAATCAAAACATAGGGAGAGAGAGGGAAAGAGAGAGAGAGAGAGAGAGAGAGAGAGAGAGAGAGAGAGAGAGAGAGAAGGAGCGTACTTAATTCTCCAAGAGAGAGGAAGAAAGCACCGATGACAGTGGCGACGTGAGAGAGTGATGGCGTGAGAGAGAGAACTGAAGTAGTGAAGTCTGAACAGACAATGAGAATTGAGAGATGAGGGAGAATTTTTAGTTTTAGGGTTTCTATTAGTTATTAGAACTAAGTCTAATCAACGGTCAAGACTTTCTAAAACTAAGTATAATCAACGACCAATAATTTTCAAGGGATAATATCACACGGATGACCATCTTATCTGGCTAGCCCGAAACCGACCCTAACACGGCACGAACACGGCCCGATTTTAATGGGTTGTTATCGGGCCGACCCAATCACAACCCGAACCCGATAATGCTCGGCCCACCTATTTCGTTCATTCGTGTCGTGCCTCAAATTGTCACCCCTAATTTTGGAGCAGTAACTAATGTTATAATTGTAACTAAGATTAGGGAGAAATTTCCTAATGTTTGTAACTAATCTCGTGATGTTTGTAAATTGTAAATTTGATATTGCTTGTAGTACTCTTATAATTGTAAAAGAGTTTGTGTTGTTTTCAAATAGCTCTATTCAGATTAGAGAGAGATTTTAAGAGATCTATTTGTTTCTAAATGAGTTGAGATGAGATATCCTGTTGTTTGTAATCCAGATTTTAGAGATAAATTTGTTTCTAAATCTTATATAATCTTGTGAGTAATTTAGTTAGAAATTAGTTTTTGTAATGTTAATCTGCTTGTAGCTCATTCCACGGGTGTAGAGTAACAAATTTTAAGTTGTTAAGCTGGATCAAATTCTAGATTGTATAGTTGTCATTTTTAGAAAATTAATTATAATATAAAAAGATGACTTTCCTTATTTGGAAACAACAATTTGACGGGATCTTACTTAAATATAGAGACTCTTATATATATATATATATATATATATATATATATATTAGTGGGACCCGCGTACTAGGACGTTTGTTGAGAATCATAACTGCAAACAACATATATAAGTAATAGTTATAGAAATCGTGCTTTGTACGGGTGGAATTTTACTTTTTTGTTTAATTGATACATTTTATGAATAATTTTATATAAAATTATCATTATTAGATATAGACGTGATCGTCTAGTATAGTATTTTCGTTTCAAAATAAGTATTTTTTATTGGTGGTCAATATATGTATTTTTATTTTTATACATTTTTGTTGGGTTGCTTTTCCTTTGCTTTGTTTTTTTTCTTTTTGTTTTCATCTTGCACTTAATAAAGATATTTTGAACATATATTTAAAGAATTTTTTAAAAATTAAAAATAAAATATTTACTTTGGGATTTATTAAAGAAATATAATTTTTTCTGAATAAAGGAGAATTGTTTAAGGATTAAATATAATTATATTTTATAAAATAATTTTTGACGATCATTCAATGATTAGAGAAGGTTTAGTTGGATATTATATTTACAAAATAGTTTATTTTTGATACACTGAAATAATAATCAAAATAAGTGGATATTATAGTACATGGGTCTCGTGACCCCCACTTAAGTATAATATATATAGTATTCTAAAAACATACATATAAAATAATTGGTTGAGTTGGTCTAAGGTAGGTATACATATATTAAAGGGGTGTGGGTTCAAATCTTATTACGAACATCACTTTGCTTTTCATTTGCTTTTTATTTCCTTATCAATACCTAAAGTTCTTCACCTATTTGAACTCATTGAATCCTGCTGGTCTCCCACTTTCAGACCTCCAATTGAAAGTCGGGTGTCTTGTTATTTTGATCAGGAATCTTGTTCCAAGGGATGATCTTTGCAATGGAACGAGATTGAGGGTAGTTCGATGTGCGCAACGTATCATTGAAGCTGAAATTTTAACCGGAGATAAAGCTGACAATTTGGTATTTATACCAAGAATTTCTCTTACTCCTTCTGGTTCTGAACTTACTATTCCCATTACAAGACGACAATTTCCAATTAAGTTGGCCTTTGCAATGACTATAAATAAATCCCGGGTCAATCATTAAATTTGTCGGCATTGATCTTCGTACCCAGTGTTTACTCATGGTCAATTATACGTTGCACTATCCCGATGTACAGCATTCAATCGGATAACAATTCTCTTGCCATCAGAACAAGATACTTCCACAACAAATATTGTTTATCCTGAAGTTCTTCTATAATGCTTCTACATCAGGTTTTATACCAAAAATTTTCAAGTATATAAGTAACATATTCTGATATTCTTATTCTTTCATAACATGCTTCAGTCTTCAAGTTTTACAATTAAATAATTTTTATCTAACACATGATTTTAATTAGGTCATCGCAAATCCATATAACACTATACCTTTAACTCCATCGCCCCTCAACTGATTGCGTTGATTATGATTCGTTGAAGAATTTGTAAGTGCAACTTATTTTTAGATAAGTGTTATTAATTACATAGAACTCAAATTTTATAATTACTTAGTTTTTATCTAATATACATGATTTCAAATAGGTACCTGCAACTCCGTTTAACACTCCACCGGCAACTCCACCTCCCCCTACACCGGCAACTCCAACTACACATATGCCTGTTATATTAGATGATGATATTTGGGAGGATCCGAGTTTTGTACAAGAAGCGGTAAGTTCTTTTGATATTTAAATTAATTAACTATTATGCATAAAATATTATTCAATGAATATTCTGATATCTTCTTTGGCTCACGTGTAGGTGGAAGTAATGGAAAGATGTATTGCATCTCGCGTTTCTAAACCAAACATTGTTGTAAAACAAGAGCCTCCGGAAGAAGATTAATTTTTTGTTATTGAAAAAACAATAAAATTATGTTGCTTTTATTTTTTTATTACAATATTTCATTATTTATTTTGTTACAAAATAAATAAATTATAATTCATTATTATTTCATTATTTTTTTGTTATTTAGTTTTACTCATCACTTACAAAACTTCGAGTATTTGTTAACTTTGAGTGTATAATAATTCAATCTTTACTGTGACCGTGCCAAAGGCACGGGCATCGAGACCTAGTTTACTATTATATATACTCTTTATAATAGTTATTGTTATTAAGTAATATTATTACCTAATGATATCCTCTCCTAATAAATAAGAATTTGAAGAGACAAATTCACCAAAATGAAGATTTAACAAAAATGGTGTAGGTAGCAAACTTATAGGCCTCCTTACCAACTTTAATTAATATATATATATATATATATATATATATATGGATTTGTACATTGTGTAGACTCCTCAAATACTATTCCTTCATTCCTAAAAAACGAATTCATCTTTCTTTTTAAAGTTATTTTAAAGAAAGGTATTTATTTTTAAACAAACTCATTTAAAAAAGTCAAAATGAGACAATATATTTGATTTGCATATTTCGGCTCGGGCTAAAGTGTATGTAGGCCTCACTCGAATAAGTGGGCTCTCAATAAACCCTTACGAGTATATATAACCACATTCTCTTTCAGTCTAAGGTATGTCTCATTTTGGCATAGCAAACATACGTGTTTTCCACATAGCCTTAAGACTGATTATCACGCCGACGGGTTTTGGCGGGGACCCTTCCCGCCCCTCTCACGGTGTCTTTTTTGCAAACAAATCTACCCAGATATCCTACATCCGTGGCACGGCAACGATCAGCGCGACACCCTCGGTGCACCTGATCTTTTGTGCAACATCAGTTAGTTCCATTGCCGGGAACTTGAGTTTTTCTTTGTTGCGCTGCTGCAAGAAAAGTATTAGCATTCGACTTGAGCACTCCATGCGCATTCAATGATGTACAAGGTTGGATCTTGGTGCTAGAGGTTAGCATGAATGATTATGACATTGGGAAGTCAAAGGGTGACATGGGATGGATTTTCTTTTAGTTTAAATCCTTTAGCCATGTTCACTGATGAATTAAATTTTACCTCGCAAGTGCACGAGAATACAGAGTATAGTTGCACAAAAACAAGGGTCGAACCACAGAGACAAGAGAATGATTGATTTTGTTAACTAGTAACTTAAAAAGCAAAAGTAAACGACAAAGGGGGTTTTGTTGATTTCTTTAAAACTACTGACAAAAATTAAACTAATTTATTAACTAAATTATCAAAGCAAGTAAATAAAGAGTTTACCAAATGTGGAGAGAATCTAGGAATTGGATTTCAATTGTATCGCCTTGTTATGCTCATGCAAATAAAGTATCAAACAACATCAAGGGTAATCACATAAATAAAGATTGGGATGCTTGGGTCACGGTTTGCAATCTTAGTATTCTCAAATTGTTATACTTTCTTGGTTCGTCCATATAACAATTCGAGAATCCTTTAAGCACACAAAGATTATAACACCTAAATTCTATCTTAGCATGGTCATGAATCAATAGAATTTAAGTAACAATGGAGATGGCACACATATAGCTTATGTATTCTGGTCGTACAATTCACTATATCCAAATAATCAAAACGGTAAAATATACCTTCACGTATAAATACCAGAATACATTCTATTTTAATACTCCATTGAAACACAAGATGTTGAATGAATAATAAATAAATTAGAGCATAAGAATTTGATACAATTTAGCTCCAATCCCTAGAAAGATGAATTTAGTTCATAATAATTGATGGTACAAAATCTTGAATCGTTCTTGAATTAACTTTCTTCATAAACAAAGAAAAATTATACAAGACGACTCCCCTTAATTCTAACCTAAAAAAAATATATTTATAACCTAATAATGTACAACAACCAAAGAAAAAGGGATACAATATATTAAAACTATCCAAAAGGGCCCAAGACTGCCGCACGCCAACCAAGGAGACAATATCCTGCGCCTGCCCTCAGTTGAACATAAGCAGATTTTAAGATTATGCCTTCAACTTTCTGAAAATTGCACTTTACACCCCTAAATTGGCATTTTTGGCTTTTTCTTTACTTTCTTCAACATGAGTTGACTTGAATTAACTTCATTGGACTTGGGATGTCTTGAGTTGACTTTCATCCTCATTAATTCTTCTAAAAATTTGAGCCATCCATCAAAATTACACATTCCGTTAACTTTTCTTTTGCAAAACAGTCCTTTTCCATTATAATTCCTAACGAAGTGTAACAAAATCTTCTGAAATCACTTCAAAGCCGTCCAACTTTGCAAGTTTAATCCCTTAAACCCCTGAAACTATAAAACAACACTAAAACACAATATTAGATAACAAAAACCTTGAGAATTAGCTAAATCTAAGCCGGATAAATACACAATAAATGAGTAAAATACTCATCTATCAAATACCCCCAAACTTAGACTTTTGCTCATCCTCGAGTAAAACAAGAAAAACAAATAAAAACACAAACCATAATATAATAAATACAAAACAAAAGCAAAACTTTTTTTTTTCTTTTTCCCGAGTCGAGCTTCAGCATGGCACCACATAATGCCTCAGAGTAAGATTAACAACACTTTGCAAACAACACATAACTACAAGTCTAAACTTTCACTCAATCATCGTTAATCTTACTTTAAATCTCCGTGTGTGTGTGCGCCATTACTCAATAGTTTCAAGAGATTGAAATCCCTTATAGAGCCAAGTACCTCATACATTCCCTAAAAGTAACAAGTATTAACCTTTGCATATATATATATATATATATATATATATATATATATATCAAAGTATATTTCATGAAACATAAAAACTAGTAATTACTCCTCTCCATTACTACAAACATAAGTAGCAATACCGAAAAATTTTTTCACTTTTTTTTTTCCTTCTTTTCTTTTGCAATTTTTTTTCTTTTTTTTTTTCGAGAACAAACTTGTGGACTGTGCAATGTTTAGCTCCCTTAAGCTTTCTAATTAACCCATGTAACGAGTATTAGGCTAATGACTCTCAAACCATATGACTTTAAGGCATTAGGTGTAGAAACACCCCTACGAGCTTACTAACTCGAGTTAAAAAGGCTACGAAGCTAAACTACGTCTTCACAAAGATATTCCTTTTTTTTTCTTTTTTTTTTCGGATTACTTAAACTCTGTTTAGGCCTAACTTCAAGGAGTAAGAACAGTTTAAAGATTTCATGAATACTCTAATTTTTTTTTTTTCAATATCAAAGGCTCTAGGGAATGATATGTGCACTATACAACTCTATAAAGTCATTCAAATCTCTCAACAAATCAATTCACAGCATAAAGTGCTCAAAGATTGGAGATTTAAAGTTCCATCAACTAGATCAAGTTTTAGCATATAGACAAGTACAATATGCATCGCTCGTTACAAAATGTCATATACCAAACAAATTATCATCATTGGCGGTAGTAACCATGTCTACACTAAAAACTCACTCAAAAACTTTCATATTTTATATTTTTTTTTTGTTATAAAGAAAAATAAAACTACTATAAAGAAAAATAAAACTACGAATTAGCGAATATCTACATATAACAAGAACTACTCCAAAACATAAGAGCATAAGATTATATTCCCACCCCCAAACTTAAATGACACATTGTCCTCAATGTGTAACAATATGGAAGTAAGAATATGCAATGATGCAATTCTAATCCACAAGAACCAAAACAATTTTCTTTCCTCAGTCAATGCACTCCCAATCCCTCACCCCCAAACTTGATTTTCACATTGTCCCCAATGTGTACAATACCAAACAAGTGGACAAGAAGTCCCAGTTTCAGTCCATTAGGAAAAAAATTGGCACCCACAATTAACTTGTCACCCACCAACTGCCAGCCATTCCTAAAAACACTTTTTTTTCTTTTCTTTTTTTTTTTCAAATCACCAAACAAGTAACAAGAATGCACTAATTCACCAAATTGCAAACCATCCCAAACACAAGTGAATTCACAATGCACACTGCTCAGTATATTGCGAAAGAGAGTCAAAAATTATCACAACCTATCTAAACCCAAACAATAATCTGCAATTAAAGTGCACAAATTACTAAATTCAAGATATATCTTACTTGGAGAGTGAAGAGAATTCCCCAATTTCAAACCCGAGATAAAATTGTGTTGCATCCTTTGCGGATTGAAGAGAACGGAGCCTTGGTGCACTGGATGGCACTGTGTAGGAAGAACACATATTCATTCGCTGGCGCTGAGGAAGTCGTTCGGAAGGGAGCTGTTGTGGCCGAATTTGAGGAGGGAGAGAGATAGGAGGTGGGGACGGCCGACGTTCAATGGAGGGATGAGAGAACAGAGGCGTGCTTGGCCGTAATTAATGGAGATAACAGCGAAAGCTCGCCAGTGCTGAGGTTGGTGATGGGGTTGCGGCGCGACGGGTCTGCTGGGAGGGAAAGGACGGCTTGGGAGGAAGGCCACCGGAGTGGGCTGCTGCTACTGTGGGCTCGCTGGGAAGGAGAGGCTGGCATGGGAGGGGATTTTGACTTAGGGCTTTTCACTTTCTTTCTCACACTTTTTGTTTCCTTTTTTTTTTTTTTACAACTGTGGTTTCAAGCGGCCGCATGATGCGAGCGCCTACAAATCCCAACTTTCTAGTTTTGAAGCGATTGCACAGGGAGCGATCGCATAGTGTTTTTTTTTTCTTTTCACTTAGCCCCTTTAGATTGCTCCCTCTTTCCATTTTAGTCCGAACTGGCCTCACCTGCATTCTAAATTGCACAACAATAACACTATAGTCAAAATTAAGGTTTAGAAACACTAAATTACAATAAATAAATAAATAAATAAAATTAAAAAAATAATCTTTTTGGAGAGTGACACTATAAACACTCCCCTATAAACCCACAAACTCAAGGAGACTCTGAAGAGTGACTCAAACTCAAAACATATAAATACAACACTAACTAACAGGCTTCTACCCCCAAACTTTAAAACATGCAATGTCCTCAAAGCTCATATCGAAAAAAAAAATGCATGCCAAAGGTTTGTGAATTGAAGCCACTAAATTATCCTACAAAAGCAGAAGGGAAAAAAAATAATAAAATAAAATAATGTTACCTAGTTGGGTTGCCTCCCAACAAGCGCACTTGTTTAACGTCGTTGGCTCGACGCAGATTGAAGCAACAAAAACTAGGGATCCCACAACTCTGTTGTCTCAATCGTTTCCATCATCGAGATCCCTTCATTGTACAGCTTCACACGGTGCCCATTGACCCACTTACTATCAGAAATCGGGTAAATGGTACCCACATCTAAAAGCTTGAGCACTTCGGCTCTCACCACATCCTCCATGTGAGAATTGTGTTTTCTTTGATGCTCTCTAGAAGGATTGACACCTTCTTCGAGATGAATCAAGCTGTCGAAAGTCCAACCTATTGCTTTCCCATGTGCCCTCAACACACTCAGCGATTGCTCTTCTTGCTTGCTAGTCAAATCAGCGGCAACAAACATAGGCAAAGTGTCTTCCTCCCAAAAAGAAACATATTTGACTGTCTCGGGCAATTGTTTCAATTCTAACTTAGGAGGGGGCACCACAGATGGTATAAATTTTTCGTTGACATGCCCTAAGGGGTGAAAATGAGAGTCACTAGGAATTTTCTCTTTTGTCTCATCGAAGACAGCTTTGATTTCACGGACTTCCTCATTATCCCTGTTCTCACCACCCTTCAACAAAGCCTCAATTTCATCACAAATACGCTCATTCTCCAAATTCTCAGAGATTATAGATTCTAACTTATCAACAAAGAAGCATTCAGTCTTATCATCAGGCATTTTCATAGCATCAAACACAGCGATCTCAACAGTTTCATCCATAACAGACATGGATAATTTACCATTTTTTACATGGATAACCGTGTTAGCAGTAGCCATGAAGGGTCGCCCAAGGAGAATGGGCACTTCTTGATTAGTGCTAACTTGTTTTTCCATTTCTAAGACAACAAAGTCTACAGGTAAAATCAGTTTGTCAATCTGAACTAAAATGTCCTCCATAATGCCCATAGGATGTTTCACTGAACGATCAGCTAATTGCAAGGACATTGTGGTGGGTTTTAGTTTTCCCAAACCCAGTTGCGCATAAACAGAGTATGGCATTAAGTTAATGCTAGCACCTAAATCCAACATTGCCTTCACCTTTTTCGAATCCCCTAAGGAAATTTGGATGTTGAAGCTACCGGGATCTTTCAGTTTAGGTGGGAGGTTCTGTTGGAGAACAGCACTAACATTTTCAGATATTATCACCTTTTCATTCTTCTCATACCTATATTTTCTGGTAGTGAGATCTTTGAAAAATTTAGCATAAGACGGCATGTTCTTGATTACATTCAACAAGGGAAGATTTATGTTGACTTTAGAAAATATCTCATAGATTTCTGAAAACTGTTTATCCATCTTATGTTTTATCAATCTACCAGGAAACGGGACAGGAGGCACATGAGGTTTACAAGGAGGTTGTTCTGCTAGGAGTCTTTCCAGAATTGTAGGTTCCTTTTGTGCCTTCTCCCCACTAACATTCACATCGCAGTTACCATTAGAAGAAGAAGGATCAGAATGTACCTTCTCACCAATTATCTTACCACTGCGAAGTGTTGTAACCGCCATTGCTTGTTCATTTTGACTTGGGAAGGTACCTTGCTTGTGGCCTTGCAGGGATTTGGCCAATTGCCCAACCTGATTTTCCAATTTGCTTAATGCTGCCTCATGCTGCTTGTGCATCTGCTCATTCTGCTTGAACCTCATTTCATTGTCTTGCTGGTTCCTCTGACTATCAAGCATAAAGTTCTGGAACATCTCCTCCAAAGGGGTTTGAGTCGGTTGAACAGCTGCCTCCTGCGGCTGTGGTGGAAGTTGATGAAGAGGTTTTGGATTAACCCATGAGAAATTTGGATGATTCCTCCAACCCGGATTGTAGGTATTTGAATACGGATCATTGCGAGGCCTTGGAGGATACGAATTCATGGAGTTAACATGCTCAACATATTCAGGAAATTGTGCACTAGATAGACAAGAGTTAGTAGTATGAGAATAAACACCACAAATAGAACATGCATTATAAACATTAGGCATTTGCATATTAGGCTTCGCAGCCGAGAGCTCCTCAACCTTTTTCATCAAATATTGCACATTCCTATCTAAGGTAATATTGTTATTAATCTCATATACTCCTCTTGCTTTACCCCTCACACTTTTCTGTTGGGAATTTACCCCAAGCATTTCATACAAATCCCTCACCTCATCAGGTGTTTTCTCAAGAATCGACCCACCTACAGCATTGTCCACCATGGCTTGGTGACTTTGGCAAATATTATCATAAAACTGTTGGTACAAGATAGAAGGTGGAAAATCATGATGTGGACATTGAAATTGAAGTTGTTTATATCTGTCCCAAGTTTCATGAAAAGACTCTCATGGCTCTTGCGAAAAATTTATAATTTTCTTTCTCATTTCAGCCAGGGTGGGATGTGCATAGAACTTTTGAATGAACGTGTCAGCCACTTGCTGCCACATTTGCAAACTTCCTGGAAGCAAAGTATTCCACCAAACTTTGGCTGCATCCTTTAAAGCGAAAGGATTACAGCGCATCCTGAGTTGTTCTTCTGTTAACACTCCTAGAGGGAGGTTATCTACTGTAGCATGAAACTCACGGAGAAAACTCAAAGGGTCCTCTGTGGCCATTCCGTGAAAGGAAGGCAAGAGATTCAAATAATGACCCTTAACTTCATAATTTCTAGCGGCAACAGGTAGGGCCAAAGGAGAGGGTGATTGGTCAATTCTAGGGCGAGCATAATCCTTCATATACCGTTGTGCAACCATGTTATTGATTTGCGGATTCAATTGCAACACGTCAGGTTCAGGATCTTGCATATGCTCTCCCTGATTTAGTTCTACCTCTATGTTCCTACCTACCAGATTAATGTTATCGTTTAATTGCGCCAGCGTGGGATTCAGTGAACGGCGACCAAACATAAAAGTTCAGACACCACGACGTTACCAGTTAAACTAACTTAATCAATCTAACTTGTCCCCGGCAATGGTGCCAAAAACTTGATGAATGAAATTTTTTCTCGCAAGTACACGAGAATACCGGAGTATAGTTGCACAAAAACAAGGGTCGAACCACAGAGACAAGAGAATGATTGATTTTGTTAACTAGTAACTTAAAAAGCAAAAGTAAACGACAAAGGGGGTTTTGTTGATTTCTTTAAAACTACTGACAAAAATTAAACTAATTTATCAACTAAATTATCAAAGCAAGTAAATAAAGAGTTTACCAAATGTGGAGAGAATCTAGGAATTGGATTTCAATTGTATCGCCTTCTTATGCTCATGCAAATAAAGTATCAAACAACATCAAGGGTAATCACATGAATAAAGATTGGGACGCTTGGGTCACGGTTTGCAATCTTAGTATTCTCAAATTGTTATACTTTCTTGGTCCGTCCATATAACAATTCGAGAATCCTTTAAGCACACAAAGATTATAACACCTAAATTCTATCTTAGCATGGTCATGAATCAATAGAATTTAAGTAACAATGGAGATGACACACATATAGCTTATGTATTCTGGTCGTACAATTCACTATATCCAAATAATCAAAACGGTAAAATATACAATAAATACCAGAAGACATTCTATTTTAATACTCCATTGAAACACAAGATGTTGAATGAATAATAAATAAATTAGAGCATAAGAATTTGATACCATTTACCTCCAATCCCTAGAAAGATGAATTTAGCTCATAATAATTGATGGTACAAAATCTTGAATCGTTCTTGAATTAACTTTCTTCATAGACAAAGAAAAATTATACAAGACGACTCCCCTTAATTCTAACCTAAAAAAGATATATTTATAACCTAATAATGTACAACAACCAAAGAAAAAGGGATACAATACATTATAACTATCCAAAAGGGCCCCAAGGCTGCCGCACGCCAACCAAGGAGACAATATCCCGCGCCTGCCCTAAGTTGAACATAAGCAGATTTTAAGATTATGCCTTCAACTTTCTGAAAATTGCACTTTACACCCCTAAATTGGCATTTTTGGATTTTTCTTTACTTTCTTCAACATGAGTTGACTTGAATTAACTTCATTGGACTTGGGATGTCTTGAGTTGACTTTCATCCTCATTAATTCTTCTAAAAATTTGAGCCATCCATCAAAAGTACACGTTCCGTTAACTTTTCTTTTGCAAAACAATCCTTTTCCATTATAATTCCTAACGGAGTGTAACGAAATCTTCTGAAATCACTTCAAAGCCATCCAACTTTGCAAGTTTAATCCCTTAAACCCCTGAAACTATAAAACAACTCTAAAACACAATATTAGATAACAAAAACCTCGAGAATTAGCTAAATCTAAGCCGGATAAATACACAATAAATGAGTAAAATACTCATCTATCATTTACCTCCAGTAGCACTGTCCTGTAGCACTCTCCCTCTCAAATCCGCCATCATCACACAAATGCCAAAAATCCATTTTTTCCAACTCAAGCAAGCCAAGATTTGCACAAGGATTGAGGACACCCACTCACTCATTGGGGCTATAAATATATTCCACCAAGCAAAAAAGAAGAAACAAATTAGGCCGCTGACCGGGGAAAAGGTTTGCCGAAACTAAAATTGGGAATTTCCAAGCCCTTCCCCAATTGACGTTTTGTTTATTGCTAAAATTCTTAATTAATCTTGGCCGGGGTCTCTGTAGCGACCCGAAGGCACCACCTGCTTTTTAATACATCCAAATCAACTCTAACTACCGGCAGAAAGAATTAACAAGAGTGTTTTCTTAAAAATACTAATTCTCATATATCACAAAATCTTGGTACTACTCAATGAAATCCAATTGATACAACATCACTTCTATCAACCAATCATTAGGCTCGCTTTCTACCCCACTTCGCAGCTAGCCACGCTTACGCACTCTGATCAAATCAAACCTGCAAAATTCAAATAACTAGTAGGGGGTGAGCTTGTAAGCCCAACAAAGGAGGGGATAAACAATACCACAGAATAGAACGGAGACAAACGATTCAAATACCACTTTACCCATGAAGTTAAACTATGGACAATAACTTATACTCAACGACAAAACAATAAAATCATGCTCTTCGCAAATCAACGTGAAAAGAACGGAACACGGTATACATGCTCGACGCATCAAAACATACTGCTCAATCATATATCACAGTCTAGTATACTATCGGGTTCGAGTTCAGTAGTAAAAGAATAACCGAATCAACCATTGTCGCTCAATCATTTGAGCCCACCAACTCATAAACAATAACAATAATGGGCTCACTGAGACCGACACACCGATTAGTATCACTAAACTATTCCAAATAATCATGCTTTTAACCAAATCACAATAAATCACGGTAAATCAATATAAACGCATTATTTCGAAATCCATTTGATAAACAAGATGGAATGATAACAATAATTCATATTTGAAAACCAGATATTCTTAGGAAGACAATCACGTGATCAAACTGACACGGAATCAGTACTGCATGTTTCCCTTACCTCAAAATGCTTAAAACTCAATACCAAAAATTATCAATCCAACATCCAGTCTTCCGATAATATCGATCTATAACCCAAGCACGGTGATCCTACGAAATTGATTTGTCAAAATCCCAAAGCATCACGAACCAAATCGACATCATACACAAATAATATCACACGGCTTAATAGGGACGGAGGAATAAGTCACGACTTTTGGATGTATGAGAGGGTCAGGGATGGTGATGTATGTATATCTTGAGGAAGAATATACAATCCTTAGCTTATATACTCAATTTCCATGGTCAAAAGTCAATAGAATGGGTTGGATAAGTGTGATTAGCCAATAAAGGCGGTTTCACACTTTGCTGCCACGAAAAGAGCTGATTTACCCAAAAATTGTT
Source organism: Platycodon grandiflorus (assembly GCA_016624345.1). Lineage (NCBI taxonomy): Eukaryota > Viridiplantae > Streptophyta > Magnoliopsida > Asterales > Campanulaceae > Platycodon > Platycodon grandiflorus. The sequence goes on from CM028361.1 coordinate 68,922,208, forward strand.
CTCCAATTACTAGCCTATGCCTAAACTAGTTAACTTATGAAGAAATTAAACAATAAAATACTCCTTGTATTATCCAACTTAGGCACACAGTCAAGACATATATTTTTAGTTGAAAACATAAAACATTAACTTTGACTTGGCCAAATAAAGTACTAATATTTTTACTATTTAAAATAATATAAAATAAAAGTTAACAAAATATTTCAAAGTCAAATAAATCAAAAATAGTATTAAATTAGTTTATTCTTTAAAACAAAAATTGGTAATTTTTAGGATCTCACACCCTCTCCTCCTTAAAAAAAATTTGTCCTTGAATTCAACTTAATTCTATCTCTCAAATCAAAATCATCACTTAATACTATATCATCAAATTCTTAAATCACATCTCTTTTAAACCCAAATCATCCCAGACGATGTGACTCAGCACACTTCCGGCCGGGTCATGCTCTGATACCAACTGTCATGACCCGAATTTAGGCTTTGTTTAGGAGCTTTGTAATACCCCGACCCAACTTCATTTCGGGTTCACTCGTAGTCTTTCGGTATTGACCTTAAAACCCTCGGAGAGTGAGGCGTCTTGCTTGTTAAGCGTGACGTGTTAGATCGAGGACCATATTTGACGCGTGTTTAACTCATGGCGAGTTGCACTTTGTTCCTATATCCGTTCGAGACTATCCTCGACTTTGTTTAGCGTTCGTGTACATTACATTTCCTCTCTAGTTGGTTATCCTAGCCTTGGCTTAGGTTCGTTCGCAAACGACAAGCACGCTCCCTTTGTCGTTAATCCGTAAGTTGAGTTGGTTTGAGTGTGGATGTCTCGATGTGCAATTGAGACTAGTGTTTGTTATCATTCGTGCCTCGTCATGAGATGATTCGGGTGTGTATTGGATGTGTTTCGACCTTGATTTGATGTTAGGATCAACTTAGGATCATTCCAGGACATTTCGGGGTCAAACGGGAGCGAAATAGGAAAAATCGGAAATTCTGGGAGGAGCGTGGCCGCCCAGGAGGCCGCTCAAGTGGCAGATTTTTAATTCTGGAGGAAGGGCGAGCGCCTAGGCGGCCGCTCAAGCCCGACCTCTGTTTCGCCCGGTTTCGGTATTTCTTGGTTTTTCGTGTTTTTAAATGGTTTTAAATGCTCAAACAAGCCCGGGATTGGACCAAACACTTACCCATAGTATTAATAACATAACCCAATCTTAATTCCCCTCACTATCCTCTTTCAAACTTAGATTTTAGAGAGAGAGCAAGAAGAGAGAGAGGAGAGAGAGTAGAGAGTATAATTGCGATATCTTGAGTGTTTGGAGTCGGAATCGCGTGACGTCTTCGCTGGAGCGTAGCTAGCGACGGGGGGAACTTTTCTAGCCAATTAGATTGTCTGATCTGTTGAGGAATCACCGACCCATTTCTTCTTCCACATTTTTAGAGAGAGAAGGTTGATTTTGAGAGAGAGAAAGCTTGATTCAGACTTGGATCGAGCTTGGGATCGACGATTGGACTCCGTAGAGGTGTTGGGGTCGCGGAGGAGTACGTTTTCACCCAAAGCCCTTTCGATTTCGTGGAGGATTTGCGTTGTGTTGTAAGTTACTAATCTCCTTCTTAAATTTTGAGCATCGTAGAGTAGTATCGCGATGTTTACGTGTTATCTGTGTGCATATGAACTCCCTACATGCTATACTTGTTCAATGTGATACTCTAGCATGTTAAATGATGGGTATTGATGAATTGTTGTTACTTTTGTGGTCTCCGAATATTAGGGACTTGTGGAGTTCATTGTGTACATGTTGTTGATGTTATTGTGATGATTGTTGTTTCCAAGTAGTAGAGACTCCTCGAGAATGTGTCGTGATTATTGTTGTTGTTGTTTCCGAGTTATAGACTCATGGGTTTATGTTATAGTTGGGTTCCGACAGTAAAGTCGCCGATGACTTGTTTTGGTTCTACTGAGCCTGTGTAGCTCTTTGAGATTTTTATCGTTAGTACTCTCGCGATGACTCGTGAGATTTATACGGGTGATATATACCCCGAACGTTGGTTATTGTGATTGACATGGTTAATTAGGGATGATACTACGGTTCGTCCGAGGTTTAGTTGTTGGTGACCAACTCTAGCGGAGTTGTATAAGACGTAGAGATTATACGTCGTGTAATGTGGTAATGTGTAGTATAAACCAATGTAGGTTGTATTGTAGTCTCCTACGGTGTGGGATGACAAATTGTTGAGATCATGAACCGATGGAACTCGATTTGGGTTGACTTAGTCAAACATTACTGACTACGATGTGCGGTGAATCGTTGACTTAACCTTATGCCTTAGCAAGGGGTAATTATCCATTTTAGGTCTTTCCTTAAGTGTTATCGTATAGTCATGCCCTTAGTGCGTGACATTTCATGTGAGACGAATAGTCTCAATCGTCGGATGACGAGTTAGTTGTATTTTAGGTAGTATGACACAACTTGGGTATCGTTCCATTTCGGGCGATGTGACTTATAGGGAGTCGTTATATGTATAATATATGACAGAAATGAGGTGGAATATATATGCTTGAGATAGAGTGTATTGTGATCGTGGCATACCGTAGAGATCTTAAGTTGCGCGTGTCAGTAGCGCGTTGAATTATGATTGCAAGTACGAGTAGGCTTACATATGTTATGATTGTTAAGTCTAGCAAGTGCGGACTAAAATGATTTGGTGTATGTGTGGTTGTTCTAGTAAGCAATAGGACAATCATCCTACTTTGATGATTGATTGTGTGTTTAGTAATTACAAGCACATTATGTTGATTTGGGTTGTGATTCAATAGAACACATCATGATTTGGTTTATTAAGTTGTGATTCAATAGAACACACTTAGATTAGTTTGGCATGAGTAAACATCTACTTGTGCATTACATCGAGTCCAGCTGGCATATGTGCATTGGAGGTGTATTGACGCTCGGTTATTGCGGGAGCAGGGGCTTCGTAATAGCCGAAGGCCAATACACTGGGCCTCGCCCTACCGTTGGCCACGGTAGGGGTTTCTCTAGTCCCACAGTTGAACGGAATAAACGGCGACTGTGTATTGTTGACATTTTTGTATGCATTGGGATACGGACACCGGTCCCTTGTGATACCTATAAGTGGCTAGAGCCGTATTGTCTCGGGTCGTAGGGGATCGAGCGATACGTCGACGTGGATACAGAAAATGGTCCACAACGGGTACCTGTAGACCGTGCGGGTCGCGGTCGGGTACATTATTGGTTGGGTACTTGTAGATCGTGCTTGACACGATCGGGTACCTATATTCGTTTGGGGATACGAGCACCGACCCCTTTATGATTTGTGTACGGCAGCAGCAGCACAATCATCTATTTCTGTTTGTTGTTCGACATTGGGAGATGTGTTTAGCATCAGCGGCACAATTGCTTAGTATGGTTCTCTAGAGAAGAAGCGCAGGAATCTATTATTATTACCTTGTTCGATAGCGGCAGAGGCATCTTTCATAGTTCTGTGAAGCACCAGCATAATTGTCTTCTACGGCTTCATGGAGCTATAAGGTCGGAAGTGTTTCAAGGGATTTCGGAGGTGTACCTCGAATCCACCGTATCCACCTTTATGTGTTTTCTTACACTTTATGTGCTTCCTATATAATCGAATGTTGGTCGTAGTCTCCAACCAGTGCATGACGGTTGGCGGCTACTGAGCCTCTCGTGAGTATAGGGTTGGTTATCTTATGTGCTACTGTGACACCCTAGTTCTCTTAATTGTATTATTTGCATATTATATGTCTTATTAGCATGAATAGAAATGCCATGTTAGTAAAATGAATTGTGATTTTGTAACTGCTAAGTGTGTTAGCTTTGTTTACTTGTGTTATTCACAAAAGGATGATTTGGAATGATTTTTGGTGACTAAAATGACTTTGTACTCAGTGAAGTGCATACTGGGTACAAAGCGATCGCCTTGTTTTTGGACAAAGCGATCGCTTTGTAGACAGAATGTACTATCAAGAAACTGGGTACAAAGCGATCGCTTTGGGCCTTAACAAAGCGATCGCTTTGTTGGCAGATTGTTAAGCGATCGCCCTTATTCATGGGAGAGCGATCGCCCTGTTGCGCTGAAGCTTTATTTTTATAATTGTTAACTTGTAAGTCTTTTGTGTGGGATGGGACACGTCCATAAGTGAGAAAGCCAGCTCACTCACACCTCCTCTACCAAAACAACACCAGGAAATGACCCCCCATCACACCCATTTCTCCCTAAAAACCTTTTAAGAACAATTGAGAGAGAGACTGTGTGTGTTTCAAGGTGAGACCACTGTGTGTTTTCATCTCCTCCATATCCAACCACTCAAACTTACATGCAAAGCCAAATTTGTGTTGCTTGGGACTAGAGAAACAACTTGGGAGGTTTTGATTCTCCTTTTGTTGGTTTGATTTGTGTGTTTGAGGTAAGCACCCAATCCCCTGTTTTGTATGCTCAATATCAAGTATGCTCCCTTCATGATAGTCTCTATTTACATGCTTAAGAAGACATGCATCATGTTAATAACTTGAAATTTCTTAAGTTAATTTTCTGTAAATTTTGGGTTAATGACTCATAATTGATAATTTGGACTTGTGTTAAGTATGAATAATGTTCTAAGATGAATTTGGAATGACTTTTGTTCTTGGACTTGTTGTAATTCACAACTTCAAAAATGATGAACATGTTAAGGTTTTGTGAACTTGGATCTTGATGGACTAAAAGTCATGAATGACTTAATAGTCTAATTGTATATGAATCGAGAACATAGAAAAGAGCCATGAATTGCATATAGCATTCATCCGCTACTTAGAAATATTTTAGCAATAACTCAACGGAGTTGCCTTAGAGAGTCATTGAACAATATCGACTCTACAAATGAATCCCTACGATGTTTAGAGTTCATTTGAATTGTAAATTAGTTATTGGGAATTCTTAACATGATTGATCTATGCTTGACTTGTATGTCGTAGAGTAACATGCCTACTTGATTGGACGAGTCGCTCTTGTCGACCTCGCTCCATTACTTGATTTATTACTTGAGTAAACATCTACTTGACTCGGACGAGTTCGCTCTTGTCGAACTCGCTCCTTACTTGATTTTGTATGACAAGTAAATATTTACTTGGCATACCATTAGTCCAGCTGGCATTACGTGAATTGTCTCGATGGTCAACGATACATCATAGTCATGAATCGCGAGATTCATGGTAGTGATGGGTCGCCACACCATAACTCGCACACACCCTTCACTACTGATCACAGTGGAGAAAAGTACCTTGTCGTAACCAAAGGGCGCTTGGAATAATACTATCGTGGTCGATGTATCATACACGTGCATCTGACAAATACAATCGTGATAACCTTGTCTATTTCAGGGACTACGAAGCGGCACCGGTTCTATAACATATCCTTATCCTATGTGATTTAATTAAGCACTTACGTGAAAACAACGTGCATCGCGACATGAGAACTATGTGCTAACATGATCTTGCTTGATACGTGCTATGTATGACTTGCATTATATCCTGTCATGCATATTGGTGGCTTACAAAGTCTTTATGACTTACCCCCTCCCTTTTACTGTTTTAGATCCTAGTCATCCAGGACCGTCTCATCGAGGTTGATCGTCTACTCGTGCTCGTGATCGTTCGCCTAGAGGTGGTAGCATTGGCTTTTGGTTTCTCTTTTGCAAGGACGTTGGGTTTAAGCAAGTCATTTAGACTTCGCTTGGGAATGTGTAATTGTAGCAACTTGTACTTGTGTAGACTAGATTAATAGTACTACTTATGTTTCTAGTTATTTGCCGGCACTTGTTGGCCGAGCCTTGCTTGCATGTATTTGGTTCACTTGTTAAGACTTCCGCTGGGTATCCCTTTAACTCTTGATTACTCATGTGGTTTCTCCGGCGTGTTTAGCCGTCGAGGTGTTCATTATTAGCATGACTTGTTAGTGTTGGGTTCCGGTTGTAATTCGCCGATGACTTGGTTTACTTGCTATTAATTGTTATATCAGGTTTTAAAGTTTTTAATTATTCCAGCTTTTTAGTGCCGAGTTTTACTACATGTCCAATGTTGCATCACGTCCATTTTGATAATTGAGTCCTTGCATGATTGTAGTCCTTATTTGGACAGCACGACCCGTGTTCCCTTCTCGGGGTCGGGGTTGGGTCGTCACAGTTGGTATCAGTGCTTTATAGGTTAGCTATCGGCCAGGATAGGTTCCATGGCCTAGTTGGGTTAGTTCTTGTGTGATGTTCTAACGTCGAGTGATTTCTTATAGGTGTATCATGGTGCGTCCTAGACCAGGAGCTAGTAGCAGTGGAGCTGGTGTAGGTCGAGGTAGAGGCAGGCTTAGGAGGGTTCCTGCTGAACCAGAGGCTAGAGTTCCGGATGAACCTGAAGTTGAGGTACCCCCACCACAGAATCAAGGTGACAAGAATGCCCGTATGGCGGGCTTGTTTCGTAGGATGATGACCGTTATGACCGAGTTGGCACAAGAAGGTCAAGCGGGAGGTGTACCACCCCCACCACCACCACCAGAATCGGAGGCGAGAGTTTCACCACCTCGTAATGAGGTACCGCTAGAACCTAGAGCTAGAAACAATGCTACCTTGGAGAGGTTCTTGAAGATGAAACCTCCATCTTTCGAAGGAGAGTCAGATGGTAGTAAAGTAGAGTTATGGCTAGAGGACTTGGAGAAAATCTTTGCAGCTCTAGACTGCACAGAAGAAGAGAAAGTTGTATTAGATGTGTATAAGCTGAGAGGGCCGCGAACCATTGGTGGAGAGTGTTGTTGGCAAGCTGGGAACTTAACCAGGTTCTAAGGATTTGGTCTAATTTTGAGAGGGAGTTCAAGGCTTCCTATGTACCGTTGGTAGTGAGGAGAAAAAGGGAGAAGGAGTTCCAGGATCTAGAACAGGGTTCTATGACAGTGGCCCAGTATTCAGTCAAGTTTACCGAGCTGTCTCGTTATTGTGTACATCTAGTACCAGATGAGTCCCTGAGGGTACTCAAATTCGTAAAGGGTCTGAAGACCGAGTTTAGGAGGCAACTCTTGTCATTGCAGTTGACAGACTATAGGGGTGCAGTTGATCGCGCCTATGAGATCAAGAGAGACATAGAGGAGCACAGGCAGAAGCCTGCTGTGCAGTCCTCGCATCAGCAGTCATCGCAGCAGTCATCTCAGGTGACCTCGCAGCATTCTGGAAGGGGTCAGTTTTTGGGTAATCGGTCTAATCATCAAGGCAACCGTCGTAACGGTGGCCAGTCTAGGCAGCAGTTGGATGGACAGCCTAGGCGTACTTCCGATAGTCGTGATAATCGTGCTCCATCTTCGCAAGGGCAGCAAGGCCAGCGGAGTGAGCCTGTTGAGTGTTCCTTTTGTCATAAGCCAGGGCATTCGTGTAATGATTGTAGGAGCAGACTTGGGCAGTGTCTGGGTTGTGGAGATACAAATCACCGAGTGAAAGATTGTCCTAAGTTTAAGACTACTCAGTCCGTGGGTTCCGTTCAGCAGTCGGGCACCAAGAGGGATAATGATGGGCGTCCTAAGGCGCAAGCTCGTGTTTTTGCACTTGATCAGCGTTGTGTTCCAGAGTCGACCTCAGTTATAGGAGGTATTCTCTCAGTCTTCGACCATAGGGCTCGAGTTCTTATAGATCCGGGGTTTTCTCATTCCTATGTTGCATCGCATTTCATTGAGCATTTGTGCGTGTTACCTTCTCAGTTGCCTTATGTGCTTGAAGTGTCTACACCGTTGGGTGATCAATTGTTGGCGTCAGAGGTTTATAAGACTTGTGATGTACTTGTATGTGATCGGGTCTTGCATGCGGATCTGGTAGTTTTGCCTATTCGGGATTTTAATTTGATCTTGGGTATGGATTGTTTGTGTACTTATCATGCTTTAGTTGATTGTCGTCGTAAAAGAGTTACTTTTGCCATGCCCGGTATTCCAGAGTTTGTGTTTACGGGTGATCATGCCATGAATAGTATACATATTATTTCTGCTTTGCGGGCTAGGAAACTTCTATCTCAGGGGTGTATGGGGTATATTACTTGTGTGCTTGATACTAGCATGTCTACTGTTAATATAGAAGATGTACCGGTAGTTAATGAATTTTCGGATGTCTTTTCGACTGATCATGCATTACCTCCCGACCGAGAGTTAGAGTTTTGTATTGAGCTATTGCCGGGAACTTCACCAATTTCTAGAGCACCTTATAGGATGGCTCCAGCTGAATTGAGAGAATTGAAAGATCAATTGCAGGAACTTCTTGATAAGGAGTTCATTAAACCGAGTGTGTCTCCGTGGGGTGCACCGGTGTTATTTGTGAAGAAGAAGGATGGTAGTTTGCGGTTGTGCATTGACTATCGTCAATTGAATCAGGTTACTATTAAGAACAAGTACCCTTTACCTCACATTGATGATCTCTTCGATCAACTTTAGGGATCCGTGGTATATTCCAAGCTAGACTTGAGGAGTGGTTATCACCAGTTGAGAGTTCGGGCGGAGGATGTCCCAAAGACAGCTTTTCGGACACGTTATGGTCATTATGAGTTTGTGGTGATGCCGTTTGCGTTGACAAACGCGCCTGCAGTTTTCATGGATTTGATGAATCGGGTGTTCCATAATTATTTGGATTGCTTTGTTGTGGTTTTCATCGACGACATATTAGTGTACTCAAAGTCACGAGAGGAACATGCTAACCATTTGAGAGTGGTTCTTTCCTTGTTGCGAGAAAAGAAGCTTTTTGCCAAATTTAGTAAGTGTGCATTTTGGCTCGAGCAAGTATCTTTTCTTGGGCACGTTGTCTCTAATGAGGGTATTGCGGTGGATCCATCTAAAGTGGAGGCTGTTACTAAATGGAAGACTCCTAGAACGGTGACTGAAGTTCGTAGTTTCTTGGGCTTGGCAGGTTATTACCGTAGGTTTATTGAGGGATTTTCCAAGATCGCTACTCCCATGACGAACTTAACTCAGAAAAAGTCTACTTTTATTTGGAGTGATAAGTGCGAGGCCAGTTTTCAAGAGTTGAAGAAGAGATTGACTACAGCTCCTGTTTTAGCATTGCCTAGTGGATGTGATAACTTTGTGATATATAGCGACGCTTCGTTAGAAGGCTTAGGTTGCGTGCTTATGCAAAACTGGAAGGTTATTGCCTATGCGTCGAAGAAGTTGTCACCATATGAGCAGAATTACCCGACTCACGACCTTGAGTTAGCGGCAATTGTTTTTGCGCTTCACAAGTGGAAACATTACCTTTATGGAGCTAAGTTTGAAGTGTATACGGATCATAAGAGTTTGAAATACCTCTTCTCGCAGAAGGAGTTGAATATGAGACAGAGGCGTTGGATGGAGAAGCTTAAGGATCACAATTTTACTATTCTTTACCATCCGGGAAAAGCAAATGTTGTTGCGGATGCCTTGAGTAGGAAGGCTTTTATGTCTTGTATGATGATGAGGGAATGGAAGATGCTTGAGGATGTCCGGGAATGGAGTCCTATTGTAAGTAAGCGTAGTGTTCTCTTTGCTAATGTCCGTGCTACACCAGTTTTATTTGGGTTGATTAAGGAAGCTCAAGCTACTGATCCGGAATTGAGAAAGATTATCGATGGATTGGGAGAGAATGCTACACCAGAATTTGCGATGAACAGTGATGGGATCTTGACGTTTCAGAATAGGGTTTGCGTTCCTTCTTTCGATGGAGTGAAACGTATGGTTCTTGATGAGGCTCACAAAGCCAAGTATACGATACATCTGGGTAGTACTAAGATGTACCGTGACTTGAAGAGGCAGTTTTGGTAGAACGGTATGAAGAGGGAGATAGCTGAGTATGTTTCTAGATGTTTGACATGTCAGCAGGTTAAGGCGGAGCACCAGAGACCTGCCGGTCTACTTCAACCACTTGAGATTCCGGAGTGGAAATGGGAACATATCACGATGGATTTTGTTACGGGATTGCCGCGTACTCGTAGAGGCTTCGATGCTGTTTGGGTTATTGTTGATAGGTTAACGAAGTCTTCTCATTTTATTCCTATTGCGATGACTTACAGTTTGAGTCAGTTAGCGGTATTGTATATCCAAGAGATTATCAGGCTACATGGTGTTCCTGTTAGTATTGTGTCGGATAGAGATCCTAGATTCACCTCGAGATTTTGGCATTCATTACAGGAGGCCTTGGGTACAAAACTTAACTTGAGTACAACTTTTCATCCCCAGTCAGATGGACAGTCAGAGAGATTGATACAGATATTAGAGGACATGCTTCATGCTTCGTGCTTGTGCCATAGATTTCAAGGGCAGTTGGGATTCACATCTACCATTGACAGAGTTTGCATATAATAACAGTTACCAATCTAGCATCGAGATGGCTCCTTATGAGGCTTTGTATGGGGGTAAGTGTCGTTCACCGATTTGCTGGGACGAAGTTGGGGAAGCTAAGTTATGGGGTTCCGAAATGGTACAACAATCGGCCGCGGGTGTGAAGCTGATTAGAGAGAGATTGCGTACGGCTCAGAGTAGACAGAAAAGTTATGCGGATAACCGGAGACGCGATCTTGATTTTCAAGTTGGGGATTTTGTGTTCTTGAAAATATCGCCGCGCCGTGGTACTAAGAGATTTGGTAAGAAAGGGAAACTTTCGCCAAGGTATATTGGTCCGTTCGAAATTCTTGAGAGGGTTGGTTCTTTGGCTTACCGGATTGCATTGCCACCGTCTATTTCGGGTATTCATGATGTGTTTCACGTTTCTATGCTTCGCAAATATATGAAGGATGAATCACATGTTCTTGCCTATGAAGAGATTACCCTTGAACCCAATCTTTCCTATGTTGAGAAGCCGGTGAAGATTCTTGATACCAAAGAGCAAATCTTGAGGACTAAGAGGATACCATTAGTGAAAGTTTTGTGGAAAAATCATTTGATGGAAGAAGCCACTTGGGAAACTCAGAGTGAGATGCGTGAGAAGCATCCATACCTGTTTGATTAGATGGTAAGTGAATTTAGGGACTAAATTCCTTTAAGGAGGAGAGGATGTGACACCCTAGTTCTCTTAATTGTATTATTTGCATATTATATGTCTTATTAGCATGAATAGAAATGCCATGTTAGTAAAATGAATTGTGATTTTGTAACTGCTAAGTGTGTTAGCTTTGTTTACTTGTGTTATTCACAAAAGGATGATTTGGAATGATTTTTGGTGACTAAAATGACTTTGTACTCAGTGAAGTGCATACTTGATACAAAGCGATCGCCTTGTTTTTGGACAAAGCGATCGCTTTGTAGACAGAATGTACTATCAAGAAACTGGGTACAAAGCGATCGCTTTGGGCCTTAACAAAGCGATCGCTTTGTTGGCAGATTGTTAAGCGATCGCCCTTATTCATGGGAGAGCGATCGCCCTGTTGCGCTGAAGCTTTATTTTTATAATTGTTAACTTGTAAGTCTTTTGTGTGGGATGGGACACGTCCATAAGTGAGAAAGCCAGCTCACTCACACCTCCTCTACCAAAACAACACTAGGAAATGACCCCCCATCACACCCATTTCTCCCTAAAAACCTTTTAAGAACAATTGAGAGAGAGACTGTGTGTGTTTCAAGGTGAGACCACTGTGTGTTTTCATCTCCTCCATATCCAACCACTCAAACTTACATGCAAAGCCAAATTTGTGTTGCTTGGGACTAGAGAAACAACTTGGGAGGTTTTGATTCTCCTTTTGTTGGTTTGATTTGTGTGTTTGAGGTAAGCACCCAATCCCCTATTTTGTATGCTCAATATCAAGTATGCTCCCTTCATGATAGTCTCTATTTACATGCTTAAGAAGACATGCATCATGTTAATAACTTGAAATTTCTTAAGTTAATGTTCTGTAAATTTTGAGTTAATGACTCATAATTGATAATTTGGACTTGTGTTAAGTATGAATAATGTTCTAGGATGAATTTGGAATGACTTTTGTTCTTGGACTTGTTGTAATTCACAACTTTAAAAATGATGAACATGTTAAGGTTCACAAATTGGGAACTTGGATCTTGATGGACTAAAAGTCATGAATGACTTAATAGTCTAATTGTATATGAATCGAAAACATAGAAAAGAGCCATGAATTGCATATAGCATTCATCCGCTACTTAGAAATATTTTAGCAATAACTCAACGGAGTTGCCGTAGAGAGTCATTGAACAATACCGACTCTACAAATGAATCCCTACGACGTTTAGAGTTCATTTGAATTGTAAATTAGTTATTGGGAATTCTTAACATGATTGATCTATGCTTGACTTGTATATCGTAGAGTAACATGCCTACTTGATTGGACGAGTCGCTCTTGTCGACCTCGCTCCATTACTTCATTTATTACTTGAGTAAACATCTACTTGACTCGGACGAGTTCGCTCTTGTCGAACTCGCTCTTTACTTGATTTTGTATGACAAGTAAATATCTACTTGACATACCATTAGTCCAGCTGGCATTACGTGAATTGTCTCGATGTGTCAATGATACATCATAGTCATGAATCACGAGATTCATGGTAGTGATGGGTCGCCACACCATAACTCGCACACACCCTTCGCTACTGATCACAGTGGAGAAGAGTACCTTGTCGTAACCAAAGGGCGCTTGGAATAATACTATCGTGGTCGATGTATCATACATGTGCATCTGACAAATACAATCGTGATAACCTTGCTATTTCAGGGACTACGAAGCGGCACCGGTTCTATAACATATCCTTATCCTATGTGATTTAATTAAGCACTTACGTGAAAACAACGTGCATCGCGACATGAGAACTACGTGCTAACATGATCTTGCTTGATACGTGCTATGTATGACTCGCATTATATCCTGTCATGCATATTGGTGGCTTACAAAGTCTTTATGACTTACCCCCCCCCCTTTTACTGTTTTAGATCCTAGTCATCCAGGACCGTCTCATCGAGGTTGATCGTCTACTCGTGCTCGTGATCGTTCGCCTAGAGGTGGTAGCATTGGCTTTTGGTTTCTCTTTTGCAAGGACGTTGGGTTTAAGCAAGTCATTTAGACTTCGCTTGGGAATGTGTAATTGTAGCAACTTGTACTTGTGTAGACTAGATTAATAGTACTACTTATGTTTCTAGTTATTTGCTGGCACTTGTTGGCCGAGCCTTGCTTGCATGTATTTGGTTCACTTGTTAAGACTTCCGCTGAGCATCCCTTTAGCTCTTGATTACTCATGTGGTTTCTCCGGCGTGTTTAGCCGTCGAGGTGTTCATTATTAGCATGACATGTTAGTGTTGGGTTCCGGTTGTAATTCGCCGATGACTTGGTTTACTTGCTATTAATTGTTATATCAGGTTTTAAAGTTATCAATTATTCCGGCTTTTTAGTGTCGAGTTTTACTACGTGTCCAATGTTGTGTCACGTCCGTTTGGATAATTGAGTCCTTGCATGATTGTAGTCCTTATTTGGACGGCACGACCCGCGTTCCCTTCTCGGGGTCGGGGTTGGGTCGTCACAACTACAACCTATTTATTATCCTGCTATTCTTACGTGCATAATGCCATGCCATATTGTTTCCTTAGTAGCTTACTGGGTCATTCGACTCATCCCTTCCATATTTGTTTTCCTTAGTTGCAGGTTTGAGTTCCAGCGCAGTGAGGCTTTAGTTAGAAGCTCCTCGAGTTGTACTTAGTGCGTACCTTGTATTTATCCCGTATTCTGTGAGATCAGGGATTTAAGCTAAGATATGTAAACTTAGTATGTCGGGTAGAAATGTTGTATTTTATTTTGTTGTAATTTAGTGGCGACTTGTGGAGTCAGCCAGTTGTACCTTATTGTATCATCGGATAGTTTATTTATTTATGTTGAGGTTTGAGCCGTCCATGTATTAGCTGTTCTCCCAAGCATGTCAGCTCGTGAGTTCCCCGTGTTGTTTCTCCGGCACATGTTTGGCCGTGGAGGTTCGTTTTATGTTGTTGGAATTTTGTAATTCGAGTTTTGAAACTCCTATTTCATTTGTTATTCCGCTGCATTGGTTTAGATTCGAGCTTTTGGCTCACCTTATTTTGTTTCTTCTTCGGTTTGACACTCCGAGTTGGGGTTCAACATCGAATCTCGGACTCGGGTCGTCATAAGCTTGAATTGGGGTGTTACAGGCTCAACCAAAGGAAAATGCATGGATGAAAATAAAAGGCAAGGTACTGATTGCTATTGGTCCTTCTTATGATTTACTTGAAATCACTTTATCTTTTGAAATCACTTTCGTTTCAGCCATGTGATGCCCCGACCCGGATTTTCATACAAAATCCTGAGGTCGGGTTGCCAAGACAACCACATAATATAACATAACGTATAAACACCTGATTAACACAAGTATAAACATGAAACCAACTAGTACCAACCACGAGTTTATAACTCGGGAAAGAAAACAACTATAACAACATCCGCCGCAACATGCCGGAACAACAGCAACATAGCCACGAGCTACAACATGCTCGGGAAACAACTGAAATAAAACCACTGAACAAAAGCACGACATACATGCCGGCTACCAAAAGAATAATACACAACCAAGTATGATTCTACCCCAATGTAAAGTCTATATAACTTTACATACCAACGTATCTCACCAAAAGAAAATACTAACAACAACTGTACAAACCAAGTATGACTACGAGCACAACCTGCTATCTAGCCCCGTTCTCACCGACCTCACCGGGAGCTGCCTGGCTGGTTCGGATCTAAGGAAAACAATTAAGCACAATGGGGTGAGTCATAATGACATAGTAAGTTACTAAATGTAACTACATGACATGACATAATGCTCATCTGTAATCGAAATCAAGTGATATCATTTCTATACATCACAACTCAAACATGAAATATCATCAATGATATACAACTCATGTTAAACACATAGCACTTTGATGTTCACATAAGTGCTTATAAAGTAAATCACATAACAAAGGATATTATTTTTCTTTATTCTTCTTTGCGTTGCTTCTGCAATACACAAAATAAACAACGTGTATCGATACTCATCTATGATGTATCGACATCCCGAACCTGCCGGGTCTCCCCGAAAATTTATCGGATCTTAGCAACCAAAGTCACGCGTATTACTATAACAGAGGGGCTACCTCCCACCTGTGGCCAACAGGTGAGGTGTGTGTGTATATCGGTACGACGACTTATAGCGATTCCAAACATTGATTTGTCAAGGCTATATGTCGTCCCACCCTAACTTGTTAACACGAATGCTAGCTGGACTCAATGCAAATGCACAAAATGGTATCTACTCATCTTAAGCAAATTAACCCCTAAGTTCAAATGTAGTGAACTTGGTAAATGTCAAGTAACTCATATTACTCAATAACATGCTATCAACAAGCACATACTTTCCAAGTTTATACAATCACATAGAGCTATCTACAAGTCTCTATTCCACAACATCAATTATTCCATTCAACCAACTTGTTTGAGGGTCATAATTCTACTCAAACCAACTCAAATTTCTGTAGGTATTTAACACCATGTTTGGTGTATATTGTTCAACCAAAACTCTATCACCAAAGTTCATTAGTATAATTGTTCACTTTGGGTCTAGTTGCTATATGCAACTTTCTTCCAACTAAATTCTTTGTTCTTCTTTTAGTACAATTCTAAGTTTAACAATGAGTAATTAACTCAACCAAATATCTCATACCAAGTTCATCATCACAATCAAGATTTCACATATGCATGTAGCATTTAGACATATAAATCACAACTCTACAAAGCTAGCAAGTATTTTATGTCACTAGCATGGTTTGAAGCTTTAAGCATACAAAGGAGAAATAGTAACTTACCTTAAATAGACAAATCAAACCACCAAAAAGAGAATCAAAACCTTCAAAGTAGTTATCCTAGTCTTAAACAACACTTGGGTGGTCTAGCATGGAAGATCCAATGGTTGGATTGAGAGTACAAGAGTCACACACACTATTCTCACCTTAATCTCCCACACTTAAGTTCTCAAGCTTTCATGGAAGAAGGAAATGAAGAAGATGAATAAATGAAGTCTCTCAAACTAACAATCAAGATACCATTGATGAATACACAAGAATCCTAGCAAGAACTCTTGAAACCCTAGGTTGATTAGTATTTTGGAGAGGATTTTTGGGAAGAGTTTGAGTGTTTTGTGTGAGTTTGAGAGCTAAAAAATGTTTCTCTTTTGATCACCCACGTTCAAGACCAGGTAAGAGGGTGTTTTAGGAGGAGGTGGCAACATGAGAGCTAACAAAAAACGAAAGCTGGCATTCGCACGACCGTGCCAAAAATAGGCGCACGGTCGTGCCAAACATCACAGCCTAGTTCTGGACTTTCTGTCCAACCTCGCACGGCCGTGCCAAAAATGTATGCACGGTCGTGCCAAACATTTACAGCCCATTCCCAACTTTCTGTCTACTCTCGCACGGCCGTGGCATGTAAAGGTGCACGGTTGTGCCAAGCTTATCAGTTCAATCCAATTCTATTTCACTCTATTTCTTAGACAAATATCACAAGTATACAAGGCTAAAATACTCAACAAGCTACACAATCAAAACTCCTATTACTAACATGTCATTTCTACTCATGCTAATAAACATATACTTACACAAATAACATATTAGGAGAGCTAGGGTATTACATCCTCTCCTCCTTAAAGGAATTTATTCCCTAAATTCACTTACCAATCTCATCAAACAAGTGTGGATACATTTCTCACGCATCTCACTCTCAGTTTCCCAAGTGGCTTCTTCCATTTGATGATTCCTCCACAAAACTTTCACAAGTGGTATTCGTTTAGTTCTTAGCACTTGCTCTTTGGTGTCAAGTATCTTCACCGATTTCTCAACATACGACAAATCTGGTTCAAAAGAAATCTCTTTATATTCGAGCACATGTGATTCATCCTTCATATACTTGCAAAGCATGGACACATGAAACACATTGTGAATCTCGGATAAAGAATGAGGTAAAGCAATTCTATACGCTAAAGCCCCAACCTTCTCAAGTATCTCAAAAGGTCCAATAAACCTTGGTGATAACTTTCCCTTTTTACCAAACCTCTTTGTGCCTTTCCTAGGTGATACCTTCAAGAACACATAGTCCCCAACTTGGAACTCAAGATCCCTACGTCGATGATCAGCGTAGCTCTTCTGTCGGCTTTGAGCTGTAAGTAACCTATCTTGAATCATTTTCATGTTTTCTGCCGATTGTTGTACCATATCGGAACCCCATATCTTTGCTTCACCAACTTCATCCCAGAAAATTGGTGATCGACATTTTCGTCCATACAAGGCCTCATAAGGAGCCATCCCGATACTTGTTTGAAAACTGTTGTTATAGACGAACTCTGCTAAAGGCAAATTGGAATCCCAACTTCCCTTGAAATCTACGGTACACGCCCGTAGCATATCTTCAAGTATCTGAATCAATCTCTCCGATTGTCCGTCAGACTGAGGATGAAACACTGTACTTAAATTTAACTTCGTACCCATGACATCTTGTAGTGCTTGCCAAAACCTTGATATAAATCTCGGATCCCTGTCTGAAACAATACTAACCGGAACCCCGTGTAATCTAACAACCTCCTGGATGTAGAAAGCTGCCAATTGACTCAAAGAGTACGTCATCGAAATAGGAATAAAGTGAGCTGATTTTGTCAATCGATCAACCACAACCTAAACAGCATCAAACCCCCGTCGAGTACGTAGTAACCCTGTCACGAAATCCATGGTAATATGCTCCCATTTCCATTTCGGTATCTCAAGTGGTTGTAGCAAACCTGCAGGCCTTTGATGTTTGGCCTTGACTTGTTGACAAGTTAAACATCTCGACACATATTCTGCTATCTCACGTTTTATACCACTCCACCAGAATTGCTTCTTCAAATCCCGATACATTTTGGTACTTCCCGGATGTATGGTATATCTAGCCTTGTGGGCTTCATTAAGAACTTTTTTTAACTTCCTCATTCGAAGGTACACAAATCCTTCCCCGGAATGTTAGTATACCATCCTTATTCATTACAAATTCAGAAGTCTTGCCTTCACTTAACTCACCTATTATCCTTTTCGATTCTGGATCACCAACTTGAGCTTCTTTAATCTGTTGGAACACCACTGGCGTAGCTCGAACACATGCAAAAATTACTCCATGCTCGACCTTACTTGGACTCCAATCCCTCAAGTCTTCTAACATTCTCCATTCTCGAACCATCAAGTGAGAAATATAAGTCTTCATACTTAGTGCATCTGCCACCACGTTTACTTTCCCCGGATGATAAAGAATAGTGCAGTTGTGATCCTTTAACTTCTCCATCCATCTCCGTTGCCTCATGTTTAACTCTTTTTGCGAGAAAAGATACTTTAAACTTTTATGATCTGTAAACACTTCGAATTTCGTTCCATATAAATAATGCTTCCATTTGTGCAACGCAAACATAATCACCGCCAACTCCAAGTCATGTGCAGGATAATTCTGTTCAGCAGTTGTCAACTTCTTTGATGCATAGGTGATGAATTTCCTGTTCTGCATTAGCACACAACCCAAACCCTCTTTAGAAGCATGGCTGTAAATCATGAAATTCTCACTACCACTAGGCAATGCTAATACCGGAGCCGTTGTCAACCATCGCTTCAATTCTTGGAAACTAGCTTCACACTTATTATCCCAAACAAATGGTGTTGTCTTCTTTGTTAAATTTGTCATCGGAGTAGCGATCTTAGAAAATCCCTCAATGAATCTTCGGTAGTATCCCGCTAACCCCAAGAAACTGCGAACCTCTGTAACATTACTCGGCTTTTTCCACTTTGTCACCACTTCAATCTTTGATGGGTCAACGGCTATTCCCGCACTCGAGACAACATGCCCCAAAAAATGCCACTTCTTCCAACCAAAATGCACATTTGCGGAATTTGGCAAACAAATGCTTCTCTCGAAGGATCGACAATACCACCCTTAGATGTTGTTCATGCTCTTCACGTGTCTTCGAATAAACAAGGATATCATCAATGAATACCACCACAAAGCAATCCAGATACTGATGGAAGACTCGGTTCATTAAATCCATAAACATTGCAGGTGCATTCGTTAACCAAAACGGCATAACCACGAACTCAAAATGTCCATACCTCGTACGGAAATCAGTTTTTGGTACATCTTCCGTTCGCACTTTCAGTTGATGGTAACCACTTCTCAAATCTAGCTTGGAGTACACAATGGATCCCTGCAATTGATCGAAGAGATCATCAATATGTGGTAAAGGATACTTGTTCTTGATTGTCACTTGATTCAACTGTCGGTAATCAATGCACAATCTCAAAGTATCATCCTTCTTTCTCACGAATAACACTGGTGCACCCCATGGCGATACACTTGGCTTAATGAATCCCCTGTCAAGTAATTCCTGTAACTGTACCTTTAACTCTTTCAATTCTGCGGGCGCCATTCGATATGGAGCTTTCGAAATAGGAGCTGTACCCGGCAACAATTCGATACAAAACTCAACCTCTCGATCAGGAGGCATAGCATACTCAGTTGAAAACACATCAGGAAAGTCACAAACAATTGGAACTTCCTCTAACTTGGTGTTGTTATACTCTTATCAACCACACAAGCCAGGTATCCCGCACAACCCCGAGATAACAATTTTCTAGCTCTCAAAGCAGAAATAACATTTATACCACTTTGAACATTATCACCAACAAACATAAATTCAGACACACCAGGCATAGAAAATGTAACTTTCTTGCTATGACAATCTACTATAGCATGATAAGCACATAACCAATCCATACCAAGTATCACATCAAAATCACGTATTGGCAATACTACCAAATCAGCATGCAAAGTGTGATCACCAATATGTATGTCACAAGCTCGATAGACCTCCAAAGCTATCATATTTTCTCCCAACGGAGTAGACACCTCAAGCATATAAGGTAAAGACTGAGGTAACACACATAAATTGTGCACATAATGAGATGCAACATATGAATGAGATGATCCTGGATCTATGAGCACTCGTGCCTTACTACCGAAAATAAAAAGACTACCTCCTATGACAGACGTTGACTCAGGGACTCCCCTCTGATCGAGCGCAAACACACAACCTTGTACTTTAGGCCTACCCTTACTATTCTTCTTAGCACCGCTAGACTGCTGACTAGAGGCTCCCATTTGACTGCCCTTCGGCTTAGGACAATCTCTTTTCAAATGTCCCATCTCCCCACACTGAAAACATTGCCTATATTTATACCCTGCCTTGAACCGAAAACTCTCTTTGGAATGCCCCAGTCTCGAACAATAATTACATGTCACAGGAGTGCTCTGCTGTCCTTGAGTAGTAGGAATATTAGACCCTTGCCCACTAGCTTGTTGCCTCAATTGCCCCTCATACTGAGATCTATTCTGATTACCTCCCCGATTGTAGTTAGTGAAATTACCTCTATTGCCTCTATTACCTCCACCTTGTCCTCGCCCAGCTGACTGCGAAGACTGCTAAAAATTACTTGCACCATATCTTCCCTTGTGTTCTTCTATATCCCCCTCTATCGCATATGCACGATCCACCGCGCTACGATAATCTGTGAGCTGAAGTGATAGCAACTGTTTCCTATACTCCGTCTTCAATCCTTTCACAAATTTCTGAGTCTTCCTCACCTCGTCCGGAACCAAGTGAGTACAATATCGAGCTAATTTGGTGAACTTTGCTGAGTACTGTGTCACCGACATATTTCCTTGCTCAAGATCATAGAATTTCCTCTGTCTTTTATCACGAACTACCGCTAGAATATATTGAGCTTTAAACTCCCTCAAGAAGTTAGGCCAGCTTGATGGTATCCCTTGCAAATTCCAGCTCTCCTGCAACACTTGCCACCCGTGCTCCACATCACCTTCTAGCTTAAACACTGCTAAAATCACTTTCTCATCATCGGTACATCCTAAAGCTGCAAAGATTTTAATAATGTGTTCGATCCATAGTTCCGCCTTCGTAGCATCAGGCTCCCCCACAAAGGTTCTTGGTTTCAACTTTAGGAATCTCTCAAGTACTGGAGTGTTATTTCTCTGTCTTACCTCCGGTTGTGGTACTGCAATCTCTGGTAGTGGTGCCACCACTTCAGGTTGTGGTGCCGCTCCTGCATCAATTCTCTAAGACATTTGATCCATTCTCTCCATCATTCTGTTGTACATAGTCATCAACATCTCATTCTGATTCTAATTCGGTTCAGGAAGCACATTCTGTTAGCGATTAACATTTTCATCAACTTGTTCACTTCCCCCAACACCAGACTCAATATGTTTAGTCTCAACCATCTTAACAACCTACACACAAAACTCGACGTTAATAACTCAACAATAACCATACCCACCTATGCCAAGGAACCTATCCCGGCGACAGTAAAACCATTGCTCTGATACCAACTGTGATGCCCCGACCTGAATTTCCATATAAAATCCTGAGGTCGGGTTACCAAGACAACCACATAATATAGCATAACGTATAAACACCTGATTAACACAAGTACAAACACGAAACCAACTAGTACCAACCACAAGTTTACAACTCGGGAAAGAAAACAACTATAACAACATCGGCCACAACATGCCGGAACAAAAGCAACATAGCCACGAGCTACAACATGCTCGGGAAACAACTGAAATAAAACCACTGAACAAAAGCGCAACATACATGCCAGCTACCAAAAGAATAATACACAACCAAGTATGATTCTACCCCAAAGTAAAGTCTATATAACTTTACATACCAACGTATCTCACCAAAAAAAAATACTAACAACAACTGTACAAACCAAGTACGACTACGAGGACAACCTGCTATCTAGCCCTGTTCTCACCGACCTCACCGGGAGCTGCCTGGCTGGTTTGGATCTAAGGAAAACAATTAAACACAACGGGGTGAGTCATAATGACATAGTAAGTTACTAAATGTAACTACATGACATGGCATAATGCTCATTTGTAATCGAAATCAAGTGATAGCATTTCTATACATCACAACTCAAACATGAAATATCATCAACGATATACAACTCATGTTAAACACATAGCACTTTGATGTTCACATAAGTGCTTATAAAGTAAATCACATAACAAAGGATATTGTTTCTCTTTATTCTTCTTTGCATTGCTCCTGCAATACACAAAATAAACAACGTGTATCGATACCCGTCTATGATGTATCGACATCCCCGAACTTGCCGGGGGTCTCTCTGAAAATCTATCGGATCTTAGCAACCAAAGTCACGCATATTGCTATAACAGAAGGACTACCTCCCACCTGTGGCCAACAGGTCAGATGTGTGTATATCGGTACGACGACTTATAGCGATTCCAAACATTGATTTGTCAAGGCTATATGTCGTCCCACCCTAACTTGTTAACACAAATACCAGCTGGACTCAATGCAAAGGCACAAAATGGTATCTACTCATCTTATGCAAATTAACCCCCAAGTTCAAATGTAGTGAACTTGGTAAATGTCAAGTAACTCATATTACTCAATAACATGATATCAACAAGCACATACTTTCCAAGTTTATACAATCACATAGAGCTATCTACAAGTCTCTATTCCACAACATCAATTATTCCATTCAACCAACTTGTTTGAGGGTTCATAATTCTACTCAAACCAACTCAAATTTTTGTAGGGATTTAACACCATGTTTGGTGTATATTGTTCAACCAAAAGTCTATCACCAAAGTTCATTAGTATAATTATTCACTTTGGGTCTAGTTGCTATATGCAACTTTCTTCCAACTAAAGTCTTTGTTCTTCTCTTAGTACAATTCTAAGTTCAACAATGAGTAATTAACTCAACCAAATATCTCATACGAAGTTCATCATCACAATCAAGATTTCACATATGCATGTAGCATTTAGACATGTAAATCACAACTCTACAAAGCTAGCAAGTATTTTATGTCACTAGCATGGTTTGAAGCTTTAAGCATACAAAGGGGAAATAGTAACTTACCTTAAATAGACAAATCAAACCACCAAAAAGAGAATCAAAACCTTCAAAGTAGTTCTCCTAGTCTTAAACAACACTTGGGTGGTCTTGCATGGAAGATCCAATGGTTAGATTGAGAGTACAAGAGTCACACACACTATTTTCACCTTAATCTCCCATACTTAAGTTCTCAAGCTTTCATGGAAAAAAGAAATGAAGAAGATGAATAAATGAAGTCTCTCACACTAACAATCAAGCTACCATGGATGAATACACAAGAATCCTAGCAAGAACTCTTGAAACCCTAGGTTGATTGGTATTTTGGAGAGGATTTTTGGGAAGAGTTTGAGAGCTAAAAAATGTTTCTCTTTTGATCACCCACGTTCAAGACCAGGTAAGAGGGTGTTTTAGGAGGAGGTGGCAACATGAGAGCAAACAAAAAATGAAAGCTGGCATTCGCACGACCGTGCCAAAAATAGGCGCACGGTCGTGCCAAACATCACAGCCTAGTTCTGGACTTTCTGTCCAACCTCGAACGGCCGTGCCAAAAATGTATGCACGGTCGTGCCAAGCATTTACAGCCCATTCCCAACTTTTTGTCTACTCTCGCACGGCCGTGCCATGTAAAGGTGCATGGTCGTGCCAAGCTTATCAGTTCAATCCAATTCTATTTCACTCTATTTCTTAGGCAAATATCACAAGTATACAAGGCTAAAATACTCAACAAGCTACACAATCAAAACTCTTATTACTAACATGTCATTTCTACTCATGCTAATAAACATATACTTACACAAATAACACATTAGGAGAGCTAGGGTATTACAAGCCATGCCTTATATTTTGTTGTTAGCTGATCAAGTGACTAGCTATCCTTGTAACCAAAGATGGCTGATCAAATGACCAGTCATCCCTTGCTGGCTGATAAGTGATGTACTCGCGTACATTAGTCAAGCATCCAGTCATTCCTTGTTGGTTGATGACTGTTATACTCTAGTATATCAGTCAAGCTGTTTCAGCCAATGAACAATGACTGATAAAGGCTTAAACATTTTTTAAGTCAGATTATTTGGCATAATAACAATAAACTGATAATTGTCTTTGACTTATCTCTTATAAGTCTACTGATCTTTTGAACGGAAGCTTCCTTGATAAGCATCCGTAGTTATTTTGAACTAGTTTTTGCACCCGTGCGTTAAACGCACGGCATATATTTTTTTCAACTAAACTATACAAATGAAGAGGAAAAATAAAATTAAAAGAATAAATTAAGGAGAACTACTTAAACAAAAATATATCATTTTATGACTAATTATTAAATATTCTAAAAAATTTCCTTATACATTACATTTGTTGTTTTATTTGTTGGCTTTTCATCTCTATCTTCAAGAAGAGTCCTACATGCGATTGTGATTGACCTTGAATCTTGTTAATTATCCTTAATAAGCATCCGTAGTTATTTTGAATTTGTGTCAATACTTAGCGTGTCTTATTTTCAAACAATATTTTTTGTTTTTCATTTAATGAGTACTCTGGCACACTTTTCATTCCTAGCTTTTTGTTTTGTTTCAAAATGAAATGATAGGTTCAACCTAACTCTTCTGTGATAACACAAAGCTCGAGGAATAGTTGTTTACCAAAATTTGACCTGCTCTTCATCAGAACATTTAATGCAAAGTCAAATATTATTCAATGAGTCCAACGGTAACTTTTCTAGTGCTGTCTATATAAAGCTGAAGAAGCATTGAAGAACTGTGACCCCAACTAGTACATTGAAGTCTCTCAAAAATTCTCAAGCATTCAATACTCTCAAGAATTCTGAAACTTCATTGAAGAGCATTTACTTAGAACATTTACTTCCTATTACATTCTTGGTATTTACTCTTTAGTTCAATCATTGTGTCGAATCTCTCCCAACTACTTAGTTATTGAGAGATCATTGATTGTAACACACGAGATTATTTTGTTCCCTTAAACATACAATCTCCATAATTAACTGTTCCTTGTTGTACATTGATCCGTTAGTGATCACTTAGATTATTAATATTACTGCACTTCAAAAATCCAAGTTTGACCAACTTGGTAGTGGACGTAGCAGTTGTCATACTGTAAGCCACTTTACATCTTGTGTTCATTACTACTTGTTTCATTAGACCAAATTGACCAAAGCTTTAAGCAATTCATTACTAGTCATCCTTTGTTACATAACATCAGTCAAACCATCAAAACTGTTCATAAGCCTAGTCATCAACCAATCACTTCCATTGATCAGTTGGCTGATTTGTTTAAAATTGCTATTCCACTGCCAAAGTTTTAATAGGTTTTTAAACTTACCAAAAAGATTTTATAAGGCTATTCACCCCCCTCTAGCCTTATTATTTGCCTCAAGTGGACCTACACTTGCGTTTTTGACCAACTGGAAGGCGAAGGGAAATAAGAGAGTCCCAAACCGATCTCATTTTCAATCCTTACAGATCCCACGTAGTCGCCTTCACCAAGTTGTTCGTACCCCGACTTGTTTTGGGGCTAGATTAGAAGGCAGGATTATATTTGAAAACAAATCGGCGAAAAACAACATCAAAATCGAACACATCGGCACTAAGGGAAACAAATCTGTTGTCGTAGAAAGGGATGGTGACTGGGAGACTACCATCGGAGGTGACCTGAGCAAGGATGGGGATATAGAACCGAACGCACCTCCCACACCTTCGCTATGCATGCAGTCAATACTCATGCCACCATTATGAGTCAGTTAATACGCACGACCTCCACTCGGGCCAAGTTAATATGCACGCCTCCAGAACGGTTACAGTTTGGTCCCCACTAATGCAACAGTTACAATATGGCCCTTCTATTACTGAAAGTTATAACTTGACCCTTATACTAGTAGGCATTTAAAGTCAACAATCAAATGAACCTCGCAGGTCGAGATCAAAGTTCAAACGAACCTCGTAGGTCAAGGTCAAAACTCAAATGAACCTCGCAGGTCGAGGTCACAGTTCAAATGAACCTTGCAGGTCGAGGTTAAACTTCAAACGAACCTTGCAGGTCGAGGTCGAAGCTTAAACGAACCTCGCAGGTCGAGGTCAAACTTCAAACGAACCTCGCAGGTCGAGGTCAAAGCTTAAACGAACCTCGCAGGTCGAGGTCAAAGCTCAAACGAACCTTACAAGTCGAGGTTAAAGTTCAAACAAACCTCGCAGGTCGATATCAAAATTTAAACTAACCTCGCAGGTCGAGGTCAAAGTTCATATGAATCCCGCAGGTCATGGTCAAAGTTTAAACGAGTCTTGCAGGCCAAGGTCAAAATTCAGGACTCGGCAGGCCCGAGCACTAATACGATCCCTGCTTATCAAAAGCGAGACTTCGGCAGGTCCGAGGTGAACACGAGCAAATAGTACTCCTCACCCTCGAGATGAACCTCGAGGAATAAGGAGTGAGGGGCTACTGATGTGCATATTTTGGCTCGAGCTAAAGTGTACGGGGCTCACTCGAGTAAGTGGCCTACAGGTTGTGGTCAAAGCTCAAACGAACCTTATAAGTCGAGGTTAAAGTTCAAACGAACCTCGCAGGTCGATGTCAAAATTTAAACTAACCTCGCAGGTCGAGGTCAAAGTTCATATGAATCCCGCAGGTCATGGTCAAAGCTTAAACGAGCCTTGCAGGCCAAGATCAAAGTTTAGGACTCGGAAGGCCCGAGCACTAATATGATCCCTACTCATCAAAAGCGAGACTTCGGCAGGTCCGAGGTGAACACGAACAAATAGTACTCTTCACCCTCGA
The DNA here is from genome assembly GCA_016624345.1 of Platycodon grandiflorus. Classification (NCBI taxonomy): domain Eukaryota; kingdom Viridiplantae; phylum Streptophyta; class Magnoliopsida; order Asterales; family Campanulaceae; genus Platycodon; species Platycodon grandiflorus. Next base: position 68,948,981 of record CM028361.1, read on the forward strand.
GGAATAAGGAGTGAGGGGCTACTGATGTGCATATTTTGGCTCGAGCTAAAGTGTACGGGGCTCACTCGAGTAAGTGGGCTCTCAATAAATAAAGGTCTGACCCGTACGAGTATATATAACCACACTCTTTCAGTCTAAGGTATGTCACATTTTGACATAGCAAACATACGTTCTTTTCACATAGCCTTGAGACTGATTATCATGTGGGAGGGTTTTTGTGGGGACCCTCCCCGCCCTTCTCACGGTGTTTTTTTGAGACAAATCTACACCAGATATCCTACATCCACGACACGACAACGATCTGCTTGACACCCCCGGTGCGTCCGATTTTTTGTGCAACATCAATATTATTATTTTAAGGGGAGTATATATGTACTTGTCATCTTGCCAATGATCATGAGAGAAAACACTCAATGGTAACAAGAAAGATTAGAGCAGAATACCTTACCCATCACCATTTTGCCAATGATATATTATGAGAGAGTTGAGGGCTAGAAAGCATTAAATGTAGAATGCCTATGCTATCATTAATGATGATAGAATTAGAATGTAAGAGCATCCACAGTGGTCACATCCAATACCACACTCTAAACACCTTGTTTTCTCCAGTTTTACTTTTTCAACACCTAAAAAAAAAAATTCACTCCAACAAGTACCCTCTATACAATCCTCTAAAAATTAAATCTCTCTCATCTCAACTAACAAACCTAACTACCATTCTATTTCCCTCTTTTTTATTTTTATTTTCTCACCACAGTCGGAATGAAATATTTTAAATTTTATATTCTATAAATAAAATATTATATGTTTTAATAATTTTAATTACTTTTATCTAAAATTATAAGTCAATTTAAGGAACAAATTATATTTAAGAAATATTTAATTATTACTTTTTTTTCATCACTGCTCTCTGGCAATGAATCTGAAAAATGGGGAAAGATGGAGGGAGAATAATGAAAAAGAAGACACACACACAGAGAGAGAGAGAGAGAGAGAGAGAGAGAGAGAGAAGAGAGAAAAGTTACTATTCAAGCTAAAAGTTCCTTGAGATTTGAAGGGTAGTTTACTGAATTTTAAAGGAATAGGAAGAGTAGAGTGTCCACTGTGGATTCCAGTGGAATAAAAAATTCTAAAATTAGTTTTAGAGGGTGCTTAAAGCAACCCACTGTGGACGCTCTAAGCTCCAAATGGAAGCCTAAAGATTACATCTGAAGATACTAGATCCACCAAGCGCCATTTTGTAAAGATAAAAAAAAATAATAATAATAAATAAAAGGTCTCACTTCCTTTTTTGGCTTGTCTCAAAAAAAAAAGAAAGTGCATTTCTAAAATTTAAGCTTCTTTTTTTTTCTTTTTTCTTTTACTTGTTCTTTTAATTGGGATCAATAGTGGTTCCCCACTTACCCGTTTGATGACTCGAACCCACGACCTATCGGTTGTAGGTGAAGCGTCTTACCACCTGAGCTGCACTTACTTGTCCTAAAATTTAACCTTCAAATCTTGGCATTTCTAAAAAAAAAAATTTATCTTACAATTCATGAAAAGAGGGAGAGAACAAAACAAACGAAAAGATTACGGTGCAATTTAAGTGAAATACTCTTTATGAACAAACAAAAGTAAGTTATTAAACAAATTTTGACTTTTCGAATTCGACTTTGTGAAATACTCTCTATGAACAAACAAAAGTAAGTTATTAAACAAATTTTGACTTTTCGAATTCGACTTTCTTTGAAGACGAAGGAAGTATAATTCTCATTGTTCGATTAAGCTATCAAATTATTCCCATACTCGAGTCTGAAAATCTTGCCAAAACTAAATTGGATTAATAGAAAAATGCTTACTTTATATCTTAATTTTCTCTCTTCTTTTTTTTTTTTTAGGTCTCTTCATCATTTGAGCAACAGATATTCACAACCCAAATGAAAAAAGTGAACAGGATAACCTAGAAATGACTACATGTTAAGATCCTTAACCAATACGGCAAAAGTCACATAACTGGTATCACGTGTCGAATCAATTCTCTTAAATTTAAGTCTTATACCTTAAGTGAACCACACCTAATCTCATATTTAAGATAAGCCCCACCAAGAATCATAAACCCACCACCACACCTAATCTCATATTTAGGATAGGCCTCACTAAGAATCATAACACCTACCATGCATCAAATTCCATATTTAAAATAGGATAGGCCGGCCGCCCCACCCAAAATTATAACAACTAAACAAGCTCTGCATCCATCATTTTGATGGCTCAGCACTCTGGCGATAGGTAACCCTTTTCCTTTGGACGACTCTAAGCACTCTGGCGACAGGTAACCCTTTTCGTTTGGACGGCTTATACTTCGATCACTCCAAGTAGCCTCTCTTAGGTAACCCTCTCTGTGACTTGAACCCATAACATAGTAGTTGCTCTGATACTAAATGTTAAGATCGTTGACCAATACGCCAAAAGTCACGTGACTAGTGGAAGGCGTCAAATCAATTCTCTTAAAATTGAGTCTCATACCTCAAGTGTACCACACCTAATCTTGTACTTAGAGTATGTCCCACCCAAAATTATAACAATACAATAGTCAAAGGGTAAACAAATTATAACTTTTTTCTTCCTAATTTCATCAATTAGGTTTTGAAATTGTCTAGCCTTTCTGGAACCCAAATACACCTATATATAATTCAAAAATTCTCAGTGAATGAAGTCTCAATTTTGAACAACATTACATAAGTAAAAAGACCACGAGTTCATTCCAATAAATTGGTCAAAATTAGCTTACCTTAGGTGTGTGATTGTCTTTCTCGAATTACCTCAAAACTTTGATTTAAATTACGATTGATTTAAATTAATGGCTGGAAGTCCAAACTTCTCTCTTTTGGAGCTAAATTGGTTTTTCTTAGATCAGTTCTATCTAGCATTCCTATATATACCCTAGCTGCCATTAAAGTTCCAAAGGTGATCATTCGTAACATAGAATCTATGTTGGCTAATTTTTTGTGGGATGTTGCTGGCGAACATCATGCGCACTGGATGTCTTGGGATGTGGTATGCCGCCCGTTAAATGAAGGCGGTTTGGGTCTGCGATCTTTATTTCAGGTAATGAAATCTCTGCATGCTAAGTTAGCTTGGAGGGTGCTTCAAGGGAAGAGCTTATGGGCTATTTATGCCAAATCTAAATATGGTTCTTGCACTGGTTTTACGTTGCCTGTTTTGGCTTCTCACATCTGGAAAGCAGTAATGGATCAGCTGCCTCGAGTTTTACAGTGTTCTCAGTGGGTTCTTGGACGTGGTGAGATTTCTTTTTGGTCTACAAACTGGTGTGGGGAAGTCTTGTTCGGCCCTCATCCCATAGATGTTCGTTTAACAGTGCGCGAAGCCTTGCCTCAGCTCTCGGATTTTCTGGATTTCATCCCGGAGAGATTGCACAGCGCTGTCGCCAAGGTGGTTCTTGATCCTTGCGAAGAGGATAGGCTGATATGTAGTCTAACGAAATCGGGGGAGTTTACAGCTGCAGCTTATTGGAATCACATCAGAACAGCTTCACCGCAGCTGTCTTGGGCGAAGAAACTGTGGCAGCCATGGTTACCATTGCGTGTGAGTGGTTTTATGTGGAAATTTTTTCATGGAGCTCTTCCGGTGGATATGGCTTTGCGACGATGGAAAGTTTTTCTTATGTCAAAGTGTGTTTGTTGCACTAGCAGTCCAGCTTGTGAATCTTTAGACCATTTGTTCATTCATTCGGAAGTTGCTATGACGCTTTGGAGGAGATTTGCTACTATTTTTAACAAGGTAAGTGTTTATGTTTCCATTCATCATCTTTTTGATACTTGGATGGAACATTCTTCAGTTCAAAATCAGCTTGGGGCTTGTCAAATTGGTGTCATGGTTTTTACCTGTTGGGAGATTTGGAAAGCTAGGTGTAAGGCCGTTTTCGATAATGTTCCGATGTCTGCTGGGACTATTTTTCGTAATGTGGTTCAAGATTTGCAGGACATGTTTATGGTTTACCATCCCAAGACTATCATGGGTAGGTTGAGCTCTATTTCGATACAAACTCTGGGGCTTCAGATTATTGATGTTCCTTTGCGGCGTGGCCAATGGTTGTGCTGGGTTCCTCCGATTTCGGCTTCGTTTAAATTAAAGACTGATGGGTCAGCTATTGGTGGGTTCTGCTCAGGAGGTGGTATTATTCGAGATAACCAGGGTAAAATGGTGCGGGCTTTCTCGAACTATTATGGCCCTGGAACTAATATGGGTGCGGAGCTCTTGGCCCTTCGAGATGGTTTACAGCTTTGTCGTAGTCTAGATTTGAGTACAGTAGAGGTTGAAACAGATTCCCTTGTGGCAGTCTCGAGTATTTCGGGGGCTTGTGATACTCCTTGGATGTGGGCTTATGAGATTAGACTATGTAAAGCTTTGTTGGGTAAGTATCAGCTGCATCACGCCTTTCGAGAAGTGAACCATGTTGCGGATCGGTTAGCTGCTCATGCTTATTCCTATAGTACTTCTGTTTCTTATTCTTCCAAGAGATCCCTCCCTGTTAGTGTTTGGCAGGCTCTTGGCCTTGATGAGTTAGGTCTATTTAATTATAGGACATAGTTATTATCTCTGTTTCTTTTTTTCAATAGTTGTTATTTCCTTTTCGAGGTTAGGCTCCTCTGTCCTCCCATTTATAAGGGCAAGGCTGGTTGTCCCCCTCATGTTTGTATTCTTTTTTGATTAATAAAACTTTGCAGGGTGCCGCTCCTGTTTCCCAAAAAAAAAAAAAAGATTGGGCTTACACTATGTGACTGTGAGGTAGACATGCCCATTCAGTTCCAAAAATTGAAACCGAACCGGTTTTGGATCCGCCCAAATCGTGAACCGAAATCGGATTAGGACGGTTCGGTTTCGGTTTGCATTTCTTAGGAACCGTGAACCGTCGGTTCTAAATCGCCATAAAACTGTACAAAATTTGCCAAATTCAATTTTTAAACGTTTGAAACTTTGAATTTTGAAACTATCTGCTTCTACATTCTCCACACCTGCACCTACTCTGACCTCCTTGGATATTAAACTTGATGAAAGACTGGAGGAGACATGATAATAGGTTGGATGAGTCTAGGATAGTAAATTTTGAATGTCGAAATCAACCTACTATATCATGATGCTTAACACACCCTAAGCATTTTTTTTAAGTTTGTATTTTGATAATTAATAACATATTATAACACTTATTTTTTACACTTTATAATAGATTTTAAAAATTAAAAATAAAAACAAATGTTAAAAAAATTTAAAAATAATTCAAAAAATTAAAAACCGTGAAACCGGGAAACCAAAATTGGAACCGGAACTCTACGATTCAATTTGCCTTGTCACGGTTTGTAAAATCGTCGGTTCCGAACTGGAACTGGTTTAGGCATTATCTACTTTGAGGGCTTCATTGAATTGATTGCGGTTTTCATCATAATGGTAAATGGGAGGTTTCAAATTGGCTTTATGGGTCATTGGGTTTGGGGCGGCAGTTGGGTTGGTGCAAGAGCGTAGTGAGCAGGGGCAGATGTAGCCTTTAGGGTGGGGGGGCAAGTGACCCCACTCAAATGATTTTTTTTTTCATTGTAAAACGGCGTCGTTTCACATTTTGACCCCACTGGATTTTACACTGTGACCTGGCTGGAAGGGAGAGGGAGAGAAGCAAAAAAAAAAAAAAAAGAATAGAACTTACGGCAGCAGCCAGCAAGGACCAAGGACAAGACTCAAGGAGTAAAGGCGATGCCTATGCAAAGCTGTAAAGCTACGAGCCTGCAAAACTGCATGCGAACTGCAAAGGAGGAGATGACTGACGGTCACGGACTGAGTCTCTCCGATGAGTCAACATCGAAGGCCGAAGGATTGAAGGAGCTGAAGCCTCCACTGCCCCTGCGAGTGAACTATGTACGGCTACTTCTAGTTCTTCTAAAAAGTCTCCCAATTTCTGTCGATTTCGGTAAGTAACATTCATTCTCTTAAATCTTTTCCCTCTTTATTTTATCCAAAATTAGGGCATTTTATTTGGGGTTAAAATTAGGGCTTTTTATTTGGTTCAACATTTAGATGATCTGTTAGAATCTGCTACTTTGCTGCTGATCTGTATTTGAAAATTGAAGATGAATTGGTGGATTTGTTTAGTTTGAGCATTGAGCTACTGTTACTTTACTTGTGTTGTTGTGTCACTGTGTGTGATTTTTTGTAAGAACATACTAATTTGATAAATTAAAGTTAATTTAAGGCTTTTGGTCTCTTCAACAGGTTTATATGTTTTGAATTTTGGGGGAACATGGAGAGATTTTTTAAACAAAAATTGGAATTGGTTTGGGGGGGGTGGGTGCTTCTAGTGGTGCATCTGCTAGTACTCTACAGTCTGCTTCCATAACTTCAGCTAGGAAAGATTTTGTTGATTTGAATAGCTTTTTTTCAGATCCTGCAGAAAGGAAAAAGATATCTAAATTTCACCCAAATCAAGTTGATGAAATTAGAAGAGCTTATCTGTTAAAGGGGCCTTGTCAACCCCGTGGCCATGATTTCCCTCAAAAAATGATGGGAACTAAAATGCATCGTTTTAATCCGGATTGGTTTGATTAGTATGCTAATTGGTTAGAGTATATCATGAAAGAAGATAAAAGCATATTGCTTATGTTGTTATTTGTTTAAAGATCAAGTCAACAATCAAGGTGGTGGTGTGATGAGCTCAAAATTTTCACGAATTTTTTCCTTTATTTTCTTTTATTTTGTGCTACTTTTGTCTTAAATATGCTTGAAAATATTATTATTTGTGTATTTGTGCTTCAATGTACGTTTCCAAGATATTAACAAGCATTCAAGGATTTTAGCATGAAGTTTGAGGCAATTTTGGGAACTACAAAGCATTTCCTCAAAGTCCGTTAGCTCTCCGTTAAGAGTTTACAAAGTAAAGGACTGAAATGAGAGAAGAAAAAGGCTAACGGATGTTAACAACGGCTAACGGAGGATGAAAGTGAGAAGTCTGGAGAGGGAAGGACCATTGAGCTCATTCCAGAAAGTCCAAGGGCACCGGAGCAATTCCAAGAAAGTTAGAAGCGTGCCTTCCTTGTACGCTTTTAGGCGCTCTCAGCCAAGCTCAGCCGCTTCGTAACCGCTCCGGTGCCGCTCCCTGTCCGCGCCGTGTCCTCTGAAGGAGGATTGGAGGCAGATTAATGAGGGATTAGCCAAGTTTTGGTCCCTTTTGCTCCTGAATTTCATGTCAAATGCCTATTCTACCCCTTCAGCCCTTGACTTTTGCTATCTCTTCTATATCTCCCAAGCAGCCCCCAACATACCAGTAAGCCCCCATTTTGGGCTGTGAAGTCCTAAATGGGCCACCAGCCCTTTCTCTCCCAAATTCTCTCTTCATCTTCTAAAATGTAATCACCATTAAAGGTCTGGAGCACCAAATTAAGTGCCAAGGAAGCTTTTCCAAGTGACTTGGATCTCGGGTTCAATTCTTCCAATTTATATCTCATGATATTTGTTGCAATTTCTAGGGTTGATTAGCTTGTAAAATGTGGAATTGGCTTTGTGCTTAATGATTTATGGAAAGAAATTATTTTTTTATATTGTTGTAGTAATTTAATTAAATCTCTCTCTATTTAGTACACAAGCATGCTAGATTATTAATTTGTGGACTTAATGCTTTTAATTAATTGACCACTAATTAAATGAATTGAGAAATGTTTGGATCCGCGAGAGCTACCTTGCATTTCGAATCGAACAAATTAGTTATTGGTGCCTTGAAAACACCGATAGCCATGGGAGTACTTGTTTTATGAAGTGATCACTCCACCGAGAGGTAGGAAATTAGGGTTTTTAACCACTTTTGATGTCCAGGTTACCGCCATGCCTTGTAGAAAAATAGAGAGATTATTTCTCTACCCACTATTACTCATATTCTTGGTATTTATTGTGTGATCTTAATGCTTTTAATGGGAGTCATGACCCGTTAGATGATTTCTAGAATTATAGGGTAAGATGCGAGAGTCCGTCCTATTAATTCGGATAACACAATAATTATCTATGGCTTGATCGAGAGATACGAGCGTTCTTAGATAGTCATGGGGTGCTTGATCGATAATGCGGCTATTCTTTCCTTGTTATAAGATGCGAGAGTCCATAGTAGGGATTAATATCTAGACTTGCTATAAGATGCGAGAGCCCGTAGTGAATATCATTAACGTGTGTCCGACTACCAAGACTTGAGTAAAAAGAGAGTAGAGAGAAGATTAAATTAATCACAAGCTAGACTAGAAAATATTGCATTCCTAAAATCCTATCTTTTATCTTGATTTGTTGTTGCCAAACCATTTTGCGACATTGTAAATATTAATTGCTTTCTTTTATTCTTATTTTTAGTTTTTATTCTCAATTTCTTTTCGCTCAAATATAATTAGCTCGCTCAAATATAATTAGTCAGCTCAATTTCGGTACTTAGTAGGAGTAAAAATTATGTGCATCCCCTGTGGGATCGATAACTCGTACTTATGTACACTTTATTACTTGATACGGTAGGGTACTCTTGCCCTAGTTGTTGCAATTTAATTTGCAGCATATCAAGTTTTTGGCACCGTTGCTGGGGAATGATTTAATTTTCGCTCCTATATTCTAATATTGATACTAAGCAAAGCTAATTGTAATTTGAGCATTTTTTTTTAGTTAGTTTACTTGCTTTTGTATTTATATGCTTGAGTCACTTTTCGAAGTCTTCCCGAGTTTGTGGGTTTATAGGGAGGTGTATATAGTGTCCCCACAAATTTTTTTTTCTTTTTATGCATTTATTTCCATAATTGCTTTCACACCTTTTTTTTTTCTTTTGAGCTTGATTTGATACAGGGATTGAGCATTCAAAGTAGGGGTTTGCTTGAGGAAATCTTTGGAGTAGGCTTACTCTCGGGCTCGGATTTCATAAGAAATCAACTTTGAGGGAGTTTTCTTTCCTTCTCTTCTCCGTTTACTTTAAGTTTGGGGGTTGGGTTTGAATTGTTTAGCTTTGAAAATTCTGAAAATTTTGAGCTTGATATTTTCCCATTATTTTTAATGCTTTGAATTTTGGGCGCTTATTAGAGTTATATGTGCATTGTTTTCTTGAATTTTTTCTTCAGTTTATTATATGCATAATTGAGGATATGTGTGTGCTTTTTATGCTAGCTTCACGTTATTCATGATAAAAAATGTCCATATTTGGATTTTGAGTTGAATTGTTATACTATGCTCTAGTTTTGATAGTGCATGTCGGATGAGTATCATATTTTGAGTCTTGATGACCGTTAGATGATCTTGAAAATTGATAATTAAAGTAGCTTGGTTTTGGGCTTGTGTTCATGACAAGAGCATGATTTAGGCCATCTTTAGATTGTTAGTGCCATATTATCCTACCCATTATACATTAATCTCTTGTGTCCCTTTTGAGTTTTATTTATAGAATGGCGTGTGCCTAGAGCACACAATGACCCCTATTCGACTTCTTTTTCATGTACCCACATCATCCTATCCCATGAGCCTACACACTTTTGCCGGCACCCTTCAAGAGAGCATGATTTGGAATGAATTGTTGTATTTATGAATTCCTGTTGGGAAGTGTGTGCTTCATGAAGTATTGTGTTCTTATTGTTGATGATGTTGGTGTTTGAAAAATGTTGAATGGTGGAAAAAGAGCCTCCTTGAAAAAGAAAATGAAAGAAAAGAAAAATCAAAAGAAAAGAAAAGTCAAGGGAGACAATAAAAAGAAAATGCCATTGTTCTTCAATCACTCGAGGACACATAAGAGTGGAGCTTAATTGTTGTGGTAGAATACACTTTCTTCAACCCAAAGTTTAAAGTTTAAGGGGTTGTGGTTATTTGAAGAGTGGTGCTTTCATGAAGCAAGTCATTGTGTGAAGACTTCAAATTCTCTACTCTCTTAATTTGTTATCCTATCCTTCATTTGTAGCCCAAACCTTGGCCAACATTACAAGCTTATAAAGTCCTATTGATATTGTCATGCCATACGAGTCCTAGCCTTGTGAAACATAAAACTCTTTCGGTTTGATTGCTCATTTTTGATATCTCATTGACCGTTCAATCCTAGCTAGAGCAAGGCTATTTTATTGATGGGCATATGTTTTGTAGCGTGGGTAAATTGTTTGAGGAGAAAGCTAGCTAGCATTTAAATCACATCGTACCTTAATTATGCATGTTTATAATCTTGGGTTTGATTTCTTTGATGGTAATATGCATGTGATCTTAAGCGAGTGCCGTGTTCCACTGTTAAGTCCTTGAGCTCATTTTAATTGTTTCATTTCTTTGCTCAGGACAATTAAAGCTTAAGTTTGGGGGTGTGATGAGCTCAAGATTTTCACGAATTTTTTCCTTTATTTCCTTTTATTTTGTGCTACTTTTGTGTTAAATATGCTTGAAAATATTATTATTTGTGTATTTGTGCTTCAATGTAGGTTTCCAAGATTAACAAGCATTCAAGGATTTTAGCACGAAGTTTGAGGCAATTTTGGGCTTCAAAGTTGAGCTACAAAGCATTTCGTCAAAGTCCGTTAGCTCTCTGTTAAGAGTTTACAAAGCAAAGGACTGAAATGAAAGAAGAAAAAGGCTAACAGATGCTAACAATGGCTAACGGAGGACGAAAGTGAGAAGTCTGGAACGGGAAGGACCACGGAGCTCATTCCAGAAAGTCCAAGGGCACCGGAGCAATTCCAAGAAAGTTAGAAGCGTCCCTTCCTTGTGCGCTTTTAGGCGCTCTTAGCCAAGCTCAACTGCTCCGCAATCGCTCCCTGCCCGCGCCGTGTCTTCTGAAGGAGGATTGGAGGCAGATTAATGAGGGATTGGCCAAGTTTTGGTCCCTTTTGCCCCTGAATTTCATGTCAAATGCCTATTCTGCCCTTGACCACTAATTTGCTATCTCTTCTATATCTCCCAAGCATCCCCCAACATACCAGTAAGCCTCCATTTTGGGTTGTGAAGTCCCAAATGGGGCACCAGCCCCTTCTCTCGCAAATTCTCTCTTCATTTTTCAAAATGTAATCACCATTGAAGGTTTGGAGCACCAAATCAAGTTCCAAGGAAGCTTTTGCAAGTGTCGTCAACCTTGGATCTCAATATTGCTTGGTTCAATTCTTCCAATTTATATCTTATGATATTTGTTGCAATTTCTAGGGTTGATTAGCTTGTAAAATGTGGAATTGGCTTTGTGCTTAATGATTTATGGAAAGTAATTATTTTTCTATGTTGTTGTAGTTATTTAATTTAATCTCTCTCTATTTAGTATACAAGCATGCTAGGTTATTAATTTGTGGGCTTAATGCTTTTACTTAATTGGCCACTAATTAAATAAATTGAGAAATGTTTGGATCCGCGAGAGCTACCTTGCATTTCGAACCGAACAAATTAGTAGTTGGTGCCTGAAAAACACCGATAGCCATGGGAGTACTTGTTTTGTGAAGCGATCACTTCACCGAGAGGTAGGAAATTAGGGTTTTTAACCACTTTTGATGTCCCGGTTACCGGCATGCCTTGTAGAAAAATAGAGAGATTATTTCTTTACCCACTATTACCCATATTCTTGGTATTTATTGTACTTTTAATGGGAGTCATGACCCGTTAAATGATTTCTAGAATTATAGGGTAAGATGCGAGAGCCCGTCCTATTAATTCGGATAACAGAATAATTATCTATGGCTTGATCAAGAGATACGAGCATTCTTAGATAGTCATGGGGTGCTTGATCGAAAACTCGGCTATTCTTTCTTTGCTATAAGATGCGAGAGCCCGTAGTAAGGATTGATAGCTAGACTTGCTATAAGATGCGAGAGCCCATAGTGAATATCATTAACGTGCGTCCGACTACCAAGACTTGAGTAAAAAGAGAGTAGAGAGAAGATTAAATTAATCACGAGCTAGACTAGAAAATATTGCATTCCTAAAATCCTATCTTTTATCTTGATTTGTTGCTGCCAAGCCATTTTGCGACATTGTAAATATTAATTGCTTTCTTTTATTCTTATTTTTAGTTTTTATTCTCAATTTCTTTTCGCTCAAATATAATTAGCTAGCTCAATTTCGGTACTTAGTTGGAGTGAAAATTACGTGCATTCCCTGTGGGATCGATAACTCGTACTTATGTACACTTTATTACTTGATACGACATGGTACTCTTGCCTTAGTTGTTGCAATTTAATTTGCAGCACATCATGGTGCGACATTTATAAATGAAGGTTTTTCTACTTGGAATAGAAAAGATAGGTTGGATTCCCATGTTGGTGCGGTTAATAGTGCTCATAATTTGTCATTAAAAAAGTGCGAGGATCTAATGAGACAGGAGCAATCTATTGCAGTTCTTCATAGACAATCAGACATTGAGAAAAATGAATATCAGATTCGATTATGTGCTTCAATTGAGTCTTGTAGATATTTGTTGTACTTAGGGTTTACTTTTCGTGGTCATGATGAATCCGAAGGTTTTTTTAAATAGAGGGAACTTTCTTGAATTGATTAAGCATGAAGAGAATGTTCATGGTCTTGTTTATAAAAATGCTCCGCACAAAAATTGTCTAATGGTTGCTCTCGGCATTCAAAAGGATATTGTTAATTATTTTGCAGTAGAGATAATACAAAATATAATTGAAGAGCTTAACGATGATTTTTTTTCATTGATGGTGGATGAGTTTAGTGATGTATCTGGCAAAGAACAAATGTGTGTGGTTTTGCGATTTGTTGACTTCAAAGAGAGGTTTATTTGTGTTGTCCATGTAATGGAGACTTCTGCTTTGTTTTTAAAGGCTGTTATTGATAATCTGTTTGCTTATAATGGTTTGAGTTTGATGAAAATTAGGGGTCAAGGCTATGATGGGGCAAGTAATATGAATGGTGAACTTAGTGGGTTGAAGACTTTGATTATGAATGAAAATCCGTCTTAATATTATGTTTATTGTTTTGCCCATCAACTTCAATTAACTCTTGTTGCAGTGGCTAGAAAACATGTAGATATTGCAGAATTTTTTAGTATGATTTCCACCTTAATGAATGTTGTTGGAGCCTCTTGCAAGCGTAAAGATATAATTCGACAAAAGCAATTAGAAAAAGTAGCAGAAGCAATCAAGTGGTTTAATTGAGATAGGTAAGGGATTAAATCAAGAGTTCGGTCTTCAGACGGCTGTGGATACACGTTGGGGGTCTCATCATAAATCATTGTTGAACTTGGTTGCCTTGTTTTCTTCTGTTCGTGAAGTTCTTGAACTTGTTTCATGTGATGGTATTGATTCATTGAAAAAAGCTCAAGCACGTGGTTTATTGAGATATTTGCAATTATTTGATTTTGTCTTTAATTTGCAATTGATGTTGCTTATATTGGGGTTCACACATGAGTTGTCATTAGCTTTGCAAAGGAAAAATCAGGATATTTTGAATGCTATGACACTTGTTAAAGTAACTAGGATGCGATTGCAAACGGTAAGAGATACTGGATGTGAATCTCTTCTAGAAGAGATTGCTGCATTTTGCAATAAGAATAAGATTGATTGTCTGAATATAAATGGTGAATATGTTGATATCCTTGCAATCCTCGGCATAAAAGAAACATTACTAAGGAATTTCATTATCGTGTGAAATATTTTTATGCCATTATGGATAAGCAGCTTTTCAAGATTAATGATCGGTTCAATGAGGTTAATTCTGAGTTGTTAGTTTGAATCCAAGTAATGGTTTTAATGATTTTAATGCAACAGCGTTGATAAGAATGACTCAATTTTATCCTCATGACTTCTCTATATTTGAATGTATGACTCTTACGAATCAACTATAGACATATATTATGGATTCGATCAATTGAAGGGGCTTGGTGATCAATCTACATTGCTAGTGGAAACAATAAAATACTTATCATACCCGTTGGTGTATCACCTTTTGAAGTTAGCGTTGATTTTGCCGGTAGCAACAACAAGCGTGGAAAAATGCTTCTCTGCAATGAATATTATCAAGACGGATTTACGAAATCAAATGTTTGATCAATTTTTAAATGACTCTCTTATATGTTTTATTGAGAGAGTTGTTTAGAAGCATTACAAATGATAATCTAATTAAACATTTTCATAGCATGAAAATGCGTAGAGGACAATTGTGATTTCTGAATTTTTTATGTACTCCCACCGTTCCAGGCAAAGAGTCCACTATACTATTTTAGGATATTCCACACAAAGTGTCCACTTTAAAAAATTATGCTTACAATCTCCATACAACTTTCAACTTTACCCTCCACATGTGTTACAAATATATTAACTATGCTCAAGCATTTTTATAATTATGACCACCTCAATATTACCTATACATTTCTTAATTATTAGACGTTTCAAATGTGAATTCTTTGGGTAAAACAGAGGGAATAATAATTAAAATTTGTGACCCCACTGAAAAAAAATTCTGAATCCACCACTGGTAGTGAGGATTCATAGGCTCCGTTTATATGTCAGGAAACTTATTCGAAAAAATAGTTCTCAATAATATTATTATAAAGTGAAGGAAAGGAAAATGACAAGAAACCCACTTTCTTAATTCTGTTTGGTTAACATGAAAAGGTAAAAAAAAAAAAATGGTAATGACGGTTACTAATTTTTTTTTGCTGGTGTAACCAAACGCGCATGAAATGCTGGAAAATGAAGCAACTTCCACTTTTCCTTTCCTTTCTTGTACTTTCCAGGTATTCAAAGTCCAAACGCAGCCTACAGTGTACGAGGTTTTGGTACACAACAATCGTAAATCTTTTTCATGTTATTTAAATTATTATGGAATGAAACTCGTAGTAAAATGACATGGTAAAAAATAATCATTGTTGTGTACCAAAAGAGCACTTACTGACGGCCCCTTGTCATTGCACGATTCATTGAAGGCTATGAATGAATGAGAAAAGAAAAGAGTTCAGTAGTAAATCTTTATTAAAGAACAATCTTTTAGGTATGACTACCCGTTTCAAGACTGCTAGTGAAAAGAGCATGAATCAAGACATGGATAAGTAGCAAGGAAGGCAAACTTGTCGGTTTCTTTGTTCACATTGAGAATATAATCTCTGCTTTTGGTGATGCCCGCCGAAATTTCAGTAAATTGGTTGACAAACTAAGTGCAGATTTTTCATCAATGAATAGACTACTACGAATGTAAATCAACTCCACTTTTGGGGAAGACGCAAGAAGGTACTTTATGAACTCTAGTTGAGACTCCGAACCATCGATACCTTGCATTGTCACCACGCGAAGCTGGTTTAGTGTGCAGTCTGAACAATTTTGAGATACTAAGGACATCCAAACTGGTCGTATTGCAGATAGCACGCTCGAAGCCGCCTATTCATCAGAGTACACCAATCAATACAGGATTCGAATTGAGGATAAAATTAAAGAGTTTAGGGATGCATCAACTCACAGATATTACAAGCTCTAACAAGTTGGGGGAGCTTCTGATCAAGCAAAGAGAACTTGAAATTTGATCTGTATTACCGAAGTCCAATGAGTATAGTTCAAGATACTTCAGATGGTTAAGTATTGTCTGGAGACTTGTTGGAACCCCTCCAGCCGCAAAGTCCTATTGAAGTAGAATAATATGGAAATAAGCAACTGTGCAATGTCAAAAATTCCATATCACGAAAAGAAACACAATGCAGAAAATGTAACTCACATTGAGGTAACTGTTGTCTAAAATAAGTTTCTCCAGTCTCGTCAAGCAGCCTAAAGTTTTGACAAAGTTGGACTTTATTGCCCCAAAAGAGTTCAGAGTTGAGGAACTTCTGAAACTGATGGCTATGAATCCAACTAATCCACCTTCAAGATGAAGGTATGTAAGATTTGGAGTATGGACATTAAGATGGTCAATACCTCTACAACGTAGCATAGATAGTCTCTCCAAATGCATGGAACTTGAGAATAGAGTTTCGGCAGCAAATGCATTTGCATCAAAAATGATATCACTAATTTCCAGGCTGTTTAGATGGTAAAAGCCTCTAAATGTAGGTGGAGGTTTGAGTATATAGTTAGAGAGCTTCAAATGAGTCAATCCTAGGCAGGAAAAGAGAAAAGACGGCAACTTGTGAGGATTCGTCTGCAAATTCCATCCATAGGGATTCTTGGCGGAGTTATCAAGGGCGAGTTCTTTCACCCCATTTCTTGACAAGTATATTATCCACCGGTCCATATCATGATAGCTTTTACATAATTTTGGAACCCAGAGGATGAATTTGAGTATTTGACGGTTGTGCAATAAAAGTACTTCATCAATGACTTTCACAAATTTACTTTCCTTTACACTTGCAGAAAACTCGTCATCAAACACCAGTTCTTGAATTGCAGTCCAGTAGTTCCTCCACCCAGTAGAGAGGACACTTGTTCGCACTGCATCACGTAGGGGCATGGATTCCAGAATTCTTGCAAGTATGTTGCTCGGCAAGTCACTGATTATGTCCTTTGAAACCTCATCAACAACATTGCACTTCTCTTGAACAGTCATTTTCAGTCTGAACATAGACCTATACGACATCAAAAAATATAAGAAAAGAGTGATCATTTTCACTATCTTGGTAACTTGAGAATCAACAATAATGTAAGCATGTAATGCTCTAGTGTTCCTTTATGCCGCGTTATTACTTTTTTTCCTGATATGATATAATAGAAGACACTGAGGCCATAATTTATTTTCTCTTTCTTTTTTTTTCTCTTTCGCATTTTAGTTATCCCTGTTTTTTTGTAATTAAGATGTGAGAGGCTTTACATTGTCAATGATTAAGCATGCACCCACGGTGAGCTATCCTGAGAATATCTTGAAGATACACTAATTCTCGCTAGGCAATCTGTTAATATTGGTCGGATCTAAGATAGTATAAAATGGTTAAAGAGGCTCCTTATTCCAACCTAAGAAAGATCATAATCTGTTCACATACTTGTGACTGTTTCAACAATTGCTACATATGCTCATTGATCTAGTAGCAGAGTAAAATGACCTCTAAACTTGCAACATCACTAAACACAAGCCTTAAAGCATATAAGGTTACGAAGATCGTATTTGAGTGATGGGTACTGCAACGAGAAATTTCCATCCAATCAAAGCCTGACCTCATATTCCTTTCAAAACAGGGTATTGTAAAAAACCCATAATTGTATCTGCTATTATAGTGGCATTCCTAACAACCTCACTCAAACTCATTGGTACTCTGCCTCCCAGCGCAACCTTATGGATAAGTTTCCTATTACCATCTCCAGTCCAGGAAACCTCCTCCCCCTATCCTTCCAATCTGTAATGCCCCGAGCCGAAAAGGATTAGCACTCCGGGTGATGTGTTCAACACATCGCCGGCCACGACCAGCTCTATTACAATTTGTAAGGCTCCGAGTCCGAAGGGGCGGTCCGCTATGAATGGTCCACTACCCACTAAGCATCTGGTCAGCTAGGCCCACTATTTAAAGCCAAATTTCTTTAATCATTTACTCAATCAAGCCCATAATATTCCCGTTTTTAGTATTGGCTTGAATATCAAGACTCAAAATTTACTAAGCTCACTTTACTTCCTTTTTTTCCCCACTTTAATCACACAATTTACTTTTTTTCTTTCACACTTTAATGACTCTACTTGGACCGGATAATCAATAACATCACTCAATCAATGAGCTTATTGATTAAAAAAATTAAGTAGAGTAATTAAAGTGTGAAAAAAACAGAAGTAAAGTGAGCTTATTCAATTTTTTTTAAAATGCAAAGTGACAAAATTGATATCTAAGCCTTTAGTATATACTCTCACCGTTCCACAATAACCAAAGACCAAAGAGTTAACATTCAAAAAGTCTAAAAGATATATTAGTGTTATTGTAATCTGTTAACTACAAAAATATTTATCCACAACCAACGTACTTACAACACAGATAAAGATGAAAGATTATGAAATGGTAAGCATAATTTTTGAAAACAGACTTTTGAAAGATCCCAAAATTGAATAATTAACACTTTGCCGGGCCGGGAAGAGAGGTCTAAAATACTCCGTTTACGACTAACCTTTGAAAATAAGGATTACACTAAATAAAAATAGAACAATTATCAAAACATACCCTAGAATTCGCTTCTTGGAAGATCCCCAGAGAGGCACCTTCCAACACAAGACCAAAATAGGTGAACAATTACTAACCTGACAGAAACCACACAAACTGATAGCAGTTAGACACTGCAATGTCTATAAGGCCAGCGAGTAACACGTCCTTTGAGAACTATCAAATCCCCTCCCTCCTCCTAATTGTCGCCCTTAAACCCTTAAATCTTTTTGCCAGGAATTTTTTTTCTTCCTTTTTATAGGATAAAATCAAACCCTAAACCGCAAGAGTTTATAAAGAGAATCGTCACACACCGCAGCGCACTCGTGACTTGCTATATAACTCTCTGTATATATATATATATATATATATAAACAAAAAGGAGGTGTGTTATAAAAGATAAAAAAAAAAATAAAGTAAAGATGTTGATGAAATATATAATTTTATTTTTTGAGAGTAGTGTATAATAGAAGCTAAGGGAAGGGAGAATGAACTCTCGAGGAGTAAGTGAAAATGAAAATATAAACTTGCTATTTATAGTAGGGCGATACTTTTTCATTAAGATTCGTAAAGCTTCTTTAGTAAGGTTTCCTAAAGTTTTCTTAGTAAGCTTTATAAAGCTTCTCCAGTAAGCTTCCCTAAAGCTTCCTCAGTAAGTTTGGTAAAGCTTCCTTAGTAAGCTTCGTAAAGCTTCTCCAATAAGCTTCGTTGAAATTTCCTCAATAAGCTTTGTCATATGGTTTCTCTTGTAATCTTCTATTAATTGGATTCTGGCCAAAAGGACATCCACAAAATATATACTCCCTCTGTCCCTAAATTATTGTTTGGGTTGACCCGGCACACGGATTAAAAAAACTCAATTGACTTGATTATTAATATTGGAATAGTATTGAAATAGTGTGTTTTTCCTTTAATGCCCATGTATATGTGGCCCATAATTAAAGTAGGAAGAAAGAGTAAGGGTAAAATAGTAAAAGTGATGTTCTAAAAAGGAAAGTTTCAAACAAGATAATTATTTAGGGACGGACGAAAAAGGAAAGGAAGACAATAATTTTGGAACGGAGGGAGTATTACAACAAGTTGCTATTTATATTAAAAAAAAAAAAAATGCTGAGCACACCCCATTTTGGTGTTCAGCACCCCTGTCAAACACAAAAATGATTGTACTAAGTGCAGTTCGGCCGGGATTCACAATGGATGTACTCAATATTTTTGGGGGTGTAAATAGCATCTCTTATAAAAAAAAAAAAAATGTATGATCTCTCTTCCTTTCTTTTTAATTTCATTTTGTTTCTTTGCATATACTTGGATCTGTTGTTTAAATGCCAAAAAAAATTTAGAAATTCGAGGAGAGTCGGCCGTGCTCAGCAAATACCAAATAAAGTTTTAAGAAAATTTAAAAGAAAAAAAATAGAAATTCATGGAAAGTTGCCCGAACCACCTGCCCTTCGTGAAAATTCGAATTTTTTTCAAGAAAAAATGTTACGTTGTTTTATTATCTATTTAATTTTAATACTTATCGCGCAATATATTTATTTGGTATTATTTTTGGATTGTTTGTAATTGTTTGAAATTCGTATTGTTACTTTGATTTTATTAAGGAAAGATTTATTTCCAATAGTACAATATTTGTTTATCCATTATATTTATTAAAATTTAATTAAGTTAGTCAATTCTTGAAACAATTATCTTTCAAATCCACCTTATTTAAAAATCTTGTATCTCATTCTAATTTTATCCTTTATTTGTCTTTGCGAATAATACTATATTCAATCTTGCATAGGAAAATAAATAATTTAATATGGAAAAAATAAGAAAATATATATGAAACATCTAAAAAGAAAAGAATACATAGGTCTAAACATTTTCGCTTACAAATAAGAAAAGAATTATAAATGAGAAAATAGATTAAATAAATGAGTGGCACGAATTATATAATATTAAATTATGGAGTACAAATTATAAATTTCAAAGAAATAACTTGAATGAGAAATCAATTAATCAATATATGTTTAATGATTTTATAAGAATCTTATACAATAGGCGGGCTGTTGTACAAGATCTTTAAGTTTTTTTGACATTAAATTCAATTTTCTTAAAAAAAAAATTATTTGAAGAAATTACATGAAAAATAATGGATAGACTGAGTTTTGTGTGTGTGTGTGTGTTGACAAATAGGCATAATTTATTTAAGAAGATAAGAAAAACAAAAAATTAATTTCGAGTTATAAAGAAATATCAAAAAAATTAAGCCACTTTAGGCACGCACTTCGTCATCAAACAAGGTAAGTGTTTGAAGAACAATTTTATCATGATAATGATCAATTTATTTAATCATTAATAAATGTAGTGAATAAATATAATTCGTAGTGGAAATAGACACTCCATTTTATAAATTGTTATTAATTAATGAATTTAATATATTTAAAATTATAGAGAATTTCTTATTCTTTTGTAGGGAGAGTGAAAGAACAATCACCCAGATTCCTATTAATCTTTACCACTTAACTGTTTATCGGTCAACACGTATTAAGACAACACTAATATCAATTGAAAGGTCAGGTCTCAAATGGATTACTAAACTTAAAGATAGAACATGTAAGCTCTGATACCAATTGAGATAGCCTACTAATATCAGATTCTTTTATCACAATTAAATATCCAATCAATACAGAATCAAAACAACTTTGATAACAGTTGAAAGGGATGATTCCAAATAGATACTCCCTTTGTCCTTAAATTATTGTCTTCCTTTCCTTTTTTGTCCGTCCCAAAATAATTGTCTTGTTTGAAAGTTTCCTTTTTAGGACAACACTTTTACCATTTTACCCTTACTTTTTCTTCCTACTTTAATTATGGGCCACGTGCACATAGGCATTAAAGAAAACTACACACTATACCAATATTAATAGCCAAATCAATTATTTTTTCTTAATCAGTGTGTCGGGTCAAACAAGACTGTAGGTTTTGTTAAGTCATTGATGGATCGGGCCAGCAGGGTGATAAAAGTCTCAACTACGCATCTCAAAGCTCGTTAAAACCTACAAAAGTGATATCTGGTGTTGATATAGAGGGACCAACAGCGTTGGTATTAGCTTCAACAGAGGTAGGTTCAGCAGCAACTTCAGTAGTCTGTTAAGTTTTTTCCTCAACCTCTTCAGTAAACTTAATTTTCTTGTTCTGTCTCTTCTCAGGGTTGCGAAGGATCTCATTAACAAGTGCATCCTCTCTTCTTCGCTTCAGAACAATAGGGGGAAGAGGGGCAGCTTTAACTTTCATGGCTTCATCATCTTCAGCCAGGAGCCCATCAAAAGTGAATAAGTCCTCAGAAGCCGGGGAATCTTTAGAGTCCTCCAAATCATACTAAATCCCCACACTGATAGTAGTGGAGCCAGTAGTGACTGAGGTGGTAAGTGAAGCGGTTGAAGGCTGAGTTCAACTGTTGTGGTTTCAGCTGGTTGTACAGGGGGTTGACTGGTAGAGGTTTGGCTAACTGAAGGTTGAGGGTTTAAGGTTTCAGTTGGCTGATGGGTAGTGTCAGTCGACTGATGTGTAGAGACATCTGCTGGCTGAAAGGTTGGTGTTTGGGAAGGGTTAAGTGTTTGGGATGGTTGTGTTTGAGAAGGTTGGGTTTGAGGCAAGGATAAAAGGATAGGGGCAAAGATGATTGTGAGGGGGTGTTTGTGACTGAATTAGGGAAGGAATTTCATTATCCGTCAGCTCCATCATTGTTATCATCCTCATCATCATCTTCATCATCCTCATCAATATCAACTGCAACCCCTTCAAGAGAGTGACACTCCTCCTCAACAGTAGGAGGGGGTTCAGTTATAACCTCAACGTCATCATCATCATCATTATCATTTAGTCCCAGTTTGGTTAGGACTTCATTGATGGCATCATCTATAGAATCAGTTCGAGCAGTAGCCTTAGTGTTAACAACTTTTTCAGTTCTAACTTTTTGTTCAGCAGCCTCTACAGATGGCTGTTCTTCAGCAGGCAATGATTTAGCTACTACTTCAGCTTGCACTTTAGCAGCTTCTACTTCAGCAGCCTCTAGAATTTCAACAGTTTGCTGAGCAACTTCTGGCTAAATCACAATAACAGGTGATGTGAGAGCCTCTGCTTCGCTCTGTTATCTTCTCCTCTGAACAAGAAGGACATACTCCTTAAGTTTATCTTCCTCCATGTTTGATCCAGAGCAGCATCTCTTACCACCATCAGTTTAGATGTTATCTTAATAGGCACCCAGTCCTGGTGCACTACATCATCATCTGGCCTGACCTCATGTCCTACTAGGTAAGGATCAGTAACCGAAAGCTTGGGTAGTTTGGAGGAATCGATCACAGGCACAATAGATTTGGTTCTACTTTAAACCTAGGGGTTCAAAATATTTGCCATAGTTCAGCTCTATATCCCTGCGAGCTGTTCCGCCATAGTAGAATGAAGAGTTGAAGGTCTGAAAGTGAGAGAGATGAAGGGGATAGTAAGCTAGAGAGAAGAAGACAAGAAGGTTTGAAAAAGATTGGAAGATATGCGAGCGTAAAGAGATAAGATGTTTAAGGTTTTGGTTATGAGTGAGGACTGACGGTTGGTACTATTTTGTGGGAACGTGGGCTGTGAATTAAATGTTACTCACGTAGTGATGTAGTGGGCAACCAAAACGTCCCATCGTTGTCAATACTTTTAGGTGAAATAGTTGGCTTCTCCCATAAGCTTTGCACAAATATTAAGGAATAAGTAGGAAAAGCGATTTTGAATTAAATGCGAAGGAGACTGTTCAATAGGTGACTGAACAAAGGCTAGAAAGTGTGTAGAACTGAATTATGGGATTCAGTCAGACACGTGTGACTGAATTTGGATGGTTCAGCTAGGCGGTGGTGACCGAATACATGAAGCACCTGAATTGAGGTGGCTGATTTAGCCGCTTGTTTGAATATCTTTGTAGCGCTGGCGACTGAACCAGTTGAGAAATCAGTTGCTCCCAGTTGACTGAATTGAGTAAGTGACTGAACTTGCACGTGATTGGTATGTGTTGCAATATTCAATTGAATTAAGTAATTGAAACACTCAAAATCAATCAAACACATTAGAAAATACTTGTCACTTATAAAATAAGCATTCCCAATTCACCTCTTAAAAAGGAAAATCTTGTAGAGTCTAAGGCTTTTCTAAATATATCAGCTAATTATAAATCAGTAGATATATATTCAAGTTGAATGTTACCTTTCTCCACATGATCTTTTAAGAAGTGATACCTGATATCTATATGTTTGGTCATGGAATGTGATAAGTGACTATTATATAGTCATTTATCCTAAGTTTTTATATACTTTTACACAGTTTGATTACCATTTTCATCTCATTTTAAATACATTTTAGTTCCTTTTTCATATTTATTAGATTTTACGCTTTTTGGTATGTTTCATACATTTTAGACAGGTTTTGGAGTCTTTTTATGATCAAAGAAAGCTTAAGACACCTTTTGATGCAAAGGCATGGAGGAGCAACAAACAAATCAAACTCACAAACCAAAAATCAGATGGAGCGGCCGTGCAGCCAAGAGTGAGCGGCCGTGCACAAGGCCATTTTCAGGCCATTTTTGGTCTCAATGATTCGTGACAAGTCCTTGTATACTTTTGAAGATTGAATGCAATACAAGATTATTTCCAGCCATAGTCTGTCTTTTATTATGAATAAGTATCTCTTTCCTTATCTCTATTTTTTTACTTACTTCTTTTATTATGATCATTTCAATGACTTGAGTAATCCTTCATTTCTCGGAGTTGGAAACTCAATTATTTATATTCATGCTTCTCTTACTTGTCATTTCAATCCTCTTCTTAGTAATCTTAACTACTTGCAATTAGGAAGACGTTCTTAATTGTATAGCCTTAGTTAATCGAGAGAAGGACCTAGCGGAGAATCTCGATTAGCGGAACTCTAAGAATGGAACTAGGTCAATAAATTACGGAAAGTAGTTTAAAGACCTAGGGATGATCCTTTAGTGGAAAATACGTGAGATTGATAGACTTAATGGATTTTGATTTATACGGTACCCTCGAAAAGTGAGTCGGATTTCCCGCGTGACGAACGGGATTACACTAAGCCGAACCCTCGAGAGAAAGGCCGGTAAATTTTAAAATACGTGTGCTAGTTAGCACAACTTAGCGTATCATCCTTGAACTTGGCACTTTTATCTTAAAACAATTTATTTATATTATTCTTAAATTGCCTGCAAATATGAAGACGTTTATATTTGTGGAATCCTAGTTAATTGAGAGAAGGACCTAGCGGAGAATCTCGATTGACGGAACCATATAAAGAAACTGGGTTCCATTGATCACGAAAGTAGTTCAACGGCCTAGGGATGTTCCTTTAATGGAAAGTATGTCGACTTTCGTTCTTAATGAATTCTTACTAATTATGGTCAGCTAGAGATAAGCCGGAATGCCCGTTTGTGACAGGGCGGGAGTACCATAAACAGAAATCTCAAACAGTTAGGACATAATTAGTGAAGAATACAACGCTACTGTCTTAACCCGAAGTAGTGTAGGCCTAGCATACCATCCTTGTTATTTTGATAAAAGCCTTTATCTAAAGCATATTTATTTGTTTTCAATCCCAAGAATACTATCATTATATGTTAGAGTAATTTCTATATCTTCCTAGTATTTTCTCTTACAAATTATTATCTCCCCCGATCATTTTATCTATATATTTATATAAAGACAAATGTCATCCCAAAGTAAACCCTGTCTCTGTGGGATCGACTCGTACTTGCACCCGCTATATTGCAATAGCCCGTGCGCTTGCGGAATTTAAATAAACCGTTAGGTTTCGACCTACCAGAATGCATGACAGGGTTCTGAGAAACTGATATTGCTGATGTGTTGTACAAAAGATTGGACATTTTTCCATCTTGAGCTCATAGTCAATTAGTTGTTGTTTCATCCAAAGTATTTGAGCACAACAGCTTCCAGCAATAATATATTCAGCTTCAGTTGTAGAGGTTGAGACTGAGGCTTGCTTCTTGCTAGCCCATGAGATCAGCCTACTACCTAAGAATTGGCA
This sequence comes from Platycodon grandiflorus, assembly GCA_016624345.1. Classification (NCBI taxonomy): domain Eukaryota; kingdom Viridiplantae; phylum Streptophyta; class Magnoliopsida; order Asterales; family Campanulaceae; genus Platycodon; species Platycodon grandiflorus. The sequence continues at coordinate 68,974,119 of CM028361.1, forward strand.
AGTACCACTGGTACTGTGACATCCCGACTAATTAGTTCACTTCTTTGTGCATTATTTAATTGTGTTGTGTGTGCATAGTTTTTAAATAGTAAATTTAAAAGTGATTAACGGATTGCTCACATTAGTATAGTATTTCGCTAAGTTATTTTGCTAAACTTAATTAATTGGTATTAATAATAAATCTAGCTATTTGCCAATCATAGAGTGCCACCTCTTTAAGTGAGACATTCTTCACATGACACATACACACACGGTGGACCCTTGACCAGAACTTCAGCCGTTGTGCTGGAAAGATTACTCTCAATAACATCTCCAAACAAAACAAGCTATTCTCTCCAATGTTTCCAAGCAAACAGTGAGCCACTACGTTTGACCATTTTTTCAATGTTGACCAAGTGAATTTCTTGCCTTGCTCCTATTGGACCCCTTAAACAAACCTTAGCCTGGAAGACTCCTTCCTAAGCTGAATTGAGAAGAGTTCACATTTCTTCTTCATTTCCTCCTGAAACAGGCGAGAGAGAAAAGAGAGAGAGAGAGAGAGAGAGAGAGAGAGAGAGAGAGAGAAAGAGAGAGAGAGACGAACAATCAAGAAAAGAAAGGAAAAACAGGTAAGAAATCTTTAATTATTAAACTTAAAATTGATTTTGGATTGAGTTTTGATGAGTTTTAAACTGAAAGTGTTGGAATTGGGTTTGTATTTTCCAATTGAAAGTATTGATGTTGGTAGTAGTGTGTGTGTGTGTGCATGTATTGATGTGTGTGTGAGTGTGTGTGCATGTACTATTGTGTGTGAGTGTGTGCATGTACTATTGTGTGTGAGTATGTGTGTGCATGTACTGCTGTGTGTGAGTGTGAGTGTGCGTGTGCGTGTACTACTGTGTGTTAGTGTGTGTGTATTGTTGTGTGTGAGTGTGTGTGTGTATATTGCTATTCCTGCTACATGTTGTGTGTGTTTTTGTAATTAGATAATGGTTTAAAGTAGTAAGTGGCTTAATATAGATAGGGATTGAAGGAAAAGAAAAGGGGGAAAGAAAGAATAGAAAAAAGGAGGAGGAATTGCAGAGCTGTAGCTCTGTTTTGAGATTCAAGGAAGATGATTTTCGGAATTGGCCATGTTAAATTTTAAGAAAAGTTACTAACTTTAAATAGTCATAACTTATTCGTCTTAAATCAGAATCGAATGATTAAATCGAATATTTTTCCAAGTACTTTCCAATAAAATTAATTTCAGAACCAGATTCAGTGTCTATTCTGAATTAATATAATTTATTGCAGAATGTGTTGGAAGTGATTATATTTAACATTTATTGCTTAAAATATAGAACTTAAAGTTGACTCTTAAACTGTTTCATTGTGTCTTATGCTTAGATTGAAGTGTGTTAGCAGGTCGAGTACTTGGAGTATTTTGTCCTTGAGGTAAGGGTTCTTATTAACCTAGTTACCATTTGTTTCTTGTTATTCCGAACCCTTCAATTGAAAATTTTTCTTGTTAGCTTCGAATTGAACTCACTATTGTTTATTCATTCGTTTCACCTAGAATTAATTGTTCTCATTTGTTTAGCTACTCTACCATATACACTTTGGGTTTGTTACTATGATACAAATTGATAGCGTCACAAGTTGATTGCTCTATCACCGATTGTTGGTTTTGTTATTGCGGTTCTTGGTCAAAGTGGTGTCTGTAGTGGCACTTTGATGTTTGAGTCAATTGTTTGCAGATTGGGCATTTGGCCGACTTAAGTGTTATGGAATTTGGCTTGATATTATTGTTAATCGTTATTGTTCATCACTCTTTCAATGGAAAAATATGATTGTTTAGTTTTGTTTCACAACTATTGTTATTAGATCTATAAAGCTATAGTTTGTATTTCGATACACCTTTGATACACTGTCACATCCATAAATGTTGACAGGTTCCTTACTAGGCAATTTGTTCTCACCTTTCTCTTCCCTTTTCTCTTCCAGGTGATAGTTAGAGGGAGCATGACGTCTGACTCGAGTCTTTTAGCTAAGAGTTGTAGAGTTGTTTTAGGAGTCAGCTTACTTTTGGATCTTGCATTTTGCCTATATGTATAATTCAGTGTGTAAAGCTCTTAGAAGTTTGTAAATTTTTGGGATATCAACAGGTTTGGTGTGAATGTATCCAGAGGATAGTTGCTCTGATGTACTCGTACTCAGTTGTGTAATATATAGTATTTTTGTTTATTTGCAAAAGAAATATTCTAGATTTGGCTTCCGCTTTAGTTTATTGTTCGTGTTTGTTCTTCACCCCTCATGAGACATGTAATCACGATCTCTGGGGTGTGACAGAGTGGTATCAGAACTTAGGCATATAATCCTTCATTCGTATAGAGCTGTCGGGTTAATTTAGGAATAAGTGGGTTAGGACTTGCAAAGTCATGGAATTTGAGAGTGCAATGCATGGCATATCATGTTTATATTATGCTAAACACTATGCATTATATTTGATGCCTTCTTGCAGCAATCATGCCACCTCGCAGAAAAGCTAATGAGGATGTTTTCGATTTCCTGAAACTGAAACCAAAAGAGTTTTTGGGTTCAACTAATCCTATTGAAGTTGAACATTGGCTGGATGGAATGGAGAAACTCTTTGACCTTATACAATGTACTGAAGCCTAAAAGGTTCAGTTTGCTACTCATATGCTTGTTGGTGAAGCAGGTTAGTGGTGAAAATTAGCCAAACTTGTTACTCCTATGCTAGCGGGATTAGATAAAACCTGGGAAATGTTTAAGGAAGTGTTTAACAAGAAGTATTTTCCAGCTTGTGTTCGAGCACAGAAACAGAAGGATTTTCTTGAACTAGTACAAGGGGAAATAACGGTTGCCAAGTACGAGGCAAAATTTACTGAGTTATCACGTTATTATCCTAGTTTGGTTGAAGATGAATTTCAAAGAGCCAAGAAATTTGAGAGAGGGTTGAAGCCATCTATTAGAACTCGACTGATCACAACCCACATGTTGGATTCTTATTCTGCGGTTGTTGATCGAGCCACGTTAGTAGGACAAGATATGGATGATTTCCAGAAAGTTAAAGATGACTAAAAAAAGGCAAGGACAAATCGTGATGGAAAAGGAAAGGGCATAATGAATGATAACCAAAAAAGGGTAGCTACAGACTCTCCAATAAGGCTGACTCTGTCACCATCTCAAGCAACTGTTAGTACTTACAATCATTGTGGTAAAAAGCATGGTAATGCACCATGTTACAAACAATTGGATCATGTTTTAATTGCGAAAAGGTAGGGCATCTTCTTAAAGACTTTCCAGAGCCAAACAAGCGAGCAATGAGACAGAGTGGTTCTGGTGGAAGTGTTCAAGGTTCTGCAACTCGAGGCAGGTATAGACACCCAGAATTCGTACACCTATATTATACGAATTGTCCAATAAACAACTGTTTATTTACAAATGGACTAACACATGTTTCTATGATCATTTTAGGAAACAACATACACAACGGACCAACAACGTCCAACAAATACAACAATCTTCGATTAGATCAACATCAAGGATCAAACTCGAAGACACAACGGACTAACAACGTCCAACGCACAAACAAACCTTCCGTTAGATCAACATCAAGGGTCTAGACTGAAGATACACAGTTTAGAAGGGCCAAAGTGCAAAATGCAAAGCCTAGAAAAGCCAAAAACAGGGTTTGGTGTGCTGAAGACATTTCTGGTGCGCCATACACCCAAACAGGGTTTGGTGCGCGGGCACCAAGCCTGGTGCGCCGCGCACCAAACTAGCATTCCTTAAACAGTATAGCAGCCGGCTGCTGAAGAGGAAGCTTCCTCTAAACATGCCTCCGCGGGTTTCCTTCTCCCAAGCCTCCTATAAAAGGAGATGACCAGCTCTCTCCTTCAAAAGGACAATCATCATCACTCCTCTCCCTGAGACACACACACACACACACACAAAATCTCTCTTTCTATCAAGCCTCTTTTGAGGAAGAAAAGAGAGAAAGAAAAGAGAAAAAATTATTGACTCTATCTCAATACATACATAAAACGTAAGTCTTCCTTTCCTCGATTGGTAGCAGTGGAAGCACAACGGTCAGGCTACGAGCTAGCTTGAGCCAATATTTTACAACGGCCTAGAACATGGCCCGATTTTCTGTAAAACGACAGAAGGTAACCCCTTCTGTTCGTTAGTTTAGATATGTAAATAAATGTAATAAAGTGTATGTAATTATTTCAAATGCATTGTAAATACATTTTAAATACATGCAATATATATCCTGTAGATAAACAAACTGGTGATAATTAAATACGAGCATGCAAATGTGTAGAGACTGAAAGGGCAAATTGGGTGCGTAAAACCTTCCCAAATCGTAACTTGGCCCCCGAACCCATAATCTAAAGTTTTTCTCCCATTTACTTTATAAACGAGAGTGACGACTCTGTTTTCAAAGATAGACATGTTTTTCATGTTTATCAAACCATAAAATCAAATAGAGGAGGGTCACAAGACAAGAGCGAAAAGGCCCAGGTAAACGATCTGCGGATCGGGGCGCTCACAGTGGCGACTCTGCTGGGATATTTGTTTTTAAATAAATAAAAAAAGAGAGCCAGACTCATTTTTTATACACAAATTGCATGCTCGCATATTTAAATATCGTAAATTTGTTTGATTTGTGTATAACATGACTAAAGTGTTATCTTGAGTAGTATTTACTACTCTGTTCATACTCACCTCTACAGGTACAAATTCATTTATTCCTTGTTTGTACATTTTATTCGAGCCAATGCCCATTATTCGATTGTACATTCATTTATATTCTTTTTATTTTGGGAAATATGACACAAATGTATTAATAGAAATAGGATAGAATTCCCATTTTTTTCATTTCTTTTCCTGCTCTTTCCTCGGGGCTTTAAACCCTCGACCTGTGGATGTGTTTCCTTTCCCTGTTGTTTTCAAACTGTTAACAAAACACAACTCACATCACATGAATCAGAAAAAAATGGACATATTTCCCTCTTATTCTATATATATCTGTTTCACTCCTTTCATTTACATATAATTGTAAAAAGAGTCTCTTAGATACTGCACACACACGCGCACTAATTTATTCCAAACTGTTACCAAGCTTCAAACCCTGGTATAGCTACGTTGAAGTGAAACTGGGTAAGTCATGGGCCCAGTATTCCTTCAGCTGACACTATCCCTTTCCGCGCGATTACTAATCGTCCCCCAGGAAGTAAGCCATTCTAATCCTGCATAGCCACGCGTAATTCATAAAGATTTCTAGGACACTTCAAAGACCGGTTGGTTCTTATTGTCACAAACATACTTTGTCATTCCTGTGCATAAAGACAAACAAATCAAATGAAATGAAATCAAAAGAGTCATCGACCGACAAAAGAATCTGTTTGATCACAGCAAAAAGAAAAAAGATGTTGAGAAATAAACACCAAAGAAAATAAAAAAAGAGTCATACTCTCCCAAAAGAGAATCAATGTGATAAAAAAGGTTGACAAACATAAGTCCTCATGCACAGGATTAACAAAGAAGTCAATGACATATGCCTAGACAATTCGGATGGTGGATCCTGAAAAGAATATAGGCCCTTTGCCTGAGATCTGTCCAATCTTAGGAAGTCGAAATACGGTGGAAAACGAAGGTCCTATACTCTGGCGAGAGAATCCACTGTTCCAGGAACGGTTCTTAAGTTAAAACAAAGCATTGTTGCTTGTCCAACCATCTTAGGGTGACTCAAAATGAAAAGAGGAACAATAAATTGTGCCCAGAAACACTTCCAGAACCTAACTCCTACCCATATCCCAACCTTTCAGAAACCTGACCTTGAATTGGAGGAGGACCAGTACTGGGAGGTTGACAAGAGTTTCAAGCCAAGATTCAGAACCAAGTACAGAAAGTTTGCATTTGAATCAGATGGCCGATTAGGAAGATAGTACTTCTGCAGGACATGACACAGAAGCTCCAGGATACACTTCGACCCCAGCAATGCAACAATGGATGGACCAGAACATGGAAGCCATGATCAATAGGTTTTCAGCCCTTATCCAAGGTCAAGGGGCTGATAACAGGACTTTGCCTGTTTCTACAGGAACTATTGACCCATCGCCCTCAAGCGTGAAATGCAAGTCTGCCCAATCTAAACACCTATCCTACATACCCGCAAGCCTACTCTCCATACTCATACACCCCGTATCCAAACACTTACCTATCCTACCCTAATACATTCCCTCCTCAGCCAAATGTCAATCCAAATATCCATCACCAGTCTCAGACTACCACAATTCCAATCCCAAACACTACTACACCTCCTACAACTCGCATCACATCTCTACTTACCAATATTCCTTTCCCTAACCCAAATGAATTCCCATTCTACATGACCAATCTGATCCAGGATAGTCCACATCTAAACTCAAACATTTACAATCCTCAGCCTTCAGCCAAACCAATATATCCATTTACCGGCTACATACCACCTTATCCAGTTCCTCCAGTAGGACAGCTCCCAGGCACAGCTATGGTTGATACCAATGATGCTGAACTTGTAAACAAAGGAGAAATTAGTGAGTTGAAAGACATGGTTCTGAAAGTTTTGAACAAAGGCAAATTCACCGCTCGAGCAATGACGTTTCAACCTGCTGCCATTCTACCACCAAAGTTCAAAATGCCTGATATCGAGAAGTTCGATGGGACAGGATGCCCTATTGCCCATCTCAGGTCTTATGCCCACGCTATGCAGCAAAGAGGGGCAAGTTTCGAAGCAATGGCCTCCAATTTTCACTTGACTTTAATTGGGGCTGCCAAGTAATGGTTGATGTCTGTAGACAACACTGTGGATGCTACATGGGATAACAGATGAGTTTCAGAAGAGATACAAAGATAACAGTAATTGGGAAAAGTACAGGAGAGATCTCGATTCATGCACCCAGAGAGAAAATAAGACATTCTCAAAGTATGCTGAAAGGTAGAGAAAGAAGATTGCTCAAACCCTGGACATGCCTGACCCAGCTGAACAAGTCAGGATCTTTTTGAGAAATCTTCAACCAATTTATCTGGATCGCATGCATTACCTTCCATATGCTTATTTCTCTGCAATCTTAGATGTCAAATTTTACATTGACACAGATATCCGTACCGGACAGATCAAGGTCGATCCCCCTTTAAGCTCGTTTCGATACTCCAAAGGAAAGGCAGCAATAACACTTGCGCCTGTTGTAAATATGCTAGGGAATGTTCCGACTATGGGTTTGCCAATTGTACTATGTGCTCAGAATTATGGAAATATGCCTTTCAATTATTCACCTGATGGGTTTGTAAATGCATTGGGCAACAACAATAACAGAGGTGTAAGAAATAATTTTCATAGAAATGATAGACAGTTTGATGAACTGCATGCTCCTATGTCGTTGATTTTTCGGGGGCTGAAAGCACAAGGAGTCCTCAAACCTATCGAAGGTTACAGACCTCCCAACCCATTGCCTGCCACATGGGACCATGCAAAATATTGTGAATACCATCAGTCTAGTGGGCATCTCACGGACAAATGCTTTGTGCTCCAACGAGCGATCCAGAATCTAATCGATGACAAAATCATTGAGAAGCCATACCCCATGCCTAATGTGGTGAACAATCCTCTTTCTGCTAACCATGTCAATACCATCCAGTTTGAAATAGAAGATCTGAGCTCCCCTGCCAAATTTGAAATCAGTAGTGCTCCATTGTCATACCTCTTAATCCCTTTGCCTTCAAAGGAGGAGAACTTCGAATGCAACATGCTCTCTTGGAGCGACATTTTGTCCAGTGCCCAGGATACTTCCCAAGCAGAAGTAAATAACATCAAAAAAGCCTCATGGATAGGAGGCGATATCTCCCATCTCACTCGATCTGGTAGAGCATACCAAGCAGCTTAAGGTATGGGTGGTCCGTTAAGGAAAGATAAAGAAGTTAATACCAGTACCAAGGATACTGGGGCTAAAGACATTGAAGACGCTCTCCTCACTCAGGGGAAGAAGACCCAAGCTAATATCTCCATTTGGGGTCTTCTACGTTCCTCCAAGACCCACCGTCACAACCTTGCCAAGTCGTTAAGTCAAGCTATCATTCCAATAGGGACCTCGCCCGACGAGTTGACTCAAATGATTGGAAACATCCACTTCGGGAACATTCTCATGTTTACTGACCTTGATTTACCAAAGAGAGGTGTCGACCATGTGGATGCGTTGCATATTACAGTCAGTACAAGAAAAGAGGGTACCAAAGGTTCTGGTAGACAACGGTTCATCTTTGAATGTCTGTCCAGCAACAAGTTTAGCCAAGCTGGGAACAAAGATTTCGGACCTAGCTCCATCATCTCAATTAGCACAAGCCGTGTGTTCGGGGTGGTAATGCTTATGCTAACCATTGGCCCGTGGAAATGCCTGTCGAGTTCCAAGTACTAGATATCCCATTTACCTTCAGTCTACTGCTAGGCCGTCCATGGATTCATGGCGTGAAAGGAGTAGCTTCATCACTCCATCAATGTGTGAAGTTCATCCATGAGGATCACATAGTCATTATTCTGGCAGACAAACTCAGGGAATCAAGAGAGAAAGGGGATGTTCCTATTCTCAAAATTGAGCACGATGACACGGGCATCTTTTTGAGTGGATTTGAAGTAATCCCTCAAGTGAGGGTGAATGCAATTCAACATACAGGAGAAACCGGCATCAGTAATAAGAAAGCTGTGGAGCCTAGAGAGATAGTCCCTTATTGCATGATCTGTAATATAGGCTACATGTCAGGACTAGGGCTGGGCAAAAGTCAGCAAGGCAGAATCAACCTGATACAAGATGACATCAAAGAAGGCATACCACCTTTTGGGCTGGGATACAAGCCAACACCTGCAGAAGTAGCAGCAGTAATGGAAGAGAAGCGTAAGAGAAGTAGAGAAGTTCAGAGGAACCAGTCGTACATGGCACCTCCCATGAACCCCTACAGGAAAACCATGAATGGATACTTTGTCAAGAATGGAGAAACCATGGCTTACCTCATGTTCCCTGAGCCGTGGATGGACAACAGCAGAAAGATGCACCCCGGATGGGAAATCTTCAACGACATCAGCCTTATAGCAGAAACAATGGAAAAAGTGATCATCGGCCCTCGGGACACCTCTTACAAGGTTGTGACGGTCGAGAATACATGGACTATTGATCAGAAAGATTCTGCCCTGACCCTATTCGGAGAAGACTTCATGGGAGACAGTTTTCTAGGACTGATCGACAGAGCAACAGATAACTGATAAGTGACTATTATATAGTCATTTATCCCTACTTTTTATATACTTTTACACAGTTTAATTACCATTTTCATCTCATCTTAGACACATTTTTAGTTCTTTTTTCATATTTATTAGATTTTACGCTCTTGGTATGTTTTATACATTTTAGACAGGTTTTGGAGTCTTTTTATGATCAAAGAATGCCTAGACAACTTTTGATGCAAAGGCATGGCAGAGCAACAAACAAATCAAACTCACAAAACCAAAAATCAGTTAGCACGGCCGTGCAGCCAAAAGGGAGCGGCCGTGCACAAAGCCATTTTTGGGTAATTTTTGGTCTCAAAGCTTAGAGTGGCCGTGTCTTGAAGGAAGAGTGGCCGTGTCCCCTCGGAGCGGCCGTGCAGCTTATAATGGAGCGGCCGTGCAAGATGTCAAAAGTCAAATTCAAATTTGGCGCCAGAAGAGCACGGCCGTGCAACTTCCTTGACTCGGCCGTGCAAATTGCATCTGCAGATTTAAAAGGCACCTTTTGGAGGCACCTTCTTGAAGAGTTTCCTCCCCACTATAAATAGACCCCTTGTACTCAGTCTAAGACACGAAATATATGTAGGATTTTCATCAGAAATTGTTAGAAATTAGACACAAACACTTATTGTATTGAATTCCAAAAATCCTTGAGGATTGAAGTTCATATTCGTTCTTGAAGATCTCCTTGGAAAGCAAGCAATAAAAGCAAAGTATTATTCCAGCCATTCATCTTCTATTTTCACAATAAGTCTCTCTTACTCTATCCTTTATATTATTGTTTATTAATTTTACATGGCTAGTGAGTAATCCCCCTTGTTCTTGGGGTTGGAAACCCAATACATAAAACGTTCATCTTGAAATATGAAAGTCTTGTCCTTTAACTTCATCTAAAGCAATTTCTTTATATCGATCTCTAAATGACTTACATTTTGGAGACGTCCAACTTGTATGATTCAGTCAATTGAGAGAAGGACCTAGCGGTGAATCTCGGTTGACGGAACCATATAAAGAAACTAGGTTTTATTGATCACGAAAGTAGTTCAACGGCCTAGGGATGTTCCTTGAATGGAAAATATGTTGACTCTTGTTCTTATTGGATTCTTACTAATTATGGTCAGCTAGAGATAAGCCGGAATGCCCGTTTGTGACATGGCGGGAATACCATAAACGGAAATCTCAAAAAGTTAGGACATAATTAGTGAAGAATACAAATACTATTGTCTTAACCCGAAGTAGTGTAGGCCTAGCATATCATCCTTGATTTTTATGAAAACCCTTATTCTCAAAGACAATGACTATTTGATGAACAATTTATGTGTATGATTTCCAATTCCGAGTGTTTTGTCATATTAAGTTTCGATTAAAAATATTTGTTGCATATGTTTCTTCCCATTTTTAAAACCAATCTCAATCTCTCCCAATCTATTCTATAAGTCTAAAGACAAAAACAAATTCCTAAGTAAACCCTGTCTCTGTGGGATCGACTCGTACTTGCATTCGCTATATTACAATAGCCCGTGCACTTGCGGATATTAAACGAACGGTTAGGTTAAACTAACCGACGAACAATAACATAGAGGACTCAGTAGCAGAATTTGAGACAATGACATACAATCTGCTTCGAAACTGGTACACCACTACAGGACCGTTGCTGGAGGCCGAGGACCTGGTGGAGCGCTTCGGATATACCTTACCCCCTTCTTCCCCTTTTGTTTAGAATTGGTCATCAATCGTTTTTATTCCCGATGCCAAAATCGAGGATCTCACCTATGAGGACCTCGATGAGGTAGTCGACCTTGTAGCCTTTCCTTTCATTAATGATAAAGCAAGTGTTTCTGTGTACTCCTTGGTTGCCAATGTGTTAAAAGATGAATTAACTGAAAACATGATAAATCATCCTATTAATAATGAATCGATTAATAATGGGGATCCAAAAGATAAAGACTTTTTAATTGAATTAACCAAGATGATCATACAACGAGGGGAGTGCCGATTGGAAGCTCTGCAAGAAGACTTGTCCACCATCAATCTGGGGCTGAATGATGAAGTCAGAAAGGTCAAGATTGGAAGCTACATGCAAGATGAAGAAAGAACAGCCTTGATCAGCCTGTTGACAGAATTTCAGGATGTGTTTGCCTGGTCTTACGAAGATATTCCTGGGTTAGATCCAGCATTTGTTGAACATCGGATTCCGCTGTACCCCGACGCTAAATCGGTGAAGTAGAAGCTCCTCAGAATCAAGCCCGAATGGTCCCTGCAAGTCAAGGAAGAAATTATCAAGTAGTTGAAAGTCAAGTTCATCAAAGTAGTGGAATACCCGATATGGTTGTCTAACATCGTGACAGTGCCGAAGCCAAACGGCAAGGTTCGAATCTGCGTGGATTTTTGGGATCTCAACAAAGCATCTCCAAAAGATGACTTTCCCCTACCCAACATTGAGATTTTGGTAGACACAGTAGCTTCACATAAGATACGGTCTTTTGTGGACGAAATGCTTGGTTACAATCAGATCAAGATAGCGAAAGAAGATTAGGAGAAAACTTCTTTCATCACCCCTTGGGGAACTTACTGTTATACAGTCATGCCTTTCGGGTTAAAAAATGCTGGGGCTACATACCAAAGAGCTGCTACCGCGCTCTTTCATGACATGATTCACAAAGAAGTAGAGGTGTACGTGGATGATATGATTATTCATTCAGTAGACACGGACGGTGCTCATTTGAGAGATCTTCGCAAGTTCTTTGAGAAATTGCGCAAATACCAGATGAAATTCAACCCCACCAAGTGTACATGTGGGGTCACCCAAGGAAAAGTCTTGGGATTCATAGTAACTGATAGTGGAATCGAGGTGGATCCCGCAAAGGTCAAAGCCATCAGAGATATGCCGCAGTCGACAACTTCGAGTGAAGTCAAAGGCTTTTTGGGCCGATTACAGTACATCAGTCATTTTATTCAGCAGTTGATATCCATGTGTGAACCTCTGTTCAAGATCCTCAAGAAGGATACGTATAGAGAATGGGACGAAGAGTGCCAGCAAGCATTTGAAAAGGTCAAGGAATACCTAGCTAGTCCGTCGGTTCTAGCTCCTCCTCACAAACTAAAATGTTTTTGTTATACTTAACCGTCACGGACCCCATGGTTGGAGCCATGTTGGCACAAGAAAAGGAAGGTTGCCACGCTGAGAACGCCATCTACTTTGTCAGTAAAAAGTTGCAGGGCAGCGAATTGAACTACTCCACACTTGAGAAGAGTTGCATAGGTCTGGTATGGGCGACGCAGAGACTCAAGATTTATTTGCAAACATTGCCTTTAAAGGTGATCTCCAAGATGGACCCGATCAAATACATACTTGAAAAGCCATCACTTTCGAGTAGGCTCACCAAATGGTCTTTCTTGTTGACTGAGTTCGATATAACTTATGCAAGGGGAAATCAATCAAATGAAGTATAATAGCTGATCAGTTGGCAGACCTACCGATAGAAGCAGAGGAGTTTGAAGAATCAGATTTTTCTGATAAAGGGGTTCTTGAGATTGAAGACAACACATGAAAATGGCAACTCTTCTTTGACGGAGCCACCAACAAGAGGGGTTACGGTATAGGAATACTGTTGATCGATCCCATGGATACACATACGCTTTCGGTTATACGATTAAAATTTAAAGGTTCCAACAACACCACCGAGTATGAAGCTTGTATAGCTGGCTTGGAGGAAGCCTTGAAAATGGGCGCCAAAGAACTGGAAGTGTATGGTGATTCAGCTTTGATCATAAATCAGGTTGAAAGGAAATGGAAGAAGCAGGATGCTAGACTACAGTTGTATCATGCCCGCTTAACAACATTGGCAGTGAAATTTAAGTTTATATCATTTCACTATTTCCACCGAGATAGAAATTGCTTCGCGGACGCTCTGACAACTTTGGCATCACTAGTTGAGATCCCCGCTGAGTTCAATGTCCAACCTTTCGTCATTGGGACAAAGCATACACCAGCATTTTGTTATGCCATTGAAAAGGACTAAGAAAGAGCCGATGGGCCTTGGTACCTAGATATTTAGAATTTGCTAATAAAGGGTGAGTATCCACCTAGCACTGAGAGAAAAGGCAGGATTGCCTTACGAAGATGGGCTTCACAATTTATAATCAGTGGTGACAATCTATACAAAAGGCATTATCAAGGACTTAATCTCCTTTGCATCGATCAAGCGAAAACTGAGCAAGTCATGGGTCAGCTGCACGGCGGCACTTGTGGTCCGCATATGAATGGGCACATGCTCTCAAAGAAAGTAATCTGGCAAGGTTATTACTGGAGTACGATGGAAACTGACTGCATCAGTGGGTGTGTCGGTGTGACAAGTGTCAGAGGTTTGCCAACTTGCAACATCTGCCTCCTTACATGTTATACAATTTTACAGTACCATGCATGGCCTTTCTCGACTTAGGGAATTGACGCCATAGATTGAAGCTACATGCAAGATGAAGAAAGAGCAGCCTTGATCAGCCTGTTGATAGAATTTCAGGATGTGTTGTTGAACATCGGATTTTGTTGTACCCCGACGCTAAGCCGGTGAAGCAGAAGCTCCGCAAAATCAAGCCCGAATGGTCCCTACAAGTCAAGGAAGAAATTATCAAGCAGTTGAAAGTCAAGTTCATCAAAGTAGTAGAATACCCGATATGGTTGTCCAACATCGTGACAGTGCCGAAGCCAAACGGCAAGGTTCAAATCTGCATGGATTTTCGGGATCTCTGTAATAACCTGAAATTTATCATGCTTTATATGCTTGCATTGTTTGTGTTATTATGCTTAATATGTTGTTTGATTTCTTGTATAAACATCTCAACATGGTTCTGCCTTATTCACATACATTTATGGATGTTAGAATAGTATACATGTTAATGTATTAGCATGGTATGAATACTTGTGATTTCTCTTAAGTTTGAAGTGATTGTTGTTAGCATTGCTACATGTTGTTTAGAAGTTGTTTTGGTTGTGTTTCAAGCATGATTTGAATTTGGTATCACCTTAGGGTGACTTGGGTACATTGTGGTATCATTTTGAGGTGTTTAGAAGTCACTTAGACCTGAACCAGACCCTAGGCAGCCGCATGATGCGAGCTTGCCAAATAGCCAAACTTTCTGGATTTCATGTGGACGCATGAAGCGCCCGCATAGAACCCTATGCGATCGCATGAAGCCAAGCCCTTCCCTCGCATCAACATTCTGGATTGTAAGCGGCCGCGCGAGGTGTCTGCATGGGGTGGCCGCATAGCGTCGGATTTTAGCTTAATTGTTGACTGATTTTTAAGTGAAGTTGACCCTCCAAGCTTGATCCAATGGCTGAGATTTAAGCCTGATTTTGACTTATTGACCATATATAAACTCACCATCCTTGTGAGAGACAAAAGACTCTCATTTTCTTACAAGAATTCATCCATGGTAGCTTAGAGGCAAGTGTGGGAGATAAAGGTGTAACTAGTGTGTGTGCTTTACATCTTCAAATCCAACCATCCAAATTGTGATCAAAGACTGTTGTATTTAGTCTAGATTTGCTTGAATCCATAACCTAAGTCTAAGACAAGGTGACTAATGGGCCTGCGTGTCTGTTAGTGTGGCAACTTGTACTTAGGCATAGCTTGAATAGCTTAGGGTTGCTAATTGTATAAGTCTTGAAGAAGATAGCCTATAGGACATCGGACGTCCTCTGCACAAATAGGCAAATTTTGAACCAGCAGTCTTCCTTTGGATATCGGACAAGCTCGTATCAGCCAAGCTTCATCAGCAATGTTGAAGACCTTAAGAACGTCCGATAGTCATCTGCAGAAGACATGTCCTAGCTTGAAGACCTCATTAATTGCGAGGCAATGTTAACCTGCAATTATCATTTAATGAAGGTTTCCATTCTTGGCATACACTCAGAAAAGGACATTCCTCCTGCAAGCGCAGACCGCCTATTTTTAGCAAAGAGTCAGGAGACAGACTGCAAGTTGCAGGACAGCCTATCAGGAGTCAACAACCAGATTAGAGCATTAATTGCTCTTAAATTCAAATTTGAAGATCACCAACGGCTCCAAGCTTCCTCTGCGCATATAAAAGGAGACTTCATTGCTGCATTCAATACTCTTCAACTACTCCAACTACTGAATCTCCATTGTCTTCAAGTTCTTAAAAGCTTAAACGTCCTATCTACACTCATTCATGGAAGAGCTTCACACCTAGACGTCTAGTCCATTAAAAGCTCTTCATTGATTGTAACACCTAGCTTTTCATAGCTCACGAGAATTGTATCTTATTGATATCAATTCTCCCACACAAACACTTGGTCAACAAAATTTTTGTACACCATCCACTAGAGATTTAGTTTGTAAAATATCTAGTGGAAAAACTTAGTACACGATTTTCAAATCCAAAGTTGACCACTTTGGTTGTGGACGTAGCACTTATTTATAAGTGTGAACCATATTAAATTCTCTGTCTACTTGTGTGTGTGATTGTGAATTGTTTGTGTTGCTTTAAATTTCCAGATTTCCAATGTTGAGGCTGATCTTGACTGTGAAGATCGGCCATTCTCAACTTGTCCTACTTCACAAGACTTCCGCCTGCAAAACTTTATAAAACCCTAGTGAAGTAAGGCTTTTGATTCAATTTCAAAAATTGGACATAGGCTATTCAACCCCCCCCTTCTAGCCTATCTTGAGCAACCTTGGACCTAACAATTGGTATCAGAGCTTAACTCTTTGAAAACTTGTTTTTCCGAGATTAACCTCTTGAGAGATTAAAGATCATGGCTGCTCACCAAATGTTGGAAACTTCAAACGTGAACCATTGTCCTGTCTTGGATGAAGTTCACTTTGACATCTGGAAAGATAAAGTCAAAAGACATATGAACTCAATTGATAAACGTTTGTGGAAATGTGTCACAGATGGACCCAGAATTCCAATGAAGCCCAATACACTGGCCGCGGTAGATCCAACTGCTGAACTGAAGTACCAAAGCCGGAAGAAGAGTGGGATGATGAAGACGAAAGAATGATGCGGATGGAAAGGCCATCAACATCATTACCGTGTTGATATAAGCACTTATCGCCAGATTATCAACCTGGACACAGCAAAGGAGATGTGGGAAGCCATCCTTGAATATCTTGAAGGTGATGGTGAGACAAAGAACAACAAATTATATACCTGCATCCAGAAGTTTGACTCCTTCAAAAAGGATCCCAAAGAATCGCTGCGAAGTGCCTATGACAGATTCTATGAGGTAGTCAACTCTTGCTACTCCTTAGGAAAGAAGTATGAAAAGAAAGAAATAAACATGAGATTTCTGAATGCACTAGGCAGTTTATGGCATGTTAAAATCACTGCCATGAAAGAGTCAAAAGATTTAAACAAATTGACTCTTAGAAATCTTTATGCTAGTCTTTCAGTCTATGAGCTTGAGATCCAACAAGCTCAAGAAATGGAAAAGAGTTTTAAAAACTTGTCCTTACCACCATGTCTGAACCTTCTGTTCAAAACCTGATGAAACACCTTCTACATCCAGTGAAGATGATGATATTCTTTCTGACGAAGCCTTTGCTATGTTTGTAAAGAAATATCAACGTTTCAAAAGGTTTAACAAATCATCATCACATAGGCAATCCACTCACAAAACTGCCGTTCCTCATAGAACAGCTGCTCAACCTAAAAGCTCTGCTCCTTATAAATCAGCAGACCATCAAAAGGATAATGAGCTAGTTTGTTTTAACTGTAGGAAACCAGGCCATTTTGCCTCTAAATGTCCTAAGCCAAAGTATGAATTTTATAAGAAACGTCCCGAGTCAAAATTTCAAAAACAAAAAGGGATGGTGGCTGAAGACATTGATGAAAGCAACCTGCCTACATGGTGTGACACTGACACTGATGAGGATGACTCATGTGATTTTGCTGAAGAAGCAAACATATGCCTTATGGCCAGGGAGTCACCACATGATTCAGTTAGGTCACTACCTTTTCAGCAAGATGATAGTGACGATGATGATGAGCTCAATGACCCATCAAAGGGAGAGCTCATTAAAGCAAACAAGGACATCTTTGGAAGAGTTTTCAAAATTCAAAGCGCCTATGTAAAACTAGCCAAGAAGCATGAACTAGTTGTCTCGAGAAATCAACCTTGATGTCTAAGATCAAAGATCTTGATAGACAAAGTGAAAGTATCAAATTGCAAAAGAGAACAAAACTTTGGCGAAAAAGTGGACTTCTTACTTGAACACATCAAGAAGATAAATTCGAGAAAGATGACCTTCAAAAGGTTGTCAATACTTGGAATAACTCTAAAGGAAACTTTGATACCATTCTCTTAAACCAAAAACTTTAGATGACAAAGCGGTATTGGTTTCCAAAGTGAGTTCAATGAAGGTAGTTCTTCGGTTCTCAAAAGGATGAGACATCTGAGTGATTCTTTGAAGAATTGGTGTAGAAGTTTCTTATGACCAGATCTCCCAAAAGGCAAGGACTTGGCTTTAACAAAGTTCCTTTTGTTTATCCCAAGAATACAAAAGACAAGTCCAAAGGAAAGCAATCGCCGGAATGACTCGCTAATAGGAGTCGAGCAACCTAAACCTGTCATTAGTCACCCTAAGAAAACAGGATGACTAATAGCAAGTCTAGGAATTCTCGGTCAAACCTATTAAATTTGTCAAAGGCAAGGCTGATCCCAACACCGCCTATAAAGAGTGAAAAGAGTGAACTCTGCCGATAAAAAGCTTAAAGGAGTTGTGCCTGTAAATGCAAAATCTTTTGATAAAAGGTCTACCTATAGTAAACCTAACATCAACAAGAAAAGGCATTATCAGCCTAAATCCTATAAGCCAGTTATCAGCACAAAGGTCATTCCAAAGACTGCTGATAATAAGAAGCCTCAAAAAGAAATCATTACTCATGTTGAAGGATTTCACAAATGCTCTTTCTGCAAAGGCCATGGTCATGAGATTCATGAATGCCTTCTGAGATTCACACCTAAATCTAGAGGATTTACTCCTCCAAAGGTTAAACAGGTGTGGATCCCAAAAGGTTGCTAACCTTGAGGACCCAAAAATAAAAGGGGACCATATTCTTAAATGTCTATATTTCAGAATGCTTTATGGTGTCAATGAAGAAGAGAAAGATCTATGGTATCTAGACGGTGGATGCTAAGCATATGGTGGTGATCCAAATCTTCTCTCAAGTATTGTTGAAGCAAAGGGTCCCTCGGTCATTTTTGGAGACAACTCAAAGGGAAGACCATTGGTTATGGAAGTATAATCGAGGAAATCTCTCCATCAACAAAGTCTCTCGGTTGAAGGTTTAAAGCACAATCTGCGAGCATATCACAATTCGTGATAAAGGTCTAATCTGTCAGTTCTCCTCAAATCACTGTCTCATAAAGGACAATGAGACATGTTCTACTATCCTGACAGGATTCAGAAAAGGGAATGTCTATGCGGTTGACCTAAATCTTTGTTGGAAGAAAATCAAATCTATGCTTGGTTGCAAGGTCATCGACAACGGTGGTTGTGGCATAAAAGGCTTAGTCATCTCAATTTCAAATACTGGAGAAGCTATCAAAGGACAATCTAGTTGTTGGTTTGCCTAAAATATCAGTGAATCACACGGTCTGCGAGCATGTCAACTAGGCAAACTACACAAATCTTCATTCAAAAGCAAGCCTTGCCTATCAACAACCGCACCTCTACGGCTCTTGCACATGGATTTGTTTGGACTGTAACTACTACAAGTCTTGGTGGCGCAAGTATACCCTTGTGGTAGTTGATGATTACTCAAGATTTACTTGGGTAGAGATGATGTCCTCCAAAGATGAAGCATATGACATCATTCTTGAACTCTTGAAGACTACGGACTCGCTGGATGATATCTCGATGTCGATCGGACAATGGAACGAGTTCAAGAACAATGGTGTTGCCAAATATTGTGATGACCATGGAATTGGTCACAACTTCTCTGGTTGGCACACCTCAACAAAATGGAGTTCTTTGAAAGGAAAACAGAACTCTCATTGAAGCAAAAGACAATGATTCTTGAAGCCAAGCGCCTATGTATTTGGCGAAGGCGTGAACACCGCCGCTTCACACAAAACAGTCTATCATAAACAAATTTCATAACAAAACTCCATATGAAATATGGAGAGGCGAGCTCCCAACATTGGATTCTTTAAAATATTTGGTTGTAAATGCTATGTTCTTTACAATGGTAGAGAACATAGAGGTAAATTTGAATCCAAAAGTGATGAAGGAATTTTTCTGGGATATGCTAAATTTTCAAAAGCTTATAGAGTTTACAATAAAACTTCACTAAGAGTTGTTGAATCTGTACATGTTTCTTTTGATGAATTTGATTTTATTGGGCCACATTTGGCTCCTAAGGTTACTAATGATTCGATGAGTATGAGGCAGTGCAACACCAAGTCCGGATCTGCGATCCTCCTTCTTCACAAGATCTTCCAAGAGTCAACTTGTTAGAATCCTCAAATGAACCAACAAATGAAAACTCTGAAAACCCTGAATCCACTTTGCCTTCCACACCAGAAGTCATACAACCTACCTTGGAATTAACCTATCCTTCAGAAAACCAAGCTTCAGACACTTCTACTTCCCAAGAATCCAACTCTGCCGATGACATAGGACAAGTTCAACCTGCAGAAGTTAGGGTAGTAAAAGATCATCCTATCACTCAAATCATTGGAGATCTTAATGCTGGCGTTCAAACTAGACAAGCTTCAAGGAATGAATGCATGTATTCTACTGCATTTGTATCTAACATTGAACCCAAAAAGATTGATGAAGCTCTGGAAGATCCAAGCTGGGTGGAAGCTATGCAAGAAGAGCTAAACCAATTTGACAGATGCCAAGTCGGTCACTGGTTCCTAGGCCTAAAGGACAAGCTGTTATTGGCACAAAGTGGGTTTTCAGAAACAAAATGGATGAAAATGGCAACATTACAAGAAACAAGGCAAGACTGGTAGCCCAAGGATATAGACAGGAGGAGGGCATTGACTATGATGAGACATTTGCTCCTGTTGCAAGATTAGAGGCTATCAGATTATTCTTGGCCTATGCCTCTTACAAGGACTTCAAAGTTTATCAAATGGATGTAAAGAGTGCATTTCTAAATGGAGAACTTCAAGAAGAAGTCTATGTAGAGCAACCTCCTGGATTCATTGACTGCTCAAGAAGACAAGATGTCTACAAGCTGAGGAAAGCCCTTTATGGACTCAAACAAGCTCCAAGAGCCTGGTATGAGACCCTTTCAAAGTTCTTGATATCTCAAGGCTTTGTAAGAGGTCAAATTGACACTACTCTTTTCATTATGAAACATAAAGGTCATTCCTTACTTGTTCAAATTTATGTTGATGATATTATCTTTGGTTCTACTAATGAAAATCTTTGCAAAAGGTTTGAAAAGCTTATGCAGAGTAAATTTGAGATGAGCATGATGGGAGAGCTCAACTTTTTCCTTGGTCTTCAAATTCAACAAAGTTCAAATGGTATCTTCATCAGTCAAGCCAAATATGCAAAGGATGTTATTAAGAAATTTGGTCTTGAGAATGCAAACAGCTTCAGCACTCCTATGGCTACTAATTGCCATCTTGACAAAGATGAAAAGGGGAAGAAAGTGGACATGACTCTTTATAGAGGCATGATTGGTTCACTTTTATATTTAGCGCTAGTAGGCACGATATCATGTTTCTGTTTGTGTTTGTGCTAGATTTCAAGCGATCCAAAGGAGTCTCACCTACAAGCGTCAAGAGAATCATCGATATTTGATAGATACTTCCAATTTGGGAATCGGTATCCTAGAGATTCATCTTTTAATCTTATAGGCTATTCGATGCTGATTTTGCTGCATGTAAAGTTGACAGAAAAGCACAAGTGGGACATGTCAATTCTTAGGAAATAGACTTGTCTCATGGGCCGAAGAAGCAAACCTCTGTTTCAACTTCAACAACCGAAGAATACATAGCTGGCGGTAGCTGCGCTCACAATTGTGGATCAAACGGAACTTGTTGACTATGAGATTAAGGCTGGCGATTGTCCTATAATGTGTGACAACACATCGCAATCTCGATCTCAAAATCTGTCATGCACTCCAAGACAAAGCACATTGATGTGAGATATCACTTTCTTAAGGACCATGTTGAGAAAGGTAACATCGCATGCAATATGTACCAACAGAGAATCGTAGCGAGACATCCTCACAAAACCACTTGATTCAACCGGGTTTGCTTATTTAAGAGGAGAGCTTGGTATGCTTGACCTCAATCCTTAACCTTTCGACTAATTCTTTAAATCATTTTACAAAATTGTCTATGTGATCGCTAATTGCAACTCTGCGAGAATATGGACAATCGAGTAAGTCCTTACATTTCCATGTCGGCTTTTATAGAAAATAGGCGGACCTAAGTGCGTTGTGCAAACGATCACTCATCAGTCATAAATGCGGACTTCAAAAATTATCAAATACCATTTATTAACCTGTCAGAAGTACAAAAAGGCGAATGATACAGATTTCTTCACAATTTTCAAAACCGCCATTTGCTAGTTTTCAAAACCTCTCGACTTCCAATCTGCAATCTTCCCAAATCCTCTCAAATCTTCAAATTTCTCTTGTTCTCAGCGAAATCATCAATGGTAATGATTTCTACACCTTCTAATTCATTTAAATCAAGTTTTATGGTTTGCATTAACCTAATTTGTGTAATTTCGAATACATCATTGATGAGCGCAAAATCTTAAAATTGATGTTTGAATCTTGTTTATGTAGCATAAAATTGTGACTTCAAATTTCTGTGATATTATGTCTTCAGCTTATGCAATCCTGTTTACTTAAAAGTGACAAAATCAGTAGATATTTTGAAACCCAGTTCATGAACTGTTCTTGTCGTTTGTCATCATACGCACATGTTTTGGGTTTTAATCTGAACAGTACCTGTTTGCGTTAATATCGGCTGATTACTTGTATCGGATGTTTTAAGCATACCTTCCTATACCTATGTGCTATTCTCATATCCACCAACTGTATAGGCAAGGACTAAATCTTCCAAGGCTACCGACACAACTTCATCCTCTGCATCTGCTAAGCCATCTAGGGCTAAACAGGCTGCAAATCTTCCACTAAGAATTCTCCCAAGGTCAAATTATCACCCTGGGATGACAATCGATCGAGACTCTATCATAAGCACAGCTGGCGATGCCTGCTAAGGATCGACGAATGTGGGCTTCTTCCTGTTCCAACTTAATGATACCCTACTGCAATGCTTTAGCCGAGGAATTTTACACTCGAATGATCTGCCTCCTCCTCCGGCTAATGCCCATGAGCCGGTCAACCTAAGCTATATCAAGGGCTACATCGAGGCCACTACATCAAATTGACCTATAAGGATATTGGGGCAATCCTTGACCGCCTATTGAAGGCAAACTGGACTTGACCGATCTTGAATCGACGCTTGCTTGGGAAATGATGAGAGGATCGCTCAACCCGAAAGATTCTACGAGATGTCAAGGAACCTCTTTCTGAAAACGCCTATCACATCGGTCATCGCTCGATAAGAGCATTCTCTTCAAAAATGGCGCAAGAGACATTTTTACGTCTCGCGACTACTATGGACCAAAGCAATTCTTGAAAGCAACTTAGCGGGCCAAAATCATCTTCTCCATGCTATCCCAGAGTGTTGCTGATGTTCAAGCTCAACCCTCTATGCGACGACCTTTCGTAAGGGTCATCAATGTCATTCTTCGCAGATTTGAAGAGATCGATGAAAAGGTTATCACTGACGACCTCATCAAAGTGTCTAACACCTACGTCTTCACAGTCAACAACGTCACCCGTTACCGGGATGATATGGCCAAAAGATCAACCATTGCTGCTGCTTCTTCTACTACTGGCACCTCTACCCAAGCCAGCAAGGGTAAACGGAAGGTCACATGTTCTGAAACTGAGCTATCTGCTGAGGAGGAGCCTAAACCTACAAGGGCTGAACTTCCTGAGAACTTTGATCTCAGCAAACTCGACCATGATCCCTATGAGCCAGCTGAGTCCCCTTCCAAAAAGTCCAAACATTCTTCTTCTCTCACTCCAAGACTCAAGCAAAATCGCAAGTCTCGAACAAAATCCGAGGTTGAAAAGGATACCTCCACATTCCAACCCGCCAACCTGTCCCCCCAAGTCTCGACGAGAATCTTAAATCTACCGATGAATCCTTTGGTCTACCCAAAGTTACATCTACCGCTCCCCCACACAAACAGTTTCAAACCAAGCCGATCCTTCTCTGCTTTGTTCCTCTGCGGTTTCAACAGAACTACACCATCTCCAACCGCATCCTCACTCATGCACGACGTTTTAAAAAGAGTGCCAAGAAGAACGTGCATTTTGCTAAAGCCACTGATCCCTCTTCGTCTCCATCCTCACCTACTCACTCTCCCCCTTCTTCCCCAACTCTGCCCACACATATCTCCACCTCACCATCCTTCCCGACAAATCAGCCATCTTCAAAGCGTTCTCTCTCTCCCTCTTCTGACCTGCCTACCCCCAAACGCCTCAAAACCAACCCATATAGCCACCTATACCCTGAGGTGCAGGATCTGCTGTCCTTCAGAGACAGCAGGCCTAATCCCAACCCTGCCGATTCAGACCCCTTCCTCTCCACCTTAGACTACCCTAAGAGGATTCCCTGCCAGCCTATGTCTGCAGGTGCAATCATCCTCCAATGGGGTGCTTATTATGACCCTCTTCCTCCTGCCTGGTCCCAGCAGTTCTTCTCTCACAACTCAGCGGTTCAAGATCTCATGATCTTCAGCCAATGGGTTGCCATTCATAAGGACCTAGGTCTTCCTATCCCCACCAAATCAGACATCTCTCCCTTTCTCTCTCTGCCTAAACCCCCAGTCTTCACTCTCATCTGCCACCCTTCTGTCCTTCTTCAGCCTGTGGTCTACAACTTCTTTGATGTAGTCACCACATTTTTAGGCTTTAATCCTCTCATCCCTATTCTATACCGTTCACCTCACCCTATCTCTATCCCTACTCCTTTTCTCATTGGTCGTCTCAGGACTCGTTCCAATGCACCTCTCGTCCTTCCCAATTATCCATCCCTTCGTCTGACCTACCCTAGCCAATCCCAACCCTTTACCAGCCATGTTTCTCTATCATCCTCCAACCCTTCTCCATCCTCCTCCAGCCACTCCCAATCCTCTACCAGTCATCCTCAAACCTTCCCTGACCAAGCCACCAGCCAACCCCCTTCCTTCACCAGCCATCCTCACACCTCAGCTAGCCCTTCCTCCTCCCCAGCCAGCCCTCAGGTATTCTACCGAGCCTCAGAAATAGAAGACTTTGTCAGAGATTTTGATCAAGTATCGGCTGACTTGACCTCGGCCCTGAATAAACTGTCAGCAGAGCAGTCCCACATCACACATGTTCAGGCTGACTGCGTGACACAGGTCATGAATATATCTAAGGGTGCCAAGGCCGCCTTTGAAGCCTGCCAGCAGTCCATCTCTGCCTCCCAGACTGCTCTAACCAGTCGTCTCTCAGCCACATCCTCCGCAAATGCTGCTCTCTTCAAGGAAAACTGGGACAATCTGTCCACCTCGATTCTGAAGACCAGAAATGGTTGACCTTGGATACAAGCTTGTGCTTCAATCCCAAAAACGTGCCAATCGCTCTGTCCACTCCTCAGTGAGAGCGACGCGCAACCTCACCGCGAAGCACTTAGCCTTCTATCGCCAGGAACACCAACATACTGCCAATCACATTTCCTTCATTCACTCCTCGCTTGCGTCCATGAAGGAGGAGATAGCTAGACTCAACAATGATCAGCGGACTAGGCTCATTGAGCATAATGCTCTGCTCAAGCAGAAGAACATCGATCTCTCCTCTGAATTGGCCGACACAAAAGAAGAGTTAGCCGAAGCCAAACAGAAAAACAGCGATCTTTCCTATGAATTGGCCACACAAAAGAAGAATTAGCAGAAGCCAAAGAAGAAATTGCAAGACTAAAGGCTGATGTCGACTCTAGATGGGCATCAAGAAGTTATGGACATAGAAGCTATGGGCAATCCTCATCTAACAAAGGCAAAGGTCAAGCACCATCTAGGTCATCCTCTCGTACCGGTAGATGAACTCTATATTTCTTTAACCTTGAAATTAAACATCTTGTTTATCTAACTATCTGTTTTAAAATTTACATGCTTTACTATGAACTGCTTATTATATGAATGCATGAAATTTAAACCACTGGTTTAAAGACATGTTCTCTATTGCCTAATCTGCCTATCTGCATGTTTTTAAATTCAGTTTTATTACAAGTGTCCTATGCTTAAATTTCCTACTTGTAAACACTTTGTAATGTTTGAATACAATGACCTCTTTGTGTAAGTTCATCTAGGGCATGCTTACTTAATATATCAATCTTACAAGCATGTTATTACTAGAATTGAACATGGTCAGCTGATATTGTATTCGTAGGGTCATGGACTCAAGCAAATAGGAGGAGATTGTTATATTTAGTCTAGATTTGCTTGAATCCATAACCTAAGTCTAAGACAAGGTGACTAATGGGTGCGTGTCTATTAGTGTGGCAACTTGTACTTAGGCATAGCTTGAATAGCTTAGGGTTGCTAATTGTATAAGTCTTGAAGAAGATAGCCTATAGGACATCGGACGTCCTCTGCACAAATAGGCAAATTTTGAACCAGCAGTCTTCCTTTGGATATCGGACAAGCTCGTATCAGCCAAGCTTCATCAGCAATGTTGAAGACCTTAAGAACGTCTGATAGTCATCTGCAGAAGACATGTCCTAGCTTGAAGACCTCATTAATTGCGAGGCAACGTTAACCTGCAATTATCATTTAATGAAGGTTTCCATTCTTGGCATACACTCAGAAAAGGACATTCCTCCTGCAAGCGCAAACCGCCTATTTTTAGCAAAGAGTCGAGGAGAGCGCAAGTTGCGGGACGCCTATCGAGTCAACAACCGATTAGAGCATTAATTGCTCTTAAATTCAAATTTGAAGATCACCAACGGCTCCAAGCTTCCTCCTGCATATAAAAGGAGACTTCATTGCTGCATTCAATACTCTTCAACTACTCCAACTACTGAATCTCCATTGTCTTCAAGTTCTTAAAAGCTTAAACGTCCTATCTACACTCATTCATGGAAGAGCTTCACACCTAGACGTCTAGTCCATTAAAAGCTCTTCATTGATTGCAACACCTAGCTTTTCATAGCTCACGAGAATTGTATCTTATTGATATCAATTCTCCCACACAAACACTTGGTCAACAAAATTTTTGTACACCATCCATTAGAGATTTAGTTTGTAAAATATCTAGTGGAAAAACTTAGTACACGATTTTCAAATCCAAAGTTGACCACTTTGGTTGTGGACGTAGCACTTATTTATAAGTGTGAACCATATTAAATTCTCTGTCTACTTGTGTGTGATTGTGAATTGTTTGTGTTGCTTTAAATTTCCAGATTTCCAAACTGTTGAGAACTGCTGATCTTGACCTATGAAGATCAGCCATTCTCAACTTGTCCTACTTCACAAGACTTCCGCCTGCAAAACTTTATAAAACCCTAGTGAAGTAAGGCTTTTGATTCAATTTCAAAAATTGGACATAGGCTATTCAACCCCCCCCCTTCTAGCCTATCTTGAGCAACCTTGGACCTAACAAAGACCATCAAATTGTAGAGGCTGACTTGGAGACCAACATAGTAGGCTCAAAATTGTAATCTCTTGGTTTAATTTCCACTCTACATGTAAGTTGCTAAACCCCCTTTGTATGCTTAGAAAGTGTTACATGCTTGCTCTTAATCTCACATGCATGACTTGAATACATGGTGTTTCCATGTTTAAATGATATGTTGATGTATATTACATGTCTAAGTGTTAAGTTATTGAGTTGGATGATGTTGCATGTTAGTTTAAAGAGCTCAACTATGGATTGTACTAAAGAACATGTTAGAAACCTTTAAAGGGTGAAAATTCCATATAGCAATTATACCCAAATTTCTGAACTTTATGAATTAACACCAAAAGTGGATTTTTGGGAAGATTATAATTCTCCGCATCATTTGTTAAAGTACTACAAAAATTTGGGTTCATTTGGTATGGAATATGGTCCTCCGAGTATTTGATACTGGTATGTTAGAGACTTGTAAAGTAGCTCTAAATTTGTGGTTTGTGGCTTTAAACAATATGTTTGTTGATTATACATTGTAGAAAAATATAATCTACTTGATGTTTGTCAAGTTCACTACTTTTGAACTTGACGGTTAATTGCATAAGTTGAGTAAGTTACCTACTTGTGTGAGTTGTGTAAGTCCAGCTGGCGTCGTTGTTGTTATTGTCATGGTGGGACGACCTATAGTCTTTACGAATGGGATTTGTAATCGCTATAAGTCGCCGTACCGGAGTGCACACACCCCTCTTCTGTTGGCCACATTTGAGAAGTAGCCCCACTGTTATAGCAATACGCATGACTTTGGCTTACTAGTAGAACTCGATGGGATCGGGGACGTCGATACCACGCACACGGGTATCAAGGCACGTTTGGTTGTTTGTGTAATGCAGGAGCTACACAAGGTTGAAGAAAGAGATATAATATCCTTCTCTAATGTGGTTTATGTTCAAGCACTTATGTGTTTATCAAAGTGCTATATGAGTTGAATGATGGTATATCAAGTAAGATGATATATGTTATGTTATGGTATATAAATGTTGATACCATGTTATGTTTATTGCATTGAGCATCATGCCATGCCATTTAGTCGCATTAGTAACTTACTGTGTCATTATGACTCACCCCGTTATGTGTTTAATTGTTTTCCTTAGATCCAAGCCAACCCAGAAGTTCTCTGTGAGGCCGAAAGTGGTTCGTTAGCTCGCGTGTCGCCTACGTTGGGAGTTCGAGGATCCCTATCTTAGTTATCTATTTTCATTTTGGTAAGGACGATGGATATGTAAAGTTATATAAACTTTACTTGGGCTTTTATTGTGGTATTGTAAACTTATTCTTTTGGTAACCGACATATGTATGTCGTGCTCTTGTACAGTTGTGTTGTTGAGTTAGTTCTTTCCCGAGCATGTTGTGGCTCACGGTTATGTTTTGTTCCGGCATGTTGTGGGCCGATGTTTATGTAGTAGTTGTTCTCTTTTCCCGAGTTATAACTCGTGGTCGTTGATAGTTGTTTTTCGGCCTTGTTATCGCCGAAGATTGTTCATATACTTGTGTTTATCAGGTGATTAGTTGTGTTCTGTCATAAGTACGGGCGGTTACGCCACGTACTTTTCTTGTTGTCGTGTTGTATTGGCGACCCGACCTTGGGATTTTGTATAGAGATCCGGGTCGGGGCGTCACAACTAAAGTGTAGAGATAGTGAGAGATTAGTTAAGGAGGATCCTATTGAACGTATGATAAGGATGACCGAGGATCTTTCACAAAGGTTAGCTAGGATAAAAGAGAGAAAGGTCGTACAATCTCGAGGGGATCCACATCGATTCGAAACGAGGAGGGAAGCCTACTTTGAAGATGATGATGATTGGGTAGGTAGTGATGATGAATGGATAGATAGTGATTATGAGGATAATAGAAGAGTAGATGTAAGGGTTCCTACTTTCAAAGGTAGGGATGATCCGGAAGAGTATCTTGCATGGGTTAGGAGAGTTGAGGTTATATTTAAGCATAACCACTACACAGAAACTCAAAAGGTGCAATTTGCATCCTTGAAGTTTGCCGAGTATGCTTATGTTTGGTGAGAGAAATTAGTGAACAACCAGAGGAAGATCGGAGAGTGTCGCATTGACACGTGGGAGGAAATGAAACGTGTAATGCGAAGGAAATTTGTCCCGAAATACTATCACCGAGAATTGTTAAGGACTTCTTCTTCATCTTATTATTCGTATTCTTCTAGCGCACCTAGTAAACCAAAGGTGAAGGAACACAAGAGCTTTATTGTACCTAGGAGGACTTGTGAAAGTTCCTTGCAATGTGAAAAGGGTTTGAGAGAAAAGATTGAGAGGTCGGCTAAGATCGAAAGTGATAATCAAAACATAGCCGAGCAAAAGGAGAGGAAATCTGGGAATAGTGAACAAGAATGTGAACCCCAATTTCAAAAGGCCGAGGAAAGTGAGTCTCGTGAGATTGAGTGGAAAATTGTGGAGAGTTGAAGGTGACAAAACAGGCATTGATTACCTTGTCAATTGGGAAGTATAAGGATGAGATCATATGTGATGTGGTCCCAATGCAAGTGGGACATGTGCTTTTGGGGAGGCCATGAAAATTCGATCGCCATGTGATTCACGATGGTTTCTTGAACCATTACACTTTACAACACAAGGGAAGGTCCCACACACTTGTTTCCTTGACACCACAACAAGTGTTCGAACTCCAATCTCAAAAAGCAAAAAGAGGTGAGGTTAGTGAGGTAGAGAGGGAAAAAGAAAAGAGTGGGATGGTGGAAGTGAGTGAAAATGATAGTGGTGAGAGAAAAAAAGTGAAAAAGAAAATAAAATGAGGACGGACACACGAGAGCATGAGGAAGGAAAGAAATTAGTTGAAAAGGCCAAGGGCCAAGAAAGTATGAAACCCATCTTTTATTCCAAACCTTGTAAGGAAATGAGGGAGTTGGGGAAAAATCAAAGTGAGGTATTTTGCATCTCTACGGAGATTCCTTTTTACCTTAACATGTCACCCCAATTTTCTTTGCCCTGTGTTGTTTCTTGTCCACAGGTTCTCGATGAAGTGCTTTCCGAATTAAGCAAGAAAACAATGCAATCCAAATGTGATGGTCAGCAAGGTAAGGAGATTGTTGTATCCAAATGTGATGGTCAGCAAGGTAAGGAGATTGTTGTAGTCCCTACACGATCTCAAAAGTATGAATCATTTCTTTCTTATGATCGATGGTATGATTCCAATCTGTTTTGTGATACTCAGCTTTTGAGATTTGATAATCATGTTGATTACCTTGACCTTGTTAAGAGACTTAAATTTTCTGAAAATGTTGTTTTGGTTGAGTTCTCGAATCACATGTGTGATTTAATTTTGAGAAATCTTGTGAGATCACGTAATGCGTGTGAAATGTCAACTTTTTGAGTTTTAATTAATCATCATGGATTGAATTGGTTGAGATTTAGTAAGTTAGATGACCATGAATTGTGCTTGTCGTTACATATACCGAATCACTCATATGTTGATCCATTTCTTGAACATGCCTCAAAGGTTGATTCAGTAAATCTGGGTGGTATAATGAAGGTGGACTTGGTAGAATCATATGGTGCTTTGGAAGTTGTCTTGTTAAATCTGAATTGCACATTGAGGATGCCTAAGAAATCTATGAATGTGAATGCGAGTGTGTTTGCTGAATTTGATTGTCATAGTCCATGTCATAAAGTAGATAACATTTTTCATGTTGGATTGTTCTTTTATAAGATTTACGGATTATATGACACATTAAGAGTTGAATCATCTCCATTTGAAGCATTTCTTCTTAAGCTTGCTGAATCATGGGGGATTTGTTTGTATCGTGTTGAAATGATGCAAGTGAATGCATTGACTTGTGAAAGCTAGAGATTTGAGAATGTTGTTCATGATAAATTCTGTTTTGCCTGTGGATTGTTTCTTTGTGAGATTACATAATAGAACATATGATATATCTGGAAACTTATCACCTATGTTGAGATCATTGTTTCACGATGATTGTGTTCTCTTTGTGTATCATAGTACTATTGTGATACTCATGGTTGAAAAAAAGAGAACGCATGCTAGGTTGATTTTTGAACCCGGAGATGTGATTTCATTGTGTTTAAGTGAGGATCGAGATCCTAGACATGGCTTTGAGTCTTGTGCTCAAGATATTGAGTTCTCTCATGACCTTGAGAAAAGTACTTCTTATGATAAATTGTTGGATAGCGGTTTTTGTGCTAACAACATAGGTCTTGTTATAGTGCATCGTTTTGTTGTGATTTCATTGCAGGTAAAGGCAAGACAAGTTCGATTAATTCATGATCCCGGCGATTGGAGTTATGTGAGCTTGGATAAAGAGCTTAGTCGAAAACAAAAAGATTTTGAGCATGGTTACGACATGGATTATAAAGTAGAATTACATGGTAAGCTTATTGTAAGTTCATATTTTTCTGTTGCTAACTCCCTTCCTTTTGACACAGGTGTTGATTCGAGGTCGAATCCTTTTGAAGAGGGAGGGAATGATGAGAATCAAGGCAAGCATGGTTTGGGTCAAGAAAAACACGTTCGTGAGCCATTAAGCATAAACGGAGGCCCAACGATTCGTGCACGTGCAAAGGAGATTCGAGCGGCTTTAACTTCACTTGTGGAAGAGATTAGAGGCCGAATTGAAGTCGAGAATGATCAAGGCCATCAAGCAAGATTTATTTGCATGTTGGAGGGCCAAATTCAGAAGACTACTCCGTGTTAGGCGCGATCATGCCTAATCTCACTTAGTCTTTTGCGATACCAACAAATTCAGAAGACTACTCCTTGTTAGGCGTGATCACGTCTAGTGTCACTTAGTCTTCTGCGATCCCACAAAATAGAGCTACTATAAAACGTTTTTGGTGGAAGTTGGATGGTTTTTTTTCTTGAGACCTTTGTGTAACTTCGTGGGTTACTTTTCCTTTTATTATTTTCAGCCTTGGAGACATATAAAAGGCATTCTCAAACACTTGTAATGGGAATCTTAGATCAATTGATATATGTTAAATTGCATTTTAAGAGTTTATCTCTTGTTTTCACATCAGAGTTGTGAGTTTATCGGGTTTCTTGGACTAGGAATCCACCTTGAACTTATCAATCTTCGAGAGTCGGAAGATTGTGGCATTCCGTGGTCGTGGGTCATTGGCAATCGCGCCGACGGTTCTCAATCGCACCCCGAGGTTCCTAATCATTGCGATTAGCGGGTCGAGGGAGACTCCTTATCAAACTATCATTTCTGTTTCTTTGTTGGTATTTGCTGCATTTTTCCTTCATTCGAGTGCTTGAGTTCATATTTCGTGTTCGTTATTGGGTGCGTATTCTTCGATCCGGTCTTGGAGCGAATTCACCCCAATCAATCGGGCGAATTCACATCATCAACCATATACACATTTCCTTTTCTGAAACCAGTCAAGATTGTTGAACAGGTCTCACTGTCCTTGATGAAGCAATGGCTTGCTGTGAATTGACATATTAATCCCTTGTCACAGAATTGTGATATACTTAGGAGATTATGCTTCAAGCCTTCAACTAGAGATACTTTGCTTATGGAAAGATTTCCTCAAACGATGCTTCCATGGCCAACTGTCTTTCCTTTGGAGTTGTCACCAAAAATTACTGAGGGACCTTTAGCTTCAACAATTCTGGATAGAAGATTTTGATTTCCAGTCATGTGCTTTGAGCAGCCACTATCCAGATACCATAAATCTTTCTCCTCCTCATTAACAGCCATGAAGCATTCCTGAAATTTAATCATTTAAGAATATGGTCCCTAGTTTATTTTTGGGTCCTGAGGGTTAGTGGCCTTTTGGAACCCATACCTGTTTCACCTTTAGAGGTGTGAACCCTTTGGGTTTAGGTATGAATCTCAGAAGGCATTCATGAATCTTGTGACCATGACCTTTGCAAAATAAGCAGTTATGAAAACCTTGAACATGTTTGATGATTTCTTTAGGAGCTTTCTTACTAACAGCAGTCTTGAGAAAGACCAATTTACTGATAGCCGGTGTATTGGATTTAGGCTAATAATGAAACTTTCTAGTGATATTGGGTTTAACAATAGTAGACCTTTTATCAAAAGATTTTACATTTTCATGCAAAATTCCTCTAAGCTTTTTATCAGCAGGGTTGGGGTTAGCAATCTTCCCTTTGACAAATTTAATAGGCTTGAGCTGAGAGTTCTTTGACTTGTTATCAGTCATCACTGTTTTCACGGGATGTCTAATAGCAGATCTATGATGCTCAATCTTCCTATTAGCAGTGTCATAGGTGTTGACAGATTTCATACCCTTGGACTTGTATGGTTTGTTTTTGGAATAAATATATGGAACTTTGTTGAAACCAAGTCCTTGCTTTCCCTTTTGAGAAGAGTGCTGATCATAGACAACTTCTTCAGCCATTTCTTTAGCAATCACTTCAGCTGTCTCATTTCCTTGAGAACCAGATGAACTTCCTACATTGAATTCACTTTGGAAACCGATACCAGTTTTGTCATCAAGAGATTTTTGTTTTGAAAGAATGGTATCAAAATTTCCTTTTGAATTATTCCAAGTATCAACAACCTTTTAAAGGTCATCTTTCTCAGAATTAATTTTCTTTATGTGTTCAAGTAGGAATTCCGCTTTTTCAATTAATGCTTTGTTCTCCTTTTGAGTCTTGATATTCTCAGCTTGTTGTCTATTGAGATCTTTGATCTCAGATATCAAGGTAGATTTCTCAAAGACAACCAACTCATGCTTTTTTGGCTAATTTTACATAAGCAATTTTAAATTTGAAAAATTCTTCCAGCATGTCTTTGTTGGCTTTAATGAGTTCTCCCCTTGAAGGTTCATTGAGCTCATCATCATCGCTATCATCCTGTTGAAATGGTAGTGATCTTACTGAGTCATGGGGTGATTCCCTGGCCATAAGACATATATTTGCTTCTTCAGCAAAGTCACAGGAATCATCCTCATCAGAATCTGTATCACACCAAGTGGGCAAGTAGCTTTCATCAATGTCCTCAGCCACCATCCCTTTTTGTTTTTGAAATTTAGAATCAGGACGTTTTTTGTAAACTTCATATTGGGCATTTTGAAGCAAAAGGACCTGGCTTCCTACAGTTAAAACAAACAAGCTCATTTTCTTTTTGGTTAACAACAGTCTTATGAGGAGAAGCTGTTTTGTAGGAGCAGCAGTCTTGTAAGGTGACGGCTTATAGGATGACTTGTTAAACCTTTTGAAACGTTGATATTTCTTTACAAACATGGCAAAAGCTTCGTCAGAAAGAATATCATCACCATCACTAGATGTAGATGGGGTTTCATCAGGTGTAGAACAAGAAGGTTCAACAGACATGGCTGGTAAAGATAGATTTTTAAAACTCTTTTCCATCTCTTGAGCTTGCTGGATTTCAAGCTCATAAACCGAAAGACTTGCATAAAGATTTCTAAGAGACAATTTATTCAAGTCTTTTGATTCTTTCATGGCAGTAATCTTTACATGCCATAAACTGCCTAGTGCATTAAGAAATCTCATGTTTATTTATTTCTTTTCATATTTCTTTCCTAAAGAATAGCAAGAATTTACTACCTCGTAAAATCAGTCGTAAGCACTTCGGAGAGTCTCTTTAGGATCCTTTTTGAATGAATCGAACTTCTGGATGCACGTGTATAACTTGTTGTTCCTTGTTTCTCCATCACCTTCTAGATATTCCAATATAGCTTCCCACATTTCTTTAGTTGTATCTAGATTGATGATCTGCTGGTAGGTGCTTATATCTAAACAACTGGTGATGATGTTGATAGCTTTTCCATCCAGAGCATCATTCTTTCTATCTTCTTCATCTCATTCTTCTTCAGGCTTTAGGATTTCAGGATCAGCAGTAGGATCAAGTGCAGCTAGAGTGTTTGGCTTCATAGGATTCTTGGTCCATCTGTAACACATTTTCATAAACGTTTGTCAATAGAATTCATGTGTCTTTTAACCTTGTCTTTCCAGATGTCAAAGTGAACTTCATCCAATACAGGACAACGATTCACATTTGAAGTTTCCAACATTTGATGAGCAGCCGTTGGATCTTTAATCTCTCAAGAGTTTAATCTTGGAAAAACTTGTTTTCAAAGAGTTAAGCTCTGATACCAATTGTTAGGCCCCAAGGTGCTCAAATAGGCTAGAAGGGGGGTTGAATAGCCTATTTGCAATTAAAAAAAATTGATTCAACAATTACTTCACTTAAGTTAGAAAAACTTTTGCAGCGGAAAGAAGTGAAGTTTAGGAAAAGTTCAAGATGGCTGATCTTGATAGGACAAGATCAGCTGTTCTCAAAGCTGTTGGAATTCTGGAAATAAATAATAGCAAATCACAAGCACATAAAAGATATAGACAAGAGATTTGATATGGTTCACACTTATAAATAAGTGCTACGCCCACAACCAAAGTGATCAACTTTGGATTTGAAAAAAGTGTACTAAGTTTATCCACTAGAATCTTTACAAAGTAGAACACTAATGGATCATGTACATAAAGTAGTTGACCAAGTGTTTGTGGGAGAATTAATATCTACAGAGATATAATTCTCGTGTGCTATGAATGCAAGGATTGTATTCAATGAAGAGCAATCAAAACTTGAACGTTTAGGAATAGTTCTCTCCAAAGAATGTTGTACAGATATTTCGTTGAAGCTTTTATGAACTTGCAGTTGAAGATGAAGACTATCAGAATGTTAGTTGAAATTATATTCGATTGATCGCTAGCTCTCTTCAATGCTGTCATGAAGTCTTCTATTTATACTCAGGGAGATTTAGGTAGCCGTTAGAGATCTTCAGCTTTGGAGAGTTTGAAATTGAATGCAATTAATGCTCTAATCTTGCTGTTGATCTTTGATAGGTGATTCTGCAAACTTCAGACTGATTCTGCAATATTACCAAAAATAGGTAGATGATAAGAACAGACAGAGTGTCCTTTTCTGAGATGATTGCCTAATATGGCATGGATCATTCAATTCTCTTTGCAGGTTATCGTTGTATCATTTGTTGACAATAAATTCCGCAGGTAGTCTTAAGGCATGTCACCAGTAAAGTCTTGATCAGACGATCTTTAGGTCTTCGTCATTGCTGATGAAGTTTGGTTGGAATGAGCTTGTCCGATAACTTTAAGAGATTCAGCTAATATGAAGATAGTTGATCTTCACATGTCTGATCAATGATAGGCTAACTTCTGAAGACTAGGCTAAGTACAAAAAGCAATCCTAAGCTATTACAAGCACTTGTCTAAGTACAAGTTGCCACTCTAAGACACGCGGGCCCATTAGTTACCTTGACTTAGACTTAGGTTATGGATACAAGAAAATCTATATAATATACAACAATTTCAATATCTGTCGATTAGATCATATAATTTTCTACACAACTCTGCTGTAATCGCAACAAAAAATTTATCCTTGTGTATCCTCTACAGTGTTTTATTGTATCTTTAAGTATACTACTCTTCTTTAACTCATTTGATAAATTGCCTTTTGAATTTTACCAACTTACCTTGGTTAAACTCAAAGTCTGCTGAACCAGTCTAAGACAAACTCTTCGTCACGTTCTTATGGTAGACTGCAGCAACTTGAAAGATGACTTATTATGTCTATAGGAAAATTTTGAGTTGGTTCATGTCTATAGATAATTAAACAAAGTGGCTGACAAACTTGCTTTAGAAGCTTACATGCATCAACGGAAAGTTTGTTATGAGAAACGGGAACATCTACATTGTGATACTCGTCAGGCGCTTCATCATGACATTATTGGTTTATATAGTTTTCGGAAGTATTTGATTCTTAAAAAAATTTCTTCGCCGTTATTTAGTTTCTATCCTGTATTTCCTTTTCGAGGCTCGGCTCCTTCGTCCTCCCATGTATAAGGGCCAGGCTGGTTGTCCTCCTCAAGTTTGTACTCTTTTCTTTCTCTAATAAAATCTTGCAGGGTGCCGACCCTGTTTCCAAATATATATATATATATATATATATATATTATGTCTATACAACACTTTTAAGTACTTCTAAGATGGTCTTTCTAAAGTTCATCCTTAAGAAGGCTGTAAATTCACTACTTAGTCTCTAAACGTCCGTTTTAAACTACAAGATTTCTAGTAGTCTGCTGAAAACAAAGTTGCCTATTGTCCACACTAAAGTCTGCTGAAAACTTTATAAATCATGAAAGGGATTATCTTTAAAAGTATATGGAAATACTTGTGTACTTCAAATCCAAAATCCCTGTGTTTTCAACTAAATATCAAGGTTTTCAACTCTGTTTCTCAAACGTAACAACAATTCCTATTTCAGTCCAGACAACTTTGAAATCTCGTATGTCCTCAGAGATAACTGTAATGAAAGGCAAGGTTAGCTGACATCATAATGATACTTTTAACTCTTAGTTGTTTTCCTCTGTAGATAGCTTAAGAGAATCAACAATTGGTATATACTTTTGTAAATAATAATTGGTATCATCTTGATGAATAACTAATTAGTAACAGGCTGAATTCAAATCACTCTGTTATGATTTATCTCGTGGAAAATTGACAAAAGGAGATTGGTAGACATTAAGGAAACATGACCTAACCCACTAAGATAGCTGGATACCTTCAGATTCTTAGGAAGACTGCCGTCGTCAAAACATAGTCTCTCCTCAGGAATGAGCAACAAATATGACCCTGTTGTCAATATTATGCCTTATTCTCTTCAGTCACTTGAAGAACAGGTCCAGGTATAGATGAGAAACTTCAGCAGACTCTCGACTCTGCTAAATGTTCAAATGACCTGACTTGATACAGACAGGAGCACTGCACCTCAAAATAAAAAATAAAAAATTAGGTAAGTAATTACTATACTTCTTGTTTGCTATCTCTCCTCAAGACAATGAACTCTTCAAAACCTTTTTCATAAAAACTTCGTCTTAAATGATGACTTTTCTTTCCCAAGTCATCATTAAACTATTGTTGAAGAATGTCACTAATCCTCTTTAGAAAATACCTGTTTAATAATGGCCGAGTGGTTTCTCTGTGATTCTTCAAATTTCATTATCAAACAATTGGAATAGTTATCTTGATAAATCTATTGTCCTTCTCTAAATGATCTTTAGTTCTCAGATTTTGAACTCTTACCTATTCAGTCAACTATGTTAGTCTAAGTTTACACTGTAAGACTCCAATAATTCGACATACTTAGAATCGTCCTAATTCACCCCTCGTGTGTTTATCTTGGGTTAAAAACCCTTAACATGCCTTTAATTTATCCATAACACCTAGTCGTGAGCAGATAAGTTGGGTCGTACCTTAATCATGGGGCCTTGTCCCTACTTCCTTCTCATTTAGTCCATTGTCACGTTATATCGGCTTGAGAGACCTCGTGTTGTGATGAGTGAACTTTCGTGATTAGATCGAGAGAGTTTTCATACTTGTTAAACGTGACGTAATAAGACTTGACACGCGTTTGGCTTATGATTAGTATGTGATGAACTATGCAATAGTTCTGTATTCGTTTGAGATTATTCTCGACATCGTTTAGGGTTCGTATACGTTGCATTTACCCCTTGGTTGGTTGACCTAGCCTTGGTTTAGACTCGTTCGCAAACGACTAGCACGTTCGTCTTGACGTTAATCTGTAAGCTGAGTTATTTTGAGTTTGGTTTGGTGTGTGTGTCTCGATGTGCAATTGAGACTTGTGTTCATTATCATTCATGCCTCGACACGGGATGATTCAGGTGTGTTTTGGGTGTGTTTTGACCTTGATTTGATGTTAGAATCAACCTAGGATCATTTCGAGACATTTCGGGATCAAACGGGAGCGAAATAGGAAAAATTAAAAAATTAGAGAGGAGGATGGCCGCTCAAGGAAGAATGTATGGTCTGGAGGGAGGGCGAGCGCATGGGCGGCCGCTCAAGCCCGACCTTTGTTTTGCCCGATTTTGTTCTTTCTCGATTTTTTGTATTTTTAAGTGGTATAAAATGCTCAAACAAGCCCAGAATTGGACCAAACACTTCCCATGGATTAAATAAAAGATCACAACCTTTTTCCTCCCCTCATTTTATCCAAACACGCCTGGGATTTGAGAGAGAAAGTAGAGAGAGAGGAAAGAGAAAAGAGAAAGAAATCGCGATATCTTGAGCTCCGCTTGTCGAATCAACGATCCGTCTTCGCCGTAGCGTTGAGGAAAACAAGGAGCACATTTCTAGTTAAATAGATCATACGATCTATTGATGATTCATGAACCCCATCTCTTCTCCCACGTTTTAGAGAGAGAAAGAGATGTTTTGAAGAGGGTAAAGCTTGATTTGAGTCTAGATCGAGGGTGGGATTGACGATTGGACTCCATAGCAGCATAGTGATTATGGAGGAGAACATTTCCAACCAAACCCTGTAACACCCGCACTATTTGCACCATTCGCATTCATTCTATGTTTATGCCTCTCACATTGACATCGTCATTTCATGTGCATAAATCATTCAAATATACTTGCATTTGAGTTTGTTGTTCACTTTTCAAGTGTATGGATATGTGTTATAAGTGTTGTGTAATCACCTAGGGTGGCCAAAATGATCAAACCAAAGAAATAGAGATAATTAGAAGTAGGACTGGATAGTAAGTTTGGCACGGCCGCGCAGCCTTTAGTGGCACGACCGTGCGAGAGTGACACGGCCATGCGCATTTGCTTGACATGGCCGTGCAAGAGTGGCCAAACATTCCGGTAAGTTTGGCACGGCTGTGCAGCCTTTCTTGGCATGTCCGTGCGCGAGTGACACGGCCGTGCGCCTTTACATGACACGGCCGTGAAAAGCGCTAGACTCTGTTATTTTTGTTAGACAAAATTTTAAGTTGTTGACTATTTGACATGATCTCAAAGGCTGAGATCAAGCCATGACCAAGGCATGGAAAATCAGATTAGTTTAGTCACCTTAAGTCCTTTGGAGAGTCAAGACTCTCTCCATAACTCTATATTCAACCTTGGCAAAGAAAGAGAGAAAGAGAGAAGAGTTTGTACAAGAAGATCCTTGTTTCTTGCTCAATTGAAGACCAAATCACAATCCAACACCACAATTGTGAAGCTATTGGCTAGGAGAAGCCATTCATAACCTTGCATGCAACTTTGCTTGGATTGAATCTTCAAGTTGTAAGCTACTATCCCTTGTTCTTCCTCAAATATGAATTGTTATTCATCTTGGACTTGTAATTGATGAAATATGTTAGAAATCATCAATTTTGAGTATGTTTGACTATGTTGACATGTCAAATTCATGGTTGAATTTTTGAATGTGTTTGGAGACTCCTGTTTACATGTTAGAAATGTGAAATATGATTAGTAATTGTTAAGTTTACGATATGATTAATTCGCGTAAACTCGAACTCATTAGAAACCAAAAATGATTCTAATGGAGTTCGTTAGGATTTCATAATTTATGAGACCACGTGTGTGATTTGGGAATTCTTGAATGATTCGAGTGATTCGTTTGGAAATTTGGTTACACCGGTTGTGTGTCTTGATATTACGTAAATTGTCGTAATTTTTATAAGTTGGTTATTTATGGTGTGAGATTATTATAACTCACTTGTGACATTCGTATCATTGTTGAATGTTATTGTTGTGGTATACTCCCTACTTTGCAGTATGACCTTTTATTTTAAATGTCGAGTAAACATCTACTTGTGCATTTAGTTAAGTCCATGGCATATGTGTTGGCGGTCTATTGACGCTCGATTATTGCGGGAGCTGGGGCTCCGTAATAGTCGAAGGCCAATACATTGGGCCTCGCCCTACCGTTGGCCACGGTAGGGGTATAGCGCCATTTGTTGTACGGAATAAACACAACCATGGTAAGCTATATCCGTGGTTGATTCTTGGGTTGTAGGGATCGAGATCACCCGTCGACGTGAATACAGAAGATGGTTCACAAAGTGTTATGTTATTTGGTTTTCTTGTTCGAGCACGTCAACAACGGCTCTACATTTAGTATTATATTGGTTGGTTGGTTGGAAGTATTGGTTTGGTCAGAGGTGTACCTCGATGCCGTATCCTTTATAACTTGTTTACTTATAGCTCTTATGTGCTTCCTGTATAAGCAAATGTTGGTCATGGTTTCCAACCGGTATGGTACAGTTGGCGATCGTTGAGCCTCTCGTGTAGTATGGGGTTGTTTGGCTATGTGCAATACATGTTTCTTTCGTTATGTATTGAGACTGTTTTCCTGATGGCATGAATACTTGCTACATTTACTGTCTTGCATCTAGCATGCCATATTGTTGCATTAGTAGCTTATTGAGTTTTGACTCACCCCGTTTCGTGTTTATTTGTTTTCCTTAGATCAAGGGCCGGCGAGGAATCCCTAGTTGCTCGAGTTCTGTTCCAGTCGATCGTCTTCTTTTGGTAGTGCACCTTGTGCCTAGTATTTTCTTTTGGTGAGGCCGAGGGTGTACTTGTTATTTAAACAATGTATTTGTTGGGTAGTAGTCTCGACTGTTATTTGTTATATTCTTTTGTTGTGCCGGCATGGTTGCCATGCTGTTGTATATATTTGTTAACTTTAAATTCCGCGTACTCTGATATGGTTTATACATGTACCGAGCCTGTTAGCTCGAGTTTGTTGTTGCTAGCTAACGTGTTGTTTTTCCGGCTTGTTTCGCTGTTGAGGTTTAGTGTTGTTTTAAAGATCTTGTTGTTTTCAAGAAAACTTGCACGTGCATTACAGGGTTTTCTCATGACTTTGCATTCTTTTAAAAAGGAAATTTTGAGATGCTACTTTTGTGTTTCTCCGTTTACTCGCGGACCGAACGAGATTCACATCGGATCTCGGGTCGGGTCGCGACAAACCCACTTTGATTTCATGTAGGATTGGCAATTTGGGTAAGTGACTACTCTTTATTCTTGTATTAGCAACTATTCATGCTGTAGACCTCATGTTCCATGTCGATATGTTGATAATGGTGCTTTTATGTGATATTTGATGAATATAAAGAGATGGTACTATGAAAGTGTGTTAGATGATATTGGTACATCTTGTCTACATGTTTAGTAACCAAAATTGTTGTGATACATGCTATATTGGTGTTTAGATCAAAGTAGTATTGTAAAATGTTCATTATGAGAATTTGACTTTATACTCTACGGTGCTTGAAATTGGTCATGAGACAGGTATAAATGGTTAAATGATTTGGTTCCTTGATATTAAAATTGTGGTAGAGTATCTCTATGAATATTGAACATGTGTATATGAGTAAAAGAATTGGTTTCATGAAATTTAACTTGATGATATGATGAAATGGTTGGTTCCTTGGTATTGAAATTGATCGAGCACCTCGTTGAAAGAATGAACATTGTAGACTTGTAATGATGAGTAAAAGAAACTAATTCAGGGGGTCGCAACATCACCGATGTTTCATGAGGGTGGAGAGCTAATGAAACGTCGTAGTTGAGTTACGATCCGGCCTTTCCCCTGCTATTGGCCATAGTGGGGCTTGGCGCATCTCTTCTTAGCTGAGATGTGACCAAACCGATTGACTTCCGTCCCAGGTCGTAAGGGACTGGGCTCATGATGGTCCAGTGCGCGCGCTCTATTGGTAAAAGACCCGGGTATTATATATGTGATGGTGTAATAAG
Organism: Platycodon grandiflorus; assembly: GCA_016624345.1. Lineage (NCBI taxonomy): Eukaryota > Viridiplantae > Streptophyta > Magnoliopsida > Asterales > Campanulaceae > Platycodon > Platycodon grandiflorus. The sequence goes on from CM028361.1 coordinate 69,016,753, forward strand.
GATGGTTATTGGTCGGAGGTGTACCTTGACCCCGTATTCTCGTATTCTTGATGAAAGGTAATGAAACATGATGATGAGTTATAAATTGTTGTATATGCTATATGCCATGCGATGTTCATTGATATGCTTAGTCATTGTATTATTAAAGATTAATCCATGATTTATGCTTCATATAGCCATGTCATGAAAGTTGCATAAGTAATAACTTACTGGGTCTTCCACCCCCTTCCACATTGTTTTCCCCCTTAGTTCGCAGGTACATGAATAGTAATGGGCGGTGAGGCTGACAAGGTGCTCGTTCGAGGTAGTCGTGAAGTTGGGTGGTTTGGTTGACTCTTTGTGGGGTTTAGTTGTATTGGATATGAACCACCATAGAATGTTGTAACCCCTCTTTTGGATTATATATTGTTATATGGCTAGTTGTGGTGTTTGATCCGACACGTGATGTCGAGGTATATTAGAATGGTAAACAAATTAGGTATTGTATACTTATGCTTTGTGGACTTGTAATTCAGTTATGGTTATGTTAGTTGATACCGAGCAGTGTATCTCGATGATGTGGTTATGTTTATATTGGTAGTTGTGATGTGGTTCCCCGACCTGTGTATAGTCATCGAGGTGGTTTGGTTATAGTTGTTATTGTTGTTGGTTTTGAGTTTTACGATTTTCTTGAGTTAGATAACTTGTTGTACACAGGGTTATATATGAGATATGAAGGTTTCATATCCTAATTTGGGGCTCCGTGTATATATGGGGTCCGGGTTGGGGTGTGACATACACTTCTCGCTAGTCCCAACAATCTTATATGCACAACTCTGTTGTTCAAGATCTTCTGATTCTTAAAACAGTAAAACCAAACCTTATGGGATTTAATGTTTGCTAACAATTGGTATTTTTTACTTTTATCCCCCCTCATACCTCCTTCTAGCCCCTTTCAAACCCAACCTTCTACTGATGAACCTCTACCTCCTAAAACCTACAACCAAACCCACCAAGGCCAAATCCAAAACCCTTCATTCTACTAATAAATTTTTTTTTTGCCTACCCAAACCTACTCCTCCGACTACCTTTTCAACACTAGTCATTCCTCTACCAGCAGAATCGATACCAGTCGATCCCAAACCTGCTGAACCTTTGCCGGCTGATATACCAGCCATTCCCACTCCTATCATCCTTCAACCATTCCTTCTCCAACCAAAAGGCAAGGCAAGCACCTTAAGAAGAGTGCCAAGAAATCCAAGTATGTGCCGCTTGTTGTTTAACCTTCTTACTATCCTAAACATCTTCTTTGCCTTCACATGACTGCTAAGGAGACCTTTTTGCAGTGATAAATAGGAACCTAACACTACAGGACCTAACAATTATTCCCCCTATAGTCATCTTATACCTTATCCATATAGGGAAGAGCCTCTTGACTTAGTTGCTCTTAAAAGCTACTGTTCAGGAGGTGTAATTCATAAAATTCTATCTCTTCGTGTAATTGACACCAACTTATATATTGTACATTCGTTTATTGGTGTCATCAACCTTAAGCTAAATCCTCACCAACATTGATAACTCAAATTCGTGGACCTATCAATTCAGGGACCCAACAATTTAAACAATTGGTATACGGGTCCTAACAATTGATAACCACAAATTGATACTAAAGTCATACTTGAAAAATTCATATTTTAGTATCTACAGCTTATCAAAAGTAACTCAACCTATAAAACCTTAACCAAAACCCAACTTTAGCCAAATTCTCTCCCACACCAAATCCTAACCTCAACCTATACCTAAACCTCTCAACCAGTCATCCTTATACCAATCAACCAACCTTCTTACACTCCATCGAGCCAACCTTTAAAACCTTAGCCAAATTCGAACCTTAACCATATTCTAATCCTTCCATCTAACTACTTTTTTTCTTCTCTTTGAAAGAAATGATTTGCTGAATCTATTGTAGATGAGCCAGTTCTTGTAACCTCAGCTGCTTCTGAGGAAGAGCTTGCTAGCTCTACTCCCTCAAGTTCTATTCAAGCATCTTCGTCAAACTCATTTTCTTTCGACAAAAAATTGTATCCGCAAACCTAATCACTATCTAAACGAGCTTAAGATATTTTTTTAAAAGAACATGACATACAATAGTTATTTTTATTCTCTCCTAAAAGTGAATATGTTGTCTTTCAGCTTGTTCACTGCTTTCTCTATGCATCTTGGTCATACATCTACCGGCTTACCTCTAAGCCCCTTAGTTCATCCTATGTTACTGGTGTTGTGCCTTGTTTGTCGCACTCCTTCATACTTGTGACCATTAAGGAGGAGATGTATTCATATACATAAAAAGGCAAAGTTGTGTCACATACCTTTAAGGAGGAGACATTCCGTCACGAAGGAAATGCAGTGTGACACGTTCTTAACGCAATCAGTGACATACATAAGGATGAGACACTCTTTTGGTGTAACTCTTTTTAAGAGTCAAGACACATGCATTGACAGCAAGTCAAGGAGAAAATAAAACTGTTAATTCACCTCTCTCTCAGATAAACCTTTGTGGATTATATGATAAAGATGAATCTTTATGATACATCTATGCCTTTGTGGCACACTTAATGAAAGATACAAATCATTTTGAAACTCTATTGACCTTCTTTCTTCTTCAGCAGAATATCTTTATCTTCATTAAGAAAACTTTGTTTTAAAAACACTCTTCTGCTCTGATACATAAACAATTCATTTAAGCATTAAAAACTACCTCCAGGTAACATTTATGTCAGGAGGAGAAGTTCAAACAGCACCTCTCAAAAGCTCTTAAACTCTTTCTGAATTTTAAGAGAGGCTGTTGTTCAACTAATTTCTTGTAATATTATAAAACAAGAAAGACACAAATCTTTCAAAAACACTTTTTGGCCTGATCTTCAAATTATATCTCATAATTGGCAAAAATTGTTTTCTTTATTGCCTTTTTTTTTTGTACCTTTATTTATCGAGTCTGTGAATACTTAGCAATAGATGACTATACAAAAACTATCACTTGTAATGTCAACTTAGGTCATGCCTTGAGATAAAGTGATCATTCATTAGTAGGCATGTTATTACAAAAGTTTGATTGTATGTTATAAAAGCTTTATGTATATGTTGATTGTAGTACTGGTCCCAAGTAAATAAGAGGAGATTGTTAGGAATATGTCTTCGCAACAGCTGCTCTATTCATCAGCATATTCCAAGACAGTGATTTGCTTGTTACCATTACAATGCATGTTTCATGAGTGGCTAAAAGGGTTGCGTACTGGTTAGCGTGGCAACTTGTTGGAACAATGCATAGGTCTTTAGACTAGGAAGTCTTCGTACATATCTGAGTCTTTGTCCTACCAATTGATGATGATCTCTCTAATGGATTAGCTCAATAAGTGCCAGCAGATATCTTACTAGCAGACATCTCAACAGTGATTGTCTCACCGACAGACATCTTAACAACAGTTGTCACACCAGCAGATATCTCAACAACAGTTGTCTCACCAGTAGAATATCTCTCCAGTAGATATTCTCCTAGCAGACACCACTCCAGCATTTATACAACGACAGATATCCCAATATCAGCCATGCTCTCTATAAGTCTACTGTAAGAGTGCTACGAAGTTTAAAAATGAACATCAGTCGTTCTCCAAGTAATAAAACCTACAAAGATTCACAAAATTACATTGCAGATCTCCCTGAAAGCTTAAAGATAGCCCTTTGTTTAAACCTTTAACCATTTCCTTTTTTGTGCTTGGTCCCAGTCTTCAAGATGCATCTTATAAAAGTCCAATCAAAGTGCGCTTCAACCCAGGCCTGCACGTCAAGTCACATCTTCTCTCAGCCTAATTCCCGGACAGAAATCAAGACACAATCTTCACAAAGATTTTTACCCAACAGTTCATACGATGTACTTTGATACATCAAAGAACAAACCTTCCAATGGGTAGAAATCAATTCAAGTCACAACAAATCCTTCATTCTCTCTACCTATAAAAGAAACCTCTCACCCCCCCCCTTCAAGTGTGCACGCAAGTGGAGTGAGAACACAAAGAGTGAAAAAAACACAAGTGTAAGAAAAACACTTTGTGGGAGAGTAATCTGAAATTCATAAGGCAAAGAAGCTTCGCTTAATCAAGAATCATTTTCTTGATTTGAGTCCTTTCTTCCTTCGAAAGACTCAGTCTCTTCAGTGGCTATACTCCGAATCCATAACTAGAGACTAAGCACTCTGCCTATCGTTAAAGACAGAACCTGCTTAAAGATGTCTGAGGAAGATCATCAGCTAACAATCCACATTGCATTCATACCGGCAGACTTGTATTCCATTGCAAGAGTTGTCGGTTGTGCAATAATGAGTCATCATAGTTCGTCGAATGCTTTGCACTCAGTTGTTTAATTACTTGTTATATTGAACAACACATAATATTGTCTTCTCACATTGCTCTCACATTGGCACTGCCATTTCCCACCTTCCTAGGGGATTTGAAACTGCTAAGGTGAGAGTTCTCATATATGTTTTCCCTTTCCCCTGACATCCTTTCCATGAAACCCTATAGTTGCTAGGTTAGAGCGTCTAGGTTGATGTATTAAGCATGTTTACTTTTGAGTAAACATCTGGTGAATTTCAATATAAAATATATTTTTCTACATTCAGCCTTTACTTTTCTTTCCTGTTTTATATGTATTATTTAGCAATTTGTTTATCGAAATGATAGTTGCATCTAGTAAAGATTTAAGTCTACTGTTATGATGTACTTGTACTTATTTATTTATAGAATCCCTGTGTATGCCTCTCCTCTATACTCCTTTAGATTACCATCTTTTTATAGCTTCCTTCATAAAATTTGCACTGAAAACTGGATTCCCACTGGCAATTGTGTTGTGGTGTCTGAAGATCAAGCTAGGTTGCTATACTGTATTGGGAAAGGTTTACCATTCAATCTTGGTGATTTTATTTTCAAAGAGATTGCATCCTTTACCGCCTCCAAATCCCATAAAAGATCCCTCACTTTTCCCAGTCTTATCCATCAAATTTGTGTAAAGCAAGGTGTTCAAGTGTACCCCCATGATAGACATACCCAACCTCCAAAATTCCTCCATCTCTCCAAACTGCTACTCAAACCTATCCTAAGGGTAGTTGATCTCTCCCTGTTGTGTATCCACTTCTTGTTGGTCAACCATACCTGAGACTCCTGTTGCTGCAAACCCTGAAAACCCTCTATAGTCTGCTCTAAATGAAGTCTTAAATGAGGTTCCCATTGAAGGCACATCTGATGTTCCTAGCACATCTGTATCAACTACCTTGGCCTCCATTATTCTGCAGGCTCAATTGTCACTTATCCAACAACAAATAGCCAATCATTTGGCTCAAGTGGAGATACTAAAAAGGGCTGAAGCTACTGTTCACGCTGTTATTATTTCTGGCCAAAACCAAGGGGGAGATCATATTACTGCTGGTAATGAAGCTGCTGAAGAAGCATAGCAGAAAACATCTTTAATTGTTTTGCCTATTGATTGCTAATGAATTTTGTTTAATTCTAAAACCTTCTGTAGCAAATCTTTAATTAAGGGGGAGCTTTGCTTTATAATGAGGATATTCTGATTTTTTTTAGTCTTTTAACTAAGGTGGAGTTTCTCTTGCTTTGTTCTGTGAAAGGTGCTATTATTCTGTTTTTATAACTTATGCTTAAAAGTTAAATCTTTCTTAGGTTTTCAATTTAGGGGGAGTTGAACCTTATGAATTTTTTAAATGCTTAAACTGTTTATATGTTTGTTTGCTTTTGTCCAGAAAGACAAAAAGGGGAGAGATTGTTAGATATTGGATTATTGAGATTATGATTAGTTGAAATGTTTAGTTTAATTATTTATTGGTTTTGCCTTTCTTGGTTTTACTAATTGTTAATTATTTATTTATTAGTTTAATCCTTTATAGAAAGGATATTTTAGGGGGAATTATATTATTATTATTATTATTATTATTATTATAATTATTATTATAATTATAATTATTATTACTATTATTATTATTATAATTATAATTATTATTATTATTATTAGTATTATTATTATAATTATTATAATTATTATAATTATAATTATAATAATTATAATTATTATTATTATAATTATAATTATTATTATTATAATTATTATAATTATAATTATAATAATTATTAAAATTATAATTATAATAATTATAATAATTATAATTATAATTATAATAATTATAATTATAATAATTATTATAATTATTATAATTATTATCATTATTATAATTATTATAATAATTATTGTTGTTGTTGTTATTCTTGTTGTTGTTGTTATTCTTGTTGTTGTTGTTATTGTTGTTGTTGTTGTTATTGTTGTTGTTATTGTTATTGTTATTGTTGTTATTATTGTTATTGTTGTTATTATTGTTATGATTTTTTTTTTTTGCTATCTCATATATCTGGTAACCCCCCAAAATTGGTATTAGAGCATAAGTTACTTTTTTGGTTTTATTTAGTTATATTTTCTTGCGTTAGTTATTGTATGTCAGGATTAACGTTAGAAGTAGAACAGGATCTGTTAATAGAAAGGAAAAATATTGTGTTAGAAAGGATAAAAAATTTAAGAATTTTATTAAATAGCACACAGCCTGATATATTACCACAAGAATTAAAACAAGAATATATTTTAGAAATAGATAAAGAATTTGATAAAATAATTGAAATAAATAATAGACTAGTATATATAACTCTGTTAATCTAGAATCAAAGAGATTAGAGTATTTAGGATTAGAACTTAACCCTCACGTAAAAAAGCCCATAATATTTTTAGGAAATAAAATTAGGTGTAATTTTGAGACAAACCATACACATAGTTTAATTTCAGATAACCCTTGTTTAAATACTCTAATAGATATAGTTATTAATATAGCGGACAATAAAGAAGTAAAATTTGAAAGACTTTTTACACAGATACAAACACTTTAAAAAGAAATAGGAACTTTACAGAAAGAAATAAATTTATTAAAAGCAAACTTCGACTTTATTAAAGATCAGAATAAATTAATTTTAGACAAACTTAGCCATATAATACAGATACCCAAGAAATAAAAGGTTTACTTAATAATTTTAATAGCAAATTAGAAAAACAAAAATACCCAGAAAACACAGCTAGTCGTCAGGTTCAAGACGACTTAAAATTACTTACAGAAAAAATAGGATCGTTATCCTTAAAACCAACAGGCACAGAAAGAATAACAAGAAGAAGATTTGATACACAGCCTTCAAAACCTTTTAGTTTTAGAGATTATAAACCCCCAAATGGAAACACATCGTAAAAGTTTAAGTCTAGCCCCCAGAAATATTATTAATAGACTAGTTAGTAAGATTGAACAATATGAAGTATAACTAGATGAATTGATAGATCCAGAAAGAGATTATAATCAATTTCAGACTCATGGTCTAACCCTATTAAAGCCAGAAATATTATATAACAAAGGATATTTTGATGACTGAACGACCTCAGCCTTCAGCTGGACACGTGGCATGCATTACGGCTTCACCAGCTCCAGCTAGGCAAGCGTCAAAGTGACATACGTCTGCCTCAACCTTGACAACCTGGAAGCTGCTTTACTACAGGTCGCCTACTTCATCGGTATACTCTCTCAGCACGCTGACACAGAGACCCACAGCGCGACCTGGGGACATCCCAGATCGACCGCACCAACATCAAGCGACCTGGCGTATGCCAGGCCGACCTTGATAATAATGAGCGACCTGGTGCATGCCAGGCCGACCTTGTCCCCACAGAGCGACCTGGAAGCATCCAGGCCGACCTCGGCATAGTCCCTCCAGCTCGGCAAAGCAGTATCCTATACGGAATCACGCCATGTCTGAGAAGAGTCCTGCTATGGTTCTTTTTCATATCAGTCCTAAGCATATAAGGTAACGTAATCCGAAAGACACGGGAATCACTCCTAGTCCAAATCTAATAAGGATTATGACTTACCTCCCTATAAATAACACCCTCAACAGGCCTCATACGGTACACACACATACACACATACTTGCTTACATATTTTCTTAGCTTTACCTCTCCTACGACGTATTGCTAATTCTCACGCCTGAGGGTTATTGCTGGGACAACCCAGCGCCCCTTACGGTGTACTTTGTTGATCACAGGTTTCAAGCAGTTTATACTTCAAGGACAATCCCTGCAATACAAAGTCGGAATCCTACCTAGACTACGCACGTGGACCAGACACGACTCACAATCCTTTTTTGGCGTGATCAATGACACTACACAATTTTATAGAAACAGTAATGAAATTACCATACAATGCATTAAAGATCAAACAAAGATTTTAGACATAATCACTAAAGAAGGAGAACAAAGTTTAAAAAAGAAAAAATTTAAATTTATTCACCTAGGAATAATAGTCATAGGAATTAAAGGTTTAATGAGAAAAAATTTAGGTTGCAAAGCTTTAGTAACGATATTTGATAGTAGAATATCAGATATTAATAAAAGTATGATAGCCAGTACAGAAGTAGACATGAATAATAATAATGGTATAATTTATTGCAGCCCAGATTTTTTATTAACTATAAATGATTTTACAAAACATATTAAAATAGGCATTCAGACTAAAGGATACGAAAGCACAGAAGTAGGAGAAAATTTATTACTTACATTAGGAGTTTTAGGAAGATGTTCCTCAACATCAACTACAAAATATAAAGTATACACTGACAAAATAATAAATTTAATAAGTAGTAAAGGTATAAAAATGGTAAAACCAAAAGACTTTTCTACAGAAATGCTAGCAGGATTAGAATGGGATATCAGTAAGTTCATCCAGCCAAGCCCTTCAACAATAACCCCTAATGAAGCTGTAACATACACAGATAGATTAGGAAAAACAACTTTAACATTTTCCAATTATAACCCTTTACTAACCAAGAGATAGAAGAAACAGAATCACAAATAGAGTCAAATTTTATGAATATAGAATTAATTCAAGACGAAATAGTAAAAAGAATCGTATATCCAAAAGAATTAAATATGAAATTAGATGAAGTAGAATTAATGGAATTAGAAGAACAGATGTTTCTAGCAAAACAAATAGACGAAAATGAATGTTTAGCTTATGATAAAGAAGGTAATATTTGTATAGAAAAATTTGAAGAAACTGATAGTGAATTAGAAGAAAAACAGGTAACTGAAATATTTCCAGAAGAGTCATAATTAAATTAGTTATCAAAAATAACTCATGGAAATAGAAGATGATACACATTATTTCAGCTCTAGTAGTACTCCCTTTAACAAACATATAAAAGTAGAAAGTTATCATCGCGGGTTAATATCTAGAACAGCATATACTAAATATAATCAACCTCATAGTTATTTAGCTAAAGGCGGTAAAGAAAGACCCTTAGAACAACCAATACAATTTCAAACAGACCATAAAGGATATATTCTTAATTTAACAGCTCATGACCCCCAGAACTGGACGAATGTAATAGATGTATGGAAAAGTACCTTAATAGGAAACTATTATAGACATTTTTTAGAATTAGAAGTAGATGATATGTACAAGTATTTAGAAACCTTTTTAGGAGAAAGTACGAAAGCAATTTGGGAATCCTTCATTGTAGATCAACCAGAAGAATATCTTAAGTTAAAATTATTAGGTACCAATCCATATAATTTTGTAAATAAGATTCAATCTTTAATTACAGGAGCAGCTCCTAATTCCGGACATATAGAATTACAAAAGAAAGCTATGAGAGATTTAGAACAATTAAGTCTAAAAAATTGGACCAGTGGTCTATATGTAAAAAGATTTTTAAATCAATATGTATATTTCACTACTATAGCAGGAAATACATTTAATAAAGAAATAGGTGAGAAATTATTTCATAAATTACCAGGCCCTTTAGGATTAGAAATTCAAACTAAATGGAACGAATTACCAGCAGTAAAAAATAATCCAACACAGACATGGACTATAACCCAAAGAGCACAATTTGTAATAAAAATATTAGAAGAAAAATGTATAGCGCTACAAATACAAAAACAACTCAAAAAGACAGATTATAAATTTTGTAATGAGATCTATACTCCCCAGACATATGGATCAAATGATACTTCATCAAGCTGTACCAAGAAAAGAAAACCCTATTATAAAAGACAGAAAAAATATTATTTAAGAAAATCAAATACAAGAAAACCTTACCTAAATGAGAAGAAACATGTTAGAAAATTTAAACCAGAAAGAAATTATAGAAATAAGTTAAGCTGTTATGTATGTAAAAGCCAGGACCATTTAGCAAAAACCTGCCCAAAAAGACAAAATAATCATGATAAAAATAGCCTTCTTATAGAATGTGTAAATGAAGACTTAATACCTGTAGATGAATATATAAGTGACACAGAATCAGTTTATAGCATTATATCAATAGAAGAAAGTCTTGAGAAAAAGAAAGAAGTAAACCCAGATAATATTATCAACGATTTTACCTTCTTAAAAATATATGACTCTTCTAGTGAAGATGATTTAGAATTAATAAATATAGAGTTAGTAAATACGGAAGATTTAGTAAATTGTAAACACAATTGGATTATAGATTCTGGAGCTGATAATATATTTTGTTTCATTTGTAAATATTTTCCACAGAAGAAATTACGAGCAAAGTGTACCATGTGCTTCAAAGAAGCCTGTATTAAATGTTTAGAACTAAGCCAATTAATAGAAAAAGCTCCAAAACTAGATCAACCTTTATTTAAAGAATTTGAAAATATAGAAATTAAACTCTTAAGAAAACGAGTAGATGTTCTAGAAGAAACCATAAAATTAGTACAATATAAATTAGACTCTATAGAAAATAAAATTCTTAAAGGAAAATATATAGAATCAATACCAGAACAACCTACAGAGCCTATCCCTACTGAATATACTAATGCTAATATAGTTTGTAATAAGGCAGACTTACATTCTTTAAAAGTAAAATGTAAAATTAGAATTCAGACATATGTTATAGAATGTTTAGCCCTCATAGATTCTGGATGCACAAGTTGCATTATTAATAAGCATTTAGTACCAGACGAATATATAACATCGACTACGCCCATCACTGCCCAACAAATGGATGGTGGCATAAGAACATATCAATATATTGTTAAGCCAGACGTAAAAATAAGCTTTAACACCAATTACGAATATAGTAGAGAATACACCCTTCCTTCCTCCAAGACTTGGGTACATCCCTTAAATTTAAAAAATATAGACTTTATTGTAGGCTTAAACTTTTTATTAAAAAACCATGGTAGCGTAACAATTACAAAAGATTATTTACTATTCCAGAAATACTCTATCTTCTCTCCTGTTGAGACCACTCCATTTCCTTCGTGCATTGAGAAGCGTGGTGGACAACTCCAAACTGCAATCGCCCCGGTATCAGGAACATACACTAGATCAAGAAAAATAGTACCAATGAAAAATGATAACCCCTCGTTAGAAGAAACTTTTGAACACTGGGTAGATCATTATACGATGCCTTAAACGCAAATAGCGAACCTTCATCCTCTACCAAAGCCATGATTAATAAGATAAAAGAATGCACGTGTAAAGAAGAAGGAGAATGTCAGCTAATATAAACTATAGAAGAATTAAGAAATGAAGAAGAAGACGTAGCCGTATACGAAGAATATCAAATAGAGCTAGAACATACTTTAATCAATACAGAACAAGTTTATCTAACCCTAGTAACTGAAGAAGATATAGAGACAATGATTTCTAAATTAGAAAAAATGGAAATTTTGGGAGAAAATGTTTTAAAATACTAGGAAAATGATAAAATAGTATGTGAATTACAGATAAAAAACCCAGAATACATAATTAAAACCAAAAACATTAACCCTACTAATGAAGACGTCAAAGACTTTCAGATGCATATTTCAGAACTTTTAAAATTAGGAGTAATTCGTAGATCTGATAGCCCACATAGATCAGCAGCATTCATAGTAAGGAATCATGCAGAAATAGCTAGAGGTAAAAGTAGAATGGTTATTAATTATAAAAGACTAAATGATAATACCATAACAGACTCCTATAATATACCCAACAAAACAGTCTTAGTAAATAGAATTCAAAATTGTAAAATTTTTAGTAAGTTTGATTTAAAATCAGGTTTTTGGCAAATAAAAATGCACCCAAATAGTATAGAATGGACAGCCTTCACCTGTCCCGAAGGACATTTTGAATGGCTTGTTATGCCTTTTGGTTTAAAAAATGCCCCAAGTGTTTTTCTGCGAAAAATGGAAGATATATTTAACAAACATAAAAAGTTTGTAGTAGTATATATAGATGATATTTTAGTTTTTAGCAGAAATAGGCAAGAACATAGAGGTCACTTACATTATCTTTTCAGAGTTCATTAAACATGGTCTAATAATAAGCAAAAAGAAAATGCAATTATTTAGAACATACATAGACTTTTTAGGAGTTAAAATTGGAGAAGGAAAAATCTAGCTACAACCCCATATAGCTAAGAAAGCGTTAGAATTTCCTGATAAGCTTGAAAATTTAAAACAATTACAGCAATTTTTAGGACTCCTTAATTATTCCAGACTCTTTATTAAAGATTTAGGAAAACTTGCAAGACCCTTGTACTCTAAAACGTCTGCAATAGGTCAAAGATATTTTAATCAAGAAGATGTTAAACTAGTCCAACAATTAAAAGAAAAAATTAAAAATTTACCAGAATTATCTTTACCATTAGACTCAGATTATTTAATAATAGAAACAGATGGATGTAATCTAGGTTGGGGAGCTATTCTCCTTTGTAAACCCAATAAATATGTTGATAAGAGTCAAGAAAGAATTTGTAGATACAATAGTGGAAAATATAAAGAAAAGGGAAACATTAGTAGCATAGATGTAGAGTTATTAGCCATAAGCTATGCTATAGACAGCTTTGAATTATTTATAGTTTTCAAAAATGAAATCACTCTTAGAACAGATTGTGAAGCCATAGTAGCCTTTTACAATAAAATGACTACAGATAGTAAACGAAGCAGCAGACGTAGATGGCTAAATTTTCTTGATAGAATTAATAACATAGGAATAAATGTTAACATAGAGCATATTAAAGGAAAAGATAACAAAGCTGCCGATATATTAAGTAGGTTATTAAGTAAACAACCACCCTAAGCCTTAACAAAGATTTGCACATTTTTCAGATGGCAAGAGATCAACGTCTGCCATTCCGCGGTCCCAGACCTGGGTTTCCATCAGGAACTCATTCGCAGCAGGACCTATGCCAACGTTCAGACCACTTAGACCAGACCATCTTAATTTTGGAAATCAGGCCCTACAAGTTTTTCCTAGCAGTAATATATCCTTTAAAGTTTTGCCACATATTTCCCTTAATAAAGAAGAGAAATGTTTAGTAGATAACCTATGGATTTCTTATAATAGAGATCCTAAAGACAGAAAGTATTTTTTAGCCTGTTTAAATTCCCTTACAGAACATTTTAATTATTCCAGACGCAATTATAAATTTTATGTTGTTTTAAAAGGAAAAACTCCAGGATTCTTTCACACCTGGGTAGAAGTTGTAGAACAAATTCAAGGTTTTCCAGACCCCCTTTATAAAGGATTTAATGATTATCAAGAAGCTTTAACAGTAGCTAGAATGCAGCTAGGAATGAATTTTTATATTTCAGACTCCTTAAAATTTTATACAGAAAAACCTGCTTTTAACACTACTTCAGACTCTTCAAAAATCTTATTTTGCGACCATTGCGAGACGATGGGAAACACTTTTAAAAGACTCAACGAAGAAATTCATTCTCTTCGAAAAGAATAAAAAGATTTACAAAGAAAAGCTAATTTAATTTTTCAAAAACAAATTTCAATAGACTTAATTGATTTAACCGCAGAAGCTCCAAGGCAGAAAGATAAGGCATCAAGCGCTCCTCATACCCCAATTACAGGTACTAGTAGGCCCAAGAAGCTACTAGCTAGCCCAGTCCGACCGGTGACTGGTAAAGGCATATCAATTCCGGAGATGGCTATGGGATTGCCAAAATCCCAGGGGACTCAAAGGGCTCCTGATCCCTTTACAGACAAAATGAAGAGTTTAGAACCCTCTTCTTCGAAACAGACCAAACAGAAAGACATCTGGGACTCACTCGGAGAACCAGGTAGGCATGGTATTTTTTAGTCAAATACAACCCTAGTCCAGACCTTCCTACACCAAGTTTAGGCCAGCCATCTTTCGATTTGTTCCAAGATAGCCAAGATCCCTGTTCATCCCCTTCTCCTAGAACAATTCAAAGAATCCTTAATCAATCAGAATTACTTTCCTCCTCCCCGAAAAAGAAAAAGAAAGTCATAGACCAAGAATCTCTAAACCAACAAATTAACCAAGCAGTTCAAGAAGCCCTTAAGACCTTCATTTCCAAAGATGTTATGGAAGATAGAACAGTCAAACCGACTCCTCCTCATCTATCCTATCCCAACGACAACGTTTCAGACTCTGAAGATGAAGACAATGAGGATGATTACCTCGATGATGACGTCGCGGATAATCATAATCATTTCTCTGATGGTGGAGACTCCATTAACACAATTGGCAGACATAACCTTGACACCTAAGCAATAGTTGATAGAAAGAAGATTCGTAATCAGCATGCAAAACAAAGTAGTGACCCTACACAGACTCTAAATCAAGAAATTTGGTGGACGACACACCCAAGTGTGCACCGAAAGTTGCAAGATTCTTCAGACTTTTCAAAAAAATACTACAGGATAGCAGCCAGACATTGCTCAGTGGAGACGTTTTCGTCAAAAAGATAACAGTAAAGCAGCCCGACAAGACAATCGATAGTGGAGAAGAAAAAGAAGACAGCTGTCTTAGCCAGCTGTGCCAGACCGACAGAGCTCCCTTAGAATTTAGCTATAAAAGGAAGCCTCCTCTCAGATTGAAGAGCATCGGCTGAACACATCAGTTGAAACCCTGCGAGAAGAGAGATATCAGTTTCCTTAGCCAAATTCTCAAACCAAAAATCCAAACACTTGTAATCTTATCTTGTGAATATTCAAGATCTATGTTTGCTGTATAGACTAAGGTAATTTTTCTTTTCTTGTAAGTTTTAAGGGATCTCCCGAAAGGGAAACCCTTAAGCCCTTACTTATGTATTTTTGTTCTAAGTTCCCAAAAATTATGTACAAAAAATTTATCTTTTAAATCATTGTAAAGTTTTTTGCTAATGTTCAAGTAAATATTTCGTGAAAAGTTCCTCTTTATATTTTATTCATCAATACTCCAGAAATTTTTATAATAAACTATTTTTGACTATTCCAAGAGACTCAGGCTACGACGGATTGGGCAGTAAGGCCGGGTGAAGAGCCGTTGTAAGACCCATGTACTGTAGTAGAGGAAATGGAATAGAAAAACTTAGTTTAATATAAACAAGGACTGGAAGGAGTAAGATAAGATATACAGAGGACTCATCGTTTTTCAAAAAAAAAAAAAAAAGGGAACAAGGACATTAAATATATAAGTCTTAGGAATATGCTTAAAGAAAGTACCTAGTAAGGATTCATTATTACTGATTACCTCACACAAAATTCACTATTCAAAATTCACTTTTTTACTATTCATCCCTGCTATCTCATATATCTGGTAACCCCCAAATTGGTATCAGAGCATAAGTTACTTTTCTGGTTTTATTTAGTTATACTTTCTTGCGTTAGTTATTGTATGCCAGGATTAACGTTAGAAGTAGAACAGGATCTGTTAATAGAAAGGAAAAATATAGTGTTAGAAAGGATAAAAAATTTAAGAATTTTATTAAATAGCACACAGCCTGATATATTACCAAAAGAATTAAAACAAGAATATATTTTAGAAATAGATAAAGAATTTGATAAAATAATTGAAATAAATAATAGACTAGTATATATAACTCAGTTAATCTGGAATCAAAGAGATTAGAGTATTTAGGATTAGAACTTAACCCTCACGTAAAAAAAGCCCATAATATTTTTAGGAAATAAAATTAGGTGTAAAAAAGTGAATAGTAAAAAAGTGAATTTTGAATAATAAAAAAAGTGAATTTTATGATAATAGAGGTATGAGGATAGTCGAGAGGAGGAACACTATCATCGCCGGAGAAGACAGACCTCGCTGGTGTACAGTAAGATTGGCTATAAAAATGACCAAAATGGTCCTCACATGTCAACTTAACGTCAAATGTGTAATGTTCGTTGCACCGGGGCAGAATGGGACAAAATGTAACATGATGTATGACTTTGACAAATTTTTTAATCTAGGGTGGAAAGTGGGATTTGGTGGTTACATTAGAGGGGGGGCTCTAAATTTTGTTTGGCTTAGTTTTAATTATAAGAAACTAAGTTGAGATTTGGTGAATAATTTGGGGGAAAATTTGTAATATGTCCTAATTTTTATGGGGTCAAAATACGATTAGCTCTCGAAAATATCTACTAAATCTCACCTTGCATCCCAACCTACAAAGTGTCTCACTTTTACACCCAATTTTGACCCACATTTTGCCCCCTGATCACGTCCATGTATGTTAAAAATAGTAGGAGAGAATGGCATGTGAATGTCACATGAGGATTAGTTTGTTCATTTTGTTTGGGGTGTAAAGTGGAATTTGGTTATAATTTTATCATTTAGTTAACCATTTAATATTTAAGATAAGTTTTTAATTAAAAATAATAAATAACTGTTTCAGTAATCCAAAAATAATTAAAATTTGTCTCATATTTATTTTTAAAGTAAAAAGAATGCAATACTCCCAAAAATAAAATAGACATTTTATTTAATTTTTTTTTCTTATCCCTTACTTTCTTTCATCAACCTCATCATTCATAGACCCCCACCACTACTACCACCACTACCACCAGCATCACCACATCTACCACCTCAAATTTCAACATTAACAAAAAAATTAATTTTCAATTTTATTTTATTAATTTTTTTCTTATTCCTTACTCCTTCCTTCGAATTAACCCATAAAAAAACCCATCATTTATAGACACACCACCACCACAGCCTTAAATTTCATTATTACAAAGCCAAATTCAATTATTTGAATCTTAAAATTTGAAGGTTTAAACCCAAACTCATATGAAGATTTAAAAATTTGGAGATTTAACAATACCGTATGTCACCTAAACCACCACTGTCATCCCTACAATCGCCACGACCACCACCGCCATCCCAGCCATCACCGCTATAGCCATCACCACCACCAAAAAATGCGATTACCTTGCCTTGCTCAAATGGAGAAATATAATCTCTTTAGCTTTTGTCCAGTCACACTTCTTTCTTCAAACGTCTCTCTCTTCTTAGTCACTTTCCTCCTTCGGTGTCAGATCGCTAAGCAATGAGAGAATTTAATTTTGGGATGAGACTGCTTGAAAGGATTTCAGTAGGTGACAATCTCTTTCAATCAAAGGAGAGTTGCGGTAGAAGAAAAGATAGTTGATATCTATGGGAAGGGAATAAAATGATTCCTCATCTAACAAAATCGGGTCCTATGGAAAGATGTAAGCAAGTGAAGACCAAAAGAGGCTAGGGGTTTGGAACCCTGTTATGGAAAAGAGTAAAATATTCAGATGGATTTAGGGTGTGGTGCCCAGTTATTTGTGGTTGGTGGCGGTGATTTTGATAGTGGTGGTAGAATATGACTTAGCTAAAAATGAAGAGAGAAGAAGAATTTTTGTAATGAAATAAAAATAAAAATATAGTTTTATAATAATATAAATACTAAAATGGGTCAAAGTGAATTAGCCTCAGATTTCACTTTGCATCCCGATCCAAATGACTAACATAGCCCTCATGTGACATGCACATGTCAAATTCCGTTACTATTTCTAACGCCCATAAGGTCAAGGGGGCTAATTGGGACAAATGGCAACAACGTGTATTAAAGTTGGACACTTCATAAGTTGGGGTGCATAGTGGGATTTGGTGGATATATCAGGGTGAAAATCATATGTTGACATTTTTATGGTTAAACGATATCTTCTAACTTGGTAAATAATTAATACTTCCTCCGTCCCTACATAATTTTTGTGCTTTCCTTTTTTGTTCGTCCCCAAATAATTGTCTTGTTTGAAATTTTCCTTTTTAGGACAATACTTTTACTATTTTACCCTTACTTTTTCTTCCTACTTTAACTATGAGTCACATGCACATGTGCATTAAAGGAAACTACACACTATATAAATATTAATAATCAAGTCAATTATTTTTTCTTAATCCGTGTGTTATGTCAAAAAAGACAATAATTTAGGGGCGGAGGGAGAACTATGGAGTTATTTCATTTTTCAAGAAAGATTGGGAAGAAAATCGTTGCTATGTTCTTCTCAAATGGCAGCTTTATATGATTGCATAAGATAGTTCTCGTGCATTAAAAATTTTGAGTTAACTTGTACGGTGTCGACAACTCCATAAACTAACTTGCAGTGAAAAATGCATACTCTCATTGTTGTTGGAGACTTTGCTCATGTCGTTTTTAGAATTTGTGACTCGGTGTTAGGAAGTGAAAATAATGGTTTGATTGAGAGATTTTTGAATGCTTGTTTTCAATTGACATACTGATAAGAGTGAACACATTCAAAGTAAAAAGACATTGCTCATTAAATTTTAACTCTATTTCTTTTGGGATAATTTACTTTGCAATTTAGATTAGAAAAGTATGTAGATATTCATAGTAATGGTTAATTTGAATAAAATATTAATAACACATTTATTTATTTATTTTTAAAAGGTTTTATTTCTATATTAAAATAAAATTGCCAAAGATAGCATATATATTTACTTTAACGTTATTATATAATATAAGATTGTCTATACATTTCTGAACGTAGCCTACTCGAAATTTTTAGAACTTAACGGATAGTGAAAATCCTAAAAATAGTTACTTAGTTAACTAACTAGGGATTTGTTTATACGATCTATAACTTAGGAACCATAATCTTTAAGGCTGCTTGTAGTAGTCCGAAAATTCAAAGGAGTAAACTGAATATTTTGACTTTTTTCTCTAACAAAACGTACAAATTCATCAACTGAGTTCTCTATTTTTCTTCATCTTCTTGAAATTATAACACATTTCTCTTAGCTTGTTCACTGGTAATTACAAAACATGTTGCCGATTTGATAAATATCTCAACACTCATCAATAAATCTATTATTATACTTATTTTCATATACTTTTAAAAATGTGTGCCCAAACATATTTAAAAAAGTAAAATCATATTATTTTTTAGATTCTAATAAAACTTTAGTCCTTCAACTTAGTAAGGGTATTTTTGTCATATGTAAAAATATTGGATAACATTTCTAAACGGTAATGACAGGAGGGGAGAATTTTACAAAAGAAATTGACGTACGAGACAAAGTGAATAAAATTCAAAATGTGGGACCTAACTTAAAGTTAGGTATAAGTGGAGGGATCAAATTATTATTTAACTCTTCATGATATTGATTAGTCCATTACAAATTTACTTGTTCGACCTTAATTAATGGTGAGTGATTCATTAAATTTAGGACTATTTTTGTCCAAACATTATTTTTTATTATGATAAATTTACTTGTTTTGTCCTTAATTAAATGGTGGGAGATTTATTAGGTATAGGGCTAATTTTGTCCATCTATTAATTTGCAAGAAACATCTCACACTTTTATAGTATATAATCAATTTAATTTAATTTTAAAAAATCAAAAAAAGATACGTATTTAGGAACGGAGAAAGTGATAATTAAAGTCAGGCTTGTTTGGCAGAAAGACATAGATAAGCAGTATTATTATTAACGGTAATATCGGTGACCACACTATTTATCTTCACGTAGATATCGAGAATAGTATTAAAATTAAAAATATTAGTCCTGTATTTTGTTTTTTTTAGTGAGGGATAATAATACCCCTCCGAATAGCTTGTGCTATTACTCCAGACCATTGCATACCAAAACCAGGGGCGGTCTAGGATTTTAGTACCACGTGAACTTAGTATTTAATAAATATTGTAAACAGTAATAACTGTATAAAATAACTT
Organism: Platycodon grandiflorus; assembly: GCA_016624345.1. Taxonomy (NCBI): domain Eukaryota; kingdom Viridiplantae; phylum Streptophyta; class Magnoliopsida; order Asterales; family Campanulaceae; genus Platycodon; species Platycodon grandiflorus. Next base: position 69,036,835 of record CM028361.1, read on the forward strand.
CATTTATGGAAAAAAAAAGTTACATATAATTGATGACTTAGAGCCCGTTTGGTGTAGCGTTTTGAAAACGCAGCGTTTCTAAAACACAGATTATTTAAAACGCGACTTTTTTCTTTATAAATGCGTTTGGGATATTATGTCAAAACACTGCTTTTTATTCCCTACTGCGTTTTAAAATCTGCGTTTTAGGAAAAAGCTAGGAATTCCTGCGTTTTAAAACGCAGCTGCGTTTTGAAAACGTAGCTTTTTCTACCGCAGCATTGAAACGCTAAGTTAAGGAATAAGCTGCATTTTAACCTTGCGTTTTGGTCAAAACGCGAGAACAAACGGGCTTTTAATGATCCTTACCCATTAAACACAAAAAAATACATTTTAAAATATTATAAAGATAACGATTAAAGAATTAAATTAAATGTCAAACATTTTGAGAATAAAATGTGTACAAAAAATAAAGATCTAAAGAAGCGCTAGCAAATGAGATTGGACCTATAGACTAGGAAAGAAAGGGAAAGACAGTCTTGCCCCAAAACAGAGTGAGAACTAGAACTGGAGAATTTGCTTTCACTATTTGAAAAAAGAATTCTTTCTCTCTCCCAGTCCGCTTCGTTGGAAGCACTTTGTTCAGCGGATCACAGAACTATGTAGAATTGGACTATCACACACTCAATTTATTCAAGCTTTTTTTTTTAATACTCTATCTAGTAGAAAACTTCAAAGTCTGGTTATAAACCAAATAGTTGCTACAAATTTAGCATGCAAATATATCACTTTTTTTTTTTATATAATCAAACTATAAAAAAACTTAAAAAATTAAACTACAAGAGTTAGAAAGTATAACAAGTAAACGAGAGATCGAGATGTAAATGTTTATTGTCTCTTTTGGTAGTTTGGTGGGAAATCATAGATTGACACCGAGGCCGACTTGATAATTAATAGAGAGAGAGTGGGTGGAGAGTGAGAGAGTTGGTGTTTTGAGTTTGAGTTATATATATATATTACTACATTGTTTGGCAAATTTTGAGGTGGACTTGAGCCCCACTCAAACACCCTTTAGATCCGCCCATGACGAAAACACAGGAAGTAAAGCTATCAACTAAAAACTATATCCAACTATCCAAAACAATTGAGAAATAGTATAACTTTTACAATGTTGATTGACAAAAATGTCAATCCCATAAGCTCAGTTGTAATCTGCTGAGATCCATCTTTCATTCAAAAGGGAACATCAATAAGTCCTTTTTACGGGCAATTATATATCCGATACCTGTTGCTTGCTGAGGTGACTGAAGATGAGAGGTTGGGGAGAGACACCATCAACCCATAAATTTGTGCTACTCGAGACATGAGAAAGGAGAGAATTACTGCAAACCATATTGACAACGTGAACCGAAAGAGAGTAGAACATGATACTACCTGTATGGCAAGATAGATCGAATAAGAACTCATCAATCACGTTAAGGAACTAGAGTTACCGATTAGAAAGTACCAACTTACAATAGACACTAAAGTTCTTACCCTTGTAACAGTTTGCTATGCTTTGTTGAAGACATCAGTCAAAGCCCTTCCAGATATCAGAGCAGCCTTCAGTAGATTCAAAGCCTGCACCACAAAACTCACATTTTGTAGGTTATTAGTTTCCCACTTTCCAGCAGTACTGTGGGCTTCATGGAAAATTTTACTCAATCTGAATAATCATCAGTTAAAGGTATAGACAAGTTACTGAAGTTAGGGCTGTGAATGAGCCCAGTCAAGCTTGGAGTGTTTGAGCTGGGTTCTTAGTTTTTCATTGAGCTCAAGTTTGACTTGAGCCAAGAAACCTAAACCCAACATTGACTCAAGTATTTCTGGAGTCGGGATCTACTCACGCCTAAGTTTTAAAAATGATAGAAGTTAACATAAAATGGAATGATACTTTAGTTTTGTGATCTTATCAAGCTTATTAGTGCCTAGTCTTGCCTGACTCATGAAAGAATGAACTTATCACCACACATGCGCTTGACTGAAACCCAACATAAGATAGCGAGCAAACTCAAGCTTTGAACGAGTCGAGAACAAGCCAGTTCGTTTGTTAAACAGGCATCCTGAGAAGTCAATTGAAGCTATAAATACTGTTTACGGACCACCGTATACGACAAATAGGGATGGAATTGATAAAAGTGTCTTCAGGTCGAAATTTGATGTCTTCTATGCATAAAAATTTACAAGGTCTATGCTCATTTATGGAACAAGTGAACTAAAATAGTCAGTTTTCAAAACATACAAACTAATCTTGTATCTTGGTTTCTATTGACATGACTAATGCTTCATTTCAATTTAAATTCTTGAAAGGAAATCAGTGCACATTTTGGTTGGAACTGAAATGCATAAAAGTAGTTTACAACTTACCTCCTCCTCGCCCACTTCTACTACAATCTCATCAACATCTGTAATAGGCACATTCAACTTGGCAAGGAATGAAATACTTGAGATGGGAGAGAGCTGTGAGACAACCAGAGAATCTGTTACCATGAACTTAGCTGGTCCCTTCACAAACCCTCCACCGCAAGAGGTTCCCCTGGGTGAGTATTTTGGATTCACCACAGAAAACTTTGCCATCTCTTTCCCTACAGAATGGCAGTTGGCTTCAGTACTCAGAGGGGTAACACGCCATTCGACCCTGTCGCCCATATAGTGATTGAGTGAATATTGGGGATGCAAACTTTCATCAATATGAAACATTGAGTTCTCCGAGGCACAGAAGGGAGCAAGCTTGGGAGCAAGTAGCATGTTTTTGTGTTCCTCGGATTTTAAGTAATTATTGGTCCCCAGCTCTTTAACACTTCGGTATATGTTGTCGATACATCCAAGCGAGGATTTTCCATCCAAAAGCTTTATCGTAGATCCCAGGGGAAACGTGAGAAAGCTAAATAGGAAATCAATAAAATCTTCCTCAGACTCCGCGTACAAAACAGTATTTTCAGATTTACTTTTGATAAGCGTTAAACGAATCTTCTTGGAGTTATTTCTTGGGGATCTATTATTTGGCAGTTCAGTTATATTCTCCACTTCAATCTTCTTTAGGTCACTGACACCTTCCTTCAGCAAAATCCAACGGGTTAAAGGCATCTTTGAGACCAAGGAGAGGCGTAGCAATTGCAAAATCTAAGCCATAACAATCAACAGGAAGTAAACAAAATGTATCAAGATTGAAGAGTAAATACTAAACAATATTTGCAATAGAGTAAATACAAAATGCTGACCACATACCTCCTCAGGTCTGAGATCGACACTCTGAGTCTCAACCTCGTTCGCATCCACTATTCCGAGCTTTTTCAAGAGCGTAATGCTGGATGAAGTTGAGCCTGACACCACTTGCAAATCATCACTTATCAAAAATATCTCACCTCTATTTTTAATAAATACTCCTTCCCCTTCATCATGATCATAGGAAGCTCTACCAACTGGTTCTGACAAAGTTGCCAATTGATTCATCACCTGGCCACACTTGCAGCGAACATTAGGGAACACACTTAAACTGGGATTTCCATCCTTTCTGCAATCTGAATTTCGACAAAAGTAAAAGTATTTGCTCTGCTCTAGATAATCTTCAATATTCAGGTTTTTGTTACTGCACTGAACTTCTGAAAATCTTCTGGGACGAAACAACATCTCTTTACAAGCCTCTGATCCTAAAAATTGTGCATCAAGGTTCTCCACGCTCGTGAATATGTTGTTCATGCATCCAATTATAGTTAGAGGCGTTTTTTGTGCCAAGAATCTGAGAACAGTTCCAATGGGCAGAGTCAAGAAACTGAAGAGAAGATCAATGAAATCGGTTCCAGATTCAGCAAACACGACTCGGTTATTCTTCTTTTCAACCATAATTTTCAAGTTTATGACCTGTTTAATAGATTAAGTCAAGGAAAGTTAAGAATCAAACATTTAACTGCCAGGAAGTACCATTGAAGACGTATGAGTGAAGCTGTAGAGTAATAAGCTTCAATGAGAAACTTGCATATACAATAAATCCCTCAGCTCCGAGTAGTCTTTGCATGAATCTTTTTGATACCTTTAGTATATTTTCCAACAAAGGATAGTCCAAATATTCTGACATTTGTCTCAACTTGCAAGAGATTAATTATAACACACCCTGTCTTACAATAGAAAGCCACAATTTGAATTTTTAAGGTCAAGTTGGCTGGTTTTACAAATGAAAAGAAAACGGATATACCATAAAATTTTATTGGCCTTTTCATTACTATACTCCCTCCGTTCCTAAAAGAGTGTCGTATTTGATTCGACACAAAGATTAAGAAAAGATAATCGACTTAATTATAAATATTAAAATAGTGTGTATTTTTCAAAGATACCCATGTGCGAGTGGGGCTTATCAATTAAAGTGAGAATCAAATCAAGGGTAAAATGGTAAAAGTAACTAAAAAAAAGTGGACACTTTTTATGAAACGGTCTAAAAAAAGAAGATGGACTCTATTTTAGAAACGGATGGAGCATTACTCTTTTACAGTCGTATGTATCAAGTATAACATTTTAACCCGCTCAGTTATCTTTTATGGCCTTTGACCCACGATTGATACAAACTTCCTAAAATACTCGTTTCAAAAGGCCATACTTCATACTCAAAACCTAACCAGCGACTCTTCACATTCACATTCATCACGACTCCCTCTGCCTCCTCCGCCTCCCTCTTCCTACACGTCAGCGTCGCCCTCCGTTGAAGTCCTTGCTCGAGGTACATCTCTCTCTATAACCCTACTCTTCTCTCTCTTTCTCAAACCCTACTCTCTAACCCTACTCTGGACGAACGACTCAGTGAGTCAGTGGCTCAACCATGTAAGTCGTTCATCGAACCACCATGTGAGTAGTTCTAAAATATTAAGGGGTTTTCAAATAAAAAGAGACCATGAAAGATCTTTTGAAATAAGTGAGGCCATAAAAGATACAAGGTGGTTTGACTAGGCCATATATGAAGATTTCCCCTCTTGGAATAACTGAGGCCATAAAAGATATAAGGTGGTTTGACTAGGCCATATAGGAAGATTTCCCTCTTTAGATTGCAGTTTACAAAGAACAAGCTTTTATTGTCAAATGTCAATTCACAAAGGAGTTGTCAAATGCAATTTGAAAAGTCATAATCTGGAAGGCGGGGTATTGAAAACTGAAAATATTACTTCCTCCACCATTCTATTCAAAGAGTCCATATTTAAGAACTCAGGTATATATAAATAAAATTAGTGTCAGTCAAAAAATGCTAGCTTTAGGTGTTTAGCATAGCATTTAGAGGGTAAAATTGAAAAAGTAAAAAAAATTATAGCCATAAGTTTTTAATAGGACTCTTTCAAATGAAAATTTTCAAAATAAAATAATCTCTATGTTCCTAAATTATTGTCCAGTTTGATTTTTGGTTTTTTAGTCAAACTGACTAGTTTTCAAATGAAAATTAACGAATATTTTTTCTTCTTTTTTTTTTTAAATTATAAAATACTTAATTAGTAATAGTATATTTTCATAATTATGAATTAAGAGCTTTTTTATTTAAAAATAAATAATCTCTCCGTCCCTAAACTAATAGGCAAGACAATAATTTAAGGATAAGGGAGTAAATAAATAAATATATATATGTGTGTCAAATTTTTATTTAAATAAATAAATTTAAATAAAAATCGCTAAAAAAATTAAATAAGATAATAATTTAGGTACGGATTGAATTGTAAACTTTCTCCAGAAACGAAGCCAGTATTTCACTCAGAGAGTAATCTACTTTCAAATATGTAGAATTATTAGGCTCAAAAAGAAACATTATGTCACTTTGACTTACCGTGTTCGTGGTGGTCTCGGAAGAAGCAACGTGGGCCGAGGTTGGATCGTCCTTCTTCGTTGGAGAAATGGATCGTTCGGTTGAATCATCCTTGAAGACCGGAAGGGTGGACTTAAAATGACGAGGTGATGATCTTACCGCTGTGCTGAAAACAAATGCCGGCGAAGACGACATTTTCACCGGAAAAAGTCTACTTGTGATCGAGCAGGAGAGAGTGAGAATCTACGGTGGTGAGGTGATGCCGCCTGCTAAAAGTAGATTTCAAAAGTAGGAAGAAGAAAAGGCTGGTTATTAGCGAGAGAACTAAATAAATAGACAATACTAACCGGGTGCTTTTCCACCTGGAAAGGAAAATGTTACTCTCCTTTTTTGGGGATAAATGTTCCTATTTTTTATTTTAAAAAATATCAATTAGTATTACGAAGACTTTTTATTTATATATTCTCTACTATTTTCATTAATGTATCATTAATGTTTCATTTAATATAACATATTTCAAAGAAACTCAATTAATTAGAATAGTTGAACTCAATTAATATTCATGAATATTATCGTCAGAACACATTTTACAGTACATTATTTATTATATTTATTAATTTTTATGTTTTATCAACTAGGAACATTTATTCGGTACGAAGGGAGTATATTTATAGATTTTAGTAACATAATATATTTACAATATGCTTTGAAAAAAGCTTAACTTAAAATCAAATCTTCAACCCCTTGCAAAATGCAATAGTTAACAGCATAGTTAGTAAAATAAGGGACGCGTATAATACGTTAAAAGAAACGTACAAGTTTCAAACTAATTTTTTTCAAAGTTGTAGCAAAAGAATTTAGGATGATAATACTGTTGGTCTTTCCCATGACTACTTAAAATCATTTTATAGTTTGAATCACTTATTTCTCAGCAAGCCTTATAATCGATGTTGACTAATCAAGTGACTAGTCATTCTTGTTAACTAAAGATGACTAATCAAATGACCAGTCATTTGTAGTTGGCTGATGTATCAGTCAAACTGATTTGGGTAATAAATAGTGATTGATAAAAATTTAAATATTTTCTAAATCAGTCGCTGATAATTAGCCTAAGAATAGTACATTGATAACATTCTTGACTTATATTGAGTAAGTCTGCTGATCTTCAAACGGAAGCTTCCATGATAAGCATCCGTAGTTATTTTGAATTTGTGTCAGTACTTAGCGTGTTTACTTCAAACATACCTTTTGTTTTACATTTAATATATCCTGACACACTTTTCCTTCTAAGATTTTTGATTTATTTCAGAATGAAAAGACAGATTCAACCTACCTCTTCTGTGATAGCACAAAGCTCAAGGAATAGTTGTTCACCATGTTTGACATGCTCTACATCAAAATATTTAATGGAAAGTCAAATATTATCAAATGAGTCCAACGACAGCTTTTCTAGCTCTTCCTATATAAAGCCGAAGGAGCATTGAAGAACAACAACCAGATTACAAGAAGCATTCAAGAGTTCAAATATTCATAACACTTCAAGAATTCTCTGAAACTTCTCCATTAAAGCGCATTTACTTAGATCATTTATTTCTTATTACATTATTTGTATTTTGCCTTTAAGTTTAAATCATTGTGTTGAATCTCTCCTAACTCCTTAGTTATTGAGAGATCATTGATTGTTATATACGAGATTGATTTGTTCACTTGATCTCCATATCTGACTGGTCCTTGTTGTACACTGATCCGTTAGTGATCACTTAGATTATTAATATTAGCGCCCTTTAAAAATCTAAGTTTGACCAACTTGGTAGTGGATGTAGCAATTTTCATACTGTGAACCACTTTACATTTAGTGTTCATTTATTGCTTGTTTTACTTGACCAAACTGACCAAAGCTTTAAGCATTTCATCACTTAAAAGCTTGTCATTCCATCAAATTGTTCATTAGCTGATTCTTCAACTGATCACTTACATTGATTAGTTGGTTGATATCTTTAAAATCGCTATTCCGCTGCCAAAGTTTTATAAGTTTTTAAAATTTATTAAAAAGATTTTTAAGGCTATTCAACCCTTCTAGCTTATTATTTGCCTCAAGTAGACCTACAATTGGTATCAGAGCCTAATTTTTCAAAAATCACTTTTCCAAGTTTTACCACTTGAAAGTTCTGATCTATGGTAAATTCCAAAGCTTTCCTTACTCTCAACATGTCACAGGTTCCCATATTTGATAAGGACAATTTTGATATTTGGAAAGAGAGAAGCTCTCGATATATGAACAGCATAGATAAAAGACTGATGGAATGTGTCTTAGGTGGTCTCATCTATCCCATGAAAATTAATATTAAGACCACTGTTGAACAATCTAATGATGCAGATGACACAGAAAATCCAACGATCACAATAGTAGATGAATACATCCTGAAGCCTAAAGCTGAATGGACCGAAGAAGATAAGGCTACTGATGTCTTAGACTCCAAAGTTGTGCACATCCTTTCCAGTGCTTTAGACAACAATGTCTACCAGCAGATCCACGACTAGATCACTTTAAAAATCAACAACTTGAGAAAAGTTTTAAGAGGAATTTCTTTAGCTGTCCAAGAAGAAAAGCCTAATGTCTGTTCTATTTCATCTCAGTCAGCTGATGACTTTGATGAGGATGGATTTGCTGCTTTTGTTAGGCAGTTTAAGAAATACAAATCTTTCAAAAAGAACTTCCAAAAACCAGCTTCCACAAATATTCAAAGGGCTCACTACAAGAAAAAGAGGTATTTGGGAAGGCAAAAAACCGTCCCAAATATTGCCAAAACCATGCCAAATAGTATTTGGGACGGTTTTGTCTCCCTCCTAAATACGAGGGTGTCAAATACATTTAGCACGGTCAAAAACCGTCCCAAAAGGTATTTGGCAAGGCAAATGCGACGGTTGTGTACGAGTGTGCTGACACTTGTATGTATTTGGGACAGTTTTGTATTAACCGTCCCAAATAGGGCATTTGGCACGGTTTTGACAGCCGTCCCAAATACTTTTTGGAACGGTTTTAACAGCCTTCCCAAATACTATTTGGCACGGATTTTATGAGCCGTCCCAAATACAAAATAGTATTTAGCACGGATTTTCTTACCTTCCCAAATAGTATTTGGCACGGTTTTTTTGCCTTACCGAATAGTATTTGGCACAATTTTTTTGCCTTCCCAAATAGTATTTGGCACGGTCAAATTAGAGTATTTGGGACGATTTTTATTTTGCCCTGTTTATTTTTCCAAATATATTTTATATCACACCATATATTTTATTTTGCCTTGTATTTTATATCACACCATATATTTTTCTCAAATTTAAACAACTACTATAATTATATCAACCATTTGTTGCGAAAAACAATTATACATTTTATGAAATCATCAACTAACATCAAACCATTATATCTAATCCTTAACTAAGTCAAAAAGATTAGCAACCATTCAATATAAAAATGATTCAAGAAAATACACTTCGTATCAACAACCCCTTCAAAAACAAAAGTCTCCAAAAGTGTACGTCCAATGTAGAAAAAGCTAGCTCAAGTCGTCCATTGGAGAGTTGATCCCACCCTACAACATAAATCATATGATTTTTTTATAAGTACAATATAAATCACATGATTACCGTAAATTACGCAAAAAAAGAACAACGATACAATCTAGATAAGGGTAAGGGTCTACCTGTCGTACACTAGATCCTGAGCCGTTTGTGTTTGGACGTGGAGAAGATGATAATATCCCATGTACCTCCAATAAGTGTTGCATGCGCTCCATCTTTTCGAGCATCTCTATTGGATTCTTTTTGCATCTCCATTTGATTCTTCTCAAATTCAAATATCCTTTCGGCTACCTTAGCATTCACTATCTTTTCTATTTCACTAGAAGAAGGTATTGTTGAAGACCGAGACCCAAAAACGTCGAGAGGAGATGGTTCTGAACCAAATGTCCTCACCCGCCCATGTCCATCAGGCCCCATGAGATCAACAAAAATTTGTTCTTTAAAAGCTTGGGTTTGCTCCTCTATTGGACTTTCTGTGATGTTCCAAAAATAAAAGGGTTTTCACTACAAT